>OZ010798.1:403015835-404215835 GCA_963932465.1 Maratus speciosus | reverse complement strand
AAATTGCAAATCATAATTAAAAATGCATTTTGAGCAATCATTACTAATATACAGTAATTCGGATACAATATAGTATCTCAAATCTTTTCAAATACACCGCGAACAATTTCCCTTATACCATTGTGAACGGAATTCTTTTGTGTAGTACTGTGAATGAACAATAACTATTCTTTGCACCGCATATTGAACAGAATGCATATTTTAGTGGGCTTCGTAAATGAATATCAATTTTACTATGTTTGAAAGAGTGTAACACCATTAAAAATCATTTGAAACGATTTTTTTCCCATTGGCTGTAATGTAACGGAAAACTTTTGACTGTCCCTGTAAATGAACTAAACATGCTACAAACTTCATTTGCAATAGGGAACGTGCTATGGTAGAGGTCACTAACATCCAAAAATTTCAGAACGATCCGAGTATATTTACGAGAGTTACAGCGCGGCCAGACGGACAGACGGAAAGACAATCCGAAGTCATAAACACTTTTCAACTTTGTTGGAAAGTGTTAAAAAGGTGAATAATGATATATAGTGTGTTATCGAAATGATGTGCAAATATTTTTATTTTTGTTTTCTTTGAATACATTGATTTAACGATATTTTTTGCATACATTTTTGTTATATAAAACTTTTTATATGACTTATTTCAACATTTACTAAAATTATTATAAAAAAGCTGAAAGAAATTTGTTATTACAAGCTGTCCTTGGAGACCAGTTTGGTCACCCTTAAAATTTATGTTTGGGAAAGCATTGTATAATGTTACTTTTATTCTTAATTTATTTTACTTGGACTCCCTTAAATATAAATAATATAATCCCTTAAGCTAATATTAGCTTTTGTTTTATTAAAATATCTCAATTTGTTGTGTTGATTTTCTGCAAGCAAGTAAATCCTATTGGTTTATATTGGAAGTCTATGGGAATTTGGCGAAATATTAGATATATCGCCAAGTTTGCGACACTTTTGGGGACTAATTTTGGTCGCCAAATTTAGAGATACATCGCCAAGTTGGTGACAAACCTGGCGGAATTTGGCGACAGAACAGGATTCGCCCTTTGGTAACCCCCCCTTATAATTATGGAGATGCATTAAATGCTGTTCAATAACCAATGAGATGCGTTTCATTAGGATAATCGCGATTTCTGGTCCACGTACGATAGGGTAATTATGATGTAATCATATATTAGGCCTAATTTATTAATTTAAATGTATTAAAAAGTAATTAATTCCCCTCTCTTTTAATGTTTATTCCTTCAGTCTTTTATTTTAGCGAAAACACGCTTTTGCTCTGTCAAAATTAAATATATTTTACTCTATATTTATCCCAGTTAAAAAGGTCATTCTTTCAGGCAGATGTGTTAATTTAACTCATTTTAGAAAATCAATTTGATAGATTTACGGGTTTACAATCGTAAAAGGAAATTACTTTTTAGATTACCTTCAGTTTCACTTGTAATGCATGCGTAACGTATTGCAGTTATCATAACAACAAAGGCAATAAATAAAGTTATTATGGCATATCTGCGATGAATTTCAGCTGCTTTAATTTAAGGTTGCCTTTCACTGCCCAATATGTTGGTTAAAGATGACGGCGCCAATCCTGGTTGACCCTTGGCAGTTTTTGTTTTAAATTTTAGAATGCATTTCTCCGTTATGTAAATTTTACTTGGCGCATCATGACTCGATTTGGAAAATATTTTCTGGTTTTGTAAGCGTCACTATTCCTCTATTCTTGCATCTGAGAGGTCGTAATTATCAATTCTGGCGGGGGGCCACCTCTTCTTACTCATGAAATAAAATCTTTCCATGGAATCGAACTGTAATTATTGAATAAGTGTTTTTTTTTTTTTTTTTTTTCAGCATTCTCTCATTTTTTTTCCAGGATTGGAGCCTTTGCGGTCTTAACGAAAAATGTGAGACTATATCATATATGTACGATTTCACGGCTTGGTACAAAAACTCTCTTCATTTCAAATAGACAATTTAACTATACCATACACTGGTTCCTTTAAAAAAAAGAAGAGAGAATTTGAATGGTTATGATAATTAAAGGTTAGATTATTTTAACGGTTTTTTAAATTTGTTTGACTGTTTTTTTTTTTTTTTTTTTTTTTTTTGCTTTTTAATTTTACACAGGTACATTGTAATTTATATTTTTTCTCACACAAACATGATTTTTCACTAGTGGCAGTGATATGTACAAGGAAACAGTGGAAGTTTTTACATATCGCCATGCATTCTTCACACCTTTTTAAAGGAATTTAATTTTTTTATACTTAAGTTGTGGCATTGGGATACTGATGGCTTACAGAGGCACTATTTTTTTTTTCTACACAATTACATGCAACAAGTGTCAACGGTCAACGATTTTTTGTTACACATGTTCTTTCTGTACTGTTGTAGTGCCTAGTGTACTTATTTCTTCATTTCTAAAGCATTGATTTGTTAATTCTTTTATCAACAAGATTCACATGCCTTCTAAATTTTACTTTTTGCACGTTTATTATATTTCACGTCATTATTGTCACATTTGTTTACAATTTGGTATAAGAAAAAAAAGTGAGGTATTGTATGTTAGTTTACTTTTATTTTCATCCACTCTCGCTTCTAGACATCAGCCGTCATTATTTGTCGAGTTTGCTAGGTAGCATATTCTAAATTTTAGTATAATATTCATGGTAGACACAACATTTTTTCTCATATTGTAATGTTATTTCTTACAATATATATATGTAGGTACACATAGATAGGTATTGTAGTAAAAAAAATAAATAAATATAAAAAAATATATATATTTTTTTTTTTTTTTTTTTTTTTTTTTTGCATTTAAAGTTAAGAAAATGTTATATAAGGATCCAGATAAAAGTTCAATTACCCTGGATCAACACTGTCGCTGATTGCATTTTTGCATTAATTATTTTTGGCAGTGTTTACGTAACATCCCATACTCTACATGTTTGATTTTGTAAAGTTAAGGAATGTTATATATGTTTCAAAATGTTTCAAGTGTATGTGTATGGTGGTCTCCCAAGTCAGAGTTGTAAGTACTGTTTGTATATGTAAGTTCCTTGTGTTACTTTACGTATGTATGGATATCGAGCCATGGTTAGCCCTTTTTTTCCTTTTCCTGTCTCGGGGTAGATATATATGATGTAATCATATATTAGGCCTAATTTATTAATTTAAATGTATTAATAAGTAATTAATTCCCCTCTCTTTTAATGTTTATTCCTTCTGTCTTTTATTTTAGCGAAAAAACGCTTTTGCTCTGTCAAAATTCAATATCTTTTACTCTATATTTATAAAATAGTTTAAAAGGTCATTCTTTCAGGCAGATGTGTTAATTTAACTCATTTTAGAAAATCAATTTGATAGATTTATGGGTTTTGCAATCGTAAAAGGAAATTACTTTTTAGATTACCTTCAGTTTCACTTATAATGCCTGCGTAACGTATTGCAGTTATTATAACAACAAAGGCAATAAATAAAGATATTATGACATATCTGCGACGAATTTCAGCTGCTTTAATTTAGGGCTGCCTGTCACTGCACAATATGTTGGTTAAAGATGACGGCGCCAATCCTGGTTGACCCTTGGCAGTTTTTGTTTTAAATTTTAGAATGCATTTCTTCGTAACGTAAATTTTACTTGGCGCACCATGACTCGATTTGGAAAATATTTTCTGGCTTTGTAAGCGTCACTATTCCTCTATTCTTGCATCAGAAAGGTCGTAATTATCAATTCTGGCGGGGGGCCACCTCTTCTTACTCATCAAATAAAATCTTTCCATGGAATCGAACTGTAATTATTGAGTAAGTGTTTTTTTCAGCATTCTCTCATTTTTTCAGGATTGGAGCCTTTGCGGTCTTAACGCAAAATGTGAGACTATATCATATATGTACGAGTTCACGGCTTGGTACAAAAACTCTCTCCATTTCAAATGGACAATATAACTACACCATAGTAATATACACTGGTGTGAAAAAATTAAGGACAAGCTGCTTTTTTTTAATATGCCGTCGTACAGAAGTTTTCTATATCGACCGAAATCATACCATTACCATAAGATCTCCAAGATGTGAAAATGTGGGACAAGCGATTAAAACTATTCAAAAAATCCATTCTGTTGCCTTGTTCGGGTTTTAATTTTTCTGCTTCGTTCTTAATTTTTGCACACCAGTGTATATAATGATTGATAAGTCTGAAGTACATTCAAAATTTGTTTAAAATGTAAATGATTGCATATTGATAGAACATGGGTTTTTGAGCATACAGCCTGAACATACGTACAGAGAATAAGCCCAGATTAGAAGTTTTGTCTGAAACAAGCAACCCCCACAACAGAACTTGACGTTATTCGTCTAGGTGAATTCTCTCTGACGATATGGCAAAGTTAAAAAATCTGTAAATGACCGGCTCTACAAATTTTTAACAAGCAATGCTCTTGGAATCACAAACTACACATACACAATATGAACTTTAAATGTTCTCTACTTACTTAAAATGTGACAGGTAATTATAGTAGAGATGTTAGAATCTTAACAAGAATATTTTGTTTAAATTTCCTAGTCCTCTGCAATATCGCAGCCATCCTCAGGGAATATTTTCATTAATTGCCGCTCTATTCATTCAAATACGTCAATTCGTTTGAAAGGAGAGAGTCTATAATTCTTAGGGTATCTGGAAGTAAAAGTAGTATTACTCTAGATTAAACTTGTGTAGAGGAATATGCGTTAAATATTTTTTTTTCCTTTACACCAGTTTAATCTAGAGTAATACTACTACTACTTCCAGCTACTCTAAGAATTATAGACTCTCCCATTTCAAATGAAATGACGTATTTGAGTGAATAGAATGGCCATTAATGAAAATATTCACTGACGGTGGCATCGGGATTGGAGACCGGAAGTACTAGGAAATTTAAATAGAATGCATATTTTAAGCTTGTAACATTTTTATTATAATAATTACCTGTCACGTTTTTAAAATTCATATTGTATAGTTTGTTATTTAACCAATTTGGAATATTGCATTTCGTTTCATGATTTTATTTGTTCTCGAAATTTTATGGTCCGTATGTTGCCATTTTCTTATAAATGTAATCCTCTATTATTCCATAAAATCCCGCCATTCCAAAATGTAATTTTCCTAAATTTCATTTCGTTCGCATTGGAAACATGATTTCTTGTTTATAATATGAAATTTAATAGAACGAATGTTAAAAATTATTTCTAAATGTAAAATTAAATTAGATTTATTTCCCCCTCCCCTTAAGGTAGAAAGACCTCATGTAATGCATCAGGTTGCTACACTAGCTAGTAAAAAAATAAACTTGGGCATGCAAATTTCTTATAAATAAATTAAGCTCATCTGAAAAATTCTGAAAATATTCATGTATACAATTTAATCTAGTAAATATATTATAAGAACATTTATTATTAAGTAAAATAGGTGCACCATCCAGGTAAATACATTAAGTAAATCTATTTTTCAGATAAAATAATTTTATTCAGTATGCTAACAATGAATTATATAAGAAGATAGAACACTTTAACAGCACGTTTTAGAAATAAATATATTGGAATACATGAAATTTGATACGAAGTTTTGAATGATGTACAATTATGAAAAAAGTACATATTTGCAAATTAAATCTAAAATGAGAATATACTGATGTCAACCTACAATCGTCTTATAAATACACTGACATAGTTTGCTTTGCTGTTCGTTTTTTCAAACGAAGCTTGAATCAAATGAAAATCCCTCAGAAATCACCTAACTGATAATGCAAGTCCCATAAAAATGTGTTTGTCAGAATGTGATATGTAAGCGTTTGGAATGAAATTCCTATTTGTATGTTATTTATATAGTGGATGGATATGTTATTTACATAGTGGATAAATGCCTGGCATTGGAAAAATATTTAAGCATACATTTTTCTCAAAATCTATAATAAGAATATTTCTTATTACTGAACGTAAATATAATCTCGAAACATAAAATTAAGTAAATAGATTTTTTCGGATAAAGTAATTCTATTGAATTTGTTAGCTATGAAATATTTATGAAGATTCAGAATATTCAGA
The DNA here is from genome assembly GCA_963932465.1 of Maratus speciosus. NCBI lineage: Eukaryota > Metazoa > Arthropoda > Arachnida > Araneae > Salticidae > Maratus > Maratus speciosus. The sequence goes on along the minus strand of OZ010798.1, from coordinate 404,209,743 downwards.
AAACTGTTTCAAAACCAGTAAATTAATGAAATATAATACTCGAGATATGAATTCTAGATACACAGTTCTGAAAAAAAACTGAAGAACTACAAATTAAACTTAAAATGAGAACATATTCATGCAATCCATGGAATATATTATAAATAAATTGACTTAATATTTGGCATTCTAAAAATTTCTAACATGCAATTTTATCTAAATCTACGATAAAAATATTTATTATTACGGAAATACTCTTGAAATATATATATAAAATATATTGATCTTTCTATCAGAAGGAGAAATTTTAATCAAAAAGTTGTAAGAATTATTAAATAAAGTTGAGTACTTCAAAAACAGATGTATCAGAAAAGTATATGGATAAAACGTAATGCTTTAGAATTGAAAAAACTGAAAATTTAATCTCAAATGGTAATATAATAAAGTCAAGCTACGACTTTCTTGTGAAACATAATAATATCTGGAATTCGTAAAATATAACTTGCAAATTTAATCTAAATCTTTTATCGAGACACTTCTTACTATTTAAGTCATGTATCCTCTAAAAGAATGTAAATTAAGTATGTCGATTTTTCAGAAATAATTTTATGCAATAGGCTAGTATACGAATTGAAGTTAATAGGCTACTATAACACAATTCTTGTAAATATTATCAGTAAAAGTAAATATATATCTTAAATATTTCATATAGCATAGAGGAAATCAGTCATTTTGTAAAGAAAGGATACAGCCAGATAAAACCATACAGCCATGCAAAACTTGCATTATTTTTAATTTTGCTAATTTTATTATCTTTAATAAAATTTGCAATGATAAAGAGAAACTACTGGTTAAATATTCTTGTTTAAATATAACTGTCTCTTCTCGAAAAAAAATTTCACTAAGTTTTATTTATTTATTTATTTATTTTATCCAGATCTAAGTTTAAGTTATGCTAACACATAAATGTAAAACACAATAAGAGTCAAAATTGATTTAATATTTAAAATTAAAAAAAGTTTGTTAAAAACATTTAAACATCTATTACATATATTTATTGTAAAGTCTCAAACAGTTCTCCATTGTTATTAACTCACTCTTGAAGTTTATTTAATTTCTAATTTTTTTTTTTTTTTTTTTTTTTTTTTTTTTTTTTTTTTTTTTTACTATGCAGGTTCATCTAAAATTATATTACCAGTTAAGTGAAAAACAGTTAGAATTAAAACTGATTTACCACTTAAAACAGAAAACGTTTTTTAAAAATATTTAAACATTCATTAAATATTTATTATTAATTATTAATTATTTATTAAATTATTAATTATTATTAATAATTAATTATTTATTAATTATTTATTAAATTAGTAATTATTATTAATAATTAATAATTAATTACTGATTAATTATTTATTTTTTTATTATATTATTAATAATTAATAATCAATTATTTATTAATTATTTATTAATTATTTATTATTTATTGATGAAATTTCTTTTGATTTAAGATTTTAAGTACTCATTTCTGTATTTTGAACATGAATGTCAAAGATAGTTTATGATGGTAAATTAACGTTACACACTAGATTTAAAATTAGGAAAATAAGTTTTTAAATTTTTAATTTTGAAAAAGGTTTATATTTTATCCGGTCATAAATGACCACATTATTGTTGTTACTATAATTATGAAAAGATAGCATTGAGATATTTAAAGATGAAACAAAACAAAACAAAAAAAAAAAAAACTATGCCAAAATAAAGTGAACGGGATTCATTTTCCGATTTAAATTAGAGACAAATGTAGACTGGATACACGAAAGCAATTATTCCTTTTAGTAAACGTAAACAATTTATCTTTTGGAAAACTTTTTAGCAAATTTATTTATTTTATTTTATTTTATTAATAATATTTACAAACTTTCGCAAAAATGCATTTGCTGAAACAAAATTGTTTAATTCGAAACAGATCCATAAAAAGAAAAGATGAAAAAAATCGGAATAGTTTTTTCTTCGCATAATGCATTTCTTCTTGTTGCTCTATGTTTGTTTGTTTTTTCCTGTCTGGAAAACATCATCCTTAATATCTAATATATTTTATTTTCTGAATAGAAGGAACATAGAAGCATTTTGCTATTTATTCTGTGTTAATTTAATGCACAATTTATAAAACAAAGTAAGAAGCTTCATCTGAAAAAAATATGCTAATGTATTACACGTGGCCTTTTGCAACTTTATATTGAGACTATTTATTTACCTTTACTAATCGTTTAAAGATTGGATAGAACTTTCTATATTTATATTATTTTGATTTTTTATGCGATGCTATTATTTCATGTTTAATTTCATTTGTAGTGTTACTTAGAAATACATTTTTATAGAAGCCATTATCGAACAAAAGCATTTTTCTATTAATTCTGTGATAATTTAATGCACAATTCATAAAACACAGTAAGAAGCTTTATCTGAAAAAATATTTTTGGTAAAAGATACTGGTAAGAACAATAAAATTTGTCCTATATGCTCCTACCCCTGAACACGTGGCCCTTTTAACTTGAATAGCGTCTATTTATTTACCTTTTTTCAACGTTTAAAGCTTTGATAAAACTTTCTGCATTTATATTGTTTCGATTTTTTTATGCGATACGATTATTTCATGCTTAATTTCATTAATAGAATTACTTAGAAATATATCTTTATAGAAGGATTATAGAATATCTAGAAGCATTTTTCTATTTATCCTGTGATAATTTAATGCGAAATTTATAAAACACAGCAAGAAGCTTTATCTGAAAATATATTAATGTATAACACGTGGTCTTTTGTAACTTGATATTGCGTCTGTTTATTTACCTTTTCTGGAAGTAAATGGGCCAATGACAATCTGCGTAGATACCGCGAAACGTATCTGATTGGTCAGAGCTCTCTGACGCTATAAGAAAGGATTACCAATAGGAGGTCCCGGCTCTGTCGCCAAGTTTGTCACCCACGTGGCTCAATTTGGCTACCAAAATTAGTCTCCAAAAGTGACGCCAACTTGGCACTATTTCCAGTATTTCCCCAAATTTCCATAGGCTCCATTGAAATTCAATAGGGTTTACTTCCTTGCAGAAAATCAACAAATTGAAAAATTTCAATGCAACAAAAACTAATATTAGCTTATGAATAGAGCTTAAATGAACTAGTTACATTAATTTTAAGCACAAACACTGACTATTTAAAATATTCGTAACACTGTATATATAATTGCAGAGGAGAAGAGATTTATATGATTATTTATTTAGGTCCAGAATGGAAACGTGAACCAATTACGTCTGGGGCTGGCTAGAAAATAGGGATTGTTCGCGATACCGAATGGAATCGCGAAGCGATTACCCGAGGGTGTTGGTGAGCGTAGCGAGCAGGGGGGGGGGGGGGCGAGCCCCCCTAGTTATTTATATATATTTTTTTCGTAAAATTTTTAATGAATAATTATAATAGTTTAGTAGTGAATAATTATAAAAATTTGGTAAATGTTTTAATTTTAAAGTAATTTCTGTTTCCGGAAATCAATTTAATTCAAATGTAGACTACCTTACCACTGTTAACAATTTGCAGCAAACTGTGCAGTCAGTCGACCGCTTTTATGGAAAACGGTTCCATAACCTTAGTTTAATTGTATTCTGATAATATTAGTGTCCATTTTATAGTCAGAATAGAGTTAAATTACAATTATCTAACCATTTCCTATAAAAAGGGTCGGATGACTGGACAGTTTTTTTCAAATTTTTAACAGTGTAGTATTAACTGTAGACTGTTAAACTGCCTTACGTTACGTTTAACTATGTATGTGCATTTTTAAAGCAGTTCAAGAAATCACTCAGATTATCAGAGGGTTTTTAAGAAGCATTTGTCTTAACTCTAGAAAGGCTGTTTATTTCTTGTTGTTCTTGTTTTTTTAATCATAACATTATATAAGGAAGTGCATATTGTTTAAGAATTTATGTTAACAATCTAAATTAATATCTGCTTAAATTGATAAAAATTAATTTACAAGACAAATAAATACCTTTATTTATTCAGATCGACATGTTTCATTGCCCTGACGACGACATTCTCAAGATTTATCCTGATACAAATATTTTCGCCAAAAAATTTTTTATTGAAAAACTGGACCAATTTTAAATTGAAAATCTGTTTTCCAATTATTGTTATTTTTTTCGTAAATATTTGTATCAGTATAAATCTTGAGAATGTCTCCGTCATAAATTCTAGCCAAAATATGTCAAATGACTCAGAAACTTCAAAAATGAAACATTTTAAAAGCTAAAAAGTAGAAAATAAATTATAAATGAAAAAAGTAGGAGTGTGATATTTTTAAAACAGTCCACGTTTTTATCAATTAATAGTTTCATTCCACACCCATAAGTTTAACATTAGTGGTAGTAATTGGGAGATTGACTGACTACAGTTTTATCCTCCTGCTTGTTGCGACGCGGCGTACTGGCGGTATTTTTGGATCAATACTCATTTGTAAGTGTCGCGTATGGACAATCTTATTCTTTTGTTGCTTCACTGCTTAGCTCGTATCGTCGTATTTGTTCTATTTTAAATGTACGAATTCGTTCCACACTCATAAGTTTAACATTAGTGAGGATAATTAAGGAATTGGCTGAGTAACAGGCTTAACCTCTTGCTTGTACGGCGTTCAGGCTCTATTTATGGATCAATATTGATTTATAAGTGTCGCGTACGGGCAATCTCATTCCCTTGTTGCTTTCACTGTTTCACCCGTATCTGCTTTTGTTAATGCCAAATTAGTCGTATAAATGACACGCTAGCTGTCCATTAAATGCTAGATTGACGAATGTTTTTTGTTTTCTATTTCGATGAAAAGGCGTGCGCTTACTTCACGCGTTTTCAATAATTCCGAGACATTTTATTATACAGTGCTAAGCTTTTTGAACTTTGCATGATAATTAGCAACTTGAAAAAATTAACAAATAAAGAAAGGTATGTAAAATTACCTGTAGTAATTATTGTTAGGCAGATAATTTTTTAACGGTGATTTTGGTATTTAAAACATCTTTGTAAGGGGCTCAATTTTAGAACTAGGGCTGCTTTTTTTTTAAGCGTACTCTTTCTTAATAGATTCAACTGTCGCTGTCGTAATTTGCATAAAAGTTATTTTCAATGCCAACCAGGTTTCTTTCAACCAGCGTTGTAACTTAAACACACTTGAAATCGAAGATAGATCGTAAATTGAGAAGGCAAAAAATCTCCCAAGCCGGGTTGACTGACTAACCATCGCTAAATGACTAAGTTTTCCATAATTGGGTGTATAACCAAATGGTATATTGCCTAAAGTGTGATTGATTTCTTCTAGCAAAAGGTGCGAAGAGTTGCAAAGTGAAAATTGCGAAAAATTGATAAATTTATGTTTTTTCTCAGATGTTGCGAGAACAGAAAAAAATTAGATTATTGATCAGAATTATTTTATTTAGGTTAAATAAACCATAAAACAAACACAAAAAAACAAAGCGTGTTTCTTTCTTAAATTTTAATTAACCTTAAAAAAAAAAAAAAAAAAAAAAAAAAAAAAAAAAAAACCAACAACAACAACAACAACAAAAACACGATTTTTGCAATTTTTTATTAACTTTAAGTACGATGCACGAACAGAAGATGTTAACTTAATTTTTTTAATATCGTTTCTTTCTTATAAGCAACTTTTCCGCAATAAAGCTTTCCAAAAATAAAATATTTATTTTTTTCGACCCACTTTATAACATACCCCACATATGTGGTTTCCATGTGTGTGGCATTATTCAGACAAACATGCACACTGGTTTAATAAATTTACAGTAGATGAACCATGATCGTAAACTAAGGAATTAAAACTATCTGTAAACTGGAACTAAAATACCTGTACCTAGTTTAAAATGGTGCAAAAATGTATAGGTTTGTTTAAGAAACACTGAATGTTTGATTCAACTTACAAGTTTTTACGATCTATAGCTGACAAATAAAATTATATTTTAAACAGTTCTCTTTGTTTATGCTTAAATAAATATATATATATAATAGGGGGCTCGGCCCCCTGCGAGCTAAGCCCGCCAACCCCCGTTCAGATTTCGCAGCCTGTAAAAACATAGAAATGTGCCCTGTTTTAATAATATTACCAGGTTACAGAATATTGAATGACATTATCAGTATAATAGCAGCTATCTTCTTTAATTGTGTTGCCATTTTTTTCTGTTTGAAAGGGACTTTTTTCTGTTACCATGGCCTGATCCATAGCAATTGCTGCGTTGTCATTCAGGCTGCAGGTTCGGTAAATTCAAATTATTTCATAGTGCTTCGAAGAATAAAAACGTTTTCATAACTTAGTTCTAATATATTGTAAATAAAATTCGTAACTTGAATAAGTAAACACACTCTACAGTTCAAATTAAACTTCTTTCTTAAAAAACAACTATGTACATTTTATTTACAAATATATAGGTATATTAATATTATTATTACTCTCATTTGAGAGTTCCATTATTACCGTCAGACCGGTTCAAAACAAACTTTACATCTACACTGAAAAGAAAATCGGAAAACAATAAAAAGGGGGTTGCCACAATGCCGACTAACAGAAAATGGCAAGCATCGCCAAGTTGGCATTCTTAACATCCTGCCCCGGGCTGAACACTTAGTTCAGCATCTATATTAAACAATTTAATAAACATGAGAATATACTTACATACATGACAAATTTTCAGATACATACAGCTACAGATATAAAAGCAAAAATAATAAGAATGCTGCAATCTACGAAAGAAAATAAAACACATGAATTGTATGAAAATTAAACAATAATAAGGGTAAATATGAGTAACAAAACAAATTAAATGTTCGATAATAGTTCATATTTTTAGTGTAAGAGTTTTAGTGTCTTTTAGTCCACTAAGTCCAATTCAAGATTATATAGCAATTGCACAGGTCGTTTAAGATCGCCTTTTGCAGTCTGTAATACACATGATCTGATTTTAGAGTCACGACCAAATATGAGTTCTTTAACACGACCACACTTCCACATATGTTTTGGGAGCTTTTCATCATGAATTATCACTATATCGTTAACTTTGAACTGAGGCGATGAATTTATGTTTTTCACTTGAAAAGCAGATCTAAGTTCTAACAAATATTCGTTTCTCCACCTTTTCCAAAAGTGGTCAGTAATTTGTTGCTTATATTTATATTTTCTCGTCAACAAAATCTTATTGGATTTCTCTTGCGTACAGACTGGTAATCCATAAGAAGGTAAGGACATTAATCGTTTACCAACTAAAAAATGAGATGGCGTTAAAGGTGATGGTTCAGCATTTTCTTCGTAGAGATAACATAAAGGACGTGAATTAATCACCGCTTCAATTTCTGTAAGTATTGTTTCTAGCTCTTCATAATGAAGACAAGTTTTTCCTAGAACCTTTTTTAAAGGTGTTTTAACTGATCTGACCATCCTTTCCCAGAAGCCGCCCCACCAGGAAGCCCTGGGAATTATAAACTTCCATATTATTTTATTCTTTCTCAAGTAATCAAAAATTTCTTGCTTAGAAATTCTTTCCCAAGCATCTTTTAACACCAAATCAGCCCTAGAAAATGTCTTGGCATTGTCACTGTACATTATTTTGCAGAAACCTCTCCTAGAGAAAAATCTTCGTAGTGCTAAGATAAAGGTTTCAGTACTTAGATTGGTGACTAACTCTAGATGAATCGCTCTGGTTACAGCACATGTGAATACGACAATATAAGCCTTCCCAGTGCCTTCAGAAGTTTTATAATAAATCGGACCGGCAAAATCGACACCAGAGGTTTCAAAAACTGGTGTTTTGATGATTCTATCTTTCGGTAAAGGTGCTATTTCCACCTTTCCAGGAATAGCATTAAGTTTTCGACATATCATACACGATCTTAAGACGGATTTTACAAATCTTCTTCCCTTTAATATAAAATACCTTTCACGAAGGTGAGCTAAAGTGACAGCTACACCAAAATGGTACATTCTTTCATGAGCATCCTTAATTAGTAATTTTACAAAATAAGATTTATTAGGAAGTATCCACGGATGTTTTTCCTGCTCTGTAACTTCAGAAAACTGAAGTCTTCTGGATAAAACAAGTAAGTCATTTTCATCGAATTGTGGATTAAGGTTGTACAAAGAAGAATCTTTATTAAGTGGTTTTTTTTGTTTAAGTGCTTCTATTTCAACTTTAAATGAAGTTTCCTGAGTTTGTTTAATCCAGTATTTTTCTGCTGTTTCTATTTCTGAGGTAGTTAAAGGTCCTAAAATTTTAGGGTTTTTCGAATTGGCATTATGAATAAAACGCATTATCCAAGCAGTAATATTATACACGCGATTTAAACTACTGAACTTTGCCATATCAAATACTGGCTTAGGAATAGAGTTTGATTCGTTACACAATAATGTTAAATTTGGTTTTGCTTTCATTTCATTAAAAGCTTCGGGAACCATTTCTATAGCCCTTTTTGAAGGCCACAAATCTTCTGATAGTGATAACCAAGGTGGGCCGCACCACCATACATTATTACCCATTAACTTCGATAAGTTTTCCCCTCGCGTAAGCAGATCTGCAGGGTTTTCTTTTCCGGAACAATAATTCCAGTCCTTTGGATCTGTCAATGACTGAATTTCGGCTACACGATTGGAAATAAAGGGTTTCCAGTTTGTAGTAGAACTCCTAATCCACCAAATAGTTATCTCTGAGTCCGACCATAACTTTATATTTAAATTCGAAATATGTAATTTTTGTTTTAAATATTTCCACATTCTAGCGGCAACTACTGCACTGATCAATTCCAGCCGTGGAATAGTTAACTTCTTGAGGGGGGCTATTCTACATTTACTCCAAACAAAACTTGTTTGAATTTCGCCAGTTAATGAAATGGAACGCAAATAAGCAACTGCTCCATACCCTTTGGGACTAGCATCACAGAATATGTGAATTTGTGAATTTTCAGAAATGTTTATCATATTAGGAAAATATTTTCGGGTTATTTCAAATGTGCGTAAATGTACAACTTCTGAACACCAAGTATTCCACTCGCATTTCAAATCTTCAGGTAATTTATTGTCCCACTCTAAACCTCTTTGCCATGTTTCTTGCAACAAGGCTTTAATACGTATTACAAATGGATTCACAAATCCTAATGGATCATAAATTTTCAGTAACATTTTAAGAACTGTTCGCTTCGTGGGATCATCGATGTAATATTTTTCAAAGGGCTGCGCATCTAACATCAAAATATCAGATTCAGTATTCCATATCAGTCCAAGCACCTTTAAGATACTACCTGTGTTTTCCTCACTTATACCTAAGTTACCAGATTCCCACATTTCCCTAAGTTTAATAGAATTTGTTTTTAATTTCCTCAAATTCATCCCAGCTTCTTTAAGAATTTCAGAAGCTGTAACTGATAAATAATAAGCTTCGTTATCTAAATCTGATCCGGAAATTAAATCATCGACATAGAGGGAATTATCTAACATATATACAACATTTGGATGTTGATCTCGATATTTCTTTATATGATGTTTAATTGTGGCAGCCAAAATAAATGGTGAGCATGTAACGCCAAATGGTACACGTCTAAATCTTAAAATTTTGAAAAAGTTGTTTGTGTCATTATCGAACCAAAGAAATTTAAGGTAATCTCGGTCTTCTTCAGCTACAGAAATTTGAAGAAAGGCCTTTTCAATATCTGCACAAAACGCAGTATTGAATTTTCTGAAATTAATAATAATTTCTAATAAATCGGGGTTCAAATTTGGGCCACCGTACAAACAATCATTTAATGATTTGCTATTTTCTTTTGAGGAAGCATCAAATACCATTCTAACTTTAGTTGTGGGTTTATCATCTCGCAAGACAGGTCGGTGGGGCATAAAATAACCGCTATTTACAGTTTTATTAGAACATGCTTCCACTATGTTATTTAATTCCTGTTCAATCACAATTTCTTTATATTTCTGCAATAATTCCTTATCTTTAAGCAATTTTCAATTTAAGTTAATAAATTGGTTTCTAGCATTGTTATAATTACTTCCTAAATCTCTTCTATCATCTTTCCATAACAATTTAGCTTCGTATCGGTGCTCAAGAAAATGCAAATTGTTTTCGAATTTTTCGATTATCTCTTTATCTAATTCAGAAATATTTTCTTCAGTGTTCATCCCTAAAGTTTCTAACTCCCACAATGTTTTCAAATCATTTTGAATAGGTTTCATAACCTGAGTGGACAAGACCCCAGCTTGCTTACTCTCACTATTTTTATTTACGTCAATTGTCCCGCAGAGGGAATGCCCAAATAAATTTTCACAGACGAACAATGATTTATTTATGGGGTATGTTTTGTCATTAATTTGATATAAATAATCAGCTCCTATTAATATATCAACATCACTATTTTCCAAATGTTCCCACGTGTCAAGACGAAATTTGGAAAGTTTTCTCTTAATTTTGATTGGAAGAGGAGGAATTTGTATCAAAGAATTAGTTATTAGCGGTGTGACTAATGCTTCAATTATTATACTACGTTTTCTATTCGTCAAGTGAATTAGCTTTAGCTTAACGACATCATAACATCGTTCTTCAGATTTTCTCGAACCGAAAGTATAGACAATTAATTTTTCCTTTCTAATGACCTCAGGTTTTAATTTTGAAACTAAATTTTCTGTAATAAAAGTTCGATGACTAGCAGAGTCAAATAAACAAAGAGCAGTTTTCTGAATTTTCACCCGCTTCCACTTTTACATGAATTGTTTGCAATATTACTTCTCTACTGATATTATTTACATTACTTTTACAATGATATACGGAGGAAATAATGCTACCTGAATTTTTTGATTCTTCTGTTTTTTTATTAGAATTACAAAGTATAGTATGATGATATGTTTTACCACACACTTTGCAATTTTCATTCGAAATTTTACAAAAATTCGCGATGTGAAATTTATGGAAGCATTTAAAGCACCTTCCTTCCCTTTTTAATTTTTCTCGCATTTCCGGAATGGTGAAAGACTTACACTTTTCAGTATCGTGATCAGTTTGATTACAAAATATGCAGTTATTTTTAATATTTGTGGTTAAGGCAGAAGCTGATGGAATGAATTTTTTATAATTCTTCTTATAATTTTCCTGCTTCTCAGGGATTTTTTCAAAATGGTTTAATTGGACAGTGGTCTCGCGAGATTCAATTTCATCTTTAATGAAATTTATCAGCTCATTAACATCCCAGTCAGTGTTTTTAATTCGTTTTCTATTAAATTCTAGTGCAATATCTGATGGAATAAGTTTCAGAAGAATCGGACATAACAAGTGCCCATATGAACCTGAGGCAACACCTAAAGAATTAAGATTTCTTATTTGAATTTCGCATTCATCATACAAATCTCTAAAAGCCTTAATGTTACTAGAATTTCGTACTGGTTTCAAATTTAGCAGTTTAGTCATGTGACTATTTATTACCAGGTCATTACGACCAAAACGATTTTTCAATAATTCTATAGCGTGAGCATAATTTTCCTTAGTCAGCGAAAAGCCTGCTATAGTATTTGCAGCACTTCCGCCCAAAAGTGACTTTAAGTAGGAAAATTTATCAATCGGAGTTAAATGTTCATTATTGTCAATCGCATTCGAAAACTGACTCCAAAATTCGAGCCATAAACACGAATCACCATAATATTTAGATATATTAAGTTTAGGAAATTTAATCAAATTTTGATTCAGAATTTTCTGACTTTTTAGTAGAGAACTATTGTTGCTACTACTATCACTTTCAATGTCTGAAGAATCTTGTTTAGTTTCAGGAGTAACTGTATTATCATTTAAAAATTTGGAAATTTTATATTTCCATTCAATAATATTCTCATTATAAGATTCCGATTTCTCGATTTCTTTTTCAAATTCAGTACTTGGAACCAGTGGTTCAATTTCAGAATTTAATGATTTTAAAGTTTTCATTTTGTCATTCAATTGCTGTTTAAAAAGATCCAGCTGTGATTTTCTATTCTCAAGCTCTAATTCTTGTGTATTATCTAATAAATCCCTTATTTTATCAAATATTTTCGTAGTTTGACTACGAATCGTAGCTCTTTTTTTTTTCAAAGTTTCGCAATCCATCATAAAATAAAGAATTCAATTTATTCGATACAGTTCAGTTAATAAATGTATTCATAATTCTATTTATTCAATATAATTTAATTTGAGGTACTTACCTCAATCGATGATGAAATCCAGACATCCTGGAGCTTTGACGCCAGAAAAATGCTGCGTTGTCATTCAGGCTGCAGGTTCGGTAAATTCAAATTATTTCATAGTGCTTCGAAGAATAAAAACGTTTTCATAACTTAGTTCTAATATATTGTAAATAAAATTCGTAACTTGAATAAGTAAACACACTCTACAGTTCAAATTAAACTTCTTTCTTAAAAAACAACTATGTACATTTTATTTACAAATATATAGGTATATTAATATTATTATTACTCTCATTTGAGAGTTCCATTATTACCGTCAGACCGGTTCAAAACAAACTTTACATCTACACTGAAAAGAAAATCGGAAAACAATAAAAAGGGGGTTTCCCCAATGCCGACTAACAGAAAATGGCAAGCATCGCCAAGTTGGCATTCTCAACAGCAATCGTAACAACTGATGGTGGTTTTCGGGCCTGAGAAGTAAGATCAATTACACATTTGAAGATCAGCTTGTATAAAATGGTTAGATTAAAAATGTCGCTACCTTTCTAACTTATAATGACTCTATGGACATTATTCTTCCTTTAGGTTCGCCGTTAAAAAACTGGTCTGCATGGGAATAGCTTTCAGAACCACGTTACGCTTACATTTTATGTTTTGACCGAGTTTTAGATATTTTCAGGAACAGGTATACCTAATTTATGAATTATTTTCTCTATTTTAATACACCGGCATTCATATTTTCATGTCATTTTTATAATGTATATTGTTTATATTAATTAATAAAGATATCAGAATTTTCTAACGTGTATTTATCGTATAGTCATTTCTACAAAATAAATTGAAAGTATTTTTCGCTTATATTTACCTGTATTTATGCTGCATCAAGCGATGTAATATAGGGTAGCCTGGGGTAATTTTCAGACAGAGGAATACGGGGAAATTAACACACAGCAGTAATACTTTCACACTAATAACACTAATCGGAATCTGGCCAAAACTGTTTTCATTTTAGTTAAATCAACTATTTTTCTATTTCAATTAGTATTTTCTTAGTAATTAGCAGCTTACTCAGTCTTGTAAAAAATTGGTTTCCTAAATGCTGTAAAAAAATTACTGTTTAACTTTTTGCATCACTGATTTTAAGTTTTAATTTCTCGGGTGTAGCAACTCTAGCACAAATGCTACTTCGCTTTTGGTTACTAAGGTATATTATCTTTTTCGAAACAACGAAATAACGTTATTTGGATGTCCAGTCTATCTAGAAAAAGAAATTGAATTAAAAAGTGTAACTTTTAAGAAACAAAGTGGTAATTATCAGAGAGCCTTCGGGGTAATTTCAAGACACTAATATGTGTTACAAAATGTGTTTCGATATATCCTTCATGGTAAATTAATTTTTTTCGAGTGATATGATGGGTTGTATATTAAAATATAACTTCAAAAGGCCATCTGTAAGTTAAAATGAAAATACTGGATGAAGTTTAAGCTATAACGGGAGATTTATGTTGAAAGATCGTTTTCATGCCTTTTTCCTGTATTCAAAATGATCTAATAAATACCCCATTTTGTATCATAACATTTTACAATAGTGTCTCTTAACTACCGTTGTTGGTGTTGAAATCTGATCCTTAAATAGCCCACAAATAGCTGTCTTGAAATTACCTATTGGTCTCTGGGAAATACTCCAAACTACGGGGTAATTTTCAGAATGGATTTTATTAATTCTTTTTTTATTTTTTATTAATACTAATTATTTGAAAATGCTTCAAAATAATCACCAGGCATGTGATGATTTTACCAAGAAAAAGTTAAAAGAAACATAGTCATTTATAATTGCAAGAGTTTCTTTTTGTCTGATAACTACCCCAGGCTTCCCTATAAACAAATTTACTAGCCGCACTAATTTTATACTATATGATGTAATAATAAAATTGTCGGGAATGAAAATCGTTTTGAATGTATCTTTTTAATATATGATGTAATTTTCAATATTAAATGAATTTCTCATGTAATAATTTATATTTTTCAATGTTTATTTTCTCTTTTAAGATTCACGAGTATCTCTATATATAAAAGCCGTTATCTGAGTGTATGTCCTTTATACAAATCTTCAATTTTTGACAGATTTGTATAAAACTTGCTGTACATACGTTTTAGAACGTAGAAAGGATCACTGTCTACTTTAAAAAATCATCAGACAACTGTTTATCCCTTTTTCTACCACCTTCCATAATTTAACATTATAGAAATATCTTCTTTTTAAAAATTTCTAATTCAATAGTTTCTTTCCTGTTGCCACACATATAAAAAACTGCTCAATAATTTTAAAAAATGATAACTCGAGTACTTTGCATTATAAGCCAATAAAAATTCAGATTGTTTCACTATATTTTTGCTGTTTTTGAAATTGACGTCATTCAAAGAGGAAAATGCACATTTTACCTATATATGTGTAAACATTTTAACTAAACGTGTGATAAAATGACATAGTATCTTTATTTGAACGTTTTTTTAAAATAAAAAATCTATTTTAATACAGGCGTTTGAATTTCAAGAAAACAATTCAGGAAAAAGATAATAATAGCAAAAAATCGTTTGCTACTTATGACGTCAGTTTCGTCAATATGGTTTCAAACTGGTTCTAAAAATCGGCTGCTACAATTTATTTCCTATTTCTTTCTAATTCTGTACATTTAATTATATCGTTTAGATAAATGTTTTAATACTTGAAATGCAGTGATAACATTCTACGATTTATATCGAACACGGTTATATAAAATACGATTTTTCTACGACTTATATTAAATAGAAATTATAACATAGCTACTATTTTTTAGGGTAAGCTTTTTTCTTTTTAATCAAAATTTCATGACTGACATTACGATTGAACGCTTTTGGAAATTTATGTCATTTTCATTTTAACGGCTGTGGATTTGTATTTTATGAATGGAAATGTGAGTTTCCATTTAAAAATTATCGGCAATGAATCCTTGTATACATGCGTTAAAGATGCCTGATATACTGCCCGTTAATAAAACATAAATAAAAATCGTTTTTAATTAGAAACACGAAAATATTTTTAACCTTTAGTATATTTGTTAGATTTCTCAACAACTACAGGGGAAGTATTTTTGGTATTTTCGTTTTAGTGATCAGTTTCGTTTTTGCGATTACTTATTTATCCGAGTAGCACATCCGATCACATCCGCTGCTGTGATCGATTTCTCCGAAAAAGCTAGAATTAAAGGAAATATATCGGTGAATTTGATCTTCCATTTTAAAGCAATATGTATCTTTACCTCAAATGTCCTTCCGTATGGCTGAAAACGATACGATCATCGCTGCGAGATTATATTTTCTAATGTGTAACAAAATTTCGGCTGTTAAGGACCACATTTTTTAGTTGATCGTTTACAGTAGGATTTGGTCTAAGAATGATAGAAGGATATGCATTATACTAAAACTATTCCTCAAAAATTATCTAACTTTCTCAAAAGGCTAAAACTTTTTAAAAAGTCTAATCTTTTAAAATCGGGCTCACCTGACTATTGAACTTTCTTCCATAATTTTATAACAAAGCGACGTAAAACTATATACAATATTTTAAAACCATCCGTGTAAAATTATCAAACAAACAATGCAAGTTCCAATGAAATACATTCAGAATTATAAAAAGACTAATATTTCATAATTGGGTTCACATGTTTATGGAATTTTCCCTTATAATTCTATGGCTAATCAGCGTATAAGAATGTTACGCACCAAAACCTTAACAGAAAAACTAATAGTGCAAGTTGTATTAAAATTATTTCTGAAGAACCCAAGTTATAAGCGGCCGAAATGAGATTTCCACACGAAATCAAACAAATACTGCAATTTGCTAACTTACTTATGTAAAAGTACACGAAAACAAACAAATACTGAATTATTTACAATGTTTTTGAGAAATTAAGTTAATCTTTTGTAACTGGGTTGCAGGCAGTTAAAAAAAAATTCAAGCTTAAAAATTACTTTAAAAAACATAAAAAAACTGTAAATTGAGATAAACTTTTCAAAAAAATTACTGAAAGTGTTTTTTGTTTTCTGTTAGACGTTGAAATAATTTGATGTATGATGTTTAGAGATCAAATTGCAGTAAAAGCGTAATTTATGGTACGTCTAGGTTGTTGCCACCAACAATATGATGCTAGGCGTTACTCATAGATATGTCTTTTCTTCATAATATTGCATTAATAGCAAACGGATATATCTTTCTTAATTGGGTTGCAGGTATATTTAAAAATATCTCCGTGATTGAAAATTAATTTAAAATGGATAAACAATCTGTAAATTGAGGTATGCTTTCCAAACAAATATTACTGAAGGTACTTTTTGTATTCTATTAGACGTGTGAACAGTCAAATGTGCGATGTTTAAAGGTCAAATTGCAGTAAAAGTTAAATTTATGGTTGGGTTAGGTTATTGCAACCATCAATATGATGCTAGATTTACTCATAGCCATGTCGTTTCTATTTATAATATTGCATCAAGAGCAAAGAGGTATATTTTCATAATTGGGCTGCATGCAAATTAAAAAATAACCATGATTGAAAACTACTTTAAAATCCATTCAAATGAGAAAATTGAGACACAATTTTCACATAAATTTCATTTGAAAGAACTTTTTTCTATTCGACAATGTGAAAAACGAAATTGTATGATGTTCAGAAGTTAAGAAAAGATTCAGTAAAGACACAATTTATGGGTTAGGTCGTATCCATCATCAGTATAATGTCACAATTGGCATTGTGTTTAGACTTTTAATGTGTTTTTTATTTAAATGACGTCTATTAAGCCAATAATTTGTATTTTAATATATGTTTTGATATTTGTTTGGAATATATATTATTATGGTATAGTTAATAGTAGACGTAATTAAGGCTATTTTACTTATATTTATATTTCTTATTGGTCTTTTTAACGATTCGTTGACGGGAATGCACCAACCTCAGTTATTGTCATTGCCGTATTATTAAATTTTAATATATTTTACCCGGGAGGACCCTTATTATCGACACGAGCTAAACCGGGTAGATCTGCTAGTATATATATATTATTTAATTTAAAAGTGTTTGGGAATATTATTTGAGATTTTTAATTACGACTTAATATTCACCATCAAGCAGGACGGTCGTTTTGCCAAGCCAAGCTAAAAAAATGCTAACCCCGCCAAACAAGCAAACGCCAAGAATAACGGCAAGACACCGTAACTGCTTATTATACTGAAGACAACTTCTCCATGTTAAATCGACCAAACATGGCAGCTTAAAAATTCCAATATCAAATGAACCAATCATCGCAGAAAACTAAAACTAAAACCAGAAGGACCTAATCAAGAAGATCTTCAATTTGAGATCAAATGCGTCCTCATAAATTAATTATAAACAGAGATATAGATTTTTTAAAATGACGTCGAGATAGAAAATGATAGATTTTTACCTTATGTTTCAATCGATGTAGAGACTTAAATAATGGACAGAAAAAAGTAAGGATTGAATTTTTGGACAGATAATTACTCAATCTACGTGCTTTTATAAAATTCAGCTTTAAAAACATAAATTTTCTATTCTTAATTAGCGAAAAACTGTTAATTAATTCTAAAGTTTACAAATTATGCCAAAGAGCGATAAAACCGCCAAAACATTTTAGAAATCTTATACTTTTCTTTTATATTATCTTTTTGCTTTGATTTCATCGAAGAAAACTATGGCTGAGATTCAGATAGATTTTTCGCTGTTAGCGAAATGATTTTGACCAATCAGAAGACTGCATTTTTTTAGTGCCATGAACGAAGTGCAATGTTTGTAAAAATCTAGGCTAGGATCCAGGTAGATTTTTCGCTGTTAGTGAAACGAGATTTTACCAATCAATAGCCTGCATTTCTGCAATCAGCGTAAAGTTCTCAAAAATGCAGGCTTCTTATAGATGAATCTCGTTTCTCTATCAGCCAAAAATCTATCTAGATTATGCCAGCATATTATATTAGATAGTCAGTTATGTTGAACACAATTTTACATTTCCACATCCAGGAAGGGTATTGATTGTCATAACAACAATACATATTCGAAACTATTTAAGGCACTGATTCTGAACTCCTTTGCTATACATTTCGATATTAAAGAAGTTGTTGTTTCCATAGTAACAGTATTTTTCTGTATTCCTTTCTCTAAAACACAAATATCGAAATATAACAAAGAGCGCTCAGAATCAACACCATAACAGAGAGACTTTATACATAAGAGTGGTGATATATGCACAGGAGGCATGCTCATTTCAAGTTTTTACCGAAAGTACGGCTACAGCGTCTATAATACCTTGTGTGGAAATATGCTATCCAAACAACGCTAAAAATTTTAAATGTGCGACGATACTGCTAAAATCCCAAGTATCAATCACAGCGACATCTGTGGGATTTAGTATTACATTGTAAAGACTAGCAATATCTTGTAGTTTGAGAAAATATCCGGCAGATGTCGCTGCGATCTGTATATTTCAGCAGCATCGTTGCACATTTAAGGGATACAATATTTTAGCACTTTTTTAAGTATTACAGGGATAGCCAATTTCCACACTATATATTCTAGGCGCTATAGTACGGCAAACCACTTCTTGAATAGAAGATATTCTATCTACGTTATGATCACGTGGTCAAGGCAAAAACGTCTAACGTAAAGAAGGGAAGGCTCCGTCGACGTAATGTAAATCTCCGCTAGCCAATGAAACAGTTCACGGGAGAAAGCAGTAGTAGTTTCCTGTTTCCCTTCTTATCAGTTAGAACTTCTTTAGGTAAATTGCCGGTACCACGTGACTTTTTCAGCCTTAAACCCATATTTGGAATATCCTCCATTAGACGATACGCGCATGGACGAGCTTTATTAGACTAGGGAAATAATTCAATATGCATTAGCCGGACGATAATGACACGCTCGCAAAGACTTTTAACGATTTGTTTTTATCACTTCTACCAATAAACCTTTATTGGTCATATGTCGCTACTTCGTTATAGCGACACATTTGTTCCTAATGGAGGATATTCCAAATCAGGGTTCGAGGCTGAAAAAAGTCACGTGATACCGGTAATTTACCCATAGAACTTATTACTGATAAGAAGGGAAGATACTACTGCTTTGCCTCATGAACATTTTCATTGGTTAGCGGGGATTTATATTACGCGTCTACGGGACCTTCCCTTCTTTACCCTAGAAGTTTTTACCTTGACCACGTGATCAAAACGTAAATGGAATATCCTCCATTGGATCCCGGCCTTAATGTATCAAAATACGGAGTTTGCTTTCTGTACTATTCCTGAGTTTAGTTATAGCGTCTAGAAATATAGGCCGGGATCCAGGTACATTTTTCCAAACAGTGAAAAGTTAGCAAAAATTCTGGCTTCTGATTGGTCAATCTTGTTATGATAACAGAGAAAAATCTACCTAGATCATGGTCATGGTGTGGAAACCGGCTATCCAGTAATGCTTTAAAAAGTGCTAAAAATTGAATCCCATAAATATTGAAAAATACTGAATGACAAATGTCGATAGCAGCAACATTTTCCAGATCTTCTCTGAGCGAAACGTTTTCTCAATTGATGTCTTTTGAAATAGTTACGTTGGAATGGATGACAAGCATTTTTGACGTCATACAACGTCACGATGGATTATAGCTAATCAGCTTCTCGATTTTTCCCACAAGCGCTCACAAAAGCCAATCAAATAACGCAATGCTTGTGGGAAACATTGCGAGCTCCGCCCAGTGCGTGTGGTCAATTACCATATGTCGCTGTGATCGACATTCATCGCTCAGCCTCGTTCAACATTTATGGGATACAATTTTTTAGCACCTTTTTAATAAGCCGATTTTAAAACTATATCTTCTAGACACTATAGCTCCGTTATAGGCCTAGATTATATGTTGTAGAAATCGACTATCCCAGCAATACTTAAAAAAGCGCGGAAATATTGAATCCCTTAAATGTAAAACGATGTTGAATTCCAAACAGTCATTTTCAGCGACATCTGCAGGATATTTTTTAAAGAAGAAAGAGACACGTGTAATGCACCGCTATAGCGTTTAGAATACATAATGTAGAAATTTGCTATCCAAGCAGCAATAAAAAGTTGTATCCCTTAAATGTGCACTGACGCTGAAATCCAGGGAGCTGATCGCAGCGATATCTGTGATATACTTTCAAAGTAAACATCGTATTATGACAGCGGGCTTGACGCCAAGCACACAGGTCAGATGTATGTTAATAAAATGAAAAAAATGCTACAGCGCCTAGAATATATAGTGTGGAAATTGGCTATCCCTGTAATACTTAAAAAAGTGCTAAAATATTGTATCCCTTAAATGTGCAACGATGCTGCTGAAATATACAGATCGCAGCGACATCTGCAGGATATTTTCTATAACTGCAAGATATTGCTAGTCTGTACAATGTAATACGAAATCTCACAGATTTCGCTGCGATGGACACTTGGTATTTTAGCAGCATCGTCGATCATTTATGGGATATAAATTTTTAGCGTTGTTTAATAGCATATTTCCACACTAGGTATTCTAGACGCTGTATCCAGATCGTCAGGAAGTTTTAGGAAATATCCTGCAGATATCACTGTGATCGACTCATTGGATTTCAGCATCATTTGAAATTTAAGAGGTCCAATATTTTAGCACTTTTTTAAGTATTACTGGGATAGCCGATATCCACACTATATATTCTAGGCGCTGTAGCACCGCGGTAGCCTGTCTTTTTCGTTTTCCTCAGAGTAGATATAGATGAAGTCATTTGAAGCTGTTCCTAAACTGTGACCAACAACATACAAGGCCAGTTCATAACGTCACACGGAGTTGATTATCTGTACACGGCAATGGACACGAAAAAATCGACACGCAGCTTTGTACTAATCATCGTGTAAAGATGATCCAACTCCGAGGCTAATGAAAAAGACAGGCTACCGCAGTGGGTCCGATTCTTCTTTTTTTACAGACCGCTGGAGTCACGTTATGCTCGAATGCACCAATGAAGGTGCGCAAAAAGAGCATCACGTGACTCCAGCGGTTTGTAAAAAAAGAAGAATCGGATCCACCGCGGTAGCCTGTCTTTTTCGTTAGCCTTGATCGAACTCCGTGTGACTTTTAAACGTCATGAACTGGCCTATTATGTCATTCGTCGCGCTAACACCCTCCCTCCTGCGTCCACCATATATTGCGGCATCTTGTACTGGAGACTGCTAAATGGGCTGCTATCGGTCAAAATCAAGAGAGAAAAGGGCAGAAGAGGGGGAAAGAACTCGGTTTTTTTTGTGTGTAGTTTTTCACACGGGAAGATTGACATGTCTGTTCCTCTCCATTAATAACTTCATGATGGTGCACTGCTAAAAATCTGCAGCATTTGCTGCATAGTCACTCCACTGCTGTTATAGAAAACTGTTACTTGATTATATTATGGAGCATTCTCATTGGTTAGAATAGAGATATTCTATAAAAGCGCTGGAGTGACTATGCAGCATATGCTGTAAATTTTTAACAGTGTGAAATAAGCCAAAGCCCCCTAAATATTTGAGAAAGTCTTGACTCGCGTCACGAAAACATCACACAAAGCAGGCAAATTAAAGAAACAAAATCATTCATTTGCTCGTGAATATGAACGAGCCAGTGAATGATTTTTCTTCTTTGTTTTGCCTGCTTTGTGTGACGTTTTCCTGACACGTGTCAAGGCTTTCTCCAATATTTAAAGGGCGTTGAATAGGCCGGGATCAAGATAGATTTTTCGCTATTAGTGGGATGAGATTGATCAATCAGACGCCTGCATTTTTCCGAACTTTTAGATGTTGGCAGTAAACACCGAAAAGTCTGCAAGGATGGAGGCTACTGATTGGTCAATCTAATTTTACTAACAGAGAAAAAATTATCTGGATCCCGGACATTAACTTTGGTTGGTTAAGACAATTTTGAATAAAATCAAATCAGGAAGCCAATGTTTGTTAACTTTTCTGGTTAGTTTAATTGAAATCTTCCTCGTCTATTACTGCAAACTGAATTACCGTACTTTAGACAAAAACTTGAATATGAGTACTCGACTTGTGCATATGTCACCACTCTAACATATAAACGTTCTCTGTTATGACCATGATTCTAAGTGCAGTTGGTTAAATTTGAGTATCTGGGTATTAGAGAAAGCAATAGTGGCCCACCCTGGCTGAGTGGATAAGACACTATGCCACTAACCGCTTGAGAGAGTAGGTGGAAGCAGATTCGAATCCCGCCGTGATCCGCATGTGATCTGATGTATGTGTTCAATAAAAAAAACTAACAAGCAAGCAATAGCGAAAGGTACAGTTGGCATGGAAACAACGACTTCTTTAATTCGTATAGAAAATTAATGAATTGTAGTAAATGACTCAAGTTTAAAATGTAGGCAAATGGTCTGTAAATATCAATGGCTCCCATCTAGTATTACACAAAAATAATTTAATAGATCCACATGATGTATAAATTGAAGCAACTCTTAGCTAATGAAAATTCTGCAACAAGACTTATGTAGGTAGATCTTTTGAATGATTAATTCAGAATTCTGAGAACAAAACGAAGTTCTTAAGGGCTCTTCCTCACCCCCCCCCCCTCAAAAACGGAAATACGATAGAAAGATATAAGTATTTGGATAACTTCAATATGTCAGTGATCTTTGGTCAGAGTTCAGAAAAAGAGTCTGGGTATTAAAAAAAAAACATAAAACAAATTTGACGAACGATAAGACTATAGATTTCAGGCAATTTTTAACCGAGAAATATTTAATTCTAATGTATATGCGGCTTTAATAACAGACTATTAAAGATAATCAATTTAGGGGAAATTTTATAGTAAATTAATATCCTCACTTTTATGCATATAGGTATCGATAAACAGACCTGAGTAAAATTACATATTTAATCTTTCTTCTCTATAACGCGATCTAAATGAAGATGAAGTTATACGTACAGTTTATATCTTGAAATTTTTAGATTTTTTTTATCCGAAATGTTCCTTTATTATGTCTAGAATTGCTAGATTTGCAGATCTTTATACAGATCTTCGATTCTTTAGATGCCTACGGGGTTTCATTCTCGGATTAACCGTAGGTATTTGTAAAGGTAAATTTATTTTGTAAAACCGTCAGCAAAAAAAGTTAGAAAAAACAACTACTGACAGACTAACTGTAAATATATATTTTATTTCGACTCTATGTGTTTTTTACTAAATTTTCAACTTTCGTAGAAAATTTTAAGAAGATATAAATTGAGAAAGACTGATATTTTGAAAGAAGAAATTGACTCTCCTTACTTTTAAATTATTAATCACTCTCAAAAATGAAGAATAGGTAAACAAAATGTATACTATTGTGTTTGCTCCCTGCTTATAAAGGCTATACAAAGACTAATTTTAATTTGAGCTAGTAGAATTATTTCAATTATATATAATTTGTTTTAAAGAAAAAGAACTGATATCTACTAAAAAACAACTTTTCAAAAGTAAAAAAAAAAAAAAAAAAAAAAAAGGTGAAAGTTGTGGCTAAAAAATAGTGTGATATCAAATTTCCAAGCTTATATTATGGTACTTATTTAACATTTTCCATTAAAAATTTACCATATGTAAGTCGAGTACCTAAGTATGCGTTGATAGAAAGCCTTTTCTCCTTTACTAAATGCATCATAACGTGTTTCTGAAAATTAATTTTTTTTTTAAATTATGCATGGTGGGCTTGGTGGCCATCTTTCCATATTTTACACAAATTTCTAAGCACTCAAGCTCGTAATATATTTACATTATTAAGAATTTCGTTCTTCTAATTTTAGCTACAGACATATAAATTAAGAAAGCTTTTTATTTTGAAAAAACAAATTGATTTTTACTGTTTTAACTAATTAATTAACCCCCTCCGGAAAAAAAAGAATCATAAGATGAAACCTGAAGTTACTTCAGCTTTATTTTAAGACACAAATTTTTAGGCACTCATTTCCAAAAATTAAAAGAATAAAATGTTTGCTTTAGTAACAATTTCGAACTCCCAATCTTAACAATGAACTTGTGTGCTTAGAAATTTGTGTAAAATATGGAAAGATGGCAAACAAGCTCATCATGCACAATTTAAAAAAAAAAATTAATTTTCAGAAACACGTTATGATGTATTTAGTAAAGGAGAAAAGGCTTTCTATCAACGCATACTTAGGTACTCGACTTACATATGGTAAATTTTTAATGGAAAATGTTAAATAAGTACCATAATATAAGCTTGGAAATTTTGTATCACACTATTTTTTAGCCACAACTTTCACCCTTTTTTTCTTTCCTTTCCCCCTTTTTTTATTTTTATTTTTATTTTTTTTTTACTTTTGAAAAGTTGTTTTTAGTAGATTAAAAGTTCTTCACGTGTAATAATTTAATTATTTCAGACACTTTAAATAAGACGATATTTAATATTTGGACATGTTACATATGACGTAATTATCACGTTTAAATGCCTTTCGCGTGCAGTAATTTTGTTATTTTAATGTTTTCGTACTTTTTCATACTTACGTGTAAACATTTTGACGTAATTTTCCTTATTTTTTGCTTTTAACACATGATTATTTAATTCTTATTTTAAAACTTTCCTTCTATTTTTAATAATTTCACTTTTCAATTTCCCTATGACAACAAAAAAGAATGCCAATAATCCCTTTCCTATCCCCCCCCCCCCCAAAAAAAAATGGATTTTTTTTTTACGTCAATGGTAATTATGTCAAAGTGTAATAGGACAGACGACCTTTGACTGTTAAAAGAAACAGACTTCTGACTATTGAAATGTAAAAAAAAGTTTTTTTCTCAAATTTTCCTGAAAAACATAATTCTATCACAATATTGTCTTCCCTATCGATTGAAATAAAATATAATTTCAATTTCAATTTGAAAATTTAAAAAAAAAACAGAATTCTAATAGTCCCTATATTTATCCCTTTCGCCCCTTCTTTTTACAAAAATGGAGTCATTGTGTTGCCATCATTGCAGAAATATAAATAAAATTAAAAAAAATAATAATAAAATCTCAAACACTAATTCAAAATTTAAAATTCTAACTCCATTTTTCATATACGCGGATCAATACGGATAATTGGTGCTAATTTCATTGCCGAAGGTTTCATATTTTAGGAAGAATAGCTGTGAAACAAATCAGTCGTTTCATATAATCGTATCATAAATTCGTTTCATTAGGATTTTATATATATAGGGTAGATATATACAATATTAAATTATTTATTTTAAAAATGTAATGGATTTTTTTTTAAATATACTTATTAGAAAAGTCTTTTCCATATACAAAAAAGGTGTTTTTTTATTTTAATTTTTTTTAACCTTTATTTTATAGCTTCAAAGGAAACTTTATCTGAAACATCTAATGCAGAAACATTTAAGAGCACTTAAGAACATCGTCGTGTTATTTATTTTTCATTTACATAGCGGTAATTTATAAAACATAATTACAGACAACAAACAAAAGTAGGATTCACTAATGCAGTATGCGTTACACAGTAATCTTAATTGTACTAATTTACTTAAGTCTTCTAATGTTTAATGCCTGGATGAAATTACTGATGTTTATGCTACTTTAAATCGTGCTTTGATTAATCGCATAAATGCTTATGCTTGCTTAATATCTTAGTTTGGAACATCATTTAAATGACATTTTCTTCAAAACACTGCTGAAAAAAAGACATATTTTTTCAAAAGTATGAAGCATTTAATTTATTTAATATTTTAGGTAAGTTGGATTAAAAAAAAAATTTCTTTAATCTTCATTAATATTTATTACCGCTGGTATCACAAATATAATTAAAAAAATAATTCATTATGTGAGATATTTCAAGTAAACTAATGAATAAAAATTTGTGCGTATTTATTAGACATTGAAATTATCACGCTTCTCTGCTTATTTCTTTTTATATTTATCAAATGCACTTAATCTACTTATAATAAAATCTGAGTGCACGAAACTGTCGGTACGATGCCGGTGAGAACCACTCTGGTCTACGAATCAACCGTACCTAAACGCCCTGTTAGGCTTAATGAAAAACATATCCTAACACATGACAGCTAAATGATATTTTTTTTCTACTTGAAATCATGTCTGTTAAGCATATTTTCACATAAAACATGTGTATCATATCCATTTATAATGCATTAAGTTCTAAGTTAAAATTAAGCTATTATAAACATAGAAATCAGATCTAAACAAACGATACTGTTGCCATTCAGATTCAAATTCCAGCAAATCTACAAACAAATGGATGACTCTTTGAACGCTTCATTAAAAAAAAAAAAAAATACTGGTTAATGCCGATGCTGCTTTTAAAATATTTGAAAAGTATAATAAAACCTTTTAATATTTTAACTTTGTTTAAAAACTTCAAAAACTATCCGATTAAGTTCTAAATTTAAAGACCAAACCAACAACAACAACAAGCTCTAAATTAAAAATAAGGGATAACTATCACCATCTGGTGGAGAAAAGATATAGCTTTCGCTCTAAGAAGGTCCATGCAAGCACATTGCATTACATGTATTTTTAATTTATTCAGAATGATTATTCTTCTGCAATATTTCAGATTTCCTGTAACATTTGTTTTCGGTCTTATATGACAAAGTAAAAATTATCTGAATTTGAATATGTAAAACTTTCGAATGCATTTACAATAAAGAATTATTTCAATGGCACTTTAGCATTATTTAAAGAGAAATTAAAGGGACAATTTTTTCTCAACCGAAAGCTGCGAGCACCGCTTCTGTAGGCCGTTTTAACTCCCAATGAATTAGGAGCTTATGTTTCTTGCTATAATTCTTTTGGCGTCAACTTCCTGTTGTAATCGTACTTTTTTTTTAGAATGCATTTTATCAGATTTGAAGACATTGCAAATAAAATGAATATTTCTTATCGGTACAACATATTTTAATTATCTTGCAGATAAAATTTTGAATTTTAACATAGTTTGTAGCGAAAAAAAATTCACGCTAAACAACAAATTTTTAATATAGAGGGAACCTAAATAAGCATTTTCGTTTATAGAATGTGTAGTTGGAAATGGCGCGTGTAAGCGCTGGTGACTAAATTGTAGTTTACATAATTTCTTTGTTCTAATCATAAAAAAACAAAAGGATAATACTTTTTGATTAACAAAATGCATAAAGCACCTTTTTTTTTTTTTTTTTTTTTTTTTTAAGTGAGAAAATTTTTTTTAAAACTATTGTTTTGAAGATTTATCATTAACTTTCCGTCATTTTTGACGGGGATTATATACTAGTTTATTATAAGTCAGTTTCCGTTTGTTTTATCAAATAAGAGGAACAGCGCGCAATAAAATTATAAAATTTTCTTTCAGAAAAATTACAATTAATTTCACATTTCTTAAAACCTCCCTAAGGTTCACACGTTTAAACCTTTAGACCATTGTACGAGAGAATCAAGCGAATAAAATTAGAGTTTATTTTTTTGGTTGGTTCTATCATTTGACAGACCTTATAAAAACACGGAGAAAACGGATTCGTTTATTACATTTTATGAATATTCGTAGTATAATGTATATGATCAGATTTTAAAATAATACAGGTTGTATTAAAAAGAATGACCTGATTTCTAATGGAAAATAACTTCTGTGTAGAAGAAATGCTTCAAACACGATACAGTACAAATTTAGAAGTTTAGAATAAGTAAGTACTTTATAGCTGTTCTGAATGACTCATCTTACCCAGTGTGATAATACTATCACAGTTATTTTATTATCACGTTATTCGCTTCTGTGTAGTGCGCACGCAATATTGATAAGCCTATACCGGATTCTTTTCTCCACCAATTGCGCAGTCTTATTTGAACTTTCTACGTCGTTTCGGAACGGCATTTTCCTTTTTGATGTTAGTCCAGTGAAGTCACTACACATTGAAGAGTGCGCAGATGTGTATAGTGCGCATGCGCCGGTTCCATAAATTTTAGTTGGATGTTTCCTCCTAGTTGGCACTGATGGAAGGGTGGGGGTATTTGTTTTGCATGAATTAATAGATTTATTTCGGTTTCTTAGTCTATTAATTATTCTTCAGTTTTTATCGTCCTTTTAACATAACTAATAGGTTCAAAATTATCATGCAGTCACTTTTGTGCACCCCTTTTCTTTCGTATTTATACGGATGTCATTAAAATTTTTATCGGAATTTTAGTTAGTGACGATGTGATGATAATCTGTCTCAGTTATTGTTACGGCCAGAATTCCAGGCCTCATTGCCTGCTTCAAAGTGTTCGGCTTGTCTTAAGAACTCTATCCTCTCCGAAAGTGCCGCTGTGTTTCTTTATAAGTTTATTTGCCTGGAATCAATTATTAAAATCTCTGAGAGCTGTTATTTATAAATAGACTTTTGTTGTCAAGATGATCTCAATGAAGGTTTGCAAGCCGTAATATAAAGGGACAAAGAACTTTAAAAACCTTAAAAATCAATTTTTTTTGTAAATTTCACTTTAAATATTATTCAAGGGTACATTATATGCATTATGGCATGCATTTATCGCAAAAAAATAAATAAAAATAAATTTATTTTTGAGAAATAAATGGAATTTTACGCGTCATTTTAGAAATTTTGAAATGCCCCCTGCGCGTTCCATACCAAAGAAAATCCGCAATATTTTTCATAAAAATTTGGTTTATATATATAAATAAACCTGTGCATCGAATTTTATATATTTGAATATAAAGGCAAAAAAAAAAAAAAAAAAATCGAAATTTTTTCGAAAAAATTTCAAAATTTCAAGCTTTTTCATTTTTTTTTTTTTTTTTTTTTTTTGTAAATTTCCCTTTAAATATTACTCAGTGGTTCATTATATGCATTATGGCGTGCATTTATTACAAAAAAAAAATTACTTTTGAGAAAAAAATGGAATTTTACGCGTTGTCTTAGAAATCTTCGAAATGCCCCCTCCGCGTTCCATATCAATGAAAACCCCCAATATTTTTTATAAAAGTTTGGTTTATATATATAAATAAAACTGTGCATCTAATTTTATATATTTGAATATAAAATTTTTAAAAAAATTTGAAAATAGTGAAATTCTTTCGAAAAAATTTCAAAAAAATTTATTTATTTATTTATTTATTTATTTATTTATTTATTTATTTTTTACCTTTATAATAAAATTCGATGCACAATTTTATTTATATAATAAACCAAACTTTTACAAAAAATATTGGGGATTTACATTGATATGAAACGCCGCAGGGGACATTTCGAAGAATTCTAAGACGACGCGTAAAATTCCATTTTTTTTTTCTCAAAAATAATTTATTTTTATTTTTTTTTTGTGATAAATGCATGCCATAATGCACATAATGTACTCTTGAATAATATTTAAAGTGAAATTTACAAAAAATAAAAAATTGATTTTTAAGGTGTTTAAGGTCCCTTGCCCCCTTAATAATCATCGAATCTACAAACGATAAACTTGTTTTATTTATGTGCAGTAAAAACATTTAACTTTGAAAACCTTTCTCTATTTCCTTGATGAATGAATAAAATTGGATTTACTACTATTAAAGTGTCTTCATTTCAAATGTTCAAGATCATAATTAAGTAAGATCGAATTTAATCTTATAATTATTTTCTCTGCCAATTATGATCAAGAAGTACATTATAACATTTGTGGTTCACAACGCAAACTTTTCAATTTATCAAGAAAGTGCTTTAATTAAAATAACAACAAATACATATATATTTACAACACAGTTGGACAGAAAACATCAATGAAGTAATTAATTTCACGTCAAATAAAATAATTATGTTCGTATTAATGTTACCAGAACCACTGTCACAAACTAGCAGGACAGGGAGGCAGGCAACACAGGACAGTAGTTTCTGTATAAAGGCACAGAAAACAGTAAATCCTATGAAAAAAGATCCTGTCTATAACGGAATACTGTTTAAAATGTAGAAGCTTCATGTACCCGAAGGAAAAAATGCCATGCAAATCTACCGGCTAAGGCGAAATCCTGTCTAAAACGGAATCTTTATCTTGTCATTTGAGATTCTGCCTGGGTATGTATTACTGTGTTTAAGAAACGGAATAATGTTAGAGAGTAATATCTGTAAAAACGGAATTGTTAGTGGCATAAACAAAATTCCATATTGAAGTGTTTTTTGATTGAGCAATTATATTTGTATGTTATTCTTTACGTAGGGACGGTGAATGTTTTCCGGATAAGTAGGGATTCGGTATAGGTAAGTGTCATTTTTAAGCGATTTACTGGGTAATGACCCCGGCAAGGCCGATACGTAATTATACAGTCATATTCCCATATAAGGTCTAAAATCACCTTTATTTGAACAAAACGGGCAGGGAAGTGATAGAATTTCTTCCTTAAATTTGGCCTAAGACTACTTAGTGAACAATTGCGAGCATTCCCAAATTTACTAACTAGGAAATATTAAAGATGCAACTTATATCTTCATTACAATCTAGCTGACAACCCTAGTTGGTTGTCAAACAGAACTTTATTTATTCCAGCTATGAATTAAAACTTCTTACCAACGGTGACTTACCAACGACGTAGCGTAAAATTCCTTCGAGCAGGCCTAAAGTATCTTCAGAAGCTGGACTCGACCCAAATCCAAAGACACGCTCTTTCACTTCGCCTTATACGAGGGTGTATCAATAAATTTTTGCCCTCACATAGAAATAATTGAGTGAAATCTATGAAATTACTTCATTGTAGTATTCCTTTTCTATATAGTCACCGTGCACAGTAACACCTTTCTGGAAACGGTATTTCAAAGAGAGGGGGGAGGATGTATTCCAAAAGGCGCGATAGTATGTCCAAAGGGGGCATTTTTCTAACTTTTTCCGATCCCCACATGTGACATATTGTTGGAAAGGCCTTTTGACCACTTATTCATGATATGCATCTCACCTGCACTTCTCCCCAAATTTGCCTTCCGGGGGCCCGTTTTCTAAATTTTGCGGAGATTATGCATTCTCCTGGGGTGCAAATTTAGGGGGAGGGGCTCGTGAGCTGCATAGCATGAATAAGTGGTCACAGGCCTTTCCAACAATATGTCATATGTGGGGTCGGCAAAAGTTAGAAAAATGGCCTACTTTCGGTCTACTATCGCGCCTCCTGGAATATATCCCCCCCCCCCCGCTGTCTTTTAAATACCGCTTGCTGAAATGTGTTACTGCGCATAGAAACGAACGCTATATAGAAACGAACTCATACAATGTAGCAATTTCATAAATTTCACTCAGTTATTTCTATGTGAGGGCAAAAACTTATTGATACACTCTCGTGTACTCTACAGATTGAGCAAAAAGCGTAATTTGCATAAAATAACAGCGAAAAGAAGTAACTATAGACTCCAAGAGATTCACACTTACCTTGAAGAATCGCAGTAAAATAGAATAGAGAAGTGTCTGTTGCGCCACGCAGGTTAAATGTTTGACGTAACTCTCATACACAAAATATTGGAGACCCTTTATAACGATTCGCTAGTTCATTAGAACTGTACTAAATACAGTAAAACCTATTAAAAAAAAAGAATCGTTAGGGACCGGAGAAACAATCTGTTTTAGACGGGTTTCACTTCAGCCGGTGTGTTCCGTTCGGCAAGACCGGAATAAAATTTCTTTGTAGACAGACTGTGTTTTAACAAGTTTATTACATTAAGTTCCAATCGATGTAGACTAATAAATAGCATGGTACTGAAAGAAGTTTAAAAGAATATGTATATAATGTAAAATTAGAACTTTCGGTGTTCCGAGCACTTGGGATGTTTCTTAAAAACCTTGAAAATCTGGACATCCTGCGTAAATTAGAGCACATGACAATCGTAGCTTATATAGACACTGATGTCTCTCTATGCGTAAGTTCAATCGTTCATCCTTGTAGGCCAAGAAAGCATGTCGCAACAAAAGGAAATCCCAAGTCATGCAAAATTTATTGACAATTTTAGGTGTTGAATGGACTATAATTTGGATGTTTTCTGTGTGACTAATAGAAGTCATACAGAACAGTTATGAACTTCACAAAAAAAGCTGTGGACTTATTTTTGAATTGTGTATAAAATCTTCGATATTTCTATCGTATTTCTTATCTTTCATTTATGTTTTACTGCAAATGTAAGGTAATTCGAATCGAATCATTCCTTTTAAATACCTTGTACTATTATGCATTCTGTATCTGATGCCCACTAATATTAGAAAGGCCATTAAATAATTGTCCATAATCTAGCGGACAAGTGAATCTGCTTATTTAAGTACAAGTACGTATTTCAAAAGCTAATTAAGGGAAACACAACACACTCTTTATGGAATAAGCCAACAAGGGAGAGTACCGAACATGAACGTAGTTTATATATTCACAGTATAAACAAAATGTTATTGGTTGGTTAAATATTATGGATATATCAATACCTTTGTTAAGTGCATTACTTTTTCCATGAGTACTTCGAGATATACTGCCCTAGGCTGTGTTATTTTAACAATGGTGTTAAAATTAGTGACATTCATTATCTTCTTTACTGATATTGACATTTTGATAAAATGGATTAATCAATATACACAGTGTGTCCCAAAATTTCCCTGACTGATACTATACACAAAAATTGTGAGCTGAAATAAAAATTTTAACCTATGTTCATTCGAAATTATCGGCACCGAACTCAACACACTTTTTACAACGAATGTAATGATCATTAAAACACTTCTGGAATGCCGCCTTTCTAATTTGCGTCAAATTGTCGACTGCAGTCGTTTGAATGTCCAAAATGCCGTTAAAGGTGGTCTCCTTTAGGTGCAATTTCAACCTGGAGATCAGAAAATAGTTCAGGGGGATAAATCTGTGGTGTATGGATGATGGTTGAGCACGTCACCCCCTTTAGAAGCCAGAAACTGTTGCTCATTTTTAGTCGTCATTCAGAGGTTTGGGTGGGGGGGGGGGGGGGGGCAAACATTGCACAGACCTTAACTTTCTTTAAATCTCCCGTCAAGAATTATGCTTTTGCTGATACCTACCATGTCCTCGATCAATCTGACCAAAACACAACGGTCTTTTTTATAGGTTGCCACTCACTTTCATGATTAGTTCGGGTGACCGATCGCTTCTCGGCCGGCTACAGTATTCAACGTCTTCCAGGCTCTCCCTTCCAATTTTAACCTCTTGTGCCATTCAAAAACAGACGACCGACTTATGACTTCATTTCCGTAAACATTTTGAAGCATTTCCATTGTTTCGCTTAGGTGTTTTCTTAAGCTTAACACGTTCGTCCGTTGTTTGACCTTCACAAGTTCCAACATGATCACATCACACTGTTACAACAAGCCTGAATCACTTAGCATCACACAATAGGTAGCAACGTGAAATTGTGCAGCTTTATAAGACGCTTTGCTGATACCTACCATGTCCACGATCAATCTGACCAAAACACAACGGTCTTTTTTTTAGGATGTCACTGGCTTTCATGATTAGTTCGGGTGACCGATCGCTTTTCGGCCGGCTACAGTATTCAACGTCTTCCAGGCTCTCCCTTCAAATTTTAACCTCTTGTACCATTCAAAAACAGACGACCGACTTATGACTTCATTTCCGTAAACATTTTGAAGCATTTCCATTGTTTCGCTAGGTGTTTTCTTAAGCTTAACATGTTCGTTCGTTGTTTGACCTTCACAAGCTCCAACCTAATCACATTACACTGTTACAACAAACCCGAAGCACTTAGCATCATAAAATAGATGGCAACGGGAAATTGTGCCCGTTTACAAGACAAAGTGTAGTCGTGCTTTTGACACCTCCTGCGGGCACGCAGCGCCCTCTATTGGCCAGTAATTTAACCAGACCGGGAAATTTTGTGACGGGCGGTGTATTATTTTAGATTATGCAAACGAAAGTTATTCATCTTTTTACCTCTGCATATAAAGTAAACTCATACTTACGTTATTTTTTCATCTCGCTGATTTTTTTTCTTTTTTAGCAAATAAAAAGAAGGGCTTGAAATGTATTTTGATTCTCAAATTTTTATTTCTGTTTTCCAATTAAGAGAACATTTATTGATTTTTTAAAAAAATTACAATTCTTAATACATGTTCTCTTTTATATATTATTCTTTCTTGTACCTTATTCTTTTACTAGCTAACTTGCACGGCGTTGCCCGGGTACGTAAAAAAACAGCACGAATTGCGAAAAACCTCTGAAAATCACAATAAGATGTCGCGAGAAAATTTTAAATCGCTGCGCAAATTTCGAAAAGAGAAAAAATATATATATATACTGTGTTCGAAGATTGAAAGTTGATTCAACTTCTATCAACGTCTTTCACTAATGTGGAAAAATGGTAGAAAATCGCTAAACTACACTGAAAATCACATACAAAATACCCGAAAAATTCGAAAATTGCTATACGAAATCCGAATAAACTTTATTGAAATGAAGGTAGAAATTACTTTAGTATTATAGGTCAAAAATGGAATGTCAAAAAATTGCAGCAGATCGCGAAGAAACGTAAATATCGAATTAAAAATCACCTGATGACGTAACAAACACGTGTAAAGTGTTTAATGTCAAGTAAATTTGACATTTACGATCACCCATTATTGGCATTTAATCTTATAGTTTGGCGATATTTTTTGGGGTCTATGGGATAATCCGGTAGAACCAGAAATTATTTCTGTTCTTATTTAAAAGTTGATAAATAGCTCTTCTTTATATAAATAAATAAAATAAATATTGAAAAAAAAATGCTTATATATATATGAAAAGTAAATAGTTTGCCAGTAAATATACGTAAAATTCACTTCACTCGCCAAGGCCATTTTCTCTAACTCACCAAAGCCCATATATTAAATATATACCAAATACTCTTCAATCTGTTGCCTGATACTAAGTAATCACAAAAATGTAAATAACTATTAGGCATAGATACGTACCGGGTTTGGCGCGATTTTTTTTCACGCCAATTTGGTGAAAACATCGTTTTCGAATACCAGTTACATATATATATTTAAATCATTTTCTATTGTTTTAAAAGGAAATAGCAATAAATAATAAAAAGTTTAATTAATATCTACAGAAAAAAAAAAACAGTTTATATAACTGTGAAAAAGAAAATAAAAGTAAATAAACAATTTATTAATAAATAAACAACAATAGCCGAGTTACCATGTCAGGCAAAATAACGCCATTTTGGAGCCCATTATGTAACATGGAGCGTATATGACATCTGTGCCAACAAAACTTTCAATAATATAGTAAATATGTCATTTGATGGTGGCTTGATTATCGAAGATTATAAAATATGTGTGTATATGGCACATTTTTACACTAAAATTTAAATACTTGACTACTTATTTATAATTTTAAATCCTTTTTATATAATTTACATTTGAATATAAAGATTTACTCCAAAATGTTCTCCTATACTTAAAAAAAATTATTGCGACCTTTTCCTGGCTTATTTCACGCTTCTGCCTTTGTGGCAAAATTGCATTGTTTGGCGACCAAGGTAATAATTAAATAGCATGTAACTCACAAATAAAGCCTTTCTCCTGTAAGACATACGATGGGAAAATTGCATAAAAATGATAATTAAATTGAATTTAAAAAAAAGAAGGACTAAAAGACTGTTACTTAAATTTTATTTCTTCAAGTTTTTTCAGGCATATTTTTATTAACCTGGCGAAGCGAAAAATCGCCAAATAATGTATCAATTGCTTCTTTCATACTAATTTATTTTTTAAGTTTTATAAACATTCCTTTCATATTTAAATTAAATATTTTCATTTTATAAATTTTATCTCGCATTATAAAGTTTTTTGATTCTTTTTTTTTTAAATTAAACAAATAACAGTTATTTTCTTTTAATTTGCGAGTTGTTTACATTATTTTATAACGGATATAGCCATTTCAATTCATTTATCAACTATAATTTTCGGCAAAATGACCACTGGCAACCCTTTCGTTGAAAATATCAATAAAATACAATAATCTAAGCATTGTATCATGTTACTTTTATTCACCATTTAATTTACTTGGATTCCCTTAAATATAATTAACATAATCCCTTAAGTTAATATTAGTTTTTGTTGCATTAAAATATTTCAATTTGTTGATTTTCTGTAAGCAAGTAATCCATATTAGTTTACAATGGAAGTCTATAGGAATTTGGCGAAATACTAGAGATATCGCCATGTTGGCGTTACTTTTGGCGACTCATTTTGGTCGCTAAATTTGGCGATATACCGCCAAGTTGGCGACAAAATTAGCTGCATTTGGCGACAGAACTATGTCCCTCTACGGCAACCTTCTTATAGGTATGGAAATGTATTAAATGCTGTTCAATAATTGCATAAAAAATTCGCTAAAAATTCAAAAATCGCTGCACGAAATCCGAATAAACTTTTTTGAAAAGAGAACAAAATTTACTATATTGGGTTAAAAGAAAGAAACCATATTCTTCTCACTTATATGGAAAAATCGCCTCGAAACATAAAAAAGCTCTAAAAATCGCATAAAAAATTAAATAAAAAAAAATCTAATCAAAAAATTGAAAATCGGGCTTCGAGGTGCAAAACTTCATATATAGACGTACCTTTTCCCCAAATTTTGTAGCTCTACGTGTAGTGGTCTCTTCAGAACGCCGTCGACACACTCACTCACTCACTCACTCACACACAAACTTCTTTCTTTATTATTATAGACTAGGGGATTCTGCCCCCTGCAAGCTACGCTCGCCAACCATCGTTCAGACACCGCAGAATCTAAAAATCTAAAAATCTAATGGGTTTTAAAAATATTAGAGAAGATTAAATTATACTGAAAAGGGTGTGCAGATCTCCCTGTAAACGGGTTTCCATTCAATTCCCTTTGATTGCAAAAATTTAACGGAGAATCAGTTGCTGTTAAGACATCCAATGGTTGTTTTCGTTTTTGATTAAAGAGGATCAGTTAAACATTTGAAAAGAAGCTAAAATAAAATAAATTAAG
This sequence comes from Maratus speciosus, assembly GCA_963932465.1. Lineage (NCBI taxonomy): Eukaryota > Metazoa > Arthropoda > Arachnida > Araneae > Salticidae > Maratus > Maratus speciosus. The sequence goes on along the minus strand of OZ010798.1, from coordinate 404,172,465 downwards.
TATTCAGAGTCTTTGTCAACCGATATTTTAAAACAATCTCTATAACAATAGCCTAAATCATGTGACTATCATCAACAGTTCCGGGCGAAAGACTTTGCTTTTTATACTCTAGCTGCCATTTTGATACTTTACTGTTATCCAGGCACAGGTGATAAGTCGCCAAATATTATTCTATCCCCATCATTTCATCTACATTATAATAGTTCAAGTCATCAAATGCCATAAACAAATACGATCTGATCCCTTTGCCTTTCATATGAAGGTTTGGAACAAATTGGCGCAATTTTTTTCCAACGCCAATTTGGGGAACGCATTAACAGCATAAACAACAACATCCGGCTTATCATATCAAGCAAAATAGCGATACTTTGGCGCCAGTTAAGTACCCGTTGCGTATATGACATTGGCGTCAGAAAAAAATCGCGCCAATATTGTGTGTATGTGACATCTGTGCCGAAAGAAAAAAAAGCCGGGTGCAAATCTCGCCAATATCTTTTTTTCAATTCGCCAGTTAGCATTTTTTTTTTATTGTTCGAGTGGTAAATTAAAACATTGATTTAAAGTTGTTGAAATTAAATGTCATGGTTTGTTACATAATTTAATATTTCGCCAGATGTCATATACGCACCGCATGTTTATGATTTTTTTTTCTTTTTTACGAAAATTTGACGAAAACCTCGTTTTCGAATACCAGTTACATATGTATTTTTGGTACTACTTAGTTATTCCGTCGACAAAAAATCTATCACCAAACTATAAGATTAAATGCCAATAATGGTTGATGGTAAATGTCACATTCACTTGACTTTTAGCAAGTTACACGTGTTTACGTCATCAAGTGATTTTTATTTCGACGTTTTATTTTTATATTTATTAATGTTATACTAATTTATTTGCTCTTTCGTTATTTAAAATAAAAATTTTATCAATCTGTACAATTTGTGGAGTGTTTTGGCGATTTATATAATTTGCGAAATTGGGTGACGGAATAACTACTACATTGTACCGTATTTTTTAATTATTTTCTATTATTTCCAAAAGGAAATAGCAAAAAAAAATTAATTACTATAGAACAAAATAATTTATATACATTTAAAAAAGAAATAAAAGTAAATATACATTTATTATTAAATAAACAACAATAGCGGGGTTACCATGTCTATCAAAATAATGCCATTTGTGCGCCAATTAGGTACCCCGGTGCTTATATGACATCTGTGCCTAATTTTTTTTTTTTAAGTGAAAGCCATCAATTTAAATGTTTCATTTTTAAATGAAAGTTTTGTATTTAATAAAATGATAACGAAATACAAAAAAAAAGCATTGTTCTTAGCATAGATTTAAAGGAGGCCAAACTGTCGCCAAATTAATTTAAAATAGTAACCTTTTCTGAATTATGAAAAAAAAAAAAAATGTTATGATTAAAATTTGAGTTGCCATCATTAGAAAAAATGTATTTAAATTTAGATAAAAATTAATATTTCGAAAACTAATTCGAATTTAAAAATTCTAATACCAGTTTTGAGATCTGTGGATCAACACGGAATTTTGGTGTTAATTTCATCGCAAAGTATTCCATATTTTAGGAGAAATCGCCGTGAAACAAAGTCAGTTGTTTAATCAGTCGATTCAAAGAATCGATACATTTCAGGCGTTTCATATATTCGTTTCATAAATTCGTTTCATTAGGATTTTACATATATAGGGTAGATATTATTCTTTTTTGTATCTTATTCTTTTATGTATTATTCTTGATTTTTGTTTTTATATATATTATAAGTTAATCTACTTATTAGATGAAAACTCCGAATTACTTTCAGTAAAACTCGTAATAGGTTGCTATATAAGTGCAAATTTTAATAGCACTCTGGAATAAAATTTTTGTATTTAACATTACAACAGAACAACTATGAAATTAATTTTATAGCTTTTAAGCAATGTGCGCGTTTCTTTTCCTTACAAATATTTAAGCAAAAATAATATCTATAATCTTTTCAAAAATTTAGTCACTTTATAGTTTGAAAATGTATAATGGTTTAAAATGTCACCACCGTCAGTTAACTTATACACTGGTAATTAACTACATAAATTCACTTAAATTTACAGCGTCAAATGTTAAATTAAAAATGGATTATTCTTTGTATTTCTTTTCAGAAACAACGTTAAATTTATTTCCATGAACAACCATAAACAACAATAGCGGGGTTACCATGTCTATCAAAATAATGATATTTGTGCGCCAATTAGGTACCCCGGTGCTTATATGACATCTGTGCCTAATATTTTTCTTTTTCTTTTCGTTTTTTTTTTTTTCTTTTTAAGTGAAAGCCATTAATTTAAATGTTTCATTTTTAAATGAAAGTTTTGTATTTAATAAAATGATAACGAAATACAAAAAAAAGCATTGTTCTTAGCATAGATTTAAAGGAGGCCAAGCTGTCGCCAAATTAATTTAAAATAGTAACCTTTTCTGAATTATGAAAAAAAAAATTATGTTATGATTAAAATTTGAGTTGCCATCATTAGAAAAAATGTATTTAAATTTAGATAAAAATTAATATTTCGAAAACTAATTCGAATTTAAAAATTCTAATACCAGTTTTGAGATCTGTGGATCAACACGGAATTTTGGTGTTAATGTCATCGCAAAGTATTCCATATTTTAGGAGACATCGCCGTGAAACAAAGTCAGTTGTTTAATTAGTCGATTCAAAGAATCGATACATTTCAGGCGTTTCATATATTCGTTTCATAAATTCGTTTCATTAGGATTTTACATATATAGGGTAGATATTATTCTTTTTTGTATCTTATTCTTTTATGTATTATTCTTGTTTTTTGTTTTTATATATATTATAAGTTAATCTACTTATTAGATGAAAACTCCGAATTACTTTCAGTAAAACTCGTAATAGGTTGCTATATAAGTGCAAATTTTAATAGCACTCTGGAATAAAACTTTTGTATTTAACATTACAACAGAACCAACTATGAAATTAATTTTATAGCTTTTAAGCAATGTGCGCGTTTCTTTTCCTTACAAATATTTAAGCAAAAATAATATCTATAATCTTTTCAAAAATTTTGTCACTTTATAGTTTGAAAATGTATAATGGTTTAAAATGTCACCACCGTCAGTTAACTTATACACTGGTAATTAACTACATAAATTCACTTAAATTTACAGCGTCAAATGTTAATTTAAAAATGGATTATTCTTTGTATTTCTTTTCAGAAACAACGTTAAATTTATTTCCATGAAATTTTGTATCATATTTTATTTCTATCCTTTTCAGTTAGTTCCTATTCTAAGGTAATTCAGAATTTATACTTGTAATTCATTTTGGATTATATCCAGAGTTGACATCGTTAGAACTAATAAAATTGTAAAATTTACCATACATTATTACGACTCTTTTTGCAGCTAAGAGAAATCATTTTAAAAATTTAAAGCTTTTTTGACTTGGTGATTAACGGAATTTGTGCAGAGAATTTTAATAAGTAAGTGAGTATTTAAATATTAAGTGAGTATTTAAATAGATAAGATTTGTTTTATGAAATGCTCCATTTTGTTTCAACTGTCAGATATAAAAGATACATACACCTTTTTATAGGTAATGAGGTTTTTGCTGTCAAGGACTTAGGAAGAGTTCCAGAATCCGTATCCTATCCAGGTTGGCGCAATTGGAGAAGGAATAAAAAATGGCGCCAATAGGTTGTTTTAACATCTTATGAAATTTTTCAAGATGGCAGAAAAACATATTTTTAAATGATAAACGTTGTATATATTTGTATTAGTTTTATGTATATTATGTATGTAATTATATATACATATATATATATATATATATATGTTGCATTCTAGCAACAATGGATTGGCTTTATCGTTGAAAATGCCGTACTGGCTGTCACGATAGAAGCTATGGATCACATGCAGCGATAATGGCGTAAAGGAAGTGGTCAGAACAGATAATTCGAATCTGTTATTTTAGTAGAACCAATTGCTGAAATGCAGTTGTCGAGGGAAAACAATGGAATGCATCGTTCCGTGAAGTTTCCCCAGAAGAAATTAAAACAACTCATAATATCACTTAAGAACTTTATTAGAATATCTTGCAAAAAATGCAGGTTTCACCAAGATAATTAGCCATCGCTCCGTAGTAGTAATTAGGTTTAAACAAAGTTCCAGATAATCGAATAACAGGACGGTGACCAGGGGATGGATGAAAACTGGAAATACGACTCAAATCTGCTGAAACACAGCGAGTATCTACTTTTTTTTCCTCACATGTAAGGATACAAATATGACGTAGATCGCGCTCTCAACCAATGAATAATTAAGAATGTCACGTCATATAAAGAGTGCGAACAGAGCTAGCGGATGAATTTGAAGGAAAAAAGGATAACATCAGAAATGCGCGGGAAAGTAAAAATGGAAACTAAAAGAATAATCTCGAAAGAAAAAAGCGCGGGAATGGAACATTTAATTTAAGAATACTAAAAGCGTAATATTTAAGCGATTAAGACAAGTTAGACATTAAATTAAAGGGAATTTAACAGAGTTAACGATAGAGATTATTTAAGGATAAGGATTTACTGAAAATAAAGTAGTAATTTAGAATAAGATAAGGAAATCGCGGAATTAGATCTAATAATGTAACATATAAATATATATATATCTATATATACAGGGTGTATCTAAACTCTTGGGCAAAACTTTAAGGGGTGATACTACACATCAAGACAAACAATATTAAATGGGTAACTAAGGGTCCCAAGCGTCTTCCGAAGGAGATAGGCGCCTTTAAAGTTTAGGGTGCAACATTTCAGATGATTATAAAAAACGAAAAATTGGTCGATTCGTTTGCGGTTTTCACTAAAACTATTCATTATGTCAGTATTTTCTTGAAAATAAATTTTAAAGATACAGTTCAAAAAATGCCACTAAAGGGCGCTTTAGACTTTGGAGTAACCAACAACTATTTTTTACCGTTATTTTTTGTATCTCATTACATGCTTTCAAAAGCTTAGATTTAAACTTAAATTTTAAGCTCAAAATTTGAATCGTTGGGGGTGGTTAAGTAGCACAAACTGAACTGTGTTCAGTAGTTAAAATTTTAAATGATTATAAAAAACGAAAAAATTGGTCGATTCGTTTGCGGTTTTCACTAAAACTATTCTTTATGTCAGAATTTCTTGCAAATAAATTTTAAAGATACAGTTCAAAAAATGTCGATAGAGGGCGCTTTAGACTTTGGAGTAACCAACAACTATTTTTTACCGTTACTTTTTGTATCTCATTACATTCTTTCAAAAGCTTAGACTTAAACTTAAATTTTGAGATCAAAATCTGAATCGTTGGGAGTGGTTAAGTAGCGCAAACTGAACTGTGTTCATGAGTTGAAATTTGAACCCCCCTCCTGAACACAGTTCAGTTTGCGCTACTTAACCACTCCCACCAATTCAGATTTTGAGCTCAAAATTTAAGTCTAAGCTTTTGAAAGCCTGTAATGAGATACAAAAAATAACGGTAAAAAATAGTTGTTCGTTACTCCAAAGTTTAAAGCGTCCTCTATCAGTATTTTTTAAACTTTATCTTAAAAATTTATTTTTAAGACAATACTGACATAAAGAATAGTTTTAGTGAAAACCGCAAACTAATTGACCAATTTTCCCGATTTTTATATTCATTTGAAATTTTAACTCCTGAACACAGTTCAGTTTGTGCTACTTAACCACTCCCAACGATTCAGATTTGAGCTCAAAATTTAAGTTTAAGTCTAAGCTTTTGAAAGCATGTAGTGAGATGCCAAAAATAACGGTAAAAAATAGTTGTTGGTTACTCCAAAGTCTAAAGCGTCCTCTATCGAAATTTTTGGACTGTATCTTTAAAATTTATTTTCAAGAAAATACTGACATAAAGAGTAGTTTTAGTGAAAACCACAAACGAATCGACCAGTTTTTCTGTTTTTTATAATCATTTGAAATTTTGCACCCTAAACTTTAATGGCGCCTATCTCCTTCGGAAGACGTTTGGGACCCTTAGTTTCCTATTTAATATTGTTTGTCTTGATGTGTAATATCACCCCTTAAAGTTTTGCCCAAGAGTTTAGATACACCCTGTATATACATATATATTATATACGCATATATAAATACGTATTATATATACATTTTATAAAATCAAAATGTTATCAGGATAGGATTATTACTTGGTTAAAAAGCTGAATAAATTTACATATATTCTTGACGTCAAGTGCTCAAATTAAGTATAGATTCTTATTATTTTTTCACTTTTTTAAAAATAATGTCTTATAACTCTCCTCTAGACATTGTCCACCATATCTTTTTCGATTACTTTCAGATAGTTAAATTATTTTGATAATACAGAATTTATACTTGTAATACATTTCGAATAATAAAAAGACTTGATTTTGTTAGAACTTAATGTTGTTCAGAAAGAGTATTTTATCACCTATTATTAAGCTACAGTCGTGGAAAAATAATAAACATCCCTACTAACTCTGCAACAAATTATTGTAGAAGAAAGTTACTGGTACCAAACGATTGGAAATAAAGTCTACTTTTAAATCATGTACAGGGTGGTTATAAATCATGTACAGGGTGGTCTCAAATACACAATTAACAAATTACATATCAAAACGAATACAAACTCCGTTTTTTTTTTTTTTTTAAATAGCAATGACCACATTTGACACCATCAATAATTCTACACCCTTCCATTAGCCAAAAATTCGAACGATTAGTTTCAGAGAAATTAATTATTTCAAAATGAACCTATTTTAGGGGCTCTATACAAATTGAAGTTCGGTAATCTATTGTTGAAATGCTACAGAAGGACTATGTATCTCTGTTAATGTATTATTTCTTGCCAATATGACCATCGTACTCGCTTAATATGTTTCAAATATTGCCATCCCATATATTTCAATAAAATGAGTAAAATATATATTTTTTCAAATTATGCTTTTTTGCACATCATAGGCGGCCTCTTAAAACATCATTTTGACATTTTTTAATCATAATTCGAAAACTACTTGCAAGAAAAATTTGAAAATGAAAATTCGCAGAAAGCAGGACATAATAAATATAAACCTATCAAAAAAATTGTAAGTTGCAAATCATATTTTCTTTGAATATTAATTTCCTAATTCACATTTCATATTATAAAATTTTTAAAAGTAGAAATTCAATGTATTTATTTATTTGGGTTTTTTAGTATTATAACCACACAAAAAGTTATCACATTAGGATTATAATTTCAGGAGATATTAATAAAAAATATGAATATTTAATTTAACACTAGAAGCTCTAAAATTTGTATGTTTATAATTCAAAAACTTATGTACCAAATGACTTGAAATTTCGTTTCTAGGCATAGTTTGAATTGAAGATTTAAAATATTTTGACAAAATTGGGCGTTACCGCTTTAAAAAACAAAGTTTGGCCTGGTTTTGATTTGTAGCTGACCTCCTAACGAAATTTTGTATACACCATTTAAAAGTAGACTTTTTTCCAATCGTTTTGTACCAGTAACTGCCTTCTATTATAGTATTTAGTTGCAGAGTTAATAGGGGGTGTTTTTTTTTTCCACGGCTGTACATTTCTAGTAAATAGTAAGCATTTTAGACAGATGAAAATACTTTCAGTGAAGGTGATTAAACGTAGTTTAGACAGTGTATTTTTATTGAGAATCTAAATGAATGACTTTTGTGAAAAGTTGCGATTTGTTTTAGGTGTCAGGTATAAAATTTACTCTTATAAATAGAGCAAAATATGTTCATTGTTTATGCAATGAATATGAATATGATAAAAACAGATAATAAACGCTTTTCTTAAAATTCGTCATTTTAGTATAATGCATTTATAGTAAATTATTTTGAAACGCTATCCTCATTTTAAGTATTTCTTATTATTTGTTTCACGTGCTATTAAATAATTTAGAGAAACATGTTTAACGTCGCATGTTTCTTATATCATCAAAGTATAATGACTATTACAAAGTTAAAAACAAAAATAAATCAATAAAATTCTTGACATCAAAGTTTCAAACCAATAATACATTTTTCCTTTTTTTTAAATTTCTATAATTTTCCACTTGAAATTTTGTACTCTATGCTACTTCAATTGTTTTCAGGTAGTTCTATGTTCACAATAATTCAGAATTTATTATTATAATTCAGTTCAAATAACTTTGAATAATAACTAGAGTTTACTTTGTTAGAATAATAAATTTTGTATTGTAAAGTATCTTTTAACATACATTATTACGATTCTTCTATCAAGTTAAAAACATTACGTTAAGAGTTTAAAGACTTTGCATCGAGTTGATTGTGCAGTATACTTTAATAAAGGAGATAAATGAATCTGTTTTATGCAGATTTTTTTCATGTTTCACATATAATATTAACTGGTATCAAAATTCACAGATATTATTGTTGTTTTGGGTTTTATTTTCAAAACATATAACACATTCAAAATGTCATCAAAATACAATAATTCTTACATAGTTGATAGGCTGTCTCAATTCACCTAAAGTCTTGACGTCAAATATTCAAACTAGTAACCGAAGTTTTAATGTGTGTTTGCAATTATAAAAATACGTACCACCGACAGTCGTCGTCTGGTTCAATAATCTGTCGGCATCTAACAGCACAAAAAATACCCAAACGAAGGGTTTGAAATTAAATATATGGAATCGTTGCAGAATTTTGTCGAGTCATTACAAATTTTATGAAAATAGAATCAAAACTTAGAAAGACATTAAAAAAAGTTTTCTTTTTTCTATTAAATCTTATAAATGTAATGAATATTCTTATTCGAGGATGGAGTAGCACAGTTGACGTTCATTCCAACAGAGCGAAAAATGTCCAGATCAGGAATCGAACCTGGATACTTGGTGTGCCGTGCGAATGCCTTACCTGTTAGGCTATGCGGACGATAACTGGCTGACATAATTTACTCTTATTTGTTGGACTAGCGCTGCGATTTTTCGCTCTGTTGGAATAAACGTCAACTGTGCTACTCCATCCTCGAATATGATTTAATCCAGTTGGAAAAAATATTCCTTCCCTTCATTATGTACGTAATGAATTCAATGATATCCCATTATAGGTAATTATTCCAGATTGCAATGGTGATTATTCTGTTAAATTCTATCATTGGTAATTAGTTCAATGGTATCCCATTATAGGAAATGATTCTAGGTTGCCATGGTGATTACTCTGTTAAATCCTATCATACGTAGTTAATTCAATGATATCCGATGACAGGTAGTTGTTGTATGTTGCCATGGTGATTACGTCTTATTTAAAATGGAGTTATATTATTTCCGTATTACGGAATTTAATATATACAATCCTAATAAATTTTGTATTCATGCATTTTGCGTAAGAGTGCAACAGCTATTGCATGAATAACTGAATATTTATAAAAGTAGTTATTGTTCGAACACACCTCATTTGCCACGTTTGACGTACAATTTCCTACCTATTTTCTTTTTATAAACAAGGTGTTATAACTTTTTTCTCCAAATTTTGTACCATTTGTAATTCCTATCCTTTTCAGGTAGTTTCATAATTCAGAATTTATGCTTGCAATATATTTCAGATAACAACAAGAGTTGAATTTGTTGGAAGTTATAAATGTCGTATCAGAAAGGATGTTTATAATCTATTTTCATGACTCTTCTCTTAACATAGATAATGTACTTAACAAACTAATGACTTTTGGCCTTATTGATCAATGGTAGTTTATGCGATATATTTTAATAGAGGAGATAAAGGAATTTGTTTTATATAACGTTGCGTAATTCTTACATAGTTGACAGGCTGTCTAACATCACCTAAAGTCTTGACGTTTTATGTTCAAACTGATAATCGAAGTTTTTTCTTTTTATAAACAGGTGCTATAACTTTTCTCTCGAAATTTTGTAGCATATATAATCCCGATCCTTTTCAGGTAGTTCCATAATTCAGAACTTATGCTAGTAATTAATTTCAGATACCAATAAGAGTTGAATTTGTTAGAAATAATAAATGTCGTATCAGGGAGGATGTTTTACAATATTATTATGACTCTTCTCTTAGCTTATAGAAAGTACCCTGTAAAAAAAAAAAACGGACTAAAAAACGGAGATTCTACTGGCAATCTAGACGCCGATACTATTTTTACGGAAAGTTTTTTCCCATAAATTACAAAAAAAATTCCGTTTTTAATCAGAAAAACGGACATTTTTCTTTAATTTATAGCGAAAAATGTCCGTAAAAATACGGAAATAGTGCTGGCGTCAAGATTGCCAGTAGAATCTCCGTTTTTTAGCCCCCCCCTTTTTTTTACAGTGTACTTATCAAATCATAGACTTTTCCCCTTAGTGATCAATGGAAGTTTATGCGGTGTATTTTAATATAGGAGATTTGTTTTATGTAAAGTTGCGTCATTCTTAGATAGTTGAAAGGCTCTCTAAAATCATCTAAAGTCTTGACGTCAAATATTTAAACTAATAATGGAATTTTTTTTCTTTTATAAAAAAGGTGTTATAACTTTTCCCTCAGAATTTTGTACCATATACAATCCCGATCCTTTTCAGGTAGTTCCATAATTCAGAATTTATGCTTGTAAATATTTATCAGAATATAATCAGAATTTATGCTTGTTCAATTCAGATAACAACAAGAGTCGAATTTGTTAAAATTAATAAATGTCGTATCAGGGAGGATATTTTATAATTTATTATTATGACTCTTCTGTTAGCTTAGAGAAAGTACTTAACAAATCATAGATTTTTCGTCTTAGTGATCAATGAAAGTTTATGGGGTGTATTTTAATAGAGGAGATAAATGAATTTGTTTTATGTAACTTTGCGATTTGTTTCTCGTGTCAGGATATAAATTTACTCTCTTTAATAGTACATGAAATTTTCGTTAGGCTGGTTATATTTACAAATTCTTAGCAATTTAAAATGTCATCAGCAATAACTTTTATAAAATTAATAGGCTGCATAAATTCACTTAAATTTTTCACGTCATATGTTTAAACTAATGTTGGAATTATTGTCCTTCTACAAACAAAGTATTATAACTGTTTAAAAAAACATTTGTGGCATATATCAATTCGATTCTTTTCAGGTAGATCCATTCCTTCGATAATTAAGAATTTATGTTTGTAATTCATTTTAGATAATAAACTGAGTTGAATTTATTTGAACTAATAAATGTCATTTTAAAGGAAACTTTATATCATCAATTATTATGACTCTTTTTCTGCCTTATAGAAATTATTTAGCAAATCAAAGACTTTTCACCTTATCGATCAATGGTAGTATGTACGGTGTAGGGGGGGGGGGGGATCTGTTTCAGGTAACGTTGCGATTTTGTTTCCCAAGTAAGGCAATAAATTTACTCTTATTAATAATAGTATAAAGAAATTTTGTTGCTTGGGTTATATTTTCAAAATTTAAAGTAAATTAAAATGCTATCAGAGAATAATCACTCTTACATAATTAATAATCTGAATAATTTCAGTAAAATTACTGACGTGATATATTCAAATTAATAGTGGATTATTTCTTCCTTCAAACGAGGACTTATTCTTCTACCCTTGAAATTTTGTACCATAACGTAAAGCGAGGAGAGTTCGCGCGGTAGAAGAGATAGCGCACAAAGTGATTCGACGGGAAGGAGTAGAGTGCGCGCCCAGCGACACCACCCTCATAGCATGCATGGTCACGGTGACGTCGTTGTGACGTCACTGTGGTCACGTCACATCTGTGATCAAAATGCCACCACTCAGAGATGTCACATTGTGACTGAGATGTGAACTTTTTAGAAAACTTTAAAAAATTACAAAAAATATTCAAAACATGTTATTTATGTAAAATTATATTTTCTGGCAATTAAAAAAAAAAAAATTGTGACGTCACTGTTATGTCACTGCATGTAACGTTCGTCATGTCACATATGTGACGAAAAAAACCACCATATTGTAAGTCACTGTGTGACAAAAATATGAACATCAAAAATCTTTGAAAATGAACAGAAATATTTTAAACATGCCCGAGTTACAGTAACATAAGGAATGAAAACATATTAGTGGATAGGAAATAGTAAATTCGGACACAAAAAGAGGTTGGGGGGGTGGCATAAAAAGAAAATGCACGGTACAAGTATCAACAAACTAGATTTTCATGCTATATTTTATCAATTTGTTATCTAAGGCAGTGAAAGTATACTTTTTTTATGATTTCAATTTTATCTAATATTGCAATTTAATCCTTCACTGATTGTTATTATTATAAAAGTGTTTCTCGGAAAACTGGTACGTACTGGCGCAATTTGGATAACATATTCAGAATAAGTCTGTAGCTTTTAATGAGCACGTAGAAAGAGTATTCAGAGTTTAGTCATATATGCATTTCTTGCTTTAGAATTTGCATTCAAGTCATATTTTTTCCTGTTAGTGTTTAACTATTTTAAATAACTATTTTTTTTAAAAATTCTACTTCTTTCAGACTTTTTAAATAAAATTAGCATTTTACGAAAAAATATTTATACAAATTTTATACAAAACCCATGATATAATGATTCGTATTTTAAATTAGTATTTTAGAGATACGACTTTAAAAAAAGCTATTTTACAAATTGTTTTATTCTGCAGAAAATGAATATAAAAAAATCACAGATTGACAAAGAAAATTTTTTTATCCTGTATACTCTCTTTTCATTTATTAAGAAGATGCCTAATTTTTATTTATTACGTGTAAAACAAACTTTACTTTAAAAAAAAAGAAAAGAAAGAAAAAAGGCAGGTGTTTCATTCAAATAGAAAAATTTCATTACACTCACATAAAGATAAAATGATTGCGCATTTAAACTCTAAAAATCTGTTGTCTACAAAAAAAAAAAAAAAAAAAAAAAAAAAAAAATTATAATAATACAGTATAAGCACCTGATTGCCAATATCGTCTGCGCTCGATTAAACCGCAGAATAAAATAAGGATCAGAACTTTTAACGCGGGAAGTATGTCTGACAATTTTGTCATTTTGTCAGAAATATGTCTGACAATTTAGGATAAAACACGGATATTATTAAACTATTTATGGAACTTAAAAGGTATGTCTTATTTAATTTAAATTTTTTATTTCCGTTTGATAGATTATTATCACGAGTTAAATAGTTGTAGTATGTTCTATGCAATGAGACTGATCTGGAATTCTTTTCCGATTCGATGCTTTAAAATACCTTAATCTGCCATCGCTAGAAGAAAAAAAATCTGATGCAGAGACTGATTCTAACACAATCTTTAACGTCATTAATATTTTGGAGTTAAATATGATATTCGATTATAATGATATTAGGAAACTGTTTCAATTTTGAAATTAACATTATACTGGGAAAAAGTCTTTTTACTTTTGAAAGAATTTTTTTTCATTGCTAATAATATTTTAAATTAGTATTTAAAGTCTTAAATCTTCATACCAATGTTTTCAGATTTAACATTTGCCAAAATTATAAAATAATAGGAATTCCTTATAACATATGGAAAGATTTTTGAGAAATTGTTAAATGCATTTAATTCATCTATTGTAGTTTGTTGTTGTTTAATAGTACAATTATAAACACTAATTATTTAGTGTTTTTCAAATTGATATATTTATTTTTTTTAATTGTATTTAAGCATTTTTTTTGCTGTTTGTGATTTTAATCAAACATTTAATTGTAGACATTCAGAATCAGTTATTAAATTTTCTTTGATTGTAAACTCATTTTCTACGCTTTCGATACATTTATTTTATTGGCATTAAAAAATAAAATAATAATATTTAAACATTGAAATAAAGTGTTTTTGAGGCCCGATAAAGTTGAAAAGTGTTTATGACTTCGGTTTGTCTGGCCGTCTGTCCGCGCTCTAACTCGCTTAAATACACTCGGATTGACCTGAAATTTTTGGATGATTTTGACGTTTATCATAGCAAGGTCCCTATTTGTAATGAAGTTTGTAGCATATTTAGTTCATTTACAGGGACAGTCAAAAGTATTCCATTACATTACGCCTGTGGGGAAAAAATCGTTTCAAATGATTTTTAATGATTTTACAGGCTTTCAAACAGAATAAAATTGATATGCAATTATGAAGCGCACTAAAATGTGCATTCCATAGAATATGCGCTGCAAAGAATAGTTATTGTTCATTTACAGGGCTAAAAAAGTAATTCCAATACATAATGATATAGGGGTGGAGGGAATTGTTTGCAGCGTACTTTATTTATGTTAATCTATTTGATATGTAATGAAATTGATATACGTCGTTTAGGTTTACATACTATGAATTATTTCCTGTATAATACGAAGTGTATATAGCATTTACAGGGACATACAAAATATTTCAGATACTATATTGTATCCGAAGTAATGTTCATTAGCGATGATTGCTGGAAATGCATTTTTAATTATGATATGCGCTTTTATGATTCACTACATTTATGCATAGTATATGGTGTATATATATATAATATAATTCATATACAGGACTATATAAAAGTATTCGTAAGGGTTACTGGGTATTGCTTAAAGGTGGTTTTTAAATAAGTTATGCATTTTAACACTGCACTGTATTTAATTTACTAAGAAATGTTTGCAGTATATAGATAAAATGATATACAGGGTCGCGCAAAGAATTGGATACGTTGCCGTCTATGAATTATAATTTCTGGAAATGTGATTACAGCAGTTTTAAGAGTGTTTTAGCTTGAATTAAATTTTAACAAAATAGTGGCATGTAATAAAGGTTCTAGGTAAACTACACGGTTGTACAAAATTATTTAAGTATGTTTCCATATATTAGTATAGATAGCTGAAAGAGAATTTCAACCTGTTATGCGTTTCCTTGATAAACTAAATTTTTCCATTATATAGTATATATATATATCAATCTACAGATCAAATACAGGACTGTTTAAAAGAATTAGAAAACATATTTGGCTGTGGATGGTAGGGTGTCAACGATTTTAATCGGTTCATTTAAATCAGCGATTAAATCATGATTTTAATCAACCGATTTTCTTTAAAAAAATCATTGATTAAAATCAAAAATTTTCTAAATGTTTAAAATCTCAAAAAAAGTATTAAAATCTAAAATGAACATAATTTGAAAGTTTCTACAGGTATTTTGACTTATGAATAAACAAAAAAAAGAGCTTTAAATAATTTTTTCTAAGCTTAATTCATTAGTATTGTAAAAAATTAAAAAGAGTTGAGTTTGTAAAAAGCATTGTTTTTAAGTTTTTATCCAAATTAAAACAGTTTCATTTAAAAATGATATTTAAATCTAACATAATTTGCAATGTCATAATTTCTTTTAGGTAATCAATTTATGCATTATTTTATATAAAATACACATAGCAAGTGTAATTACATTTCTACAAGTAAAAGAATAAATAGTAATTAATAGCAATCTCAAGTTAAAGAAGAATGACATCTGCTCAGCAGCTAAATTGTAAATGAATGCATAAGAGAAAAAGAAATAATTGGTATAAAAATGCTAAGCACAGCAAGAGCTTCTTTGGTATAGGTTTAATAAATGTTTTTTTTTTTTTTTTTTTTTTTTTTTTTTTGTAACTCATATATACTAAAAAATTGAACCATTGAAAGCTAATAGAGGTAATAATGCTGTTACTTAAATATTTTGAGGATTTCAGATATGAGTGGCGAACTTATATTTATTCTATATGATTGGGTTTAACTCATTTTCATATATATATATTTTTTTTTTTTGGTTAGCATACACGTACATGTGTGTAAGTATAGATTTTGGTGGTTTACAGAAATTTTCCTAAATACAAATGCAAAATGAGCTGCAAATAATATTTGTTAGTTTTGTTATTTCTGCTACTAACTAATGAAATTACTTATTTGCAGTTTTTATTAATTCTGTAATTACTTATACTGCTTCTTCTAGGCCATTTTTTTAATGGTGCCACACCATGCCCCTTTTGAAATTGGCAAAATGCACCCTGCCTTAAAAAAAAAAAAAAAAAAAAAAAAAAAAAAAAAAAAAAAAAAAAAACTTTATTAAAAAGCCCCCTAATTATTAAAAAGCCCCCTACGAGCTACGCTCGCCAACCCCCGTCCAGACACCGTAGACTCTAAATGCACTTTAATTTGATCGCCTTTAAAAAGATTTCGAAAGATTGAATTATAATTTAAAAAACAGTGGCGATCTCTCTATAAACGGATTTCTATTCATTTCTCTTTGATTGGGGAATTTTAACGCCAAATCCGTTGCGGTACTACTTGATTATCCCGTCGACCAATTTCGACAAATTATATAAATCGCCAAACCACTCGCCAAATTATACAAATTGACATAATTTTTATTTTAAATAACGAAAAAAGAAATAAATTAGTACAACATTAATTAAAATACAAATAAAACATCGAAATAAAAATAACTTGATGACGTAGACACGTGTAACAGCATTTCAAAATAAGCTAATATAAAAGGAATTAAGTAAACAGAGTCTTTGTCTCCTAGTATTTTTTAACAAAGTGAAAAGAAAGTTCTTTTAAATGAGACATTTTAAATTAATCGTTTTTAATCTGACGTAATTTTGACCAAACTATTCTTTCTCTTTTTAATATTCACATGAAAATACTTGCCTTAGAAATGAAATATTATTTGCGCTTTCCTAACAAAAATAGTTGAAAAGTATCATCTTAAAATATCAAATAAATGTCTAGCGCAATTTCTAAATTTAAACTGTTTTGCAATATTATTTTGTGTTCATTTTATGTAATAACTGTAATGTGAAGTAAATATGACGTAATTTCTCCTATTTAAGACTTCTAACGCATGTTAATAAATTTATTGTCTTACAAATTCCTTTCTCTCTTAAAATTCACGTGTAATTATAGTTTTTATGACGTAATTTTTAATAAGTTCCTGCTTTTTGTGCATAATAATTTAATTCTAATTCTAAATGTTTTTTTTTCTGTTTATAATAGTCACGTGTAAATAAATTTTTAATTTGTTGCACGTATAAATATTTTTTTTTTTTTTGAAGCAAACATTATTGCTTCCGTTGTTTATAAAGTTGGCAACAGTTTAAATTAATATCACTTTCTAAAATCTGTTAAAAATATCTCTAGAAATGCTGAAAATCTGAATTTAAAATAGAAATAAAACCTCAAAAACTTAGCAAAATAAAAAAATTAATGCAATCTGCACTCCGGCAAGTTCTAACGCATAAAATGATCTAACAATGATTAAATTCCTATGAACAGTTTTTGCTCCTATAAAACTTTTTTAGTGGAACGATTTTGTCCAACTTTAGCATTAAATATCTCTTTAAATAATTCTTCGATCTGAAAACTGTCTGCATCAGCGTGTTTATCAAACATTTTTGTATAATACTACCGATTTTCATACTTTTGTATGCATTATTTTTCTTAATGTTAACGAAGAAAGACCTCCGGTCACAAAAAATTCAAAACCGGCGGCGGCGGTGACAGCGGTAGTTACTTTTTTTTAGAATAGAGAGATTACAGATATTATTAAAATATGTTATTTAATTGTATTTTTCATTTGTTATTCATAAAATTATTAAAAATTAAGGACACTTTACTTATAATGCTAAAACAATATTCTTTTTTTTTCTTTCATCATTACTAAACACATTACTAATATATTTCCTCATGAAATAGTGCCCGTTTTTTGAACTAGCATCCTGTCCCTTTTTCTTTCTAAAATGAATTATTATCATTTTAATAATTAAGGCTTAAAATGTATAATATGTTCCTAATTAGAGTGTTGATTGTTTAATAATTAATTTGAAGTAATGTTAGCTATTTAATATAAAATGCAGTTAATAATTTTAATAAATGTTAAGTGTCACTAGTATTTATAAATTTTTACATAATTATTACAATATTAATGTATATAACATTGTTGTATGATACTACCTAATGAAACTACTAATTTGCAGTTTTTATTTCTGTAATTACTAACTAACAATTATAATTTTATTAATTAAAGTGTAAAAACATAGATTATGTTAGCAATTAGTGGTGTAATTGTTTTGGAAACCTAAAACTCATGATAGCTATTCAGTATTTGAACGCTGGGAAAAAAATCATAAAAATCTGATTTAAATAAAAAAAATCAGATTTAAATAAAAAAAATCCGATTTATTTATTTATTTTTTTTAAATTATGATTTTTTTAGTGGATGGTAACTGCGTAAATCATTTTTTCAAATGTTTTACGCATTTTCATGTTTACTTAGTTATCTTATTTACGTTATTTCCCCCGATGTCTTGTTAAAACATTTAGGAAGAGTTGGAAAGTGTTTTATAATCTATGCTTAACGCATGATATATCTTACTTGTTGTTTCTATTTCCCAGATCAGTCTTTTCATATAAAACATACCAAATCTAATTAGCTCATATTCACAAAATACAATATATACGGGAATAAAAAATTTAAATAAATAGGGCTTATCATGTAGTTCTATAAGTAACAGTTGTATTAATGTCCGTTAGACTCCATGTTCGTATTTAATAAAGCAATGAGAAATCGTAACACATTAAAAAGCTTACACATTCTTAATATTAAGCTTGAATTCAAGATCAAGCTTAGAACTTAATAAAAAAAGATGTCAGTTAATAAGCATTGTTTTTTAAATGGAAAATTAAAAATATTTTTGAAGACTAGGACTCCAAAATAGCGATATCTTGCTAAAAAGTACGGTAAAAAGATAAAATTTTATATTTCAAACTAAACTTAATTATCGTAGTTTTTATGACAAGAATCATCACAGTATTAATACTTGGCCATTTTTCCAGAGAGAAACATTCGCCTTGCATACAATATTTCAAATGAAAATCAAATTTCAAATAAATTGCTTAAAAGGCGCAAAGGCCAACATAGTGAAAAATATCCACGCCGGGACTCGATTCTACCGACTAAACCACATGGAACGATACCCAGCCTGGAAATTTTCTGCCTATTTCATGTTGGCAAGGCTACAAACGTAACACAAGATGGAATATTTATCGTGAGCCACCGTCATGTGGCAAACACTAAACTTAATTAAATCCAGCATCGATTGAAACTATATTAATACTTGTAAATTTTTCCAGAGAGAAACATTCGCCTTGCATACAGTATTTCAAATGAAAATCAAATTTCAAGCTAAAATTTCCTTTTAAGCTATTAATTTGAAATCTGATTTTCATTTGAAATATTGTATGCAAGGCGAATGGTTCTCTCTGAAAAAATTTCCAAGTATTAATATAGTTTCAATCGATGCTGGATTTAATTAAGTTTCCTGTTTGCGCCATGTCGATGGCTCACGATAAATATTGCATCTTGTGCTGCGTTTGTAGCCTTGCCAACATGTAATAGTGAGAAATTTTCCAGGCTGGGTATTTCGATGTGGTTTAGTCGGTAGAATGGCAGTGCGCTATACTTATGCCCCGGGTTCGAGTTCCAGCATGGAATCTTTAGTTCGCCTTTGCGCCTTTTAAGCAATTAATTTGAAATTTGAATTTCATTTGAAATCATCACAGAGTTTATGACAAGTTCGTCACAAATGACACAAATTTCACAAATTGGTCACAGTGTGACTTCAAAACATTGTCCCTTTCGTCACAGGTTCGTCACAAAGTTAATGCCAAAATAGTCACAAATGACACACTTTTCACAAATTTGTCACACCGTGACTTCACAGAGTGGTCACAATGTGACGTCACAAACGACCTCTAAAACGGCCATAACGACCTCACATTCTAGTCACTATGACGTCACATCCACGTCACGTGACGTCATATCGACGGTCACAAAATCACAGTGTGACTTCACAACGACGTCGCCGTGACGTCACCATGCCTTACGGGCAGGTAGTTGTACAGCAGCATTAGTGCAGTGTCTACATGAATGTGCATATTGATTGTTCCAAGCGTCTTGGATAAAGCAGTGCTATTTTGCTTTGTTTTTCATAAGTAAGTGCTTGAATTTTCATAACTGTTCGTTAGAATTTTTAAAGAACGTCAGTGATACAAAATATTATGAACTTAAATGATTTCTTATAAACTACTAACCTCGACTAAGTATGCGAACACCAAAAATTCATTTTAGAAGTGGCCATATTTAAATAAAATGCCCTGCAATCTCTCCTACCAAAATAGGAGAGTTTGCGCATCTGCTTATTAGGAGAGATGGCGTATTTTCCCATAAGTTTAAGTGCTAGGAGAGATTACACAGCTTATTGATAAATTTGTATGAATTGCAAATTACGTGTAAAATATATGAATGAATCAATTTTGAAATAATTTCGGAAAAACACATAATTATCAAAACTAAATTAGGCAACAAATTAATTTGCAAAAAAATACTTTTGCAAATAAAAATTTTATTAATAAATTAATAATACAGTTGTTATTAAATAAATTTTATGTAATTATTTTTATTAATAAATTAATAATATATTTGTTAATAATTTAATTAAACATTTATATATATTTTTTTAATTTATGAGCAATTAATTTGCTAATACAGGGTTTTGGAAAACCTTTTACCCATTCCAAGTAGTGCAATGTCATCGAAATCAAAAGGAAACAGAGTGCAGCTAATGTTACTGATCCACAAAATATACATGAAAAAAACTTAAAAAGGAAGCCGCTACCAAAAAGAAAAAAAAAAAAAAACCCAGCTGAAGATAAGGTGCTTCCACAAGAAGTGGGATAAAAAAAAACTCAAGGAAAAAAACCGAAGTTCAATGAGGATGAGTGCACTGAATGTCTGGAACAGTACTAGGAGACAACTTCGACAACTGACTGGATTCAATGTATTGCTTGTTGCAGGTGATTGCACGAAAGATGCACGATTTACAACAATAAGTGCATCGATTGTGGACGGCGACAACATCGGTTAGCAAACAAAATACAACGAAACTGTAGAAATGGAAATGAAGTAATTTTCAAGTTAAACATATTATCAACTAGATTAATGTTATTTTGTAATCTTAGTAGGGCTTGCTTTTCCTGATATTTTAATCTTCTTAAATTAAAATTTTTAACTGTTGTTAAAATTCTTTCTTTTATTTATTATTTAAACATTTGGTTGAAATATTCACTTCTAATACGATAATATTTACTCACAAAAACCTTTCAACAATGTCGATTAAGTGTAATTATTTTTGTTAACAATTTAATTGTAGTTATTATTACTAACAATCTCTTCTACCTATGTGCGCAATCTCTCCTACCCATGTGCGCGTTCTCTCCTACCCTGTAAGGAGAGATTGCGCAAAATGGTTTTCTTGGTTTGATTACTGCTGTTCTATTAAATTACAGTATAACAACAAAATAACAATGGAAATGCATAAAAAACAAATGAAGTCAAAATTATTCATGCATAGTTTAGCAAAATATTAATATTTAGATTTTTTATTATTATTCTTTTGAAATGTGCGTAGACTCTCCTCGCTTTACGTTATATAATTCCGATCCTTTTTATGTTGTTTCATAATTCAGAATTAAATCTTCTAATTCATTTCAGATAACAACAAAAGTTGAATTTGTTAGAACTAATAAATGTCGTATGATACAGAATGTTCTATAATTTATTATTATGACTCTTCTGCTAGCTTAGAGAAATTACTTAACAAATCAGAGACTTTTCACCTTATTGATCGATGGTAATTTATGCTGTGTATTTTAATAGAGGAGATAAAGGAATTTGTTGTATAAAAACGTTGTGATTTGTTTCTCGTGTTAAGTTATAAATTTACTCTTATTAATAATGCATAACACTTCTGATAGGCTGGTTATATTTTCATAATTCATAACAAATTTAAATGTCATCAGAGTGTATTAACTTTTACATAGATGATACAGCACCGAAAAACTGGTGATAAATCACAATTGAAAAATAAAACTTTGTATTAATTACCATAAAACAAAAGAACACACAGGACGCGTAGCGCCATCTGTCACATTCTTTGTAAGTTCTCCTTTCTGTTACTTTGTGACCTTGTCCCCTTTGGCTGATGACGGCTAAAAGTTTCAATCCGAAACGCATCCTGTGTGTTCTTTTGTTTTATGGTGATTCTCACAAAAATTTATTTTAAAATTAACTTTTACATAGTTAATAAGCTTAATAAATTCGCTTAAATTCTTGACGTCATCTGTTCAAAGAAATGTTGGAATTATTTTATTTCTACAAATAAATTATTAGAAATATTTTCTTTAAATTTTTAACCACATATCATATCGATCCTTTTCAGATAGTTCCATTCCTTGGTAATTCAGGATTTATGATGTTATTTTATTTCAGATAATAACCTGAGTTGAATTTATTAGAACTAATAAATATCGTTTTAAGAAAAATCTGTTACCATGTATTATTATGATTCTTCTTCTTCTAGCTTAAAGAAATTATTTAACAAATGAAAGAATTTTCACCTTACCGATCGATTGTGGTTGTGTGGGTAGTTTAAGGTGATATTCAAAAAACCCCTACTGCCTCTGTCTACAGACACAGGTAGATTTCGAAGTTAAGTACTAATTTCACTAACAAAAACTAAAATAAGATTAGAAATATACCCAGTTTAACAATTTTATCTGGACGCTTTTGAGAGTTTTTAATTTCATTTTTCTCTAAAAGATGGTTTTATCAGAATTATGTTAATACAATAATTTTTTTCATCAACAGCTAATGTGTTCTTCTGTAAGAATTGGTCCTATCAAAAACTTGTCAACATAAAAGTTATAGATAATATTAAGAAGATTTATAATAAATTCAAGCGGATTTGATATCTTGTGAATTGAAAGTAATGAATTTTTTCCTTCTTCAACACCCCTCCCCCCCCCCCTTTTTTTTGTTTTCTCTCTTTTTTTTGCGGTAATACTTGGTCCTATCGAAAGCTTGCCAATATAAAAGTTGTAGATAACATGAAGAAGATTTATAATAAATTTAAGTAAATTTCATATCTTGAGAATTGACGAAGTTATGAATTTTTTCTCTCAAAAACACAATTTTTTTCGCCGCTTGAGCCCATTTTCAATTTAATACAAAATCTGTCAGACATAAAGTTTGGGCGTTTTTCCTGGAAGTAATAATAACTTTAAATTGATTTGATATGTAATATAATTAAGAAGTTACATGTTTTTTTTTTTGGTTTTCTCAAAACCCCTCCCTATTTCCACCCCCTTGGTCCCACTTTGCCCACTAACGAACTTGACCGAGATTTTCGGCCCCTTGACATTATATATCAGTTTGGAAGACATTTGCGTAGAATCAGGGAAGTTATCGTGTTCATAAAAAAGTGATATATATCTATATTATGAAGGACAAACATATCTGTGCGTAACGCATACGTCATTTTGGGAATGGCAACACTTTGAAATTTGAAATAAAATTTTGGTTTTACAATTTTCTCTACTGAAAATTTTTTAACTTCTAAACATTGCAAATTTTAAATTTTTTACACCGCTGTATAAGGAAAAAGTGCTCTTTTAAATGTTATTTGTTTCAAAGCTGTATCTCAATTTATTTTTGAGATATTATTTTATTTTTGTAGTTTTTAATAACATTTTTCTTATCGTGGCAACAGAAGTACTCCATTTCTATTGAAAGTCATTAAAAGTAAACGGAAAATAGTCGAAAATAGGCGATACTGTATCTTTTTATTGCCATTTTCTCATAAAACCTGAAAATAAAGGTTGAAATTAAAATATGGGCTATGTCAAGAATATTGTCGTTATTCCGTGATAATGACTGCCTATGCATACTTTTCTATTGACGAAGTTTAAGACTGGATTGTAAAAGTGGATTGCTTTAGCGAATGGAAATGACGTCATTTTATAAAAAAGCGTGTACTTTAATTCTTAAACCTGAATTATATTTTGTAGAATTGCGTCAATTTCACCACTCAGCTGCTTTTAAATTCTTCACTGGTGAAAATGCTTCACTTTCGAAAATAATGCAATCGAAATCGCACACTGATAAACGCAATGTTTTACAAAAATTTAGAGTGGCTTTATAAAAGAGAGGTGACATGCAAATAATAGCGATTTATATTACAAAAATTGATGATTCTCGCTTGGATGGATTTCCTTCGCCGAGTTAGACAAGCAAACAAATAATTTGTTGTTTAAAATAATATCATGTTCCTGAAGTTTTTGTCCAAAATTCTCTCGAATAATAAAATTTTAATGCTATTCTTTAGGACATTCTACTATAATTTTATCAAAATAACATAATTTGCTTAACCCTCCGTCTACCAGACGGGTCCATTGGACCCGACAGGTATATACAAAATATTCATTCAAACCAGAAATTTCTTTAAAATAAATTAAGTATATAAACCAGACAAAAATAAGGTAAATAAATAAGTTAAATAGTTTTAAATAAAAATTCTGGTGTAGAACGTTTTATTAAAACTTGAATAAAATTCTCGGTAAATCTAGGGTTAATTTAATTTTTCCTAATTTTATATAATCCATATAATTAAAACACAAAAGTGTGTTTTTTAGTCATCTGCCCTGATCTTCAATTTTATTAATATATTTTTTTTTAAACTGAAAGCTCTTCATTTGCAGATGTAATCGCACTATCTGTTTTATATATATATATATATATATATATATATATATATCCTTACTTTTAATTTTAAAAGCATGTTATGAAAATTTTCAAAATGGTGAAAATTAGATAGCTTTCATTATTGCAGAAAAGAGAGAAATAATGAGGTGTTTTTATTTTTATTCATGCTATTTTCTGATAAAATTTCAAAATTGTTGATAAAAATTGTTGTATAGGGTTTAGTGTCGCAAAATCCCATTAGGAACAGAATATTATATTAAGGCATAATAACGGAAAATGACATACTGCTTTTGAAAACACGCATTTTTCCTCATAAATTTTCTATATTGTTTTTCCTTCTGCATGTGTACTGATACTAGGTTTCAAAAACTAGGCAAAATGCTTATTTAAGTGAAAATGAAGTCATATTTAACAGAAAACAATCATTTCCTTAGATAAAACTAAACATTTTAACACAAATGCGTCTAAAAAACATAAATTACGGAAATTTTTACTCTCCGGAATTGAGATTAGAATCTCAAGTAAAGAGTGCGTCTGCTCACATAAAAGATGTTGCTGACAATCGTGACTTCAAGTTTTGAGTTAAAATGATTTTTAAAGGATCAAACGAAATATACATTTTTTTTTAAATGTTGAATATGGATATGAGAAGTGCGTATGCAAATTTTGAGAAGGTGAAAATTGCTGATTTTCCTTCCGGAATACCAAGCATAAGAGTTTCAATTGATAATCACATCCTAATAACTAATCTTTATTATATTTTACTGATTAAACATCTATATTATAAAGAACAAACGTATCTGTGCGTAACGCTGATGTCATTTTGCGAATGGCAACACTTCACGATCAAATTTCGGTTACGATCAATTTTCGCTACTGCAATTTTTTAATCTTCTGACCATCGTACATTTTCAATTTTCTTCGAATAGGGAAAAAAATTTACTTTGAAATGCAATTTGCTTAAAAACTGTATCTTAATTGACTGATGAATTGAATGAAATTTTCTAAAATAATTTTTAATCATGATTTTTTTTTAAGTTTATCTCATCTCGTGCCGGTTTCAATACATAATAATAATAAACATTTTACACATAAAGCAACAAACATTTTTCAGCATTTGTTTCTACTATTTTTGCATAAAGAAATTAATACTTCCTTTATAAAAAAAAATAAAAGAATAATATTAAAAAAAAAACCCACCATGTACAAAAACCCCACCATTTAACATATTTGTGAAAGACAAATTAACGAAATTAATACTTCTTTTATAAACAAATAAAAGAATAATATTGAAAAAACACAAATCTTACATATTTATAATCGTACAATTTAAATTTTTAGACCACCAAATAGGGGTTTTTTTTTGGGGGGGGGGGGATGGAATTTGTTTGCAAAGTTCATCTCCGTTTACTGATTGTCTATGGTTTTAAAAACAATTTTACAGCATGAAATATTTTTAAATTTATCTATATCGCGCAGCTCGATTACGAAAGATTAATCCGTTTTCCCTGAAAACAAATTAAAGAGTGCATCATTTTCTTACGGCTAATATCCATTAAAAAAATTTCCCTATGAATAAATAATTAAAGCAATATAAATAAAACACAAATTTAACAGACATGTAGAAGTTCTGAAATTATCAGAATATAAAAGGATGCCATAAGTAGCAAAATCTTGGTCAAATAACTTTTAGCATGCGGCTAATAAAAAAATTTCGCTTTTGATAAGTTTCAAAAGTTTATTTGATTGTAAAATTCGTATTTTCCATATCAAAAATGCTTTTTTTAATGTAAGTGGGCAATCTAAAAAATTTATTTCATATAAAAAAATATTAGTTTTCAATTAAAAAAAAAAAATATTTTCACATATATTCTTTAACCCGGGAAGCCCGGGTACGATCCCCTAGTATATATAAAGCTTTTAACTGGGGGTGATTTTGGGTTCTATGTATCATGATCGGCACAGATCTACAAAATGTTTTCAGAAATTCCAAAATAGGGGAGAATGCAACATGTAGTATTTCTTACGAAATCTACCTAAATTATTTTCCCACGATCAACAACTCGAAATTTTCTGACACATTTTCAGGCTAATTTTTAAAAGTAAAAACATGAAACTTGCTGACGTGATTTTTGAAGAGATTTAAAAGCGGCCTGTGTATTTTATGTTTCGTTCAATTAATTAGAATTTGATTTATAAACAATTATTTTCTCAGTGCGAACATTGTTTTTTTCGTTTCCATTACTATCGGTTCGGGAAATTCAGTTCAAAATAGCCACTTTGACAGCATTTATCGAAATATATTCTGTCTTTATCAAAAAATCTACAAATACGGTAGGTTATATAGTTTTTGAATAAGAGAACCTGCTAACTGGATGCGTTTGAGAGCAAAAATGAATTTATAAATGAGCCAGAACATAAGCAGTTTGGATTTGAGTGCGCGCTTAATGAAATTGAAAAAAATCTGTTTCGTGAAACATTGCGATTTGCTTCTCGGGTAAATCAATAAATTTACTTTTATTAACTTTTGTAAAGATTTTGTTTCTTGGGTTATATTTTCAAAATTTATAGCAAATTAAAATGTTATCAGAGTATTCATACATAATTAATAATTTGAACAATTTCACTAAAATTATTGATGAAATATTTTCAAATTATTAGTGGAATTATTCTCTTTCTTTAAACGAGGTATTATATTAGGTCGTGAAGGATGTTAATAATATTGCCAAATTTTAGCAGCGTATTATTTGACATTGGCTTAATATTTTACGGACCTGGTTTTTTTTTTTTTTAACCTTACGCATCTTGTCTGTGTAAAGAAATTATCGTAAACTCTAAAAAAATAAAAACGTTTTCTTCAATTAATTTTGTTAAAAATGGAACGATCGGAAAATCGCACTATTATGAAGTATGAGGTCTTACATGTTACTACTTCTTCGCAGACCGCGCGATACATTAGTAGTGTATTGGGCAGTATAAATTGGTTCGCCAAATTTCGTACAGGCAACTTTGACCTCACAAATGAGCCACGCGGTCGCCCAGAATCAAGTGTCAATAATGACAAACTAAAAGTTACCGTTGAATCTAACCCATCTCAAAGTGCCTATGAATTATCGTTGAAGTTTGAATAAATTAATTCCTTAAGTATGAATAATATAATTCCTTATACTTGAGCTACTTATCAACTAACTTTGCCTTTTTTTCTACAAATTCCATCCTGGACGACCTGATAATTCTTCCCTCGAAAGTTTGTATCATATATCATTTCATCCTTTTCAGATAGTTCCATTCCTTGGATAATTGAGAATTTATGTTTGTAATTCATTTCAGATAATAAACACAGTTGAATTTGTTAGAAATAATAAATGTCGTACTAGGGAGAGTCTTTTGTCCTCTCTGATTATGACACTTCTTCTAGCTTAGAAAAATTATTTTACAAATCGGAGAATTTTCAAATTACTGATCAATGGTTGTTTGTGCGGTGTATTTTGATATAGGAAATATAAAAGTCTGTTTACGAAAAGGGCCGTAATATTTTCCGTGACAAGTATGAAATTTACTCTTATTAATAATCCATAAAAAGTTTGAATACATTATACTTTCGAAATTTATAACAAATTAAAATGTTATCAGAGTATAATAACTCTAACATAGTTAATAATCTGAATAAATTCACCTCAATTCTTGACGTAATATATCCAAACTAATGATAATAATATTTTCTTTCTAAAAAAAAAATGTATAATAATTTTTTTTTATGAAATTTTGTTACCATGTATCATTTCAATCCTTTTCAGGTAGTTTTTCTTTGGATACTTCAGAATTTATGCTTGTAATGCATTTCAGATAATAATCCAAGTTGAATTTATTAGAACTAATAAATGTCGTGTTAGAGAAAATATTTTATCATCTATTATTATGACTGTTCTTCTAGCTTAGAGAAATATTTTAACAAATCAAAGACTTTTCACATTATCGATCAATGGTAGTTTGTCTGGTGTAGTTTAATGAAGCGGAAAAAAAATCTGTTTCATGAAATGTCGTGATTTGATTCTCGGGTTAGTCATTAAGCTTACTCTTATTAATAATATATAAGAATTATTTTGGTTGGGTTATAACACCAAAATTGTTCGTAAATTGAAATGTTATCAGATACCAATTGCTCTTACATAGTTAATAATATGAAGAAATTAATTTAAATTCTTTACGTCTTATAATACAGCTAATGGTGGAATTATTTTCATTCTACAAATAAGGCTATCTATCTCTTTTTGTGAAACTTGTACAATATAGCATTTCGATCATTTTCAGATAGCTCCGTTTCTTTTATAATTCAGAATTTATGCTATTAATGTACTTGAGATAAGTACCAGAGTTGAATTTCTTAGAACTAATAAATGCTTAGATAATTTGTTATCCTTTATTATTATTTATGGCTCTTCTTCTAACTTAAGGAAATTATTTTAAAGACATAAAGACGTTCGCTATGGGGATCAATGGTAGTTTGTTGAGGTATTTCACTACAGGAGATAATGGAACATGTTTTATTAAACGCTGCGATTTGTTACTGGTCTCAGTATATAAATTTACTCTTATTATTAGTACATAAGATTTTTATTGGATGGTTTATACTCTCCAAATTTATGGCAAATCAAAATGTCACCTGATTATAGAAGTGTAGCGAATATTAAATATTTAAAGATTATTCCGATAGGTGTCAGCACTAAAAAGCATATCTATGATTAGCGGCTGTCAGACAGATTTTCTCGTCATTCCCTGCGATTAGTTTTCCCGCAGAGTTCTACGAAACACGATTTAAAGAGGGTGTGAAATGTACGCGTCTTGCATTAAGACTTCCTCGCAGGTTTGTTCGTGAGAGGCGGGGAAAAGGTGGAGGTGAAATGTACGCGTGTCAATGTTTTCTCAGAGAGGATTTCATCTGCTATTCCTAAATTTGTACGTATGTATTATACTTGTACATAGAGTTGTTCAATGAGTCAACATTGTATCTTTATCATCATTTATTAACATTTTTCTACTTAATCTTAGACTGGAGTGTCCTTTTGAAGTAGTGAGTCCTTATATAAAATTATGGCGCCTACTTAGAGAGAGGGGCCGCTATAGCAGTAGATACTAATAAGCAGAATCAGTTCATTTGAATTCATGATGTCAGATGCTCAAACTAAAAACGCATTTATTTTGTTTCTACAAACAAGGTTTTATTACTATACCCTCAAAATTTTGTATCATATATCATTTCGATTAATATCATATTACTTCCGAGTCTTTGTTAATTCAGAAGTCATGCTTGTAATTCATTTTATGTAATTACCCGATTTTCTCTTGTGAGAACTAATATACGTTAGAGAGTAACTGTTATAATCTATTTACAGTAAATTAACTTAAATTGTTGAACTCATATTTTCCAGGCAATAGGGATTTTACCTGGCAAAATTAATGGTAGTTCTGGAAATTAGCTTACTTTATGTTTTTTGGTCGCTGAATCCGAATTTGTAACTTCCCACCAAAATTTCCACCGGCAACCCCCCCCCCCCCCCCCCAAATTTTGATAAAATGCCCCCCAAAAAAGGTTTTTATTAAAAAAATCATTTTTTTATTGTTTTAGGGGAAAAGCATCTATAAATTCAGAAAGTAGACAAAATTTGCAACAATTAAGATATATGACATTATGACGTAGAATGAATGGGGTAGGGGGATCTGCCTCGGAACATGCGCCATGGTGCTGCTTGGACTAAGTTGCGCAATTCCACTTAACCACTCACATCGTTTACATTCGTCATCCCGTCTCCCCTCCGAACTTTCCCTATAAGGTTTACTTTAATTTTTTTGGGGTCGCTAAATCCGAATTTTTAACTTACCCCCAAAATCCCCCCCCCCCGAAACCCGAACAAAATAGTTGTTTTTAAATTACATTTTTTATTGTTTTATTTTATGGGAAAAGTATGTAGAAATTCAGAAAGTAGACAAAACTTGGAATAAATAGGATACTTGACATTAGACGTAGGATAAACAGGGAGAGAGGAGCCCGCCTCGGAACATTCCCCGCGCGCTGTTCTCAAAAACCAAATGTTTTCAAAAAATAAATTTTTTGGAGGTTTGCCAGGGGAAATTTTGGTGAGAAGTTACAAATTCGGATTCAGTGACCCAAAAAACATAAAGTGAGCCGAAATTTAGAACTATCATTAATTTTGCCAGGTAAAATCCCCTATTACCTGGACTTGCATAACTTAGTGCACATAGCGCCGCAGTGTATGTT
Source organism: Maratus speciosus (assembly GCA_963932465.1). NCBI lineage: Eukaryota > Metazoa > Arthropoda > Arachnida > Araneae > Salticidae > Maratus > Maratus speciosus. The sequence continues at coordinate 404,141,563 of OZ010798.1, read as the reverse complement.
CCGAGGCAGGCCTGTCCCTTCCCGTTCATCCTACGTCGTAATGTCATATATCCTATTTGTTGCAAATTTTGTCTACTTTCTGAATTTCTACATAGTTTTCCCCTAAAGCAATAAAAAATTTAATTTCTAAACAACTATTTTGAAGGGTTTCTGGGGGGGGGGGGATTTTGGGGGTAAGTTAAAAATTCGGATTCAGCGACCCAAAAAACTTAAAATAAACCTTATAGAGAAAGTTCGGAGGGGAGATGGGAGGGCGAATGTAAACGTGTGAGTGGTTAAGGGGAATTACGCAACTTAGTCCACGCAGCACCGCGCATGTTCCGAGGCAGATCCCCCCTTCCCCTTCATCCTAAGTCGTAATGTCACATATCTAATTTGTTACAAATTTTGTCTACTCTCTGAATTTCTACATACTTTTTCCCTAAAAAAAAAAAAAGATTTTTTAATAAAAACTTTTTTTGGGGGGGCATCTTAGTAATATTTGGGGGGGGGGGGGGGTTGCCGGGGGAAATTTTAATGGGAAGTTAAAAATTCTGATTCAGTGACACAAAAAACATATAGTAAGCCTTTTTCCAGAACTACCATGAATTTTGCTAGGTCCTATACGGTCTCTATTGCCTGGACTATATGCTCAAACTAATAAAATAATTATTTTTTTTACACACAAAGTGTTATAACTACCAGTGAAATTTTTTACCATGTCTCATTTCGATTCATTTCATATTATTTGCATGTCTTGTGTAATTCAGAATTTTTGCTTGTAATTAAGTTTTTATAATTATTCGATTTTATCTTGATAGAACTAACACACGTTAGGGAGTAGCTTTTATAATCCATTTATAATAAATTGACTTAACTTCTTGAACTCATATGCTCAATCTATTTATAATAAACTCACTTAAATTTTTGAACTCATATGCTCAAACTAATAACGCCGTTATTTTTTGTACGAAGGAGGCGTTATAATTATCATCGAAATTTTTTACCATGTCTGATTTCGATTAATTTCAGATTCCTTCCATGTCTTTGTTAATTCAGAATTCATGCTTGTAATTCATTTTATACAGGGTGTCCACTTTCAACGGTGTCCAATGGCTAATTCTTAAACCGTTAGTCATAGACATATACTTTCAATTACAAAAATGTTTTAAATGAGGTAAAGAAATATTTTTAAAGGGATTTGGGTCAATAAAAACATTTCTTAAAAAATTACGAAATTTTAATTTTTATATGGTCCCCCGGCCTATAAGTTATATTTAGTAAAATTTTACTTTTACACTGACAAGTAATACAAAAAAAGTCGCGTTCATATAACACGATTAAAATTGACCAAGTAATTACTGTTTAAAATTGGAGCATATTTTTTGCTGCAAATTGGGGTTATTCACAAATTTAGTCGAGATATAATTTCGTCAGATATATTAAAAAAAAAGGGTTGAGAGTAAAATTAACATTGCAACATAAATTTGAAATCTTTAACTATTCTGACACATTAATGCAAAGTATAGAATTTGTAATAAACATTTAAAAAGAAAGAAAAAACAGAATTTTTGTTAAATAAAATGATGAAAATTAACAACCCCGATTCTTTACAAAATGATACGTATTTTAAAATATTATTAGATTACACTAGCCTGCAAAAGTTGTGTTATGTCATATTTTTTAGCTTTTAAAAATTGATTCTTATGTATTCTGTGCCGCTAATCTGAAATTGACCTTCATTTTTTACTACCTTGTAAAGATTTTAACGTAAATTTTAAAGTTTAAAAATGAAAAATTGCGAAAATTTGATACTATAAAATAGATATGATTGTTCTGTTTTTAACTTCTGATGATTGATTTTTATGTATTTTTTACCGCTGAATCCGAAAATGACCTGCATTTTTAACCCTCACATCAGGATTTTTTGCAAATTGCAAATTTCAAAGTTAAAAAGTTCAAAGTTAATATTGAACCTCCTCTCTATCTCATTGGACCAATAAGCTGTTTAACTGTAAGAATACCGGGATAAGCAAAAATATTGAATAAATTACTGAATAAGATAAAATAAAATAAAATAAAACAAAGTTTACATCTGTTTTATAGTATCAGAATTTCGCTGTATTTTAACGATTTGCAAAAAAATTCTAATGTGATGGTTAAAAATGCAGGTGATTTTCAGATTCAGCGCTAAAAAGTATGCAAAAATCAATTATCAAAAGTTAGAAAGCACAGCCAGCCATCTCCTCTTTTTTATAGTATTCGATTTTTGTTATTATTTAACTTTGACAATTTATGATTTTGCAAAATATACCGACATGATGATTAAAACTTAAGGTAATTTTCGGATTCCGTGCTAAAAAATACATAAAAGTTAAAAAATCCAACCATCGCAGTCTTGTGTTATCTAATCTAAAAATTTTTCTTAAACTTCTTGACGGTAATCAATCCGAAATTTTTTGTATTATCCCGTAAAATAAGTATAAATGGTAACCACCGAAAATCATTGTCATCGGATTTGCGCCAGTATGTAAAGTGTAATCTCGATCGGATATTTGAAAGTGAGTTAAAGTTCGAGTACAAATTTTGAGCTCGAAAAACATACATACGATCGTTCAAGTAACATAAAAATAACATAATTTTGTTAAAAGTAATCATAAGAAAAGAAACAGTCTCAAATCCTTACAATAAAACATATGTTATTTTAGCCAATCTGAAACTTTTAAATCTAACTTAATCGTAATACTTGTACGATTTTATTCAAAGCGCAGATACACATGAAATAAGATCTTCGAATACTTTAAGCACTTGGTATATGACTTCTTAAAGCTTAGCCGAACTTATTTGTGTCCAGAGCAGAAAAGCGGCTAAGTCATGCATTTTTAAAGTTTCATAACTCGCTCAATTTTAGTGTTATATGAACGGGACTTTTTTTGTCTAACTTGTCAGTGTAATAGGAAAATTTTACTAACTATATCCTATAGGACCGGGGGCGGGCGTATAAAAATTTAAATTTCGTAATTTTTTAAGAAATGTTTTTATTGATCCAAATCGGTTTTTAAATATTTCTTTACCATATTTAAAACATTTTTGTAATTGGAACTATAGGTCTATGACTAACGGTTCAGGAATTAGCCATTGGACACCGTTGAGAGTGCACACCCTGTATAATAACTCGATTTTATCTTGTTAGAACTATCATACGTTAAGAAGTAGCTTTTATATTCTATTTACAGTAAATTAACTTAAATTGTTGAACTCATATTAGTCCAGGCAATAGGGGATTTTATCTGGCAAAATTCACTAAAATTCTTGAACTAATAACGCAATTACTTTTTTCTACAAACAAGGTATTATAACTACCATCGAAACTTTTTACCATATCTCATTTTGATTCAATTCATTTTAGATTATTTCCATGCATTGGGTAATTGAGAATTTACGCTTGTAATTCATTTTAAACAATAACTCGATTTTATCTTGTTAGAGCTAATATATGTTAGGAAGGAAATTTTATAATCTATTTATAATAAATTCACTTAAATTCCTGAACTTATATGCTCAAACTAATAATAAAATTATTTTTGTTTCTGCAAACAAGGTATTATAGCTAGTATTAAAATTTTTTACCGTGTCTCATTCCGATTCATTTCAGATTATTTCTATGTCTTGCGTAATTCAGAATTTATGTTTGTAATTCATTTTATACAATTATCCGATTTTATCTTGTTAGAACTATTATACGTTGGGGAGTAGCTTTTATAATCTATTTATAAAAAAATCACTTAAATTCTCGAACTCATATGCTCAAATTTATAACGCAATTTTTTTTTCTACAAACAAGGTGTTATAACAACACTGCAAAACAAAAATGTTGATTTTTCAGTATAATACTGACAGAAGGGGTGGGGGTCCTTCTTCTTTCCATTCTCGGCTCAAGAATCGCACACTTTTAAAACGGTTTTTCTTAGGTATACGCTTCAGTTTCCTGTCATCACTAGCAGATGTTTTTGGTTTTAGGTTGCCATTTCGGCAATTATTTTGAAAATTTTCCTTTTTTGAATATTGTGTTAGTATTTTACTAACGCTTGATTGCGGACAATGGAAATAATTTGCTATATAACGTTGATTATTACCGTGCCAATACAAATAAACCGTCGAAGTTTAATAGATTCACTCACACGACCCATTTTAAGACGAAAAATCAAGCAAACTGAAAAAAAAGAAAAAAAAAAAGAAAAAAAAAAGAAATACTGCTTTTAAATAAAATCGTCTGAATTTAATCAATGATGCGATCAGTTATGAATTGGTGATAATTAAAGGAGAATTAATGTGAAACATTCTAATATTTTGAACCACTTGAATAAATATTCTGACTTTTCAAAATATTTTTTTTCAATTAATCTTTTCAAAAATGATATTAATTTTAAGATAATAAATAAGTTTAATCAACAATAAGTTCTTAATAAAAATATCGTTTGCATATTTGCGTTAAAAGGCATTAAATAACCAAACGATATTTTCAATTTGTAAAAAAAAAAGTAATTATTCTAATATTTTGAGTATGAGCTGTATTACATATTTATCTTGCTTGTTATTTAATTTTATTACTTTAAAAACAATTTCATATATAAAAAATATTTTCGTATGTTTATGCGTATTCCAAAAAAAAAAAAAAAAAAAAAAAAGGCAAAATGAAGAATCCTGCAGTTATTCATTTCAATATCAAAGAATTCGTTGTTTCCATAGCAACAAAATTGAATCGACAGTGTTGAATTAGACTTAATTTTGAGATTGAAACAATTTTATTTAATTTAAATTTGTTTTAATTCATGCAATTTGATAGTTAATTTTCATTATAAATATATATATATCACAAAACTATAGTTATATCAAACTAAAACTGACAAAACTAAAGTCATTTATACATTAAATTTTTTAAACAAGTTTATGAAACATTTTTATCTTAAAGAGTATTTGAGATAAAAAAAAAGTATCTTTTGAAATTTTATGCCATCGCCAACCGATTATAAATCGCCAAATATCGAAATTTTCATTATTTTTTTACGGACGCTCTATCGCGTTTCCGCCAAAAATTTTTTATAAACATATCTATCTCATGACATTATATATTTTTTTTCAGATTTTTCGGAGTATGCCCGTATGGAAACCTACCTTGTTAGATATTTTACACATATGTGAAACATATCTTTAAAACATATCATTTTTGGCTTTACATGGCTTTTTGCATGTCTTTATTTTTTTTTTCTCTTGTAAGTGTAAATGAGCAAAAAACACATATTTAAGAATAACAACAACTAAATTAACTTAATTATTCACATTTTTATTTAATAACTTTATACAATAGATAGTCCACTGCAAAAAAAGACTCTTTCATCTGCATTCATTATGGCACAAGCGCTAAGAAAAATGTTTTTATCATCTAATGTGCACACATTAGATGTTACATTCAATTCTTCTCTTCTAACACCAGCACACTTTCAGTACATATCAGCATTTTTTACAATTGGGGAATGGTTTACACTTCGAGTACCTCAATATAGTTTGTATAAATAAGAAGTTGGTATCAGTGAGATGTCATAAGCTCATGATTCTTTGATCAACGTGCAGGATTTTCTTGTGTTTCATGTTACCTGTTATGAGGTGTTGTATTTTATAGTTATTTTTATTAGTAAATATCTAATTATATTATTTTGAGAAAAATATTTCAACTAATCTTAAGTAACAATATATTGATGCAAATAAATAAAAATTAATGGTTTTGGCAATACCTGTATTACATTAAACATTTATTTATTTACTGATTTTCATCAGGTATTATTGCAATAGAAAATGGGGCCTTCATGCATGTCTGCAGTAGCGCCAACATTTCAAAATTATTGGGTGGTCTCAAAAACACATATATATATTTTTTCTCTTAGCGTTCATGCGTTTGTAGAGGGGAGGGGGGAGGGGGAGGGGCGAATGACTGAAGGTGTAATTCGAAATTATATTATGTTTTTTTCTAAGCAAATTTTTAAATTATTTTATTAAATTTTATTCTTATAAGTTCTTCCTTATAAGTACATTAATATTCACTTTAAATAAATTGGAATTGCTAGCTATTGAAAGTGCAAAAAAACTAAATGTCAAGAAAAGCATGCACTTTAGTCACCTGAGTGCTTTATCAATTCAAAACATCAAAACCGATGGCAAAATATGCAGGAATTTTGTTTTTGTGAGAAATTTAACTATACATCCGCTCAAGGGGTTTTTAGTGCTACTGTAAGTCTTTATTATTTTTTAAACAAAATTATTTTGAGAACGTTAATAAAACCAAATTTCATTTCAGCGATTAAATAAAAATAAATAAATAGATAACGAATTAAATCAATTTAAATTATGTGGGCGGAGAGAGCAAATTATTGGGTGGGCTCGCGCCCCATGGGCCCATATACATTGGCGCCACTACATGTCTGTGTTTCTTGACATTTTCTAAACAGTCATAATATAGTTACTAAGAAATGCTTTAATTCCATACATAAAATACATTTACCATTGCGTTCTAAAAAAATTGTCATTTCGATTTTATCTGTAAAAGCGGTGTTTTCGTGCTATCCAATAAACATCTAGTAATATTTCTAAAAACGTAATTCTCATAAAAGCATCTGTGCCATAAAGTTCATAATACTTACTCTCAAAGATAATTTAATGTTCATCTTAAAAAAAAAAAAAAAAATAATAATAATAATAATTTTTTTTTCGGAAGCTATGGTAAATGTAGTTTATGCATTGAATTAAAGCATTTCTTAGTAACTATATTATGATTATTATAAAATATAGTTCAAACTATAATTATTGAACATCATATTCATCTTGATTAATAAATAAAATATACGATGTTGCATTTCTGATAAAATTTTACTTAAAAGTTGCTAAAATATACATGAAAAGGTTTCTATAGCATAAAAACCGCCAAGGATGCTAAAACCCCAAGCGCTTTCAACTGCACTATAACAGTCGTCATCAGGGGAAAAAATCAGAGGAGTTTCAAACTTTTCATGTATAGTTTCGCACCTTTTAAGTAAAATTTTATGAGAATTGTAATATCGTATATTTTATTTATATTATGATTGTTTAGAAAATATCAAGAAACACAGACATGCATGAATGCTCCATTTTCAAGTACAATAATACCTGATGAAAATTGGTAAATAAGTAAATGTATAATATATTAATGCTTGAGAAAAGAAAAGAATAGTTAGTAACATTAAGAAAATTATTAAATACAAGGGAAAATCAGAAAGTAGGTCACAAACTGATATGAGAGGTCGCAAATTAGTAATAAATTGTTTACAAATATGCCAATAGGTGGCAGCATAATCTATAAAATGTTAATTTCGAATTTATAAGACAGCAGTTGTACAATATGAGCAGGGTCGTTCAAAAGTTGTTGACGAAGAGCGAAGTGGTCGTCCAGTTGAGATTGCGACAGAAGAATCAGTGCGGAAGGTTGAGGAAATGGTTATAGCTGGCATACGAACAACAATAGACAGCATAGCAACCATTTCTTCAACCTTCCGCACTGATTCTTCTCTCGCAATCTCAAATGGACGACCACTTCGCTCTTCGTCAACAACTTTTGAACCACCCTGCTAAATTTGTACAATTGCTGTCTCATAAATTCGAAATTAACATTTTATAGTTTGATTATACTGCCACTTATTGGCATATTTGAAAACGATTTACTACTAATTTCCGACCTCTCATATCGGTTTGTAACCTACTTACTGATTTACCCCCATTGACATTTTCTTTTTCAAAATAGAGATGGTGTCAGATACTGCGATTAATGCCAATATTACAAAAAAGGTAAATTTTTAGTAATAAAAAGTACATTTTTTCAAAAATTTTTCTAGAATAATTACAAAAATAAAGATATGTTTTTAATGGATTTAAAACTTTGTAATGATGATTTGAACGAGGAATTATCCTTAAGTTGTCTGTTACTTGGAGTTTCACCATAATTGAAGTGAAAAATTTGAAGACTTAGAAACTGCATTACACATGCAAAGATAAAAAAGAATTAAAGGTTAAAATTATAATTGAATGTCTTTAGAAATTAAAATTACATGAAGTTTTTCAACAATGCTAATAAATGAATAGAATATATATATATATTTTTTTTTTCACGAAGAAAAAATCAGTAATTCATCGATTTATTACTACAGAAATAACGACTGCTTTATAAACGTAATTTTGATTTCTTAGAATTTACGCGTGATATTAGTTGTGTTCAATTCAAAATTATCAATTATGTTCAGAAGCTTTTATTGGTATTTTGCCGTAATCTTAAATAGTACACAAATAGTTTGGTTACATACCTAAAAATAAATTTATGATTATTGTGAATATGATATGGAAACCTAACATTAATTACAGACAAAATAGACAAATAAAACTATAAGAAAATAATTTACATGTTAATCTAATCAAAATAAATAATTTAGTAGTTTTTTTTAATTACTGGTTATTATAATAAATAAACAACCAGTTTTATTAAAACTGAAACGATACATTTTTTATTTTTAAATTGTAATAATTCGTTAAGCGGCAATATTGGTAAACATATGGCGTGCTACATTTTCCGAGTATATTCTCATTGACTGTTGTTGGCACATTATGCAATTAAAATATTTATCTATAATTATAATAAAAATGTTTATTTTGAAATATGAAATAGTAAAAATTGAAGCACAAAGCTAATTTCTACTTTAAAAATTTAAATTTCAGTAATAATGATATTATCTACAATAAATGCAATAACATTTAAAAATGAAAAATAATTGTAAAAATTTGTATTTTTTTCTATAAAATATATTTAAATGCTTCATTTCAGCTACTGTTCCATAGCTGCCAATTCTCCCGATTTTGAAAGCCACTACTTTTGAATAGTAATCTTCATTTTATTTATTTGTGAACGTTTGCTATTAAACAAAGCTATCATTTCTATATGTAAAATAGTGGTACTTAATAAATCAGGAGGTATTGCAGCTATGCTCTTGTAAATTGTTTTCTTGTATACTTATGTGGAATTTTCATATTTCTGAATTATAGTTTATGGAATATACTAGCAGTTACATCAATGAATGATTGGAATTGTAAAATAAACAAACTTTAAATCATGGGTTTAAAATATCGTTATCGCTCTTTTGTGAAAATTTTACAATGTTCTTAAATATTGTTGACCAGGTACATAGATTTGTGAGCGTATACCTCTTGTATTGTAGTTGAAAATATTTTATCAATAAATATCCGTATTTTTACACATTCGGTAGCAATGTTACAAACATTATTAATTGTATGCACGGTTTGTTGTTTGGTAAATTATATTTGTTATCTGGAGGTAGGAAATACTCAGTAAAAGTCTAAAAGCCGGCAACAAAGAAGACTTGTGCAGCACACATCTTCTTCGGATTTCCAAAGTGTTGGGTCGTGTAAGTCTCGAACAAGCCGGCCTCTAATTTGCTGGCGGCTGACAGCCATAGATTGTTGCTGTTGCTGCTGTTGTTGTTGTTGCCATGTTGGACTGTTGTTTACTGGAGGACGTGCGGGAACGGAACGACTTCGCTTGCTTGAGCCTAAAATGGATTTTGATTACATTAAATAAATAAACTATGGTAGAAAAGTAAGCCTAAACATTCTATTAGCACGCTGAGTGCCACGGTGCCTGACACTGAAGCTGAAAAATTTACAATGTTTTAAGTCATTTTTAAGAAAGTATAATTCTGTAATAAATAAAAGGTAATTAAATTTTAAATAAATCTTCAGTAATTACTTAAATCAATATACCGGGTGTCCCAAAAAGGACTGACAGATTTTAAAATTCAATAACTTGCAAACGGTGACAGATATTTAAAAAATTCTTGCAGGAGGGTTATGCATAAGGTCAAAAGTTTTATTACAGTGATTTTCGATTTTAGTTCGAATTACAAACAATATATGGCGCTGTAAGCAATAGTCGCTAAATACAGGCTCGAATTCTGGTCCTTTCTCTTGTTCCATGCTGAAAAAGGAGATGGAAATGTATTATCCGGGCCACGAAGTACCAAAAATCGAGCCTGAATTCAGCGTCTATTGATCGCAGCGCCATCTATTGTTTGTAATTCGAACTAAAATTGAAAATCACTGTAAAAAAACCTTTGACCTTATGCATAACTCTCCTGCAAGAATTTTTTAAATATCTGTCACCGTTTGCAAGTTATTGAATTTTAAAATCAGTCAGTCCTTTTTGGGACACCCGGTATATATATTTTAGTTTATATCATATATTAGACAGTCAGTCGTCGGTGAATGACGCGTTCTAAACGAAAAGTTCAGTGTCAGTCGCCGGTGAATGACTTTGCGCTTAACGTGTTAAAACATGCGAAAAACATTGCAAAATATTGAAGTGTGAAAGAAAATATTTAAAGACTAAATCAGAGAAGTTCAAGGTGAGATCAAGGCGCAGAATTTGAAATTCCCTTAAAATATTGAGATTTTACTATACATAAATATATATTTTTGTTGAATGAGAATAGGTCTAAAGGGGAAGGCTGTGGATAAAAATTGCAACAATGCTGGTAAAATCAAATAGACATGACGACGTTGGAAAACTACAGTACACGAAATTTCTAAAGCCGCCATTTTTCCTTTTCGGTAAAACAAAATTTTCAATAGCGTATATAGTTCAATTTTATTAGATCAGGATACATGCCATATTATGTGTTTTCTGAGCTGACTGTTAGTATTAGTTTATTCAACAACATTTCTGCTCAAATGTGACACGATGTGAATTTTCGAAATTGTCTTTAAAATACAAAATGCAATTATTATAGGCTAAATATTAAAGTAAAAATTTTAAAAACATATGCCTGAATTTTAGATTCAATCAAGTATTTAAAAATAGAACAAATAACTTAAAATGTTTGAAGTTGTCTTTCAACATCAAAATGCATTTATAATTAGCTAATTTTAAAAATAAACATTTTAAAAATGCGCCTGAGATATATATTTAATCAAGTATTTAACAAATACATTTTAAAATGGCTTTCAAAAACTACTTTTGTCCATGGCAATTTTAGTAGAGTACACAGACAAAACATTAATGCATTCATATATATTCATATTTTAACATGTCTTGCTTAGTACAATGCATTATTTCAAAGCTTTCACTTATACTGGACTTCGAATTTTAATTGCGCAATGAGACCACCTTTACTTTATAATAAATGACGTTTAATAAGAATTTTAAAAGTTTTGCATTAAAAAGTCGAACCGAAATATTTTTAAATATTTTGTTTAAATATCTAAGCATGAATTAAATGAATAATGAAAATACGAAAAATAATTTTCAACACAGTAATAATCTTTACACTTTATTAAAATTTCGTGTTTCAAGCTCATATCTCCTTAAAATATAAGAAATGCATTCAGAACCAACGATACACATTTGCTATGATCCTTTATATTTAGCAAAGAATTGAATTAAGTAAATAAAGTTAAATCTTCTAATAAATTTTTATTGAAAAAGCTTTGTATAATATAAATTTCAGTTCCTTTTAAACTACTATACTATGTAATAACGATATGACTTCAAAAAACCTTACTTATGTTTCATTGTTTTGCTTTATTTTTCACACTGTCAGAATTTTCATCTGAAGATTAAAATAAAACGTTTATGAATTTGTAAAGGTCTTTCATTAGATTTAAAAAAAATTGTTTATCATTCGAGTGTTTACATTAATTTCAAATGATATATTTGTTTAAATGGAAAATTAAATATTTGCCTTTCCAAAATATTGAAAATATTAATATTAGTAAAACACAAACATAGTTAAAAATTTAAAAGCATTTTGATGACTTTATTTTATGTCTCCTTTTCAAATCATTTATATAAAAATTTTAAAGTATTTTAATCAAAAAATTATTTGTTCTTATTTAAACATAAAAATTATCTATTTAACATACTTATTCGTTGTTATAGGAACAATTATAAAAATTAAATATTTTAATCGTGAAAATATTTGTCTTCTATATCGTAATGTATAATTTTATATAATTAATCGTATAATTATTTTCGATTATATATGAAATCATAATACTTACAAAACTCCAGAAAATATTAATATTACTTGACAAGAAAGTAATAATATGTTAAAAATATTATCCTTTTATTTAACAATATTTATGCATATTTTTAAAAATAATTAATTATTTAAAAATTAATAAATATTTTAAATAATTATATGTTATTTTTTTAAAAATAACATAGAAAATTTATATTTTATACATAGTATTATTTAAATCATAAAAACTATCTATTTCATAAGTTTTTCGATACTGATAAACTACTTTTAGAAATATAGAGGAATCTTTTGCTGAATAAAGAATAATGCAAATCTAGAAATCACACTAAATCTAGAAACAAATAACATAATTAAGTTATTCCTTCGTTATATCGCGTTTACCTTATATTCGAATATATTGTCTTTTATGAATAACGCACAACATATTCGAAAGCGCTATATGATATAAAATATTCAGAAAAATGATTACATCAAGCAAAGATTTTACATTTGTTTTGAAAATTTTAGTATCTCTACACATTACAAATTTCTAAGTAAAACAACTGATAAACTATCACATTATTTTTATAATGGGCATGCACAGAAGTTTATTTGAACCGTATGGTTAAACCCTATTAGCAAAGTGATAATATCAGTATTTCTTCTCAATTTTTGCTATTTTTGGAGTTAGCAAAATTGTTTAAATATTGGTATGAAATTCTAATTCAACATTGGAGTTCTTACATTTTGCAAGAATTGAGATAATATCGGCAAACGTTATTTTGCGAACTATTTACCATATTTAGCTTATAAAATATGGGCATTTCATGACGAACATCTCCAGCATAAAGCCATTATTTCTCCAAAACTGGCATATCATTGTAAATATTAACTATATTTGCAATGTTTCCATTTCATAGTAAGATATTACCAACATAAATCTAATATTGAATCAAAATAGGATTCCATTATATTATATTGTATTTACCATGAGTGCAAAATTGTATAATACTGGGCAAATATTCGTTACTACTAGAGAGTTAAATGCTATAGCTTTCGGGAGATGAAAATAAATGCTATATAATGAGGAAAATTTATTGGGGCCCTCTGTTTTACATTTAAAAGCAATCTTTCCATTATGGGGGTAACATATTGAGGTGTTTTACATGTTAACTAAACGTATCTTTTTTCCAAAACCTCTCATCCGATTACCGCAATGTTTTCCTAAAACTGTATTAAATCTATATTTATCAAATGAATTAATTATTTTTAAAAGAATAAAAACTTTATATATATATATATATAACAGTACAAAAGCAACAGCACAAAAATGCTTTTGTTCAGAATCTCGATAAAATATAACTCTTTATTCTTTTAAATAAATACTTTATTCATTTGATAAATATAGATCAATATAGTTATACAAAAAATTTTATGGTGATCGAATGAGTGATTTATTTGAAAAGGTACAGCCGTGGGGGAGGGGGGGGGAGTAAACACCCCCTACTCACTCTGCAACAAATTATTGTAGAGGAAGGTTATTGGTACCAATCGATTGGAAATAAAGTTTACTTTTAAATGATGTATATAAAATTTGCTGAGGGGGCCATCTACTTATCAAAATTAACCCAAACTTTGTTTTTTCCAATAGCAATACCAAAGTTTGTCACCATTAATAGATTCTACACCCTTATATTAGCCTAATACAAATTTTTATGAAATTCGTATGATTCGTTTCCGAGAAATTAATTATTTTAAAATGAGCATATTTTAAGGGCTGTATACAAATTTAAGTTCTGTATTCTATTGGTGAAATGCTACAGAATGACTATGCCACTTCTATTAATGCCTTATTTCTTCCCAATATTGCCATTTCACTAGCTTAATATGTTTCGACTATTGCCATCCCAAATGTTTTATTAAAATGAGTAAAATGTAATTTTTTCAAAATATGCTTTTCTGGAAATCATAGACAGCCCTTTAAACTGTCATTTTGACTTTTTTGCTCATAATTCGAAAACTATTTGGAAGAAAAATTTGAAATTGGGAATTTGCATCAAGCAGGTGATAATAAACATAAACCTGTCAAAAAATTTGCAGATTGCAATTCATACTTTTTTATAATTTTAATTTCATAATTCATAATTCTATAATTCATATCATAAAATTTTTAAACTTACAAATTATTTTTATTTATGTTTGGGTTTTTTAGTATCATAATTTTAAAAAATATGTATGACATTAGGATTATATTTTCAGAAGATACTAAAAAAAATATTAAAATGTAATTTTATATTAGAAGCTGTAAATTTTGAATGCTTATAATTCAAGATCTTCTCATCCAAATTACTTGAAATTTCATTTCTAGGCATAATGTGAACCGAAGATTTAAAATATATTGTCAGAATTGTGTATTTCTACTGATAAAAACAAAGTTTGGTCTGGTTTTGATTTGTAGATGGCACCCTCTGCAAATTTTATATAGATCATTTAAAAGTAGACTTTATTTCCAATCCTTTGGTACCTGTGACTTTTTTCTATTATAATTAGTTGCAGAGATAGTAGGGGGTATTTACTCCCCCCCCCCCCGTGACTGCACATTTAATTAACATATAAAACAACTCAAGTGGTTGCACTCTTAAATATGGAACATGTATCTAAGCATTAATTATTTTTAAACTCACCCTGAGTTTTCTTCCTTGTTCCCTTTCTGCCTCGAGCTTCCTTCTTGGCTCCAACTTCACTTCCTGACTCTTGACTTGAAGAAGATAAAGGAGTGCCTTCGCTATCTCTAGGCATGCTCTCATACCCACTGCTTGTCCCAGAAAATTGTGGCGTTTTTCCCATTTTACCCAGTAGTTCTTTTGTATCTTTCATTTCAGCACTTATAACACTACTGTCACTTCCATGTCCACTGCTAGATTGCCTAGCAGCCCATTTTGATTCTTTTTTGGGAACAGGAGAGAGATATGTATAGGTTTCACCTCTATGAACAGCCTCGGATGAAGTGGAAAATGGACTTACTGGTGTTGATGTACTTCGAATTAATATTTGTGACTTTTGGCCATGTGTTGGTGCTTCTGTTAGGACTTGAGACGAACTCACGTGCGTAGATGTCATAGAACTACCAGGGCTTAAGACAGTTAATGTGTCTGTTAGGTTAGCACCAGCTACGGACGGGTAACTACACTGAACATGTTGTTTTTGCTTTTGACTTGATCTATATCCAAGAAAACTCCTTGGAATAAATTTTGGACTTCCCTTTTTCCTTTGATGCTGTTTTACTAACACATATTCGTGCCTTTGTTCGGATATTTCTATTGTCTTACTACTATGATTTAAATGTTCAGAGGTAATTCTAAATTTTGAAGTTCTTTGAGCAACATGCTTTGGTGAGTGATTATGTACAGGAGTTGAAGATGGACCTTCACTGTAAACACGGCATCTTTGTTCTTGAATAATTTCAGACAGAGATTGTTTTTTATCTACAGGTACAGGATGTATTTCGGCTTTAGTTTGCACAGATTCACGCTTTGGACTTGGAGAGCATTTTTCAAACACTGGTAATGATTCGGAATTTTGTACTTTGGATGCATCACCATTTGATTCTGAAGATTGCTCTTTCATAATGTCTTTTGTTGGAGTACTTCGTTTACTAGAAGATGTACTCCACCTGTGTTTTGGTTTTGGGGATTTCTCTGGAATATCTTTTTCATTGGATTGCGTGTTAACAGTACTTTTTAGCGATTCATCTTCAGATGCAGACTTTATTAGATCGTTTTGTTGTTTGATTGTGGGAGGCACAACTTGGGTTGGCTTACCAAACTGAGAAAAACAGTCTGGAAACAAAGGAACTTTTTGAATTTTGTTATAAAAGGCTTCGAGCCGCAAACCATTCATTGGTTTCACATTAAACTGGAACTCGAAATTTTCTACATCTAATTCGGCTGGCTCACTTCTAATACTGTTAACATCATTCTCTCTTAACTCTTCTAAGCTCGAATCTGCACTATGGTGCAATTTACTTATAAATGGAAACCTATTATCGGAAGTGCATAATCTTTTAAGGCCCTCAGCATCCAACGGTGGCTTCCAGCCTTCTTGATTATAAGAAGACTTTTCAATCATTTGCCTCAAATTTGCTAATTTTTCTAATTTGGAAGCCAGTAAATTGTTTTTAGATGCTATATCTTCATTAGAATTTAAGTTCCTAGTTTGAGAAGTCCGTGAACCATGATGTGGTAATGAATTTCCCTTAAGAAGCCTCCAAGTTAAATCTGGATCTAAATGATGATTTTCTGCTATCCATCCCTCAGGTACACTAAGAGAATCAAAGTCTATACTCATTGCCCGAGAATCAGTAAAGGATGATGGTAAATTAAGATCTTCAGCGCTGAGTACATGTAAAGGATGTTCCATTCCTTCATAACTATCAGTATCACTAAAATGGTGATTATCAACAAGTGGCCATCCACAACTTGTAAAAATGTCCTCTTCTGTTACTTGAATGCTGCAGTCAGTCATCAAAACTCCATCTCCCGGAGTATTATTATCTGTTAGCAGCAAACATCCATCTTTATCTTCTAGATGGATGTTTGAATTTGAAAGGCATCGGTTTGTTTCAGTAAGTGAATATTCTTTGAAATCTTCGCTGTTGTTGTCATTAAAGTCAACTGAGCCACTTGAAGACTGTATACTTCCATTATCAGAATGACCAAGAAGCTCGCTCAGATTACCGTTTATAGAGTTGTCCAAATCAGACACCATAGGTGGTGGCTGATGACACACAGATTTTCCTTTGCTTTCTTTCTCCTTATTCTCTTTCAACGCTTCCGCAGTCTGTTTAGATGCTTCCTTGGGAAATTTACTATGATGTTTCTCGTGTTCCATGACATGGTCTTTTTGCGAAGTATCTGATGATTTTCCCCTGTGTTCTTTCTTCACCTTTTCTGTTAATATTGGGCTGTCGCGTTTTTCTGTTGCTGAAGTTGACGCCATGCTTTTTACAGCATGTGAGGAGTTCTTCTCTTCTTTGTTTGGTGGAAAGTCAATCCAAACTTCTTTTCTACCTTGTGCCTCACTTTCAGGAACTATTCGAGAATGATCTTCCACCCACTTACGTATCATTGTTTCCTTTTGAACATCCATGTAACCATACATGCCTGGTCCGTCTACCCATTTTTCTTTCTGCAATTGGTGAAGTGTCCGTGAATCAAATTTTGGTTTTGTGAATCGTGGACCATCTATCCAAGTTTCATCACTGCTTGGTTTTGGTTCTTTCATCAAGATCTTTAAAGCACTTTCGGCTTGCTGTTGTTGATATAAAATTTGTTGAGAAACTTCATGTTTATGTGACCTTTTTGATTTTCTTTGAGACTGCGGACTGCTCGTTGCAGATAGAGGAAGAGATTTTGGGTGAATATCAGTAGATTTTGACGTTCTAGCTGGTGAGCCTTTAGCTGAATTGTCACCGGAAGTCCTGGATTTTTTTGTATCGCTGTAGTCCATCATAACATATTTACTCATTTTTGGAGACATTTTAGGTGATTCAACATCATTTAATTTGAGATGTTTCGGAGAAGCGTATGGTGAAGAGTTTGAAAGTTTTTTCTTTGGTGAAAGGTTAACTCTCATTTGTTCGTTTAAGGCACTTTTTGAAACATACTCCGAAGACTTTTGTTCTTTGCTCGTAGACTGAACACCCGAATTAGAGGTCCCAACCATCGCGGATGATTTGTCTGAATGATGACCTTTGGAAGATTGTTTTTTGGGAGTACCTGCCGTGGAACCCGATGTCCCACTTTGCGTTTCTTTGGCGAGAGGCGACATAGGTTGAGCAGGTTTGCGATCACAGATGTTATTTGGTAAAGGTGTTCCTCTTCCGGAACCTACGAAAATCACAGTGTCACATGATTGTTCACTGCTGGAAGTATAGTCTTGATCACTGCCACCTGACTTAACTACTCCATCTTCTCCCACAGCATGGATCTTTACAAAAGGCCTGCAGACGCCTTTTTCGTCACCAACAGGACCCATATCAGTTGAAGAGGCAAACTGAAAACCAAAAATTATTTATTAGTATATTTTCTATGAATCATTTTACAATATAATAATCTAACACGCACTAAAAACATGTAATTCCTCTGTCCCAAATTACTTGCTACATTTGATTACTTTTTTTACTGATTATTGATATTGATGATTTTATGATTTTGTTTGAACATTTTTCAGAGATTTCAAGGTGCTATGCTATCAATCAACAACATTTACTTGCCAAGCATTCTCTCCGTCTCTCCTTAAATAAGTACCAAATTAGTTTTAAAAATCCAGGGTTTGCGCACTCTTAAGCCACGCCCCAATTTGTAAGGAATCTTACATCAGTAATCGTATAAAACTACCTTCTATCTAATCAATCGTTAATGCTTTAAGAAGAAAATGAACTTTATGGTATACTGGTGGTAGAGTCCTTACTAAATGGTGTCGATCTACTAAAACTGCATCGGAATTTATTTATGACTCCACCCACTTGAAATGTAGCAAATATTTTGTGACAAAATTTTCGACCTAACTGCCGCAACTAATTTCGGACGGAGGGAGTATTTTTTAACAATGGCAGTCTACGGCTATTCGTCTTGAACCAAAATGTACGTAGGATTTACATTTATAACATGCATTTTAGATTTGTGACAGTGAAGTTATAGAATTTTTAATTTAATTATAAGTAACTGATCTTCTTCGAATATAGTTTCATTAAAATAACAAAACTCACTGGCATTAAATCACAGGAACATGCTTCACTTAAAATATGCGAACATCATTACATAAAAAGAAAAAAGTTAAAGGGTTGTGCCGCTAAATGAAATATTGCAATTTTTTTTTCGAAGTCTGAAGGAGAGTTATACTTATCTGTTACGGCATAGGATACGCTTAATTTTTTTAATTAAATTTCCACATTGTTCAATCATCGTGAAATTTTTGTATCCTTCATTAATTAAGCATAAGTAAAATAAATTGATAAAATGCATTTTTTACTTTGTTAAAGGGATACTATAAGTTATAACAAAGTAATGCATTCGAAATATATCCCACTAAAATTAATCTTAAGATTATCTGAAGAAATCTCCAGTTTCTCCAGAAATTCTACAGAAATCTGAAGAAATTTTGCAGATTTAGCTTTCCCCTCAAAATATCTGCAGAATTTCTTAAGATATTCTTTAAATATCTGCAGAAATGGGCCAATTACCTACAGATTTTCTACAGATTTTTTTTAGTGGGGCAATAACATTCTAATAAGCTATATAGAAAGTAAGAAGGTTAAAATTCAACCATATAGCTTGAATTATTAAACAATCTCAAACATTATCAATGATATAATGTAATCTGTAACAAAAAAAAAGATATACATTCTCTTACTTTATTGTCGATGAACACAAGCTATTATTAATTTGTTTTTAATTTTCTCTGTTCCAAATACAAATGCACTTTGTTGTCATGGCCAGTGTATACTTTTAGGTGACATGGTAAAATGTTTAAGAGGTTATTTTAGTCACGTGAAGATAATCACAAGCTAATGTTAAACCTATGGGGGCGTTATTTAAAAATATCTTGTTTGAATTTAGATATTTCTTTAATGGATAGCTGAGATTGATCTCTACACAGGCCTTCAACTTGTCGATTTTGGACAAAATTGTTTCCATTTTATTTTAAGCTTAAATTTTATGTGTACACTTTCATTGCATGGTTTTTACAGATATCTACTTCAGCTATCCAATGCAAAAGAAAAAAAATATCGAAATGCAAACAAGATATTTTATAAAACCGCCCACATAGTGTTGTTTTTAAGTAATTTGATGTATCTTCGTGTGACTGAAGAAGCTTTTTAAATGTTTTTATACGTAGTGTCATTCCCTGGCCCACCCTTTTTTTTTTATATCAATTCCCTGACTTTTCTTGAACATTTATGTTAATTGTCGTATATAGTGTAATGTTATGTTCGTTACAACTAACATGATAATTTCAAAGGTTATTATTATTGTATTAACAACACAAGATAAACGGTTAGAATTATACACCCGAATTGATATTATGCAATCCACAAATGAAATTTTTTAAAAATAAATACACTATATAACCATTAATCACCGGACACTTTCAATTTTAGACATTTTGTCGAATATTTAAAAATACATATTTATATTTCAATTGCACTATATTGTTTCTACTACATTTTGCGAATTTTTCTGAAACTGGCATTAAATTTGGTTGAAAACACTGCATGATATAAGCTAAAAACATGAAGAATTTTTTGAACTTAAAAAAAATCGCTATACCTCCATGAATATACGTGCTATTCTTTCACAAATCAGAAGACATGCTATACAGTATCCATATATTTGTATGCTTTGGTGATAGATCATTTCGTGTATTTTAAGTTACAGGGTGATCCCAAATATTATTATTTTTCTTTGATTTTTCGTCAGCCCCCTAATTGTTCTCCTTATCAAATCGACGTTGATAAATATGAAGTCAAATATATTCCTTATAATATTTAAGTTCCAGAAGAATCCGACAAGTATATTTTTAAATATTCAAGAAAATGTCTAAAATTGAAAGTGTCTGGTGATTAATGACTGTATAGTCATAGTGTATATAAGCTCACAGACATCGTTCAGGTAATGAAGTATATTTTTCTTATATTTTATGAGAGTTTTCTGTAACATGATAGTGAAATTGATCCAATAATTTGCTGCTTACACTAAATTTAAAGAAAAATTATTTATATATTTAATATTTCATTCAGGATATGTTTAAAAATTAAGAATAATTTAGAAATTGTTAATGTAATTTGAAACAAACGTGTACCTTAATCTTTTTCCTGACTTCAGGCCCACTTGTCCTTTTGATATTTAGTCACTGATTTTCCGGTACAGTTGTGTAAAATATCGTAATTTTATGTTTCTAGCAATTAACATGATAATTTCAAAGGATTATTCAATTAACAACACAAGATAAAGGGTTAGAATTTGAGAATGGCATTGAGATTATACAATATACAAATGAACTGTTTATAAACGATATATACGCTCACAGACATCGGTTAAGTAATTGAATATGAGGGGTTCAGAACCATAGTAGACCAAGAACATAATTAAAGAGACAGTAGTCAATTTAGAATGTTAATAAAATCTGTTTTATCTCCTCCCACAGTGAACCAAGTCTGTTTTCACATACTTTCTTATATATGGCATTTGTTTACAGACTTGGTTCAATGTGGGAGAGGAATAAAACAGATTTTATACATCTTCTAAATCAACTATCTCTCTTTTTTTTTTTTTTTTTTTTTTTTTACAAAATGGACTTGGTCTACTATGGTTGCCAGCCTCTCATATATTTTTCTTATATTTCACCGGTTTTGTTTGTAATATGATAATGAAACTGATCCAATACTGTTTTGGTCACACTGTACAAAAACAAAAATAATTATAAATTCTATATTCAGGATACATTTAAAAATTAAAAATAATTTAGAAATAACTAATGTTATAATTTGAAACACATGTTTACCTTCAGCTTTTTCCTCCTCAACCTGTGTATTCTGGAAGCCAGTTGCAATGTTGCCAATGTTTCTGGATATCGGGAAGGATTCGTCGACACATGAGCTATCATGGCTGCTCGGCACATAACACTGCCCATGGCCTCTCTTAATAGCTGCGTTAGCTTGCTATCTCTATAAAAGGAATAAAAAAAAAAATACGTTACAAATTTAATTGTTTTTTTAAATGCAATAAACATGCATATTTAGAGCGAAACTAATATAATAATTTAAAGTGAAACCCCATTAACTGCATGATAGATAGATGAATTGAACTTAATAAAAATATAGACTAATTTTTTTTTCTAATATGATATATTTTTCACATCGGGGCGAATATATATATATTTTTAAATACAAAAAGTAATGCAGATGTGATAAAATTTTCACATCAGCATTGGAAACTATTTCTAGAAAAATATTAGGTTTTTTTTTTTTGTGAAAAGAAGTGAATATTTCTCAATTAACTTTTAATAACTACTTTTACTTTATAAGTCAGAATGTTAACTAAAGAAATTTCATAAAAATTTGAGATGTAGTTAGTTCTATGACATATAAATCTCGAATTTATATGTTACAATTTTTTATGTCTGAGCTCTAGAAGAATTTTCTTTTTTGGGGGTGGGGGATAGGGGCGGAATTTAGATTGCAGTTTAGATTTTGATGCAAAATGTAACCCCTTTTTATATGTTAACGTAGCAATGTTGAGTTCAATTTCAATGCATAGATTAAAAAAGTAAATTTGTTAAAAAATTTTTGTTTTTGTAGAATATTTATTATAAAATGAGGAGTAAAATATTTTTCCATAGGTCCCTATGACCTCTGCTGATGACATCCATATTCTGAGGGCTGTAGTACTTTTAGACAAATATAAATATATGGTGATATTGTTTTCATAACAGACTTTTAACCTCAAAACCAATGCCTTCGATTTAAAATATCCGAACTTCGTATAATAATTTATTAATAAGTTATTTCTTTTTATTGTCTTTTCCTACATCCATAGTCTTCTATATAGATAAAAAAGAAAGTATAGGAATCGCGAATATGTACGAATTATAGTGGCTCCACGTAAAAATATTTATTTTTTTAATTTTCTTCAAGCATCTCCTCTGATATTTTTCTGAAAATTCTATATGAAACATTTATTATTTTAACACAATCATACATATTAGAAAATTAATTTCTAAGAGTTGAAATTTTTACAAATAAGTGAAAATGTGTCTAGATCAAAACTCGAACCCAGAATCTTTGTTTTTTATTGACAATGCTCTACAAACTGAGCCTCCTGAATGACAAGCCAGCTAACAGAATTCACTCAATCATTTGATAATGACAGCAAAAGATTCTGGTTTCGAGAACCGTCTTGGACACATTTTCACATAGTTGGGAAAATTGCTACTTGTATAATTTATATGTATAATTTTTAATTAATTTTTCAATTCATTATCAGCAGTGAAATTACGCCCGAAATTATTGAATATAAAATACGTGAAATATTACATTACTAACTAAACGTAAAGCCAACAGAGTGAAAAATGTCCTAGCTTGGAATCGAATCCCTTTTTTTAACCGCAGGATTGTGTGCTCATGAAGGTTTTTTCATCTTGTGCTACAATTGCAGTCTTACCTACATATATGAGTGAGAGATGAGTATCGTCCTCGTAGCTCAAACGTAGAGCATTGGAGTGTTTATCCAGGGTCCGAGTTCGATTCCTGGCTTGGATATTTTTCACTCTGTTGGTTTTCACGCTTAGTTAGCAATGTGATAATTCACGTATTTAACATTCGTGTAGTTTATTTAATAATCAGCATGCTTGTGTTAACATATTAAAACTACGATTATATGTCCATCATTTATTGGGCTTCCTTTACCTACGTTTTATTCTGTTTAGCTAATTAAAATAATAAACCAGATGTCACTACCAAACGGTTGTTTGAATGAATTGTGTTGGCTGGGATGTCGTCCAGATAGCTCAAGTGGCAGAGCATTTCTAATTAAATCCAAATTTTCTGGGTGCCAGCCCCGGCGTGGACACATTTTCTCTCAGTTTAAAAAATTACTACTGGTGTAATATATATTTATGAAATTAACAAAATAGGAAACAATCGACATATTTATTGCATGCATTATACTACATATTTAAACAAACATGTACAAAAACACTTCTCCTAAAAATTTAAGTATTAAACTAAGATTTGAAATAAATATATGTTTACTTATAAGGCACATGTTTCTGGCCATTGAACAGCGCTAGAATGACATTTCCGAGAGCCGACAAAGACAGACAACCACCAGAACTTCCATCTCTTGATTTGGTTGTTTTCTCGCAGCTTCCAAGGTCGAATAGATGCAGACGACTTCGACCACCACTTACTAAAAAATAAAGAAAAGTAGATAAAATTTAATATTATGTTAACATAAAAATACAATTAAACAATAATTAAAGTATATGGCAAAATATGAGAGTGGAAGCCACATATGACTTCGAAGTAAGATATTTAGTGATAGTTTTTGCAGGAAGTTTATGTAAATCATATCGGACACTTGCTAACAATGCGTCACAATTAAACAATACTCATGAATTTTGAGGTGTTGTTACGAATGAATTACAAAAATATATTTCCACATATCTTGTAAAAAAAAAAAAAGTACTTGTGATAAAAAAAAACCCACACAATTTAACCCTTCAGTTGTGTGTGTTTGTCATTTTGCCTTACATATCAATTAACCCTCTAAAGCATCTCACCTTAACACTAGAAGCGCGGTGACGGGTCCTTTTGACCCGTACCAAATGAATATATGTCAATTAGAGCCAGAAAAATCTTTAACCCCTTGAGGGGTGGTGGAATATATTTTTTCCCAACTACGTTTAATGAAGATTTGAACCAGAAAAAGTTTATTAAATTTTACTTTTCTAACTTTGGTGGAAAAAAGTCGTAAAATTGCGTTTCCTTATTTTGCAATAAATCTATTTGCAGATTCCGGTGTCAATTTGACTTTACAGAAGCACAATTACATGCCCCTCAAGGGGTTAAAAAAATAAGTTAAATACATGCTGCAAAAAAATAATTTAAATAAGTAAGTTAAATAGTTTTAAATAAAAATTCTGATGTGAAATATTTTTATAAAACTTAAGTAAAATTTCCCGCTGCTCTAGTGTTAAAGATACAATGGGCAAATTCCATGTAATGTCCATGTAATGTCCATGTAATGTCCCTAATCTTACAAGGAGAGGCCCCAAGAACGGGGACGCAGAATACGACGACCTTTGTGTATTGATAAAGCATGGTCAGTAGATAAACATATGGCAAGAATAAAGTGCAATGTGCAGGGGGTCTTAAAAAACAAGCCCCAAAGTCACACAATTTTAACGCTTTAGCACATAATCGGATAAATTACAGACATTTCTCAGCGGCCGGATGGTATAGTTCGCAGAGTGCCAGACCGCTAACAAGAAATTTGTTGGTTCGATACCCCGAAAAGACTTTACCCTTTCACTATGAATTGAGTCGTCGGAAATTCATTCTACAATAGATAAATTTAGAAACGTCTTCACCAGACCTGTTTTCCATTTTAATTACGACACTACACTAAAGGAATACGCCTATTTTCCTCAAAACTTAAAAAACAAAACGCCGTGCTCACTCAGTGTGCAGCAGATGGCTGTTAAACCTTTAACACAAACAAGAGTAAACATTCTAAACCCTTCTTGTTTATTTTCAATAGCATACATTTAAAGCTAAAAACCACTTGCAAGTCAACGTAATTAATAAATATTAGTGCCCATGAAATGATTTTTTATTGTCCAAAACAGTTGTTCTAATTCCAAATATAAGATCCCAAGATTAAACAATCGAAAAATTATAACACTTTTAAATTCTTAGGTATTAGTGAAGATGATATTAAAATACCATATTTAAATTTTATGTAGCACATTTTAATTGATTTCGCTGAGAAGAATAGAGGTTTATTCGTATAAAAAACTATAAATAAAAGTGAATAAAATAAAATTTTTGCCATCAGAGGAATTCAAATTATATATATATTTTTTCTTTTCATTAGGCGCATAAAACTGCCGTAAAATTGGAATTTCTCTGTAAATAAATAAATATATATGTGCGCGCACGGGAGCATGTTTGTATTTATATTTAGCTTAAAATTAAATAGTTATATATATGTATATATCTATATCTATCTATCTATCTATATATATATATATATATATATATATATATATGAACTTTCTGTACAATTAAACCATTTAAACACATGAAAATTGACCAAAATTGATGCAATAACGAGTTATAGACAAAAGATACAAAAAACCAGCTAAATAATGTTGAACTATAGTGGTTGAGACATTCTGCCCTCAAAGCTAGTAGGCGAGAGGTTATGTTTTCAGACTCATGCCGAACATCGTCCTAACCATTTGGAATTTTCGGTGGCTTTCTGCGAACCTTGCCGTAAATAAGGTTTATGTTCTCTCGAAAAAAGAGTGCCGCCCCCCCTCTCCACAAGCACCCTCGGCCTATATCCATTCTGCAGATAATCGACCACATACAACACCAATCACAGATGACGACTCTTTCAAATCGCTGCCGAGATAGTAAGCAAGTTGCAAAATGTTATTGACTGGTTTACCTTGCGAGCTGCATAACAAAAGTAGCAGGTATGTTGGGGAGACTAGTATATCACTGCACAATAAGATTATTTTGAAGAAGCCACTCTACACATTTAGGAAAAAGACTCAAAAACCTTTTCTCAAGAGATCTTGTTCGGAAAAGTGTTGATTTGATACATTTGTATATTGTTGATAACCGTTATATAAAATAAATCTCAATTTTAATTGTTTCTGAAAACTTTAACAGGCTTTAAAATCCTTTAAAATTCTCCTAATTTTTAAAATGTGCTTTGCAAAATACATTATTTCAGCTTTAAACATTTTTTTTTTCGCATAACGTATATTAAAGCTAACATTTTTTTAAGTGTTTGTATTCTATTTAAAAAAAAGTCTAACATGAAATTTGCATTCCCTAGAAATTTGCTCATTCATTTTTAAACTTTTTTCCGTATTCTGAAAGCAGCATTTTAATACAAAATGATAATGAAAAAAATGTCTGTTTTTTTTTTTCTTTTTGTACGGAGCGCTAGAGCGTCTTTGTGGAGCTAATTGATCTGTTGTTCGATTTTTTTTTAAATAGTGCATTTTTTAATAGTTAAAACATTACATGTCAATACAAATTCCAAATAATATTGCTCAGCAGAGAATTGACTGAAAAAAAAATTAAAACCTTTTAAGAAACGCTATGCATTAAACAAAAAATAATTTAACGAAATTTAACAGATAAATTTGGAATTGTGTTTCTTCTCCTTTCAAAACAGCGTTTGTCACAGTGAAATAAGCTGCAATAATAGAAGTATTTACTAATAGAAATATTTACCGATAGAAGTATTTACTAATAGAAGTATTTACTAATATAAGTTAAACTATGGAAAGGAAAAGTAAAGAAATATATGAAAATTGCGAAAACACTGATCGAGTTATATTCACTAAATATTTGTTTTCTCTAAGTAAAGAAATATGTGAAAATTGCGAAAACACTGATCGAGTTATGTTCACTAAATATTTGTTTTCCCTGATTTTTTATAGCGGTATAACGTCGATGCAGAAAACCATAAAAAATAATTATATAAATAACTACGACAAAATGATTTGCATGGGTTTTGTAAAGCAATTTTCTGTGTGGAAAATAAGTGGCAATATGTACAAAAGAGCAAATGAAAATAATCTATACGCTAGGATTATTTATGCTGAATGCACCCCGATCATTGAAAAAGCCATTGTTGTAACGATTATCGTGCTATGCATCTTAGGTTTATGGAAAGTACCTCATAGTCAGTATTCTCATTTTGTGAAAAGGTTTGTAATATTTATTGTATGTATAAATCCTAGATCATAGCAAACAGGCAAAAATTATAAAATATCTTCTAGTAAATGGATTTAAAAAGCACTTGCACTAGTAATTAAATAGTTTTGTGGGGAATGATTTAATATATTGAACATCTTCTATTACTAGGTTGTATCAATAAATTTTTGCCCTCACATAGAAATAATTGAGTTAAATTTATGAAATTGCTACATTTTATGAGTCCTTATTTATATAGTCAGTGTGCACAGCAACACATTTGTGAAACCGGTATTTCAGAGAGGGGAAGGATTTTTCCAGGAGGCGCGATAGTAGACTCAAAGAGGGGCATTTTTCTAACACTTACTGACCTCCACATGTGACATATTGTTGGAAAGGCCTGTGACCACTTATTCATGCTATGCACCTCCCAAACCCCGTCCCCCAAAATTTCCCCTCCGTGGGCCACATTTGTAAATTTTTCGGATATCATTCATGCCCCCGGGGGGCAAATTTGGTAGGAGGTAAGTACGTAAGTTGGATGTAAGCATAAAAAGGCGTGTACACTCTTACAACTTCAAAAGAATCTGACACTACTATTTTTTATTCGAAAGTTTCTATTTAATATTTAAATTCCAGACTTCAAAATCTATTTGTTTAATTGTAGCATTTGTAATACTTTTCTGCGATTAAATAGGGCGAGATATTTTTTAAAAATTGTTGTAAATGTGTACCCACCTCGGCATAGATTTAATGGATTCAACACGGATATTTAGCATGAAGATCATTTATAAATTAGATAGTATTTGTTAATCTTAATGCTCCTGTTCATAAACAAATTCCGTCGATAAAGAAGTTTCTCTTTTGTCATACATATATTTTGTCTTATTTTGGGGTATTACATTTTTTTGCTATGGTATGTGTAGCGAAACTTTAATGGATTTTAACTTCAGACTTTAAATTCTCTTGTTTAATTGCAGCATTTCTAATGCTTTTCTGCTATTAAATAGGGCGAAATATTTATTAAAAATTGTAGTAAAAAGGTACTTACCTCGGCATTAATGCATTTAGCACGGATATTCAGCATGAAGGTAATTTATAAATTAGATAATATTTGTTAATCTTAACGCTTCGGCTAATTAACAAAATCTTTCACTGAAGCAATTTGTCTTTTATAATTTCTGTATTTTGTTTTATTTTGGGGTATTAAATTTCTTTGCTATGGTATGTGTAGTTAAACATTAATAGACTTTAACTTCTGACTTAATCATCTTGTTTAATTGCGGCATTTCTAATACTTTTCTGCGATTAAATAGGGCGAAATATTTATTAAAAATTGTTGTAAAAGTGTACCCACCTCGGCATAGATTTAATAGATTCAACACGGATATTTAGCATGAAGATCATTTATAAATTAGATAATATTTGTTAATCTTAATGCTCCTGTTCATAAACAAATTCCGTCGATAAAGAAGTTTCCCTTTTGTCATACATATATTTTGTCTTATTTTGGGGTATTGCATTTTTTTGCTATGGTATGTGTAGCTAAACATTAATGGATTTTAACTTCAGACTTTAAATCCTCTTGTTTAATTGCAGCATTTCTAATGCTTTTCTGCGGTTAAATAGGGCGAAATATTTATTAAAAATTGTAGTAAAAAGGTACTTAGCTCGGCATTAATGCATTTAGCACGGTTATTCAGCATGAAGGTAATTTATAAATTAGATAATATTTGTTAATCTTAACGCTTCGGCTAATTAACAAAATCTTTCACTGAAGCAATTTGTCTTTTATAATTTCTGTATTTTGTTTTATTTTGGGGTATTAAATTTCTTTGCTATGGGATGTGTAGTTAAACATTAATAGACTTTAACTTCTGACTTTAAATCATCTTGTTTAATTGCGGCATTTCTAATACTTTTCTGCGATTAAATAGGGCGAATTATTTATTAAAAAATGTGGTATAAAGGTGCCTACCTCGGCATAGAATTAATGCATTTAGCACGGATGTTCAGCAAGAAGGTAATTTATAAATTAGATAAAGTTTGTTAATCTTAACCCTTCTGGTCATAAACAAAGTCAGTCATTAATGCAGTTTCTTTTTTATAATTTCAGCTTTTGTTTTATTTCGGGGTATTAAATTTCGTTGCTATGGGATGTGGTGTTAAACATTAATAGATTTTAAAAGTTACTATTTTCATTCTAATAAATTCTAATTTTTCTTTTGTACTTTTACAGAAAAATATTAACTTCAAAAGACATGCAATTAACCCTTTATATACTGACAGTACTTATAAGTACCATAAAAATAACTTGTTATAAAATTCATTTAATACATCGATTGGTAGCAATACAGTTTAGAATGAGTTATACATGTTTTACTTTATGCTGTTTCAAAAGCATTACTGGTTACACAAAACAAAAATATTTTTAAAATTATGATTTCTTTTGCCTTTGCATCTTTTCAGCTTTCTTGGCGTTGAAAAGCGGGGGGGGGGGGGGAATTTTCAGTATTTCTATTGTAAGAACATTATATGTGTACATTTCATAATTATACAAAATACTAAGAAAAATATTTAAAATAAAAGATTTGCGTGGGGTTATAAATAATGCACAAAATCCCTATAAATTAAAATTTAATTAATCCCTCTAAATCTTTCAATCCTCCTAAAATACTTCTAAAATTTATTAAATTATTATGTAATCTTCTAATGTAATTTTGAAAATTCACGAAAAATGCTTTAGAAGATAAAATTGCCATGAATTCATAATTCAGTACATAAAGTGTTAAACGAATTCGCATGTTATCAGACCAGCACCGTAAATAAATCTGTAAATTTACAGTATTCTTTTTTTATTTTTTACAAAAAAAACAAAAACAAAAAAACAACAAAAAAAAACGTTCATTTTGTAATTTTTACCGAAAAAATCTGTATCTTTTACAGAAAAAAATATGAAAAAATACAGATATTTTCTGTAAATTAAACGGTTTTCTCCTGGCTCCAGAATTGACGGTGTTTTTCAGTCAATTTAAGAAAAATTTTTTTACAGTGAATAAGGTATTTTTTTTAACGAAAAAACTTTTTTTCTTCTCTCATGAATTTATCAGCTTGTTACAAGCGTCATTCCAAAATATAAAGGAAAACAGTTTTAATTTTGCATAGCACTTTTTTGTAACATGTTTTGTAAGATAATTGCAGCGTTATTAGAAATTCTTTTTGGCATTATTAAAGACATGGATGTCAATACAAATTCATAATATTATCGCTCTGCAGGGAATAAGCAAAAAATTTAACATGCATCGTATTTTGTTTGTATTTTATCATGAAAAGAGCTTTTAATAAGATTAAATTAAAGACGCTGCATTTTTTTCCCTTGGTTTTTTGAGCACGCAAAACTATAGTAATTGTGAAATAAATCTTTTAAAATGAATTTATTAGCATGAAAGAAGCTTTTGTTTTTATTCGCTTGAAAAAGTGTATTTTTATAATAAAAAAATTATCCTATAAAGTCAATGAGCTAATAAACAAATATAATGGTAAATTCATTTGTGATACGGTCTAGTAAGGATAGAACACCCAGTTTTAATAACCTCTACAGAAGCCGAAATTTTCCCTGAGTCTGAAGCATAAGAAGAAGGTGTGTGGTTAACACAATTATTACGTGAAATTGAGAAGGCTAAGAAAAGACACTTTACGATTTATGAAGCCAATAAAGGTTGTATTGCTATCATTAAAATTCTTGTAAAGTCAACAAGCAGACACATAATTATGATGAAAAATTTATCTGTAATATGGTCTAGTAAGGATATAAGACTCAGCTTCATTTCCCTCTACTGAAGCTGAAATTATCATGAGTCTGAAGCATGTAAAGGGGGTATATGGTTAACACAGTTATTGATTGGGGGAGGGGGGGCTCAGAAAAGATAATTTTACGATTTATGAAGGCAATCAAAGTTGTATTGCTGTGATTAAAATTCGTGTAAAGTCAACAAGAGGATACATAATTATGATAGGAAATTCACCTGCCATGTGGTCTAATAAAAATATAACACGCAGTTCCATTCATTATGCTCAACGCTGAAATATTCTGTGAGCCAGAACATTTAAAGAGGTTGTGTGGTTAACACAATTATTGCGTGAACTCGAGGGGGGTCAGAAAAGACACTTTAAGATTTATGAAGCCAATAAAGGTTGTATTGCTATGATTAAAATTCTTGTAAAGTCAACAAGCGGATATATAATTATGATGGGAAAGTGTCTGTAATATGGTCTAATAAGGATGTAACTCTCAGTTCCATTATATTCCACTAAAGTATAATTATCAGCGAGTCCTAAACATGTAAAGACGGTGCGTGGTTAACACAATTTTTGTGTGAAATTAAAGACACAGAAAAGACACTTTATGATTTATGAAGCCAATCAAGATTCTATTGCTATGATGAAAAACGAGAATTTTGGCAAAAAATCTAAACTTATCATCTCTCGTTACTGTTCCATACGTGAACTGTATAAAGGAGGTACATTCGATATAAAATACTGTAAATATCATAACTGAAAATATGTTTACAAAGTCATTGTATAAAATTACATTTTAGGACAAGTGTGATAAAAGCATTTTAATGACGCAACTTTCAGGAAGGGGGGCTGTGAGGAGTTTATTATGTGTAGGTTATTTTTTTTTTTTTTTTACTGAATTGGTATCTCTATTAAATATATTTTCTATTTAATTACGCTTCTTCTTTGCTTGCTGCATGTTTAAGTAGCACATTTTGTAAATCAATTTAATAGCATTCACTGAGGGCTTTTTTTCTATTTACAGTACCAGTGTACCCATAATTTTCATTTTATTTAAGT
Source organism: Maratus speciosus (assembly GCA_963932465.1). Lineage (NCBI taxonomy): Eukaryota > Metazoa > Arthropoda > Arachnida > Araneae > Salticidae > Maratus > Maratus speciosus. The sequence continues at coordinate 404,109,118 of OZ010798.1, read as the reverse complement.
ATTAAACGCCCAAAATACAGGATACACTGATTCTAAAACTTTAATGCATATAGTTTTAGTTATATTAGCATTTCTTCCAAGTACACTTCACGATTAAAAAATTATAATTTAAATAAAATATGCGATTTTATTTATTATGCATCATTCTTTTATTTAATTGTGTCAAACTGATTTTTATTTTATTTTAAAAGTATATTTTGTATGCAACTGCATATGGAGAGAGAAACTCCGATTAACGACGCGAGGGCACCTATTATAAAAATGGAACGAATAAATATTATATTGTCTTTTGAAAACATCCAAAATCTAACTGCTATTCGGAATTTATCTACGCATTAGATAGGACAAAATTCATCTTTTAAAACTGGTCGTATCTGCCTGTGCCAAAAGTTTATTCTATCTAATACATGCTAATACTTCTAAAAACGTAATTCTTTTAATTATGCATTTTAGAAGAAAAAGAGTAGTAACAGATTTGTTTTATTCGTTTTTCTTATTACACTTTAAGTTTTTGGTCAATAAATGTTTCAAACAATGGGTGAGGAGGGAATTTTCGTAATGAAGACTACTTAACCCTTTATTTAAGGATGGTACTTATAAGTATCATTAAAATAACTTGTTATAAAATTCATTTAATACATCGATTAGTTGTAATACAGTTTAGAATGAATTATAGATGCATTACTTTACCTTGTTCCAAAAGCGTTATTGGTTACACAAAACAAAAATATTATTAAAAGGATGATTTCTTTTGCCCTTGCATCTTTTCAGCTTTTTTGTCGTTGGGAGGAAGGGGGAGGATTTTTCAATTGTTCAATTTTTCAATTTTTCAATGTAACTACTGTAAGAACATTATATTTGTACATTTTCTAAATCTACAAAATACCGAGAAAAATATTTAAAATAAAAGATTTGAGCGGAGTTATAAATATTGCACAAAATCCCTATACATTCAAATTTAATTAATCCTTCTAAATCCTTCAATCATCCTAAAATCCTTCCAAAGTTTATGAAATGATTATGTAAATCTTCTAATGTAGTTTCAAAAAATTACGAAAAAGGCTTTAGAAGATAAAATTTTCATGAATTCATAATTCAGTACACAAAGGGTAAACAGGTAATATAAAAAAGTGAAAATTTTTGCTTATTACAAATTCGCAAATTAAACCAATTAACAACTGGATGATTTAATACGATTTTTTGTCCCACCCGTTCATAAAATAGAATAAAATTCGCTCTCACAGTACCACCTTCAAGCTAATTTTCTCCAAAATGTTACACAAACCTCGGCCTATTATATTGCATCTAAATGTAAAATTTCGTCGAGAAATATTAGTAAATTCTGCACTTAAAGTACCAAAAATCGAGAAATTCGCGCAAAAATTTGGTGGAAGGCTGGAAGGTGATAGCGATTGTGATAGCAGTGACCACCTTCCGGGGGATTATCTCAGTTTTCAACAGGGACCTGATGTCATGGCCAAAATTATATATATGAAGCCTGTTTCACTTCTATCCATAACATCATATTTTTTACGATGATACAAAAGAAAAATCACACATAAAACGCTATCACAGATCCCCATTCCGGGAGAACATTCCCAATTTCAACTCTGACCTGACAGCCATAGTCAAAAACATATATATGAAGTTTGGTTCAGTTCTATGCATAACTTCATACACATTTCGACGATACAAAGAGGACACGCAGAGACTGATAGAGACAGACATTTTACAAAAATGAGTTTTTCGTGATCTTTGACTCCTAATATTTATAAATCCGTCGAAATTAATAAAAAAAAATACCGATTACAATACATTCTTCTATTATTGATAAAATAAAGTAAAAGTGCTATTTGGGTGCGTTCATAATTAAAGAAGAACGTAGCAGCACCTATAGTCGTCGTCTGCTCCGCCCGTTTGTCTGTCCGTCTGTCCGCATATAACAGCGCAAAAACTACACAACCGAATGCTTTGAAATTTAATATATAATCGTTGCAGAATTTTGTTGAGGCATTTAAAATTTTATGAAAATAGAATTCAAACTTAAAGTTATTAATCATACGTGATTAATTCACCCATGATAGGTAATGATTCTTGGTAGCCATGGTGATTACGTTCTGTTTAATATGGAGTCATATTATTTCCCTATTACTTAATTTAATATATATAATGTAATAAAGTTTGTATTCATTCATTTTTGTATTAGAGTGCAGCAGCTATTGTACCATGATCTGAATATTTATAAAACTGTGTTATAGTACGAATGCACCTCATTTTCCACTTTTGACATACAATTTCCGACTTTACGTTTTAGGTTCTATCAATACAATTAGGCAGTAAAGATATTTCATATTCATTATGTTATTAATTTGAAAGTTTAGGACTTTTGTTGTTAAGGAATGTTTAGTAAAACATTAATAGCTTTTACAATCTTCATCATTATTATAATCATTTTCATTTTTCAACGATATCCTTTCAGAAAAAAAAAATTATCCTAGAACGACGTGCATTTAAAAGAATTCGCATTTAATCAGTCTAACGCCCATAGAAAAACTCATTCATTTTTTTTCATGATTTTGTAAACGATATTGAATGCATCATTCCAGAACAACAAGAACAGAGAAAAAAATAATAACACCCTTTTTATTTTGCATAGCACGTTTTTTTTATAATATTTTTTGTAAGCTAATTGCAGCGTTATTAGAAATTTTTTTATTTTATTTATTTTTTGTCGTCATTAAAAACATGGATGTCAATACAAATTCTGAACATTATCGCTCTTTAGGGAATATAAAAAAGAATAAGAAACATTGTATATATTTTTAATTTTATCTTAGAACAAACTTTTATGAAGATTGAATTAAAGCCTTGCCATTTCCTTTGTCAATGTAGCTTTGAAATATAATTCTGATAACAATTAAATTCTAATTATTAATTAAAGTCATTTAGCTTTTTTTTTAAATGACGGAGATGAAGCTTCTTTATTTGAAATAGGGGATCCAATTCGAGCTTTCCTCAGTGTAAAATAAACGGACTGAAAAACGAAGATTCTACTGGCAATCGAGACGCCAGTACTATTTCCGTATTTAAATGGACATTTTCCACCCATAAATTCCAGAAATCCGTATTTTTTCGGAGGTTTTCCCCCATAAATTGGGGGAAAATTTCCGTTAAAATACGGAAATAGTACTGGCGTCTCGATTGCCAGTAGAATCTCCGTTTTTTAGTCCGTTTTTTTGACATTGCGGATTCCAGAATATATATGAAAACTATGTTTTTTAAATTGAAAACTCATTAAAAACAAGTTGGAAATTGCTCGTCAAACGTGGCAGATGAGGTGCGTTCGTACTATAACTAGTTTTATAATTATTTTTTGTACCCCATATTGTACTGAATGTGTATTTATTAGCAATTGATAAGTGCATAGTCTGTAACATCATTAAAATGCACTTGCAATAATTTTTTCCCATTCCCCTTAATGTAACGGAAAAATTTTGACTGTCCCTGTAATTAAGCTATACATCCGATTTTCATGAAATTTGAAATGGCTCGACAAAATTTTGCAGCAATTATATATTTAAAATTTCAGCCCATTCGGAAAGCTGTAACATCATTAAAATGCACTTGCAATAATTTTTCCCATTGGCTTTAATGTAAAGAAAAACTTTTGACTGTCCTTGTAATTAAACTATACATCCGATTTTCATAAAATTTCAAATGGCTCGACAAAATGTCGTAATAATTATATGTTTAAAATTTGAGACCATTCGGAAAGCTTTAACATCATTAAAATGCACGTGCAATAATTTTTCCCATTGGCCGTAATGTAAAGAAAAACTTTTGACTGACCCTGTAATTTAACTATGCATCCGATTTTCATAAAATTTGAAATGGCTCGACAAACTTTTACAACAATCATATATTTAAAATTTCAGACCATTCGGTTGGGTAGTTTTTGCTCTATTATATGCGGACGGACGGACAGACAGACGGACGGAGAGACGGACGGACAGACAGACGGACTGAACGACGACTATAGGTGCTACGTATTTATATAATTACGAACGCACCTAACAATGCTCTCTATTAAAAGTTTATAAGAGTATACGTATAATACGTTTTATACAGTATACAGATATTGGATACGTATGATACGGCCGAGGCAGTGATACGTATTATACAAAACAGTATAAACGTTACAGCGTATGTACATTTTAGATTCATTTACCCAAAAGAATTCCATTACATTACGGTCTATGGGGGAAAATCGTTTGACGTGTATTTTAATGATATTAGAGTATTTTAAACATACTATTGTAATTGATTTACCTCATTGAGGTATACCACAAGGCTCTTAGTATAGAATATGATGTGCACAGAACTTGTCGTTTATTTGCAGGGACAGACAATAGAATTTGGCTATAGATGAAAATCAGAAATTATTGAAATATTGAAGCTTACGAACAATAATTGCAGGAAGTGCATTATCAGCGCTGGTATGCGTTTTTAAACTTAACTATTTTTTAAAAATATTACTTGGTGTATATAAAGTCTATAGATCATATACAAGGTCGCACAAAAGTTCTTAACAACATCCGTTTATTGGCGGAAATTGCTGAGTGGAAATTTTCCACTGTGCTATGCGGTATATATGGCACTTACCCCAGTGGTTAAACGTATAAACGTCTAAATGGTTTTCATTCATTGGGAAGAATACTGTAAAAATACGTAATAGTTTAAGAGATATTATACTTTTTCAGTCAATTTATACACAATGCAAAAAAAAAAAAAAAAAAAAAGAAAATATGTATAATAAAGATAAAATTTTGAATTATGGAATGTGAAGTTCATGTTTAAGAAAGGAAGGTTACGTGTTTGAGAATCCATATATAAATTAAAAAATATATAAAGCTGAATATTAAGAGAAAATGTATATTTTTTCATATATTAAAAACTTATTTGAATTACAACCCTATTCGGCTGAATTACATGCAATGAAAAAACATTGAAAAAAGATGAAACATTCAACAATCACGACAAAAAGCAAATTTAATTATGGGTTGTGAAACTCGTGTCTACAAAAGGGAGGTTCCATGTTTGAGATGCTAATATAAAAATAAAACAAGAGATAAATCTGACTATTATGGGAAAACGTATAGTTCTTCCATGTTAAAAAGTTATTTTATTTGAATTAAAATTTTCTTCAGATGAATTATACGCAATGGAAAAACATTGAAAAAGATAAAAAATTCAACAATCACGACGAAAAGCGAATTTAATTGCGAGATGTGAAGTTCTTTTTTCCCATATCCATGCACTTCGAAAACAGTAAATTGCAGTAATTGTCAGATAAGTGCATTTTGAATCTTTTAAAATGAATGTTTTTTATTTGAATATTTTATTTCGAAGAATATTGGAATATTTCTAACTGCAAATATTAATACAAAACTGAAAAGATACACAAACCTCAATATTTAAGAGGATTTTAGACCTTTATTTGAGAAAAAATCGACCCATATGTCAAAAATAATTTTTTGTGCACATTATTATTCTCCATTTTGTTCTGAGTCAGTTTCGGAAGAAAAAAAAAAAAAAAAAAAAAGAAAAAGAAAAATAACGCATGCAGATGCAACGATATTTCGCAAAGTTACAGGAGTTTGAATTTTGTACACAAACCGTTTTTCCCCTATTAATATACTTTAAATCTGTTTTTCTAAAAACTAATTTTTCAACGTTTTTAAATTTTTGAAACGCTTGATGCGTCTTAATTTTTGATAAAAGTTCATGAAATTGATAAGAAAGAATTCTGATATTGCTTACGAAGAAACTGTGTATGCATTTTTACTTTCTTCCACCTTTAGAAGAAGAAAGTATTGGATTCATGAAAAATATCATGAAATCATGAAAATTTTCAACGTTCTTAAATTTTTGAAACGCTTCATGCGTCTTAATGTTTGATAAAAGTTCATGAAATTGATAAGAAAGAATCCTGATATCGCTTACGAAGAAACTGTGTATGCATTTTTACTTTCTTCTACCTTTATAAGAAGAAAGTATTGGATTCATGAAAAATATCATGAAATCATGAAATTTTTCAACGTTCTTAAATTTTTGAAACGCATCATGCGTCTTAATTTTTGATAAAAGTTCATGAAATTGATAAGAAAGAATTCTGATATTGCTTACGAAGAAACTGTATATGCATTTTTACTTTCTTCTACCTTTACAAGAAGAAAGTATTGGATTCATGAAAAATATCATGAAAAATATCATGAGTTTGAATTTAGTACACAAACCATTTTTCGCCCTATTAATATACTTTAAATATGTTTTTCTAAAAACTAATTTTTCAACGTTCTTAAATTTTTGAAACGCTTCATGCGTCTTAATTTTCGATAAAAGTTCATGAAATTGATAAGAAAGAATCCTGATCTTGCTTACGAAGAAACTGTGTATGCATTTTTACTTTCTTCTATCTTTACAAGAAGAAAGTATTGGATTCATGAAAAATATCATGAAATCCTGAAATCTTGAAATTTTTCAACGTTTTTAAACTTTTGAAATGCTTTATGCGTCTTAATATTTGATAAAAGTTCATATAATTGATAAGAAATAATCCTGATATTGCTTACGAAGAAACTGTGTATGCATTTTTACTTTTTTCTATCTTTACAAGAAGAAAGTATTGGATTCATGAAAATTTTCGAATTCCGCGTTTCGACGGATTTACACATTTTAGGGGTCAGAGAACCATAAAAACATGTTTTTAAAAAATGTATGTCTGCGAGTCTGTCTGTCTGTGTGTGACACAAATTTTGTGGGCGCTTTATCACAAGAACTAATCAACGGAATATAATAAATCTTTAGATTCAGTTAGTTCCTGATATAAGCTGGTGCTGATTACTTTTTGGTGCAAATCGTCCTACAGGTGGCGCTGCAATGCTGCATTTTTCAGGATTTCCGTAATAAATATCTCAAGAACTAATGCACGGATTTTTATATAATGTCAGATTCCGTTAGTGCTTGATATAATTTGGTGCTGATTACTTTTTTGTGTAAATCGCACTACAGGTGGCGCTGCTATGCGGCCTTATTCATGATTATCGCAATAGCTCTATTTCAAGAACTAATCCAGGAATTTTCACCAAACTTCAGATTCAGTTAGCACCTAATATAAATTAGTGTTGTTTAGTTTTTAGTGTAAATCGCCCAGCAGGTGGCACTGCTAGGGTGCATTTATCACGATTTCCACAAAAACTTTATCTCAAGGAATAATGCATGAATTCTCATCCAAACTTCAGATTCAGTTAGCTCCTGATAAATTTGTCCTGATTAGTTTTTGGAGTAAATCGACTAACATGTGGCGCTGCTATGTAGATTTTTTTACGATTTCCGCAATAGTTCTACCTCAAAACTAATGCACGGATTCTCATCAAACTTCAGATTCAGCTACAACATGACATAAGTAGTTGCTGATTAGATTTTTGTTTAAATCACCTAACTGGTGGCACTGATATGCTTTATTTTTCAGGAAATATTAACACATGAAATATATAAACAAACCTGTATTTGGTTTGGAATTGAAATTTGGGAAGAAATTTTTGCGATTGCCACATCCGACTAGTTAAATTCGACTTCAGTAGGACAATTAAATTTGATTTTTAACTTATTAAATGCAAAATTTTGTTGAAAATCAATATGGAAGTCAGAAAAAAATCTGTAAAACATTAACTATTCAAAGGATTAAAAATTCGATACACAGATTTTTTTTTTAATTGAGTTTTAAGTGATTAAATTGAAAAATTGAAGAAATATCTCAAAATTTAAGACGCATGGAGCATTTTAAAATTTCGTTTAGAAATTTTAAATTAAAAAAAAATCTTAATATTATAATAAGATTGGAAATTTCTTTTAAGGTGTTCTATATACTTATGGTGAAATGTATATTTCCACAAAATTTCATATCTCTATGATGAAAATAAAAATAATAATAATTATTAAAGTCCACAATCCTCTTAAAGCAAATTAGAGAGATACTTTATTTGAACGGGCACTGTTTTATTATCAATGCAAAAAAGATGAAAATTGAACAATCACGATGAAAAATGACTTTAACTAGTATTGTAGCCCTAAATTCTCTTTTTACTGGTTTGTCAGTTTTAGAGTAAAATAGACTACAGTGATTAAACACGAAATTCAATTTGAAACTTTAAAATTTACGGAGATTATTCTTTTTAACACTTTCCAACAAAGTTGAAAAGGGTTTGCACTGTAAAAAAAACACTGTAGATTTGCCAGAACAAACTCGATCACAGTGAATGTGCGGTATCTTTCTTTGGTTTCCTGACTATATTAACATGGAAAATACAGTAGTTGCGTAAAATTAACAGCACAATGTGCTGGCAATTTGGACGAATTTTTTTACAGCACAAACTGCTGGCGTCGAAATTGCCAGCACATTATGCTGTTAATTTTAGGCAACTACTGTATTTTCCATGTTAATATAGTCAGAAAACTAAAGAAAGATACAGCACATTCACTGTGATCGGGTTTGTGCGGGAGATGAACAGTACTTTGTACTGTAAAAATGTCGGTTTTTTTTTTTTTTACAGTATATGCATTCGGTTTGTCTGTCCGTCAGTCCGTCTGTCTGTATGCCCACGCTATAACTCCCGTAAATAGACTCGGATATTCATGTAATTGATAAAGGTTATTTAGGGTCACCAAAGCTTGTTTGGTATTGTATATGAAGTATGTAGGATTAATAGTTCATTTACAGGGGCACTCTAAAGATTTCAATTACATTATGGTATATAGGGAAAAATCGTTTGCAGAGTATTTAATGAGATTATGCTATTTCAATTGTATTGAAACAAATATAAATCACTGAATTTCCCTACGATCACGTTAGAACAGGGCAATCATAGCATTTTTTTATACATTTACAGGGACGCACAAAAGAAATCGATTACAATACTGTCTTTGAGTAATAATTGTTGGAATATGCGTTTTAAAATTCGGTATGCGCTTTTCAATTTAAATAATTTTTTGCATGTTACTCGCTATATATAAATTATATAAACTCATATACAGGGCGGCACAAATGTATTCACGTGCCAGTCTCCTCATTAGAGGAAGTTGCTGAAAGGGAATTTTCAACTGAGGTATATGTATTTCTTGAATGAACATTTTGGCATGCATGAAGTTAATTGATACAAATCTATATATCATATACAGGGCTGCTGAAAAAATTCGGATAATTTTCCGATTGTAGATGGGAACAGCTGAAATTGGATTTTCAAATGTGTTATGCGTTTCCATATGTGGTTGAAATAGACATAACCTTTTAACTTATTAAACGGTACAGTTTTGTTATATTATTCTGAATGTGTTGGAAAGTTTTTCATAATCTGTGCTTGACGCATGATTTTTTTCTTTCTTGTTTAATTTGGATTTCATATATCCAATATGAAGGAATATTGGAATGTTCCTCGAATTAAATGTTACTTGAAAGATGAAAAAGAAAGAAAAACTTGAATATAACGAAGTTATAAGTAGAAAGATATTTTATATTAGCTAAAATATTTTTATTTGAGATATATGCCATGAAAAAAAGAAAAAAAAAACAATGGAGATTCAATAATCACGATGAAACAGAATTTTAATTATGAGATGCGAAATTCATTTTCTTTATTGATGTATTTTTGAATGCTGTAAACGACAGAGATTACCAATAATATTCATTTCGAAAATATAATAAAATGATGGAGATGAATATTTTTTTTATTTGAATTTCATGTTTTCTATATACGGGAATGTAGAAATGTTTCTTGTTTTATTTGGTAATACAGAAATTAATACGAAATAGAAATTTGAATATTTCGAAGCAAGAATTGCAGAGTGATTTTATTCGAACTGATTTTTTCTTCATCTTAGTCTTTTTTCAACGGAAAAATAAACCTAAATATTTCGAAATTTTAATATATTCTATTTAAAAATCATTTTTCGATATGTGGAAATATTTAATGAATAATAATGTTTATGTGTTAAGGAATTCTCTGTTTCTTACTTCTATTATTTATTTAAAAAAAATTAAAGACTCGAATGTTAAATATATATCGAGGAAAAAGAGAGAGATTTTATTCGAACTGAAACTTTTTTCTTCGGAATAATACTCAAAGGAAAAAAATGAAAATTCTATATTTTTTATTTGAATTTCATGTTTCCAATATGTGGGAATGTATAAATGTTTTTGACTTCATTTATTAATTTAAAAAATGCAGAGAAAGTACAAACAGGAATATTTCGAGGAAATATTTTTTTATTAGAACCGAAACTCTTTTCATTTGTGTTGTACGCTAAAGGTTAAAAAAGATCGAAGTTCCATATAAACGAAGGAGCTGGACTTAATTGTAATAATTCAAAATTCATTTTTTTTTTTTTTTTTTTTTTTTTTTTTTTTTTTTTTTTTTTGCTGGTACACGTGTTTCAGAGTACAAAAAACTGCAATTTTTTTAAAACAAATTCAGTTTGACATTTAAAAAATCTCTGAAATAATTTTTTTCATTCGAATTTCTTATTTATAGTATGAGGAAATTTCGGAATATATTATCATTAAAATACTGAAGTAGAAATAGACGCACATTCCAATATTTCGAGGAGATAATTAAAAAGGTATTTTATTGGAACTGAAATACTTTCCATTTGAGCAACAGGAAACAAACAAAAAAATTAAAAAATGAAAGTTCCACAATCCCTAGAAACTGTAATAAGTTGAAACCTTTGTACATTTTCCCTCGTCCATGCGTTTTGAGCTGAAATAAATTATATCGATTATCAATTCAATTAACTTTAAATCTTTTAAAAGTACAGAAATAAATCCTTTTATTTTAGTTTCCTCTACGTGTGAATGCTTTAATTTTTCTAGCTTAAAATGTTAATAAAAAATCCAATGTGTGAGGAAATTTACATTACATTTGTATGAAAGAGATTTTAAATTGAATATGTTTTCGACTGAATTATATACAATGATGAAATTCAGTGATAACGATAAAAAAAAATTTCAATTGTTGAATGAGAAACTCATTTCTTCAGTAGTGTCATTCATTGTTTGAAAATTTTCTACAAAACTGAAAAAAGAATAAGAAATTAAAATAGCAGGAGAAAGCAATGAATATATATTTGAATTGAAACCTTTTCCTACTAAAAGACATGCAAAGCAAAAATGTTTGGGAAAAAAGGGGGAACTTCAGTATTATGAGGAAACATATATTACGGTTTTATTAGAGAGATTTTAAATTGAATATATTTCCAGCTGAGTTATATGCAATTCAAAAAGATTGAAACTCAACATAACGATGGAACAAAATTTAATTGTGGAATGTGAAACTCATTTATTCAAAAGGATCATTCCTTGATTGAAATGTTAACAAAAAAACTGAAACATAAATGAGAAACTAAAGTATTATGAGAAAATGTACAGTTGCACTTTGTTAAAGAATATTTTATTAAAATTGAAACATTTTCCTACTGAAAGACGCGCAATGCAAAAAAAAGAAAAAGGGAAATGTCAATATTATGCGTAAATTTATAGTATAACTGTAATGCGATATTAAATAATTAAGCTATATTTAAGTGATATTAAATTGTCTCTATTTTCAGCTGAGTTATATGTAATTAAAAAATTAAAAAAACTTTGAAATAACGATGAAACAGAATTCAATTGTGGAATATGAAACTCATTTCTTCAATAGGATGATTTCTTGTTTAAAATGTTAATTAAAAACTGAAAAAAAGAATGAAAAATTAAAACTGTACGATGAAAATAATCACTTGTCATTGTTTTATTAAATATGAATATGGAGTCTAAATTTTATATTCTCTGCAATATGTATATATTTTTCTCTTAAACATATTATTTAACTTAATCATGATTTCGAATTGTTTTCCGCTATTACTGAAAAATGGATATTAATACAATTCTTATTTATATACTGACATGATAAGCCACATTTAATTATTTTTTTTATTCCTGTATATATTGTATTTTGTGATTTTGATCTAAATAGATTTCGTATAGAAAAAAATTGATCTAGGAAATAGAAAAAAAGCAGGAAATATAAAAAGAACAGAAATGATTGCATATGTACTGTTCTTATTGTCTAAAAAATATTTTTAATATAAAAAATAGTTATTTATCTCTTTAAAAAATATTCAATCGTATATTATATAAGTGATAATATGAACTTTTTAAAATATATACTGACGCAGTCTTATGCATATACTTCATATCAGGCATAAAAAACATTTTCTTTCAAAGCTTAAATATCATGTTTTATTTTTTTTTTTTTGTGTGTGTGCAATTCATAAGGCGTATAATAAATATAAAAAATGCGTTTACAATAGAAGAAAATTTAATAACTGATGCAGAATATCTAAAATTAAATGTTTCGATTAAAATCCTAAACAGCAGAAATAATAATAACGATAAATACTCTAAATGTTTATAACCAGAAAAAAGTAAATAAAACACGAAAAATCCGTCATCACAAAACAAAATCTCACATAACTGCAAATTAAGGTTTACATCTACGCCATGAATTAGGATATCTTCTTGTTAGCCTTTCAAAGGAAACATATACTACGTTTATTGTTGCTGTTGTTGTTTTTTGAGCGTTGGAAAGTTAAATTAATTTACATCACAGTATCAAAGAGAAATATATAGTCAATTTAATGCTTTTGCTGCGTAAGTAAATAAATAAATAGAAATGCATAATTCATCTTTAAAAGTTAAATTTACACTATGTGTAAAACTACTTAAAAGATGACAACATTTAAAAGATGCTAAATTACTTTAATACCTTAGTATTTTTAACTATAAAAAACATAGTCTTTGTCAGAGGAAAGTAAGAAAAACTGTTAGTATTATTTTTTATAGTTGAAAGTACTAAGGTATTAAAGTAATTTAGCATCTTTTAAGAAGTTTTACACATAATGTAAATTTAAGTTTAGCTTTTGCCGCGTCATAAAATGAAGAAAGAAATTTTCCCATAAGTCTTGCCTCGATGGAAGAAACGATTGATATGGTAATAAACATGTGACTTTGAAAGAGGTTATGTCAACTTATGGCAGATGTGATTTTAAATTAAAATAGTCTACTAAACGAAAGAATACAATATATACACTCGTTTTTTTAATTCACAAAAGCCAAAAAAAAAAAAAATGAAGTCCTGATTATTTTTTGCTAAGAATTGTTTGTTATTCAATTGTTAAAGTAATTATATTTCAAACCATTACATAAAGAAGGAATATAAAAGACAATGGCATCTGAAATCAGGAAAACAATTCAAGATCAATCCTTTTCTATGTAGCATAAAATTATTTAAGTGATAATCATATAACATACAAAATCTACAAGAATAAAATATTAAAATAAAATAAGACTTACCTTTACGTGCCATAAATAATCACTTTAGTAATATCGTATATTTTAATCCTTAAATGGCGGTAGTGAATATTCACTCTTATCAGGAGTAAATAGACACCCTTTCAGAGGAGTGACTATTCACTCTTGAAAAGGACTACGTTTTAGTACTAAATCAGAGTTATTTCCAAGGTTACATTATTAAATGGAGTTTTTTTAAATTAAGAAGTGACATATTTTAGTGCTTTTCATTATTTTACTCTATATGTTAGTATAAAGTTGAACGGAAATTTTTAAAAGCGTATAATGCCAGGTTTTCACTCTCGACATGAGATGTTTCACTCTCGACAATGGAGTGAAATATTTCACTCCATTCTAGGGAGTGGAAAATTCCACTCTTTGAAAGTGTCACTCTTTGAAAGGGTGAACATGTCTTCAGCACCTCCAATCGCCACTTCGGGAGGGGTGCCCATATTTACACCTGTGCCCGTTTTTACACCTTTTCCTCTAGGCACTGCAGATAGGATGACGATCGAGACAATGGTGTCAGATTTATGCCGCTACGTGGCGATTAGGCGGTCACCCGCCCCGATGCCCGGTACTAAACCCGTTAAGTTGGGGGCAACCTGACAGGTAGGGGCCTGGTCATCGATTAGAAAGAAAGAAAGAAAGAGTGAACTTTTCACTCCTCCCAATTTTTATCAGATTCCCAATTATTATTCCCAATTTTTATTACATTCTTATTAGAAAGATTTTAAAAGTAATATTTTTTTAGCTGAAATATACGCAGTATTTGATAATTACGCAGGTTTGAGATAAAGATAGAACAAAATTTGATTGCTGAATTTGAAACTCATTTCTTCAAAAGGATCTTTCCTTGTTTGAAATATTAATAAAAAACTGAAATAAAAATGAGTAACTATAGTATGAGAAAACGTACTGTTGTGCTTTGTTAAATGAATATTTTATTTGAATTGAAACTTTTTCCTACTAAAAGACACGCAAAGAAAAAAAATTTAAAAAAAAGGTAATGTCAATATTATATGTACATTTACTTTACAACTGTATTTAAGAGATATTAAATTGAACACATTTCCAAGTGAGTTATACTCAATTCAAAAGAGATTAGAACTCTGAGGTAACGAAGAAACAAAATACAATTGGGTAACCTGAAACTTAATCCTTCAAAAGGATCATTCCTTGTTTGAAACGTTAATAACAAGTGAAAAAATAAAAGAAGGAGAAGTTGAAATAGAATGTGAAAACGTACAGTTATACTTTGTTAAAAGAATATTTTATTTGAATTGAAACCTTTATTTATTGGGCGGAAAGCAATGCAAAATTGGAAAAAAAGGGAAAATTTAACAATGACGGCGAAACGGATTTTTAATTATACGATGCGAAGTCATTTTACATTATAAATGCATTTTAAAGCAAGGTAAACTACAATGATTATCAATTAAATTCATTTTGAATACTTTAAGCGGAATGATATGAACCTTTTTTTTTTTCTTTAATCTGATGTTTCCAAATATGCAGGAATTTCGAAATGTTTTTAGTTTCAAATATTAATATAACATATAAAAGAAATAGAAGCTGGAAGATTTTGAGGAATGAATTAAAGAGTATTTTATATTAGCTGAAACTTTTTCCATCTGAGTTGTACTCCAAGTAAAAAAAAAAAAAAAAAAAATGATAAAAATCCAATAATCGATGAAAAATAACTTTAATTATGATTGTTTGAATTTAATTTTTTTGTTTTTTTGAAAACGTGTTTCCGACTAACATTAACTAAAATGATCACCAACTAAATTCTATTCGAAACATTATAAATGGCTGAAATTAATCTTTATATTCGAATTTCATATTTGCAATATGGATATATTTCGAAATGTTTTAAGACATTTTAATACAAAACTGAACTAGATGGATGCGCCAATCCCAAACTTTCTTCTATCTCGTAAAATATAGAATTTCAAGAAGTAGTTACAAATGTAAATACTTCAAAATTATTAATTAAATACTGCACCAACTTTGATTTTCATCTTCAATTTCTGCTTCAGTCAATTAATAGGAGGAAAAACGAATAAATCTCGATCAAGATATTTACCAAAATTAATAGTTTTTGATTATTCTGTTGTACAGTCGTGGAAAAAAAAAAAGTAAACACCTCTTACTAACTCTGCAAAAAATTATCGTAAAAGAACGTTTCTGGTACCGAACGATTGGAAATAAAGTCTACTTTTAAATGTTGTATATAAAATTTTCTTAGGGGGCATCTGCATATTAAAATGAACCCATACTTCATTTTTTTAAATAGCAATACCCAATTTTAACAAGATATTTCAAATCCTCGGTTCTAACTATGCACAGACACTAAATTTCAAGTCATTTGAATGATAAGTTTTTGAATTATAAGAATTCAAAATTTAGTGCTTCTAATGTTAAATTACATTTTCATGTGTTTATTAATATCTCCTGATATTAGATTCCTAATGTGCTATTTTTTGAGAAGCAATAATATTAAAATAACCAAATATAAATACGTTGAATTTGCAATTTTTATAATTTTATGATGTGAGTTATGAATTATGAAATTAATATTCGAAAAAATTATGAATTGTAACTTAAAATTCTTTTGATGGATTTAGATTTATTAAGTCCTGCTTTATGGAAATCCTAAATATCAAATTTTTCGTACAAGTAGTTTTCAAATTATGCTTAAAATACGGAAAAATGAAGGTTTAATGGGCCGTCTATGATAGAAGTGACTAGATATTTTGAAATTTCTTATGCAATCCTGTAATCTAGCAGTCTTCAATGGCTGCTTGAGTGACGCTTAAGATTCCTTGATCAAGAAGGGGGCTCCCTCGGTTAACAATCCAGTACTGATCTTCAATATGGATACAGCCCCTAAAATACTCGTTTTAAAATAATTAATTTCTCGGAAACATCGTACGAATTGCATAAAAATTTGTTTTTAGGCTAATTGAAGGGTGTAAAGTTCATTTATGCTGTCAGAATTGTGTACTGCTATTGGAAAAAACAAAGTTATGGCTCGTTTTAATATGTAGATGGCCCCCTAATCAAATTTTTTATATATCATTTAAAAGTAAACTTTATTACCAATCGTGTGGTACCAGTAATTTTCTTCTACGAAAATTTTTTGCAGAGTTAGTAAGTGGTGTTTACTTTTTTTTCCACGACTGTACATTAGCTGTTTGCAAATATTCCAGCAATATTCCAAGTTTCCGCCACTGCACGAGCCGTCGACGTGCAACAGAACTACGAAAAAATTATACAAAATTAAATTATACAAAAATTGCTATTAAAGCGCCCCCTTCGGCGGAAGGGGACCACCGGTCACGGAGGACCTGCTTGCCATAGCCAAAATCATAAATATGAAATTTTGTTCAGTTGTTTGCCTAACTTCATACACTTTTCTATGGTATGATAATAAAAATGGTAGAAAAATCGTTATAATAGCGCCCTCTTCCGGCGATATATTTCCAAACTGCAGAAGGACCTGCTGGCCATAGCCAAAAGCATACACAAAGTATTTGGTTCAATTCTATGCATAACTTTTCGATGGTACATTGGCAATACGCGGACACACAAATTTACGGACAGACAAACATTTTGTATATATAAAAAAAATAATCCTTGACTCCCAAAATGTGTAAATCCATCGAAAACCTGAAGTCGAAATAAATTCCGATTACAATACTTTCTTCTATTCAAGATAGAATAAAGTAAAAAAAAAAGAAAACTTGAATATGACAAGAAAAAAGGCAAAGATATATATTATTTGAACTTTTTTTCTTTCATTTGAGCTACACGAATGCAAATAAATAAATAAATGAAAATAACACATTCAAATTTTATAATAATTGGTAAAGATAAAAGACACATTTAATTATGGAATGTGAAGTTCGTTTCTTGAAAATATATGTTCATTGCTTAAATTGTTAATGCAAAACGGAAATAAATAAAAATAAGCCGTCAAAATCTGGGCCATTTTACACCGAACATCCTACAAAACCAGTTTTTACCCGGTGGGGTACGGTAGAAAGGCGAACTCTCGTTCTCCCTGGAACGGGAGTTTGCCTTGCATTTCGCCACAAAATTTCCTTCTTTGGCGGTACTTGTCTTTCTACGGCATCCATTATTTTCTTGCTACCCCTTTAAATTGATTATAGAATCACTTTTGACAAGTCCTCACCAGCCATTATACATAAAAAGAATCTCTGTTTCCCCCTTGTATAGTTTGTGGATGTGCAGTGCAAGAGCCAAAATAACAAAGATAAATTTGTTAAGTAACCAGTAAAACAGAATAATTGACAAAATCACGGGCTCTGCAGATAGGACGGTCAGGGAGCTTGTTTATTAGATGATCGCCATGCGGCGATTAGGCGATCATCCGCAACGCAATAAACGCATACAAGGCAATAAACGCATTCAGCTAGGGCAACCCGGCAGGTAAGGGCCTTGTCATCAGTTTGGAGCCATTTTACACCAAAATTATCCTTTCATGACACAGATTTTAAGCGAAGCTTCCGATTGGTTCAGCGCCATTTTTGCATTGAGCTTTTGTATTCATCTGCCTTAAGTTTTAGATATAGCTACGAGAGCTCAGAACATAGCTTTTTCTTTCCGTTATAGTGGTTATAATAATATTTAGACATCAGTGAATAATTGTCCCCTTATACAGTTTACTGGACATAGATAAATAGTGAGATATTATGACGTCTTTTATAATACAGTAGAGTCTCGAAAATCCGAAATAATTGGGGCTGACACCACCTCGGATTACTGAAAACTCGGAACTTTTCCAAAAGAGTAGAAAATTTTCACCAATTATAATTTTACTCAATTAACATGGCAAAGAATGCATATATGTACCATTATTCCTTTTGTAATGATATACATGATAATCTACAATTAAAAACAATTTTAATTTTTTGCTGCTTTAACACATAACTTCTCTTTTTAGTTGCAATATCTAGCCAATGCTTAAAAAGCAGCAGGGGTGGCTTCATTTTGTTGTTCTACACATTTTAAAGCCAGCTCAAAAGATGCAGAACCTTCACTATGAGAGAATTTGTTTTCAAATGGCAAAGTCTCGTTTTCGTCTGTATCATTATCAGGGATGTAGTGGAGGGTATACGGAGGTATACGCCGTATACCCTCTGGATTTTTTTAAGGAACACCGTATACTCTTTGTTTCTTAAGAAAGCTATAGTGTACATACACTAGGGTATACCCTCTGCCTTGACCCTCTGCTTAGAACGTATACCCTCTGTTTTTTTTTTTTTTACGACTACGCCACTGATCATTATATTCCTTCTCATCTTCTAACATTTATGCATCAGTCGATTCAGTTTTTTCCCAGCATTTCCTCACTGCTTAGCCATTCTTTAACGTCATCTGCATTACAATTTTCACAGCCAGGTACTTCCATCAACAAATCTTTCTAAACAATGCTTTCGGCATTGTCGTCGTTAGGATTCTTAATGGATGTTACCGCTTTAGGTAAAATTTTCAGCAACGATTTATTCAGTGCTGTAGGTTGAATTTCTTTCTAAGAATCAGCTATCCAGTAAACAATATCCCTCATGTTTACACTCTTCAAAACGTCCTCAATACTTTCAGTATCAATGACATTCCTTCCAGGAAGAAACGAAAAGAGCTGGCATTCGTTCGAGTCGAGAAAAAAAAAATAGTAATTTTTGTTTTTATTTTTGACGCCAAGAAAGCTGAAAGATGCAAAGGCAAACGAAATCATCCTTTTAAAAATATTTTTGTTTTGTGTAACCAATAACGCTTTTGGAACAAGGTAATGTAATGTATCTATAACTCATTCTAAATTGTATTTAAAATATTTTTATTTTGAGTGACCAATAATGCTTTTGGAACAAGATAAAGTAATTTATCTATCACTCATTCTAAACTGTATTACAACTAATCGATGTATTAGATGAATTTTATAACAAGTTATTTTAATGGTACATATAAGTACGTCAGTAGATAAAGGGTTAATAAATAAATCTCTGTTTCTTAAATTTGTTATAGAAATACAAAATATTTAGGTACAATCCTTTCTGCAATGCAATTAAGTGTTACATATATACAAATTGTTATAATCAAAAGTGTTTCTTCCCTAAATAATAAAAATAAAAACCATATGAATAAAAAAAAAATCAAAATACTTTGAGTTCATTTAAATTTAAATTATAAAAAAATTCTTTTTTAAATTTGAAAAAACTGAAACACTGTGAAAAGAAATGTCTTTATTCATTTTTGTTTCTCATTCTTTTAACAGTAACAACGCTCTTTTTTTTCTGTTGATGATGGTTACACTGTAAGTTTTTTTTTATCATAATTTTTTAAAACGCTAATTGCACTTTCATTTGAGCGTCATTTAAAATGCTTTTTTACGTTTTTAAAAGTGCTTTTTTATGTTTTTTGTTTTTTAAAAATATGTCAGCTTTTTATTTATGTTATTTCATCAGGGATTCGAAGAAAAATAAAAAAGAACGCTTTATCTTTATAAATGCATGGTTTCTTTTTCCATATGAAATAATGAAGTTTAATTATGATAAGAAATTGATACATGATTTTAAATAAATACAAATAGTGAATAGTCTAAAAAAAAGATATTGTTTACTAAGAGAAATTATTGTGCATTTTGAAGACTTTTTAATTTTAGCTTATTTTCACAAAAATTCACGTTTAAAGTATGCTAAAAGATCTTATGCAATATTTACTTAAAAATATTGTAGGATTAATTCAATTCGATATTTCTGTATGCTATTTAAATACAGAATGTGATAAACAAATGTTTTTTGTTTTTTTTGTCAACTTCAGGGTTGCCAATTTGGCCTCCACTTTTATTTAAAAAATCCGAATCTATGCCAGAAATTAAATATAGTATTTCTTGCTTTCTTTAATGACGGAAATTTTGTGATTACATAAAGATACTTCCTTTAAATTTTCTGATGTGAATTTGAAATTCGAAATAAAAATTGAGGCCAAACTGGCAATCCTGGTCTACATTGTAGAAATAAAGACATATCTATTAAAATAAAATAAAAATTTATCTGAAGTAAATTATAAAAAGATATTTTTAGCAGTTTTTACATAAAAAATACCCGAAACCACTGTAAAGAGAAATATTGTTATTCCATTTTTACTCATTTTCACCTATTCTTTTAATTACAAGTAATAAACTTTCTGTTCCTCTTAATGATTATAACACTATATCTTTATCATAATTTTTTTAACGCTAATTGCACTTACTTTTTAGAGTCATTTAAATTTACTTTTCATTCTTTTCCTTTCTTTTTACATTTTTTTCTGTAGAAAACTACCAGTTTTTATTCTGCATTCATACCTTCTTCAGTTCCTCAGGAGAATTAAATGTATAAAAACGTTATATCTTTGAAAATGTATTTTTTTTTTTATCCTGTCATAAAACGGAATTTAATTAGGCTAAAATTAATAAACTTGTACGTGTTTACAAATAAATGTCAAATGAGAAATAGAAAGAAGAGAAGATACCGTTGCTTTAGAGAAGTTTATGCTTTTTCATTTTTACTTTCACAGAAAAAAAAAAAAGATTAAGTACGCAAAAAAACAAACAATTACTAGATTTTATGGAAACGCCCGTATGTTACACTCTGGGTAATTTCAATGGACTTTATGGGAGGCTAACGTAAAAGAAAGACTACCGTGGTGCTTTACGCGTATATTTTTTTAGGGATCGCTGCTGTCACGTGATGCTGGAATTACTAATGCAGGTATACGAAAAGAGCATGACGTCACTCTAGCGGTCTGTAAAAAAATAATATGAGGAATGCACCGCGTTAGCCTGTCTTTTTCGTTAGTCTCGATTTTATGAACTTGATGTCACATCTCAGAGTTGGCAGTATTTTGCTCCGTTATTCTAACCGCTGTACCACCAGAATGGCAATATGCGCAAGCCCAAATACTGACAGCAGACGAGCTTTAGCCTCAACCCAGGTTGTGTGCAAAAAGTTTAAACGAAATGGAGGATATTTCATCTCCGTTTTGATCACGTGGTCAAGGTAAAAACTTCTAGCGTGAAGAAGGGAAGGCTTCGTAGACGTGTAATGTAAATCCCCGCTAGCCAATGAAACAGTTCATGAGGCGAAGCAGCAGTATCTTCCCATCTTATCAGTTAGAAGTTTCTTGGGTAAATTACCGATATCACGTGACTTTTTTCAGCCTCGAACCCATATTTGCAATATCCTCCATTTTGAACATTTAGAAAATATTCCCTGTTCCAAAACAACATTTTGAAAGTATATTACATATATTTATTTTCGGTATTTATAATAAATAAACATTAACAACACATACTACATAGAGCGCTGCGTTAATATTTAAAAGTAAATACCGCCAGCAAACGAATTTAAGCCTGGAAGTCGCATGCATAGTCCATTGGCTTTTCAAGGACGTCCCTCCATCCCACTCATACTTTCGTTATAATGCCTAGAATATATAGTGTGGAAATTGGCTATCCCTGTAATACTTTAAAAAAGTGCTAAAATATTGTATCCCTTAAATGTGCAACGACGCTGCTGAAATATACAGATCGCAGCGACATCTGCAGGATATTTTCTACAACTTCAAGCTATTGCTAGTCAATACAATGTAATACGAAAATCCCGCAGATGTCGCTGCGATCAACACTTGGGATTTTAGCAGTATCGTCGCACATTTAAGGGATACAAATTTTTAGCACTGTTTGGATAGCATATTTCTACACTGGGTATTCTAGACGCTGGTTACAGCGTATTCAGGTATTCAGCGTATTACAGCGTATTCAGCGTTTACTGGTGTTCTAGACGCTGTAACCAGAGTCTAGAATACCTAGTGTGGAAATATGCTATCCAAACAGTGCTAAAAATTTTTATCCCTTAAATGTGCGACGATACTGATAAAATCCCAAGTGTCGATCGCAGCGACATCTGCGGGATTTTCGTATTACAAGTATTACATTGTATAGACTGGCAATTTCTTGCAGTTGTAGAAAATATCCTGCAGATGTCGCTCCGATCGGCATATTGCAGCAGCATCATTGCACATTTAAGGGATACAATATTTTAGCGGGTTTTTTTTTTTTTTTTTAAGTATTACAGGGATAGCCGATTTCCACACTGTGTATTCTAGTCGCTATACTTTCGTTGTCATGGCCATTCGTCTCGTTTTTCCCACTTCTATAATCAAACAAATACGAAGCTTACGAGCTTCGTGGAGCAAGCGTCGAAAGAAACGCCCATTCTGGGGAATGCAGGGATCTTCTAGGCTGTTCTGTTCACACGGTCGCTGAAATCTCCGGCGTGAAAAACAACGCAGAGCACCATCCGGGAAACTCTGGTTTTCCCAAAGATGCCGGCACGTGCTGACGGCTATTGTTTCTAATATTTTGTTCACACTATTTCTGATATCCTGTACGTTAGTTTCGACGCTGCATGTTGACTTAGCTACATCAGTGATTAATGAGATTTTTTTACATATTCAAAATATCATCTAAAATTATTAACGACAATAATGAACGACCGCCATTAGATGAAAGCTCATATCTTCATTTTTAACTCAACCGGAGCAACCGGCCGTTGGCTCAATATAGTTCAATATAGCTATATTACTTTGGAAGCTAAGCCAGGGCATTTCCAGCATGTTAATATCTATTTCATTAAAATAGAGGTATGATTTGTAAATGATGTGTTTTATTTACTTCCGTTCTTTTCTGTAACTACCTTCTGGTGAGAACTTATGTGTATTTTTAAAATAAAAGTATTTTTTGCATGTATGTGATTATCAACATGAATATCTTTTATATTCTAAAAGTGCCATTACACGAGGCGTCTAAATTGGCTCTAATTTCAAGCAACTCAATGTAAACCTATATCTTCAAGAGAATCGCTCGGAAAGCAAGCAACTGTCTTGTGTCGGAGCGATTTTGACGCCTTAAACGAAGCAAGTGGCTAGTAACAGATAATTAAATGCTTGGAAAACTGATGGCGGAAAAGTTTTTTTATGAACAGCTAATGAATGTTTTGGAAAATGAAGAAAGTCATACGTTATTAATTGCGAGAAAACTGGCAAGTAGCTGGCAATTTTTGTTGCTTGATTTTTTTTTTCGTGTAATAGCACTTTTAGATAGTCAGTGGGAATCTTGTTTATATTTTAAAATATTGATATACTCGAAAATATTGAACTTTATATTTCTAATTAATGTGCATTGCAGGGAAATATTGCATTGGATTTTGCATGTTTTTTAAGGATTAAGGTAAAACATCACAAATCGAATAAAGTAACAAATTTTAAATGTATATTTTTCAAAATAACAACAAAAAAATATCTTTAATCCTTGTATGACGGAGCCTGAAATAGAAAAAAATAATTCAATAAAAAGTCTTGCATAAAAGGCATTTTATCTCTTCGTAACATTTAATCCAATATTTAAAAAAAAAAGTACACGAGACTAGAGCACCAGTGAAAAAATAATGATATAACGTTGTATAAAAATTACGGTTTTCACGTTTTAAATAGGATTTACTTTTTCTCTGCACGAAAAAGCTCCTTATTTATTTTTTTACTTTTATCATTTTTCAAAAGTTTAAGTCTGTAAAAAAAAGACCATTTCAAAATCTTGATTATATTACATACTGTCAGTCGCGGGAAAAAAAAAAAAAAAAAAAACATATTTGTTCCGTAGGCTAATATCACTTTCATCTCAGTTCCTTCTCGAACTATTTTTTTACTGCGTTTTTCCATTGTATTTTACTTGAAACAGACTGCAGAGTAAAAACTCTGTTAGTCTTTTCTGCGGTTTCTTCCCTTCTTTATTTCGGAATCAAAACTTAAACGTTCGAGAGGTTTTTTTTTCTATATCTGATTTCTCTTCAATGATAATGTGTTTTTAAATTATTCGTAATTTCTTTCTCTTTAATTTATTCAAATGCCCAATACAAAGTAGAATTGTATAAGACTTTGCATACATTTATTTTGTTTATTCTAAGGAAATTCTATATAACAAAATGCAAAATGTCAGATTTTAGGTAAATTTATACTTCAACGTAAATGTAATTAAATAAAAGTTAGCTATCTCCTAAAAACTCTGAAAATCTGAAATATTTAAAGGGAAATTTATTGGAAATAAATAAATTTAGATTCCTCGTGATTATTTCAACGTACATTCTAAGGCTTGGAGCTAATTTTTTGGAGCAATCGTATTGAATAAATTGCTAAATCGAATATAAAAGCTAGAAAGACAGATTGCTTAATTTTAAATTGTCTACTTTCTTTTTCCATAATTTATTCAAAAGCAAAGTAAAATAGTATAAGACTTTGTATTTATTTATTTTGTTTATTCTAAGGAAGTTCTATATCTTAAAATGCAAAATGTTAAATTTTAGGTAGATTTATATGTCAATATAAATATAAATGAAAGTTAGCTATGTCCCAAATCGTCAGAAAATCTCTCAAATTTAAAGGGAAAATTATTGGAAAGTAATAAATTTAGAATCCTCGTGATTATCTGAACTTAAATTCTAAGGTAGTGATTTCTTGAGAGTAATCATATTGAATAAATTGCTACACCAAATATTAAAGCTAGAAAAACAGATTGCTTAATTTTAAATAGTTTATATTCCTTTTCCATAATTTATTCAATTGTCAAAAACAAAGTAGAATAGTATAAGACTGCATTTATTTATTTTGTTCATTCTAAAGGAGTTCCATATCTTAAAAGGCAAAATGCTAAATTTTATGTAGATTTATACTATGTCAACATATTTGTATATAAATAAAAATTAGCTATGTCCTAAAAACTCAGAAAATTTCTAAAATTTAAAGGAGAAATTATTGGGAAGTAATAAATTTAAATTCCTCGTAATTATTTTAACTTACATTGTAAACTCTAAGGCAATATTTTCTGGAGAATAATCATATTGAATAAATTGCTACATCGAATATTAAAGCTAGAAAGACATATTGCTTAATTTTAAATTATCCCTTCTTTCTTTTTCCATAATTTATCCAAACGCCAAATACAAAGTAGAATCGTGTAACACTCTGCATATAGTTTTGTTTATTGTAAGGAAATTCACAAAATGAAAAATTTTAGATTTTAGGTAAATTTATATGTCATCTTAAATGTAAGTAAATAAAAGTTAGTTATGTCCTTAAAACCTCAGAAAATCTCAAATATTTAAGGGGGAAATCACTGGAAAGTAATAAATTTAGAGTACTCGTGATTATTTCAACTGACATTCTAAGAATTAAGACGACGATTCCTTGAGAAAAATCATATTGAATAAATTGCTTCCTGAATATTAAAGCTAGAAAAACAGATTGCTTAAAGAATTCCTACTTTCTTTTTCTATAATTTATTCAAACGCCAAATACAAAATAGAATCGATAAGCCTCTGCATATATTTATTTTGTTTGTTCCAAGGACGTTATATATATATATATAACAAAATACAAAATGTTACATTTTAGGTAGATTTATATATCAACGTAAACGTAAAAAATAAGTTAGCTATGTCCTAAAAACTCAGATAATCTGAAAAAATTAAAACAGTAGAAAAGTAAGAAAGTAATAAATTTAGATTTCTTGCAATTGTTTGAACTAGCACTCTAAGAATTAAGACAACGATTTCTTGAGAATAATTATGTTGAATAAATTGCCACATCAAATGTTAAAGCTAGAAAGACAGATTACTTAATTTTAAACTATTCCTACTTTCTTTTTTCATATGTTACCCAATCGGCAATACAGAGTAGAATCGTCTAGGACTCTGCATATATTTATTTTGTTTATTCAAATTAAGTTATTTATCACAAAATACAAAATATCACATTTTTGGTAGATTTATATGCTAACATAAATGTAAATAAATGAAAGTTAGATATGTCCTAAAAACTCAGAAAAAACTGAAAAAGTTAAAGGAAAAAATATTGGAAAGTAATAAATTTAGATTTATTGTGATTGTTTGAACTGGCATTCTAAGAACTAAGGCAATGATTTCTTGAGAATAATCATATTGAATAAATTGCTGCATCAAATACTAAAGTTATATAGACAGATTGCTTATTTGAAATTTAACATATAAAATGATTATCATAAGTAGTATTGATGAGGATATAAGAAATAATATATTCGATTGAGAAATATAAAGGAATGATTTAAAAAGATTGTTTAAACTCTATGCTATAAAAAATCAATAGTTGTCCAAACGTGCACCATGTCTTTCAGCTATATCGTATACTACAGACATTTAAAATTCGAATCTAAAGCGCCAAAACATTAATATTATTTTTGGAAAAAACATAGGAAAAAAGTTTTTTCAAAATGTCCATGAAAATAATTTTGACCTTTTAAATACATGCATCCATACAAAAAGAGTGAAAATTGCATTTTAATTATTGAACATTTTCACATGTTTAGGGCATAACTTTTCACATTGTTTTTAGCATTTAGTAAAGCTAGAAATGAAGAATAAAAAATAATTTTACATGCCTTTTTTTCTTGGAAAAATAATAACAGGAAGAAACCCTCATGAATCATGTGCAAGAGTCTTAAATGAAAAAATAGTTAAATAAGCTGTACTTAAAAAGATATTTTTATCATTTTTTCAAAAGAATTATACACAAAATTAAAACACCAGAAAAGAAGGGACTTATAATGCAGTATAGTTTTTACGCCATTGACAATTTAAACAAGGTATTCTTTTTTACTACAAACAAAAAAAAAACCTTTTTTTTTCTGTTTTTAAAAAAAATGTTAGAAAATGCTGAGAAAACTTTTCCTTTTCTTAATGATTTTGTAACATACATTTAGTGAGGGAATTTTTTTTATTTTGCAGGCTAATTACACTTTCATCGTAGTTTTTCCTCAGACTGCCTTTGTAGTAAAATTTTCTGTTTTATTTTATTTCTAATAGGTAAAAATTTAGAAAGTCTTTTTATCTGATCTGCAGTTTCCATTCTCTCTCTCTTTTTTTTTTTTTTTTTTTTTTTTTTTTTTTCGAAATTATATTTCTAACACTGTACAGTTATTTTTTCCTAAATTTTCATCCCAATAATCATTAAT
Organism: Maratus speciosus; assembly: GCA_963932465.1. Taxonomy (NCBI): domain Eukaryota; kingdom Metazoa; phylum Arthropoda; class Arachnida; order Araneae; family Salticidae; genus Maratus; species Maratus speciosus. The sequence continues at coordinate 404,081,567 of OZ010798.1, read as the reverse complement.
AGTTTGTTTTTTTTTAATTTCTCTGATTTTTTAACCTTTTTCAAATTCTTAATAGATGCACAATAATATAAGGGCTCCGTACATTTATTTTTCTGAGTATCAGAAAACTGTACATTTGGAATTGGAAAATGTTAATTTTCAGATAGATTTAAACGGATAAGAAGAATGCACTAAATTATTTTTAACACAATTATTATAAACTATTATTTTAACACAATCAAACTGATCTATAAAGTTATCATACGAATTGAATATTTCCAACTGAACGAAAAAAATACCCGAGCCGGGAATCGAACCCAGGTCTTTGGCTTCCAGGGTCAATGCTCTACATTTTAAGCTAACTGGGCCGACAGCCGGTGAGCATATTTCGCTCAGGTAACCTTATTGGTAATAACATCTGGTCTCCAATTTAGACAGCTCAACGGAATAAACCGCAGGTAAAGGATAAGGTTACTTGAAACATACTCACCGGTTGTCGGTTCCGTTAGCTTAAATGGTAGGGCATTGGCCCTGGAAGCCAAATATCTGGGTTCTATTCACGGCCTTTGCATTTTTTCGCTCAGTTGGAAATATTCAATTCGTACAATTATTCTACTTGGTAAACAAATCATATGAGTTGTACTTTTCCAAATGGGCGATAAAACGTCCGGTTCAGGATTCGAAACAGGGATCACTTGGCAGAAGCTGCCAATGCTCTGTCAACTGAGCTATCGCGGACGAATTTGCAGGATCTAATCCTCTCGCTACGCAACCCAAGATATCATCGGGCAGGTATTTTACCGTCTAATTAATACTATTTGTTTATTCCCACCAGTTATTTTTTAGCGAAAACTTTGATTTAATCAGGACATTTTCCCCGATTACGATAGTCAAAAATTTCTGCTTTAAAGTACCGGTGATAATAGATTAAAAAATCCGTAAAAGACGCTCATCGCGAAGAATTACTTACGCAGCGAGAGAGTTAATTCACATCCCCCAGAACCTCTAGTTTCTCCAGATACGTTTGGGATAGCTGAGTTGGCAGAGCATTGGCAGCTTCAGCCAAAAGATCTCTGGTTGGAATCTAGACCCGGATATTTTTCTCCCAGTTAGAAAAATTTTCCAAGAATGCAGTTAATGTTAAAATCTAGTTATGTTATATTATATATTTAAATTTTAACTATCATTAACAATCCACTTTTACATATTTTTTTTAATTGAAATTTAAAATTTATGTAGATTATTTTCTGTTTGTTTGAGTCTCTATTTGAAGAATTAATGCTTTTATTTTCGGAGAAGAAAGACTGTTAGTCAATTTGCATTAAATATATCAAAGCTAGAAATGAACTATAGATAGATATGTAAGAAATGACCACTGGTACAATAATTATTATTATAAATATTATTATTGAGAAAGTATGAAATAATATATTCACTTGAGACATAAAAAAAATTTGTTTGAACACCCTACTTACTTAACACTATTCAATGTTGCAATTATTGTTTTAAATATTAGCCATATACTAGAGAATGTTACATTTGAAATCGAATCTTAAAATTTGTACAAGGTTATATAAAAATTATACCGATCCAAAAAACCTCTCTTAAGCGAGACAATTTTTGGACTCGTATGTGATTATATATATATAAAGACTGTAAACTATCTTTATAATTAAAATACATTTTTATACATTTCGACCATCTATAAAGTTATTTCACTTATATCTTGATTAATTGTCGAAATTCGATAAAGTACCGAATTTTAAATAAAAATTTCTAACAAACAACAACAAAAATTTTTAAGTCTTTTTATACTTCGATATCTTTTGATCCAGTAAATTAGAAAAAAGTAACACAAAACTAGAGCACCGGAAAAGAAGGCGTATAACAAAGGGGAAAAATTACGACTTTCACAATCTAAAAAAGATTCACTTTTTCTCTATAAGAAATATTTTTTTTTTATATTCTTCTAGTTCTATCTTTTTAAAAGTATAAAATAATTCAAACAAATTCAAATTTTTTACTTTTTCTTATCGATTGTGTTATATAATTTCAGTAAAGGGTAAAAAAAGTATCTGTTCTGAAGTCTAATTGCACTTTCATCTTAGTTCTTTATCTAACTGATTTTTGTGGAAACGGTTTCCATTTTATTTTAAATCAAAGAGACAAGCTAAAAACGGCTTTAGTCGTCATCAGTAGCTTCCTCTGGTCTTTATTTCCGAATAATATTTTCAGAGTTAGGCATTTTTTATTTTTACTTCACTTTTATCTTCAAAGATTTTTTTTTTTAACTAAATTATTCCGATTTCTTTTTGGAAGTTATTCTAATTCATTAACAAAAGCTAATTGCATAAGACGTACACATACTAAATTTTTTTCTTCTTAGAAAATTTGATGCTCAAATTTGAAAAATATTAAATTTTTTATTGATTTGTATGGTGTGAAATGGGAGGGTGGCGATGATAGTGAAATTAATGTTAAAATATATCTAATCAGAATATCAGAATGAAATTTAATTAAAATATTGTTTTATCAGAAAATTAAGAAAAACTAAAAAATTTACTAAATACTAGCTAACTTGCCCGGCGTTGCCCGGGTACGTCAAAAAACAGCACGAACTGCGAAAAAGTTCTGAAAATCACAATAAGATATCTCGAAAAAATTTTAAATCGCTGCACAAATTTCGGAAAGAGAATATATATATATATATATATATATATATAATATATATAATATATTGTTCGAAGTTTGAAAGTTGATTCCTTTGACTAATGTGGAAAAATGGTAGGAAATCACTAAAAGACACTAAAAATCACATACAAAATTCCCGAAAAATTCGAAAATTGCTTTACGAAATCCGAATAAACTTTATTGAAATGAGGGCAGAAATTACTTTAGTATTATAGGTCAAAAATGGAATGTCAAGAAATTGCAACAGATCACGAAGAAACGTAAAAATTGAATTAAAAATCCCAAAAAAGTTAAAAAATCTCGAAAGTCAAAATTTACTATAATTGGATAAAAGTTTCAAATCTAATTCCTTTGACCTGCGGGCTCTCTTAAAATTTGTTTGGGAAAGCATACTAAGCATTTTATCATGTTACTTTTATTCATAATTTAATTTCCTTGGATTCCCTTAAATATAAATAATACAATCCCTTAAGTTAATATTAGTTTTTGTTGCATTAAAATATCTCAATTTGTTGATTTTCTGTAAGCAAGTAATCCCTATCGGTTTACAATGGAAGTCTTTGGGAATTTGGGGAAATATTAGAGATATCGCCAATTTGGCGTGAATTTTGGCGACTAATTTTGGTCTCCAAATTTGGCGATATATCGCCAAGTTGGTGATAAACTTGGCGGCGTTTAGCGACAGAACTGTGTCCCCCCCTACGATAACCCCCTTATAGGTATGAGATGCATTAAATGCTGTTCAATAATCACATAAAAAATTCGCTAAAAATTCAAAAATCGCTGTACGAATTCCGAATATATTTTTTTTGAAAAGAGAACAAAATTTACTATATTGGGTTAAAAGAAAGAAATCGTATTCTTTTCATTAATGTGGAAAAATCGCCTCGAAACTTAAAAAAGCGCTAAAAATCGCATAAAAAATTAAATAAAAAAAATCTAATAAAAAAATCGAAAATCAGACTTCCAACTTCATATATAGACGTACCTTTTCCCCAAATTTTGTAACTCTACGTGCAGCGGTCTCTTCAGAACACCATCGACACACTCAGACACTCACACACAAACTTCTTTCCTTATTATTATAGATATAATAAGTGATTCACATTGCTAACGAAGAGTAGACCGACGATGTGAAAAATGTTCAAACCGGGAATCGGACCCGGAACCCTTGGAATAGCGCTCCAAGTGCACTACCATTTAAGCTACGATGACGATGCCCTGCTTAGCATTTCCCACATATGTTGGGAAGGCTGCAAATGCAGCACAAGATGGAAAAGTCTTCATAAGCATGTTCCCGAGTTGGACATTTTTCACATTGATGGTTCTATGCTTCGTTAGCAATGTGATAAATCACGTATTATATATTCAATAATTCCGAACATAATTTCGCTGCTGAAAATTAATTGAAAAATTAATTAAAATAAAAAAATTCAAACTCAAATGTAATACAAATTGCCTAGTTTTTTTTTTTTTTTTTTTTTTTTTTTTTTTTTTTTTTTTTTTTCAAAATATGATTTTTAGAAAATACACATTCTTTAGATATTTTTAAGAGTGATTGAGTCAATATTCTGCAAATTAACACAATGACATTTTCTAGAAGAAAAAGAATTCAGTCAATTTTCATCAAATGTATCAATACTAGAAATGAAATACAAATATTAATATATATATAGTAGGGGGCTCTGCCCCCCCGCAAGCTACGCTCGCCAACCCCCGTTCAGACACCGCAGAATCTAAAAACACGCTAATCTGATCGGTTTTAAAAATATTATAGAAGATTGAATTAGACTGAAAAAAAGCTGTGCAGATCTCCTTGTAAACGGGTTTCCATTCAATTTCCTTTGATTCCAAAAATTTAAGGCCGAATCAGTTGCTGTTAAGCCATCCAATGTTTGATTTCGTGTTTGATTAAAGAAGATCAGTTAAACACTTGAAAATAAGCTAAAAACTGAATTAAGTGTGTTTTAGGAGAAATCGCCGTGAAACATAATCAGTTGTTTAATCAGTCTATTCATACTTCCGTTTCATAATTCCGTTTCATAAATTCGTTCCATTAGAATTTTATATATATATAGGGTAGATATAAATACCAGAGCTTAAATGATTATTATATGCAGTATTGTTTCGGAAGCATGAAATAATATATTCATGCAGAATAGATAAATGTATAATTATAAATGAGGGACGCTTAAGCGCTGTTTAGAATAAACATTATTACTCGAATATTTCACTTTTTTTTAAAAGTTTCTCAGATCTCTACACTGTTAAAAATTTGCAGCATTCTGGCAGTTCATTTGACCGTTTTTTCCGAAAACGGCTACACAACCGTAATTTTAACTCTATTCTGACCATATTATTGGCCATTTTATGGTCAGAATATAGTTAAATTATTGTTATGAAACCGTTTTTTCGAAAAACGGTCGAATGACCTGCCAGAATGCTGCAAAATTTTTAACAGTGTAGAAGCAGAGAAAACATTATATAGTAAAGTCACTTTAACAGTAGGAATAGTAATTCTTTTTATTTCAAAATACTAAATAGTAACGCGTTACTATGAAGGTGAAGCTCTTTGTCGAAGATTTATCCAGAAAGAACAATTCAAACAGATAATGGCTAATAGCGTATAAAAAAACGAACGTAAAAGTCACAATCAAGTAAAGCGCAGGTCTCAAACTCTATAAATGGTGAGATTGCAACCAAACGCTACTCACTTTGACCAGCATATTTATACACACCAGCCGACCATAAAAAGCTCATTAACACAAAACTGCGTAAAATAACCGCGAGAATTACGTGCAGGTAGATTTAATGGTACTTTTCGATAGTAAAAGAAAATGCAGAATAAGTGGTTCCTTCAAGCACAGTTTCCATACAACACACCCACACGAAACAACATTCTTTTTAATTCTAGAATATCTTCATAAAGAGAGTTGCTCGCGACTATACTAGAATGTTCTCTTGTTCGTTCTTACATATAAAAATATATAAACTTGCCATTATTATGCACATTTTTAGTTGCGTTCGAAATTATATAAATGCATAGCACCTATAGTCGTCGTATGTGCGTCTGTCTGCATATAACAGCGCAAAAATACCCAAAAGAATGATTTGACACTTAACATACAGAGCCGTTGCAGAATTTTGTCGAGTCATTTCAACTTTTATGAAAATCGAATCAAAACTTAAAAAGTTATTAATAACAGTTTTCTTCATTCTATTAAATCATATCATACGTAATTAGCTCAATGATATCTCATGATAGATAATGATTCTAGGTTGTCATGGTGATTACGTCCTATTTAAGATAGAGTCATCTTATTTCCGTATTACTGAATTTAATATACATAATCATAATAAATTTTGTATTCATGCATTTTTGCATAAGAGTGCAACAGCTATTGCACTAAGATCTGAATATACATAAAACTAGTTATAGTACGAACGGGCCTCATTTGCTACGTTTTATCTGCAATTTAGGTCGTGTTATGCATTACATGCTTATGTGATTGATTATTGAAAGACGAATAATAAAAATATTTAAAACTTTTAATTATTATATAAAAAAAAAAAAAAAAAAAAAAAAAAACCTTTACATTTTGTGTGGTAGAGCCTCACCAACAAAATAAATATAAATAAACTTATACAATATATTTAAAGATAAAATATATTTAAAGATAAAATATATTTAAAGATAAAATGTATTTAAAGATAAAATGTATTTAAAGATAAAATGTATTTAAAGATAAAATGTATTGAAAGATAAAATGTATTGAAAGATAAAATGTATTGAAAGATAAAATATATTTAAAGATAAAATGTATTTAAATATGTGATAAAATATATTTAATCTTTTGATTTATTTTATACAACGGATTAAAAATACGGAACATAAAAATACAACCCCAGAAAGAAAGCCTAAAATACAGCATAAAAATCTACGAATTTTACAACTTAAATAAGTTTTACTTTTCAGTGCAAGAAAAACTTAATACAATAAAAAATATTTAAAACTTTTAATTATTTTTAAAGGTTCTTTCAATTTTTTGTGGTAGAGTACATATGATTTACTTTTTCGCGCAAGAAAAACTTAATAAAATAAAAAAAATATTTAAAACTTTTAATTATTTTAAAAGACTCTTTAAATTTTGTATGGTAGAGCCTTAGCAACAAAAAAAATACAATATAAACTTAATAAAAACTAAGATAAAATACATTTAATCTTTTGATTTATTTTATCCACCGGATTAAAAATACAGAACATGGAAATAGAACCCCAGAAAGAAAGCTTAAAACACAACATAAAAAACTACAAATTTTACAGCTTAAATAAGATTTACCTTTTTCAGTGAAAGAAAAATTTCTGTTTTGAATTTTGTTTCTATATTTTTCACTAAAGTAAGTAAAAAAATTCAAACTCTTTTCATTTTCCTATTGATTATGTTACATACTTTCAGTGAAGAGAAAAAACGTATTTGTTTCGCAATCTAATTGCCTTTTCATCTAAGTTCTTAGTGAAACTGTCTTTTTTTTTTTTTTTTTTCCATTTTCTCTTCTATTTTATAGGTGAAAATTTAGGAGCGCTTTTAGTTTCATATGCGGTTTCCCGACGTCTTTATTTAGAAATTATGTTTTCGACGTTAGAATTATTTTATTTTAAAATTCTTTTTCTCTTCAAAGATAATTTCTTTTTATATTACTCCAAATTCTTTAATTATTCTAATTCTTTAACAATAGCAGAGTGCAAATTAAGAAGTTGCATATATTCATTTTACTTATTCTTTAACATTTCAAAGGAGAATATGTTAATTTTTAGATTGCTTTATATGTTAATCTGATGGTAGTAAAATTTTAAATGTAGGTGTATCCTGCATACTTAGATACAGGCAGAAATTTAAATATCATGCAAAATTCCTATTTCAGTGTATAAATTAATAAAAGCTATGAATTAGACATATTTTTTAAAACAATATTCATCGAATGAACGAATTGATTTTTAAGAATAAAGATATGTAGGCAATTTGCATCAAATACATCAAAGATAAAAATGCATAGTGCATTTCCTTTGTTACTTTACGAGTAAAATTATTTTTTTCACTTTTCATCAATACAATTTACATGCTAAGTTTACATTTTATATTTTAATAATAACATGCGCAATTGTTGATTTTATTTGAACAAGGAGAAAAGTCTGGGTTTCCCGGGTTAACAAATTAACCGAATATCATATTTACATGAAAAATAGCATTAATGCGTAAAAATGTAGCTTTGAAATTTATTAAAAGTTATACTTTCGTACTGGTTTCACGCCGGGAGTTAATAGCCGAAGAAATCACCCACGATCCCTATTAACTCAGCGTTTTTCGATTCTGTTCATTTCAGTTGTAGTTCGCCCCACCAGTGGCCGAGAGGTTCTGCTCTCGAAGCTGGTAGACGGGAGGTGCTGGGTTCGATCCCAATCGCGCCCGTCGGCCTAATCGTTCGGAGTTTTCGTGGTTTTCTTCAAGCCGTGGATCTTCCATGCGTTAATACGGATTAGGTTTCCCTAGAAAGACCCCCACGGAGGGCACTCCCCCCGGGCCTATATCCCTCGTGTAGATAATTGGCCGTCAAAAATCAACTCAACTCAACTCGGTTGTAGTTCGAATACATGTCTTAAATTTGTTTTTTTTAAATTGCTAAGCTGTTTATATAATATAAATATATATGTATTATATTTAAGTGCAAATGGAATTAATTATCCTTCGTAATCGTCTGCAACGTGATAGAGATAGTTAAAAAAAATCATGCTTGAAAATTATTTTTAAAAAAAATTGCAAAATTGCGATACAATTTTCAAACAAATTCCATTTGAAATTACTTTTTTTCCTATTCTATATGTGAAAATTGAAAATATGTGATATTTAAACGTTAAAAAAATTGGACTTAATTAGACTTAATCGTCTGCTGGTGCACCGTCAAAATGACGTCAGCATTAGGCACGGACTTGTTTGTCCTTTATGGTCTTGCGTTTTCATTACCTTTTCTTCACCATTATCCTTGACCATTACATTGTAATATTTAATTAGATATTATTAATAGCTAAATTCTGTTTAACTTATACGTTACGCTATATTTTATTACCCCGTTAAAAATTTGCAGCAAACTATCCATTCATTCGACGTTTTTGTAAATAACGTTTACATGGACATGTTATGAATTTATCATGACCGCGGGATCGAGGCCTACTGCTGGCTATAATCCGCCATGTACGCTAATGGCGCCTGGTGCATGTAAAATTCGTCGTGGGTGCAAAGTCCTCCAAGTTCCCTGTGAATTATACCTCTGGAGGGGCCTTGCCAGGTGAAGGTCTCGTCACCTGATCAAGGTTCTAAATTACGAGACCAACTTGAGTACTAATGTGCAGGTGCCAAACAGCAGGATATAACGTTAAGTAACTGGCAAAACAAAGTATACACAACGAGCAGTAGGCACTGCAGATAGGATGACGATCGAGGCAATGTGGTAAGGTTTATAGCCGCTTCGCGGCGATTAGGCGGTCTTTTGCCCCGATGCCAGGTAGTAAACCCGTTAAGCTGGGGCAACCCGGCAGGTAGGGGCCTGGTCATCGATTAGAAAGGAAGAATCTATCATGACCATATTATTGGCCATATTATGGTCAAAACTGATTAAAATTACGGCTAAGTAACTGTATAATCTCTAAAAACGGTCGAATGACTGGACAGCATGCTGAAGATTTTCAGCAATGTATGCCTTTATAAACAAATCTCAAAACTAATTAAACTACTGATAAAAAATAATTTTATCCAAGAGAAAATAATAATTCATTCACAATCATTTTCCGTGTGATTATATTAGTTCGGTGTTTTCACCTAATTTAATCGCAAGAAAATTTTACAAACTAGCCGCCCTTGGCGACCAGTTTGGTCTCCTTTAAAATTTATGTTTGGAAAAGCATGCTAAGCATTGTATCATGTTACTTTTATTCATAATTTAATTTACTTGGACTCCCTTAAATATAATTAATACAATCCTTTAAGCTAACATTAGTTTTTGTTGTATTAAAATATCTAAGTTTGTTGATTTCCTGTAAGAAAATCCTATTGGTTTACAATGGAAGTCTTTGAAAATTTGGCGAAACATTAGGGATATCGCCAATTTGGTGACAAATTTTTGTCACCAAATTTGGCCGTATATCGCCAAGTTGGCGACAAAAATGGCGGCAGAACAGAGTTCCTCCCCTATGGTAAACCCCCTTATATGTAAGGAGATACATTAAATTCTGTTCAACAACCAATGAGATGCGTTTTATTCGGGAGTTGCCATTAAAAAATTAACAAAATCGCGATTTCTGTGCCACGTATGATAGCATAATATATATATATATATATAGATTCTGATATTAAAGGAAACGATTACAAATTCTTCGACTTAAGGGGACGGTGAACGTTGAATATTTTGTTTTTTGATTTTCATCACAGATATATGAAATTTTGAAGAATTACACATTACACAATACGTATATAGAAAACCTTAAATAAAAATTTCATTCTCATTATAATTTTAAGATTTTTTGAAAAATTTAAAATTTTAAAACGGAATTTTAAAATGCTCCATGCGTCTTATTTATTTTTTTTTATATATATTTCTTCGATTTTGTCTTTTAATCTCTTAAAAATGTATTACAAACGAATCTGCGTATCGATTTTTTAATGCCTTGAACAGCTAATTTTTTAAGATATTTTTTTAAGAATTCCATGTCGATTTTCATTAAAAACCTTTCAATAAGTTAAAATCAAATTTAATTATCTTAATGAAGTCGAATTTTATAATGCATACACACTTTCTTTATGAGGAATATCCTTATCAATTTCATGAATTTTGATAAAAAATTAAGACGCATGAAGCATTTCCAAAATGTAAAAACGATGAAAAATCAGTTTTGAGAAAAACAGATTTAAAGTATATTAAAGGGTCGGAAAATTTTTGTATACAAAATTCAAACGCTTGAAACTTTTGGGAAAAATAATCGCATGTGCATGCAATTTTTCGCAAATGGCTCAGAACAAACTTGAGAATAATGCTATGCGCAAAATAATTTTCTATTTTTGGGTCGATTTTTGCTCAAATAAAGGTCCATGCTACCCTTAACGTTAGGGATTAAAATTATGTGATGCCGTCACGGCATCACATAATTTTAATCCCTAATTGCCACATTGGCACCGGAATTTTATATTGAAAATTTCACCTTTATTAAGTATGCGAAAATATGCTTTTACTTGATTATAAGTAAATTCTCTTGTAAATATTTGTGTAATTAAAATATTTCAACAGTTTATGAATATAAGTACCTTGCCCCTGAAAGGGTTAAATATGAAATAGAAATTTTCTAATCAGAAATAGTTGTGCCATACTCTTTTGAAAATCTAACGACTCTGCTTACCACAATTTGCTTCCCAAAGAGTCATTGTAAATTTTCCATTTGTATTCATTATTTACACTATTCGAATAACATTTTTTTATTATTATTTGTGTAAGAACAATAATTGATTTTACTTAACCTTTTTTCTAGCTACAAAAAATATTTTGCATGTCTTTTAATAAATTATAAAGTGCTTTTTTTACATAAAGTACTAAATAATTACATTGTATTGAAATTGCAGTTAAATTTTCAATGATGCTTGTTTGAGTGTTGCTTAATAAAATGTTGTTGCTTTCATTATTTACTGGTTTGCAAAATTGAAAAATGTTTCCATTCTCCTTTGTATTTACATATTTTTTATATATTTAATGTTTGAAATATTTTTATAAATTTAATATTTGAAATGATTTTGAAGGAGATTTATATTGTTTTAGTATGTATATTTACATTTTTTAATACATTTTATGATTTAAAAGTGTTTGCATGCGGATTTATATTTTTTTTATATGTATATTTAAATCTTTCTTATACATTTGATGTTTGAAATGTGTTTGAATGCGATATTCTATTGTTTCAGTATGTCATATCGTATTTACATCATTTTATATATTACATGTTTGAAATGTGTTTAAAAGATAAGTTGTATTGCTTCAATAAGTATATTTAGATATCTTTTTACATTTGATATTTAAAGTGTACTTTAATGAGGTTTTATATTGTTTCAGTATGCTTATTAAAAATAAACAGAAATATTTAAATTCTGCTTCATATACGCTCCATCTAACCTTTTTTATTTATTGATCAACCATAAAATCCTGTGTGTTTCAATGTCTAACACATAGAAAGTAAAAACTGAAATAAGTACTTATTCCGGAAACTTTATTTAAAATATATTTTCTATTTAAATTTGTAGATAATTATATCGCTCACCCGCAAGAAAAGTGACACATCACGGCAGAAGTAAATTTCACATGAGAGGTAAAAGAAAATTTGCATGATTTTACAGTAACATGAAATTTTAGCACTTAGCTTTGGATTCAGGAATAAAAACGTGCATAAAAGCATAAAACCCTAGGGTTCTCAGGACTCTTAAAATTGGAAAAAAATGAAAAAAAAGGACCATTTTCAACATTTAATATCTTAAAATATATTTGATATTAAGACACAATTTTAAATGGGAATGAAAGATACAAGTATGTTCTTTCATTTCAAATATTTGAAAAATTGCAAGATGCAGAATTAGCATTTACAGGGGGCTCCATACTGTCAGACATTTGCCGAGCTGAAAATCGGCATAACAGCTTATGCGCACGATTACAAAATAAATTTTGCAACTAGAATGAAAATTTTGGTACCTACTTATACCTCAGATTATAATAATTACACTGAACCTAAATAAATTTGTATTTAAAACATTTTTATATTTTTAATACAAAGTTGTATTTAGCTAATCCAAAATTTAGAAAATTTCAACAATATAAACCCCTAAAAAAATATTTCCTTTTTACAATAAAAAGGAAATTTTAGGTTCAGTTTATACAAACTAACATGAAATATATGTTTTAAAAATTTCATGAAAAAATATGCAGAAGTTTTTGAGATATCGTGCGCGTTTTGCCCAAAAACGTCATTTGGAGAAAAATGACAACAAAGTTTTGGAAACACCGCTTCAGCTATTGAGCGAGTATAATTCTAAATACCATAACTTCTGTTCTAATGGGAATTTCAAGATAACAATTATATCAAAATATTCAGAAAACATAGAAGTTTAACATCTAAAAAAATAAAAATTTCGAAAATTTTAGAGCTTTAAGAGTCCTGAGACCCCTTTAAGAATGAAGACGTAGAATGAGGTTTGGAGGGTTGGGTAATTTTACCTCCCCACACAATCCACCCTTCTTCTGTGGTCACAAATGGACATATAGCGTAATAAAGAGATTTTCAGTGTAACTACACTTATGAAACTTTTTGTGTAGCAAGCTGCCCTATTAGTGGAATAAAACAGAAAATGAATTTTTCCGAGATGTGTCGCTTTTCTTGCGGGTGAGCGATATCTAAATTGTAGGAATTGACCATTAACATTTGAATATTCACAATGGCAAAACTGTTATGCAAAATACCCACCAGTGACCGAGAGGTTCTGCTCGCAAAGCTGGCAGAAGAGATGTACTGGGTTCGAACCCAGTCACGCCCGTCGGCCTAATCGTTCGGGGTTTTCCGTTGTTTTCTTTGAACTTTGGATTTCCTTGCGTAAATACGAGTTAGGTTACACCCACGGAGGGTACCCCCTCCCCTCTACAATCGGGCCATATCCCTCGTGTAGATAATTGCCGTCATAAACAACACACACCACACACTATCAAGCAAAAAATAAATAAATTTACTGTGCAAGTAATTGAAAATAACTTTGTTTTTCTCATCTTATGGCATACTTTATAAAGATTTAAACAACAAAGAAAAATCATGCGTACGGCATAGAATATAAAACACTTTCCAACACTCATTGAAAGCTTTAACAAAATTCGTTATTTAGGGAAATAAGGTAAATATGATAACTAAGAAAACATTTAAAAAACTGATTTCAGCAATTAACGTCCATAGCCAAATATGTATTCCAATTCTTTTGAACAGCCCTGTATTTGATCTGTATGTTGATATACATATATACTATATAATGAGAAAATTTAGTCAAACAAGAAGACGCATAATAAGATGAAATTTCTCTTTCCTCAATTTATACTAATAGATGGAAAAATATTTGAATACTTTTGTACAGCCCTGTAGTTTACCTAGTACCTTTATTACACGCCACTATTTAGCTAAAATTTAATTCAAACTAAAACATTCTTAAAACTACTGAAATCACATTTCCAGAAATTATCATCCATAGGACGTGTATCCAATTCTTTGCATGACCATGTATATCATTTTATTTATGTTCTACAAACATTTCTTAATAAATTAAATGCAGTTCAGCGTAAAATGCATAACTCATTTAAACACCACCTTTAAGCAATTTGTCCTTATACCCAGTAACCCTTACGAATTCTTTTGTGTAGCCCCGTATATTAATTATAGCATTGATACACACCATATAGTACGCATAATTATTGTGAAACATAAAAGAGCAGATCATAATTAAAAATGGATTTTCAGCAATCACCGCAAATGTACAGTTTCTGATACAATATAGTATCTGAAATCTTTTGTGTGTCCCTGTAAATGCTATACACTTCGTATTATGCATGAAATAACTTATAGTAAACCTCAACGACGTATATCAATTTCATTATGTATAAAATAGTTTAACATAATTAAAATACGAAACAATTTCCCCCCTCCCATATCATTATGTAACGGAATTCTTTTGTGTGGCCCTGTAAATGAATAATAACTATTATTTGCACCACATATGCTACAGAATGCATATTTTAGTGCATTTCTTAAATGCATATAATTTTGTTATGTTTGGATACTTGTAACATTATTAAAAATCATTTGAAACGATTTTTCCCATTGGCCGTAATGTAACTTAATACTTTTGACTATCCCTGTAAATGAACTAAACATACTACAAACTTCTTTTGAAATAAGGATCATGCTATGGTAAACGTCAATAACATCTAAAAATTTCAGGGCAATCCGAGTATATTTACGAGAGTTAGAGCGCGGACAGACGGACAGACAAACCGAAGTCATATAAACACTTTTCAACTTTGTTGGAAAGTGTTAAAAACATACGTTCTTTAATGAATTTAAAACAAACAAATGAGGGAAATGTATAATTAAGTACAGGCAACTTTTTTTACATTTTAGAAGCACTTTTATAAATCATTTAAACGCATTTATTTCTTTTCAGCAAAGCGTCTAATATCTTATTTATATTCACACTTGCATCATTCTATCCCTTCCATACTACAAAATAAAATAAATTTAGTTATCTTGCTTTTCAGGCTGATAGAAAATCTTATTTGCATAATTTTAAACAAAGTGTGACGCGTTTACTTGATATAAAGTAGTAAAGTGTAAAATTGCATAGAAATTGCAGTTAAACTTCTGATCATGCTCAAGATAATTTTTATATGAAATTAAATGTTTATGATAAAGTTTCTGTTTTTCAAATTTTATGTACTTACCATCTCCCTTGTATTTTCATCTTGTACTATTTATTATATATACCGTTTTATTCAAGACAGAAATAATGAGAATTATCTCTTAAACACAGTCAGAAACATATTTTCAAAAGCAAAAAGCATATACAGGGTGGCTTTTCATTAACATACAACTTTAATCTGAAATAACTTCTCAGAGCCTCACTAGATAGCGGCCAATGGCGGATCCAAGGAGAAGGTCACGGGGCCATGACCCCCGTCCCCACCCCCTGAAGGAAGAAAATTTCTAAAGGACATTTTAAAAAAGAAATATAGATTAAATTCTTTCAAATTTACCCCATGCTCAACAATGAAAATCTTTCTGACTCTTTTAAGCTCTACTTAAATCCAAAGTATGTAATTGCTGACACATCCATGGTGGCCACATGACCGGGCTGTTGTAGGGAGAATGCTCAAGCTGATTCTATTTGAAATTGGCCAGCACACTTTGTGTGACCCTGGAGACATGTGGACGCGCGTTATCGTGGAGCAGAATCACTCCCTGTGTGAGCAGCCCGGCCGTTTGCTCTTGATGGACTTGCGTAGGCTACGGAATGTCTCAAAGTACACGCCACTGTTAATGGTTTGCCTGTGCTCAAGGAATTCTATGAGTATCGGACATCGGACGTCGAAAAAATACGGTAAGCATCACCTTACCTGCTGATGGCACACCTTTGAATTTTTTAGGGGAAGGTGACGACGCATGCTTCCATTGCACGCTGCCCCCCTTTTGTCTCTGGGTCGTAGTGATGGCACCAACTGTCGTCACCGGTGATGATCAGGAAAGCAGGGTCTCCATGATACCGGAACCATTTCCTATTGCAGTTTGCCGAGCTTCTACGGAACCCAATGAGCGCGCACCTTTCGGTAAACCGACCTGTCCTGCACAATGGTTCACTATGTTCCAACGCTGGTCCCTACCATCACTGCCAACATTCGCATTGTGACACGCCGATCACTTCTCCCCAGATCGTTCACCTTATCGATGAGTTCGGTCGTGATTACCGTGTTTGCCTGGTTTGGTCTCGGGTCATCACTCAAACACGATAACACCTCGCTGCTCCCCAATCAACGAATTTTGCAATGGGAACGTAATGATATCCTTACATGCACTTCCGCGTCAATTGGGCGGAACAGACAACACCCTACATCCCTCCTGCTGCATGCTCGGGCGTCCGCGCATGCACACAACTACGCCGGACACTCCAATCACGTCCCTCAATGTCTCACCAAAGAAGCAAACCCAAAGCGGAATATTCAATTTTAACAAGTTTTGTTGTAATGCGTGTGTGTGTATGTATATATATATATTTCCTGTATTAACGGTACATGTGGGATAATTGTCCATTATTTTAAAATGTTTAACGTGTATTTTTTTTTTATGTTAAATGTGTCCAGAAAACGCTGACAAAATGAACAGAACGAATATCACCATTTTTTAGCGCTTAGGAAAAATCTCTCTTTAATTGAACTTTTATATATCGGACTGCATATTTAAGAGATTATACATGGATTCGTGAAATTAGATTAAGATATAGAGTTTTTTTTTAACGCCCCACCAGTAGCCGAGAGGTCTGCTCTGAATGTTGGTAGATGGGAGGTGCTGGGTTCGAACTCTGTCGTTCCTGGCGGCGTAATCATTCGGAGTTTTCCATGGTTTTCTTCGAACCTTGTATTACCTTGCGCAAATATGGATTAGGTTCTATTAGAAAGATCCCACGGAGTGCAATCCTCTTCTCTGGCCGATATCCCTCGTGTAGATAATTGGCTGTCATAAACAACATGGTACTAATAATTAAAGAATGTTTTATTGTTTCCACTTACAACAGGGATCAAATTAAAAATGTACATATTTTGTCCACTTTAAAATATTGGAGTTTGTAGAAGCTTACAGTTAAAATATTTAAAATAAATAAAACTGAAAAAAATAATAAAGCACAAACAATTTTTTTACGCATCAAAAATGATTCTTAGAAATAATTTAAACTTTTTCCGCTATTGCTTGAAATTCAGTTTATTCGACAAATTACCATTGCAAATGCCTTGTTGGTTCAGTTATGCTTGTACTGTTCAAAGAATAAAATTTTATTTATTTTGAGCGACAACAATAAATTAAATGTCTTATTTATTTAGGCTAGTAAAAATAATATCTGCATGATTTTAAACAAAATGCAACGTGTTTATTTGCTATAAAGTACTAAAGCATAAAATCGTACAGAAATAACAGTTAAAATTTTTATCATGCCTGAGATAATGTTTATAAAAAATGAAATTGTTGTTTACGTGGTGATATTGTTATTTTCCAAGTTCACTTGTTTCAAGCTGGCAAAATCTTTATATCTCTTTTGTATTCTTATCTTCTTTCAAATATTCGTAAATTTGTTTAAATAGTGCCTGGAAGAGAATTTACTGTTTTTTTTTTCATTTCTTTATTTTAATATTTAATGTCTGATTAGTAAGGAAATTTAAAGCTTAAGTTATACATTATTTTAAGTTTTGTATATTGCATTCTTAACTTTTGTATTATGTATAAAAATATGTCTGCATAGCACTGAATATGTCACCGAAGAAATGGGGATATAGTATCTTTCTACCTTCAAAAAATCAATTTTTTAAAAATATTTTAAAAAATAATTCAGAATCTTTGGTGCATTTCAAAACAGTGTGGTTGATTGACAGGAGCATTTTAAGTGCTAAATTATAAATAAAGGTATAAATAATATAAACTTAATCTTTAAACATAATTCTCTCAGTTTCTAATTTTTACACTTATCAGCAAGATTTTAAAAAAAATGTAATGAGATTGAATGATTGACTATCTTAGTTTTTCCCTGTTTTCTCAAATACAGTTTTTGATAACGGAAAGCTATAAACTACAGACTGTTTCCAGAATTATCATTTATAAACCTTACTTCGACCTTTCAATCACCATGAGTTTGCTTAAAATTGATCAATCAGATCCCCAGATTTTGAGTATTGATAGATTGATCGATTATTATTACTCATGTTTTCTCAAAACTAATTTAGATAGTTGAATGAAACTGCAGATTGTAGCGAGAATTATTATTTATAAATATTGATTCGACATTTCAATCGCCGTAAGTTTTCTTAAAATTGATCTATTAGTATCTATTAGTTCCCGAGGTAAGATCGGTTAATTGATTGATACTCCTATTTTCTTAATAAGTATTTCATACATTTGAATGCTACAAACTCCAGATTGTAGTCAGATTGCAATCTCTATCTCTCCCTGACAAATATTGTCGTAGTTATGTAACGGTTTCTGAACCTATTCCGAACTAATAGAGAGACAGACAAATAATAATAATAATAATAAATGTTATATTTGACTTTACGTTGTCTAAATAGTCGAATGGACTTAAAAGTATGAATGTTTCTGAAAATCACACAGAGACACTTACACTTGATATACTATATTTGCTTACGCTGTTTGAATAACAGTGTTTTAATTATTTCATGCTAGTTAAATAAATAAACGTAAATACATAAACAGTTTTTAAACTCGTAAAACTTATTTGCATATTTTTCGCGTATACTATGTATATTAGATAAAAATACAAAATCATAAAATTCTATGGAAGTTATGGTAAAAGTTTTGATCATGTTCGAGGAAATTTTTTATTAAGATGAGGAATGCTGCTTATGGTAATGTAGTTGTTCGCCTCGATTCTTTCTTTAACATGTAGAAGTGTGTTTTTATCTGTTTTGTGTTTATAGCTTGTGCATTGTTTTATCATATTTAAACATTGTTTTCTATTATTAAGTTTAGCATATTTAAATGTAAGAACGATCGATAAAAGCTTTATTTTTATTATTATTGATATTTTTTCGATAATTTTTCAGCATTTAAAAAGTATGTTTCACCTTCTTTTTATTCAGGACTTCCTATTAAGCTTTAGAAAATTATTAAAAAAGATTTAATACAGCATGAAAACGAAAACGTTCCATAACGGAGTTAGACGTTGTACAACTTTTCAAAGATCGTTTTATTGTCATTATTATTATTTGATGTTAATAGAAAAAAAATAATAATTTACACAGAAAAAAAGCATGTATGAAACATAGATTAAGAAACACTTTCAAACGCATTCAGAATACTGTAACAAGATAAATTTTTACAGTTTAATAAGACGAAAAATGTTCTCTAAGTAACAATTTGGAAACTACATAACACATTTGGAATCTCAATTTCAGCAATTACGATCAATAGTCGGAAATATATCTGAATTCGTTCTGCTCTGTAAAGTAAGGTTCTGCTCTCGAAGTTGGTAGATGGGAGACGCTGGGTTCGGACCCAATTGCGCCCGTCGTCCTAATCGTTCGGCATTTTCCGTGATGGTCTTCGAACCTTGGATTTCCTTGCATAAATACGGGTTATGTTCCCTAGAAATATCCCCCCCCCCCCCCCGAGCCTATATGCCTAGTGTAGATAATCGGCCGTCATAAAATACCGACACTTCCTTTTATGAAATCAGTATGTTTAATGAATGAAAATAAAGGACAGTTATACATTCATTGTTTCCCTTTTTTAATAATTTATTAGATATAAAAGTACGCCTAGAAAATCTTACAAATCTGTAATAAACGAATAAAAATAATTCCTTAATGAAAATATTTTTTTTTCTTTTTTAAACTAGAGTTTTAGACCTTAAAACAATTAGAACTTTAGAACTTAAAATAATATTGTTGTTTTCCATATTTAGTTTTGGAGAAATGGCGAAATATTTTTCATGTCTCTGATATTCTCACTGTGTCTTAATAGTACCATCTCTTTTTAAAGGTGCTTGAAGAAGATTTTTCTTTTTTTTTTAAATCAAAATGTTTAATGAATGAAAATAAAGGACAGTTATAGATCCATAGTTTCTCTTATTATATTTTTTAATTATTTATTAGCTATAAAAGTATGCCTAGAAAATCTTACAAATGTGGAATAAATGAATAAAAATAATTCCTTAATGAAAGTTTTTTCTTTCTTTTTTAAACTAGATTTTTAGACCTTAAAATAATATTGTTGTTTTCCATATTTAGTCTTGGAGAAATGGCGAAAAATTTTTCATGTCTTTTGTATTCTCACTATGTATTACAGGAACCATCTTTTTTTTAAAGGTACTTGAAGGAGATTTTTCCTTTTTTTTTTACAAAGTCCCACAAGTGGCCGAGATATTCTGCTCTGGAAGCTGGTAGACGGGAGATCCTGTGTTCGAACCAAATCGCGTTCGTCGGCTTAATCTTACGTTTTTTTCCCTTGGTCGAACCTTGGATTTCCTTGCGTAAATACGGGTTATGTTCCCTTATAAAGGGCCCCCACGGAAGGCATCCACCCAGAGTCTATATCCGTAGTGGAGATAATCGGCCGTCATAAAACAACACCAACACCTTTTTTCTATGAAATCAATATGTTTAATGAATGAAAATAAGGAACAGTTATACAATTATTTTTTCTCTTATTATATTTTTAAATTATTTATTAGATATGAAAGTATGCCTAGAAACTATTACAAACGTGGGCTAAATGAATAAAAATAATACTTTAAATTTTTTTTTTCTTTTTGCAAGATTTTTAGACCTTAAAACATATAATCCTTGAATAATCTATGACGAGGTTGCAGGGAACCGAAAATTTACTTCAATAATGTAAACATTTTAGAAGCAATTTAACGATTTTTTTCTGCTTCAAACGAAAAATTAAAAATGTATATTTTATTTATACTTAAAAAAAAAATAGAAGTTGCGCACATTTACTTGTAAACATGCATATATTTTACGCATCAGAAACGTAAAAAAAAATAATCTAAACATTTTTCATGTGTACTTTATATTCACTTGTTTGAACAACACATCTTTGCGAATTTCCTATTTGTATTGAGTCTTACAGTTTTCGCAGAACAACATTTTATTTATTATATGCAAGTAAAATATAGGTAATTCTAATTACCTAAACATTTTGAAAATTGTAAAAAACTTATTTGCATGATTTTTAATAGAATGTAACGTGTTGATTAGCTATAAAGTACTAAGCGTAAAATTATATAGGAATTAGAATTAATGTTTTGTTCTTGCTAGAGAATTTTTTACTAAGGTATGGAATGCTGTTTATGTAGTATAATGTTGTTCATATGACTTGTTTATTATTTAGCAAAATGCTAAAGAATTTTTATTTTGAATCACCATATAAATAAAAAAAATTATATTTATATGGCGTAAATATAAAAAATATTTATATGTATGTTTGTGTATATTTATATTATTTTTTATATTTATATGGCGATTTATACAAAGTTTTATTAATTAATTTAGTGTTTAACTGTGCTGTTTCATATAATTTTTTTGTTTGCTTTGTGCTTTTTTGTTTTTGTGTGACGTATCATTTTGATATTTTTAAACTTAAAAAAAAAAAAAATTGTTCCTATTTTGTCACTGTTAAAGCAGCAATGTTTAATTTATTTTTCGCATAAAAGGGAAGAAATTTGAATTATCTAAACTTCTTTAGAACTAACGAAAGGTTTATTTGCATGATTTTCACGGAGCTTAACATTTATTAGATATAAAACACAAAAGCGTAAAATTGTATAGAACTCGCAGTTAAATTTTTGATTCTGCATCAGAAATGTTTTATTAAGATATAAAATGTAGTTAATTATTGTATTATTCTTCTCACCTTTTTTTTCTTTGTCAAAATGGGAAAGCTTTCTCTGTCTGGTATTTCGTTATACCTCATATTTTAAAGATTTTTAATGAAAGTAAATATAGGAACTTTTAATTAAGGTTTTATTATTTTAAAATTTTTCATGTTCTACCGGAAATTTTCAGAATATGTTTTAGAAGAAATTAAAACATGAATTATAAAAATTGAAACGAAAATATTTTCGCTATTTCAGAAGATTTTTACTTTCTGTATTATAAGACTTTTTATTTTTTAAAACACAAGTCTTTAATTTTCTGTAGTAAAAGTCTTTCTATTTTCTAAAACATAAGTATTTTATTTTCTAACTTTAATTCTAGAAATTATGTTTTTTTATTTACTTAAATTGAACTGAATGTATTTAAATTTACATTACAGGGATTGTTAAGTGACATGATTTGAGATTTCATGAAAATGTTGCATATAGGAAATACTTATTCTACACCTTAATTAATATATTATTATTATTAGTAGTAGTATTATTTATTTATTTTATTATTATTATTATTTTCTATTGACAGTAAAAATAAAATTAATAGAAATTTGTATTTTACCTCTGCTTTCAAAATATGAAAATTAAGTATAAAAGTTTTAAAATACGTCCAAGAGGAAAATAATAATTTAGCGAAATTATTTTTTACGCATAATTTTTTTTTAATAATCGAGCAATTCTCATACTTACTTCATATTCCTTTCTTTGAGCAAAATAAAATTAACTTCGACATTTAGCGCAAAGGTGTCGGTTTTTATATAACTTACGAAATAATACAGTCACTATATTTGAACCATGATCACAAATATATGATATTTACATTTACAATGCAATTAGCCAATATCTTTTTAACAAACATTTATCCCAAATACATAAATTAGTGCATTAAAATATATGTGTAATTTGGATAATATATATGTAACACTATTTTAACATTTTATAATTTTTCTCATTTAATTGATGTACGTCCACATTAAAATACTTATTATTTTTTTTTCGTTTGCTCAAATTTTAATTGTTTCTTCACCTGGCAACTTTTCTTTCTCGTATCAAAATTCATTCCATTTTACAATATTCTATTTAAGTTGTAAGCCTATTTTTAATTCTGAAATAGATACGTTCGAGATTTTTCTCGCCGAAAACAGCGGCGTATCCACATAGATTCAAAAACAAATCTTCACATAGTATAGAAATAAACATTACTTGATGTCGCGAGGTTTTTGTAAACAAGGGAAAACACGAAAAAAAAGTGGTCTCTGAGCTCATGCATAAGCTTATATTGGTCATTGCGTAGAAGTACAAGACACCGAAAAACCGCACTGCGTTAAGATCTCTGATCCAATCAGAGCTCACCCCGGAGCTCGTTACAGGTGTAAGTTTTTCAAGAAATTAACTTTGAGATATGTGAAATCACAAGAATGGCTGGAAATGTTCACAATGCTATTCAATGAATACGAATTGCTATGTTTTATAAATCACAACATAACTAACAATATATATAAATTTCACTTACTGAACTGGTGTTCTTATAGTATATTTTTAATACTATCACTTTTCACACAGGTCTCACAAGTTTATAGAAAGTTTCTTTTAATTTGTTTCTTTGCTGCTAAAGACTTGTACAAAAATCTTGGTTGAATTCAGTATGAGATTTTCTATATTTTGGACAGAATGAGTGAATTTCGACCCATCCCCATACAACAATTGATTGCTTTAAGGTGTACTCCTAAGCATCTTATGACATTATAAGACCCCGTATATATGATGTATAATTGGAAATTTACCTAAATAATACAAAACTTCTGTAAATTTTATAACATACAGGAAATGAGTTTTTCTAAGTAATAAATAAGTCATTATCTCTAAGCCTATTATATTTTGCTTACCTAGTGTTTAGCCCTGTATCTACTGACGGTACTTATAAGTACCATTAAAATAACTTGTTAGGTAGCTTTCTTTACAAAAAGCTACCTATTGCAGCCGTTCGGAGGAAAGCGATTTCAAAAAATTTTGGTATATTTTCATCGATCATGACCCCCAGACCCCGAAACCACCCTCCGTTCAAAATTGATATATATATATATATATATATATCCATATATATATATATATATATATATATATATATATATATATATATATATATCTGACCTATGTCACACTGTAACTCTCGTATTTATGAACCAATTTTGATATAATTCGGTGTGTACATAGTACATACCAATGTCTTGACCGAGTTCGTTGGCCAGCTTCATCCGCCATTTTGTTTCAAAATGGCGGCCATTTAAATAACTTTAAAAAATTTAAAATTTGAAATGTGGTACCAAAAAATTGAAAATGGAAAAATATTTTTTTCTTATGTATTTGACCTTTATACAAAGACTTCGTAGCAGTTTTTGTTTTGTCTATATCTTAAAAAATGACTGAGTTATAGCATTTTGAATTTCTAGCAAAGCTGACATTTTGAAACGTCCTGAATTTTGTCACGCGATAAAAGGCGTATTTATGAACCGATTTGGATGTAACTTCGTTTATACATAGTACAGACCAATGTCTCGAACGAGTTCGTTGGCCAGCTTCATCCGCCATCTTGTTTAAAAATGGCGGCCATTTAAAATTTTAAGAAAAATTTAAATTTGAAATGTGGTAGCATAAAATTGAAAATTGAAAAAATATGTTTTTTTTATGTGTTTGACCTTGATAAAAAGATTCGGGAGCAGTTTTTGTTTCGTCTATATCTTAAAAAATGGCTGAGTTATAGCATTTTGAATTTCTAGCGTGGCTGACATTTTGAAACGTCCTGATATTTGCCACGTGATAACAGACGTATTTATGAACCGATTTGGATGTACTTTGGTGTGTACATAGTACATACAAACAACTCAACCGAGTTCGTTGACCAGCTTCATTCGCCATCTTGTTTCAAAATGGTGGCAATTTAAAAAAATTAAAAAAAAATTAAATTTAAAATGAGATACCAAAAAATTGAAAAATGAAAAAGATTTTTTTTGTATGTGTTTGACCTTAATACAAAGATTCCGGAACAGGTTTTGTTTCGTCTACATCTAAAAAAATGGCTGAGTTATAACATTTTGAATTTCTATTGTGGCTGACATTTTAAAACGACCTGATATTTGTCACGCGATAACAGGCGTGTTTATGAACCGATTTGAATGTAACTTGGTCTGTAAATAGTACATACCAATGTCTCGACCGTGTTCGTTGGCCAGCTTCATTCGCCATCTTGTTTCAAAAGGGTTGCCATTTAAAAAAAATGTAATTTAAAATTTAAAATGAGGTATTAAAAAATTGGAAAATGAAAAAGATTTTTTTATGTGTTTGGCCTTGATACAAAGATTCTGGAGCAGTTTTTGTTTCTGAAAATATGTTTTTTTGTTTATATCTTAAAAAGTGGTTGAATTATAGCACTTTGAATTTCTATCATGGCTAACACTTTGAAACGATCTTGTATTTGTCACGCGATACCACACGTATTCGCCTATTTCGATGGAAGAAGGCATGTGGATAGTATACATCAATATCTCGACCAAGTTCGCTGGCCAGCTTCATCAGCCATCTTGTTTCAAAATGGCGGCCATTAAATTAAAAAAAATTATATTTAAAGTGAGGTGCAAAAAAAAATTAGAAACTGAAAAAGGTTTCTTTCTTAAGTATTTGACCTTGATATAAGGATTCAGGAGCATTTTTTGTTTGTCTTTATCTTAAAAAATGGCTTAGATATAGCAATTTCAATTTCTAAAGTGGGTGACATTTTGAAAAATCTGATTTTTTGCCTGCGACAGCACTCGTATATATCAACCGATTCCGATATGAGTGAGCATGTGCACAGCAATTACTAAGGTCTCGACCAAGTTCACTGGTTAGCCTCATCTACCATGTTGTCTTAAAATGGCAGGCACTTTAAGAAATCGCCGAATTTGGCAGCCAAATATAAGTGACTTTAAATAAAAGCAGCTTGGATAAAGCTGACTAATTTCGCGAAATTCTCATTCATAATGATTTAGTATTGATAAAAATTAGTATTGAATCTCCTACATTCGGTTTCCACTTAATTGAGCTTCGTGTGTTTGAATAATATAAGTTGGCTTTTTAAAAACAAGGAATATGAAAGCTACCTCTTCCTCCCGGCACTGGCCGGAAGGACTTTTATAAAATTCATTTAATACATCGATTAGTATTAATACAGTTTAGAATGTGTTTTAGATGCATTACTTTATCTGTTTCCAAAAGCATTATTCGTTACACAAAACAAAAATATTTTTAAAAGGATGATTTCTTTTGCCTTTGCATCTTTACAGCGTTAGGGGGGAGGGGGAGGAGGAATTTTTCAATTTGAAAATATTTCTATTATAAGAACATTATATTTTTACATTTCCTAATTCTACAAAATACTAAGGAAAATCTTTAAAATAAAAGATTTGAGTGAAGTGATAAATATTGCACAAAATCCCTATAAATTCAAATATGATTAATACTTCTAAATCCTTCAATTCTTCTAAAATCCTTCTAAAATGTATTATATGATTATGTAAATCTTCTAATGTAGTTTCAAAAATTCACTAAAAGTGCTTTAGAAGATAAAATTTTCATGAATTCATAATTCAGTACATAAAAGGTTAAAATTTCAACTACTTGTTTTTTAATTTTTTTTTCAGTGAAAAGTAAAACTCCTACCATCTCAAGAGATAGCGTAAATTTGAAATTACAAGAATAAAACGCATGGAAACGTTTATCGAGGCCCTTTTAAAACATTTTTTTTTTGTTTCTTAGAAATATGCACACAAAATATAAAGAAAGAAATTATATAACGTAATATATGTATAACTGATAAGGTATTTTAGTAAGAAAATGGCACTAAAATCTTTTGTAAACGTGTGAATAATACAGGTAAAAAAAAATGAAAAAAATATGTTCTCACGCGTCCTCTAAAATTCTTTTATGCCTATAGCATTTTGCGTGTATTACAGTGTGTCCACGTATAAACTGACCGACCTTTATTTTTCCAACCGTTGTCCTAGATGCATACTTCCAATTACAAAAGGGATCAAAATTAGGTGCAGAGTTAAGATAAAAAAAGTTTGAAGCGAAAAAACAATTTAGCGAAGAATTACAAAATTTAAATTTTTATACGGTCTCCCGGTCCTATAAGTTATATTTAGTAAAATTTTCCTGTTACACTGACAAGTAAGACCAAAAAAAAGTCCCGTTATTCTACGATTAAAATTGACCGAGTAATACCTGTTTAAAGTTGGAGCATATTTTTTGCTACAAATTAGGGGTCATTCACAAATTTAGTAGAAATATAATTATCGTCAGATATATTGAAGAAATGGTTGAGAGTAAAATTAGCATTGCAATATAACTTTGAAATCTTTAATCATTCTGACATATTACTGTAAAATATACAATTTGTACTGAACATATAAGAGGATAAAAATAACAGAATTTTTGTTAAATAAAAGGATGAAAAACAACAACCTCAATTCTTTACAAAAATGATACATATTTTAAATTGCTGTTAGATTACACCGTCTTTCAAATTTTGGGTTGTGGCACGTTTTTTAGCTTTTGAAAATTGATTCACGTGTATTTTTTAGCGCTGAATCCGAAAATGACCTTCATTTTAAACCATCACGTCAGAATTTTTATCAAATCAGAAATTTCAAAGTTAAAAAGCTCAAAGTTAAAATTGATCCCCTTCTCTCCTCCCAACCTCATCGGACCCCTGAGCTGTTTAGCTATAAGAAACCCAGTATAAGTCACAAAATTGAATAAATTATTGAATTAAATAAAAATAAACTGGATAAAAAAGCCTTACATCTACTTTTTAGTATCAGATTTTTCGCTATTATTCTAACCTTTAAATTTATGATTTGCGAAAAATCCTGACATGGTTAAAAGTGAAGCTAAATTTTTTATTTATCGTTAAAAAATATATAAAACGTAGTTATAAAAGTTAACAAACACAACCATCGTAGGTTTATGTTATCTAATGTAAAACCATTTCTTAAACTTGTTGACGGTAATCTATCCGAATTGTTTTATGTTATCCTCTAATATAAGTATGTATAAGATGGTAAGTGTAGAAAATCTTAATAATATTGCATTATAATCGGATTTAAGTCAGCATGTAAAATTTTAACTTCGATCGGACATTTGAAAGTCAGTTAAAGTTCGAGTAAAAATTTTAAAGTGGAAAGACAATCGTTGTAAGTTAAATAAAACCTTAAGAAATTAACATAATTTTTGTTAAAAGAAGTCATAGCCTCAATTCCTTACAAAATACAACATATGTTAAAGTACAATTATTTTAACTAATCTGAAATTTAACTAATAAAGTTAACTCAGTCGTAATAGTTGTACGATTTCTTTCAAGCCGCAGATACCTTGAAGTAAGTTTAAGTACTTTATATACGATCCCTGAAAGCATGGTCGAAATCATCTGTTTTGATATGAAAAAAAGTGATATAAGTCATGCATTTCAAAGTTTCATAACTCGGTCAATTTTAATGTTAAGGAATGGAACTTTTTCTGTCTTACTTGTTAGTGTCACCGTAAATTTTTACTAAATATCACTTATAGGACAGGGGGACCGTATAAAAATTTAAATTTCGTAATTTTTTAATAAATATTTTTCTTGACCCAAATCGCTTTAAAAATAATTCTTTATCTTATTTAAACCATTTTTTGTAATGGGAAGTATGCATCTAGGACCAACGGTTGCGAAAATATAGGTCGGTCTGGTTATACGTGACACACTGTATAAAATATTGACGTCTTAACCCTCTTTTTTTCATCGGATGACGAGTAAAAATCCTATTACCTAAAGAGTAAATGCAAATTAGAACTTAGTATGAATTTTACGCTCGAGTATATCTATCAATCCTTATTTTTATTACAATTGTGCTCACATGTTGTTTGTACGTGTGGGTGTGTACTTAGCAGATATTTGGAAAGAAATCTAACAAAAAAATACTAAACAATTGTAAATACAGTAAGCTCTCTGCAAGGCTTTGTGTAAGACGGAAATCTGTCTAATTGGGAAAGATTTTCAAGTCTCTGCGAATCCATAGACACAGAGTAAAATTTGTCTAAGGACGGAATATTGTCTACTGCGGAAAACTTTCTTCGTCCCGATCGATTCCGGCTTAGACAGAGTTTACTGTACATAACAGACGTACGTTATAAAACAACGAATAAATATATTCCCATTCGACATCAAAAATTATGTTATACCTCGCATTTTTTTTTCCCGTCTAATGTATAAAATATTGGCTTGTTGTCCCTGCATCTGATGAAGAGTAAAACACCTATCATCTAAATACTGGATGTAAGTCAGATATTAACAAAAATATGACATTCGAATAGTTTATCATTTCTTATTATTATTGCAATTGTGCACACCGAAAAATACTCATATTAGAAATTTTTACTCAGAAATTTTTTATATAGAGGTTCGCTATAGAGAGACTCCACTGTACATATATGCACCTAGCATATATTTAGAAAATATATATCACTAATTTAAAAGTACTAAAAACGATCGTAAATGCATAAGAGACGTACTCTGCAAAACAACGAATAAATATATTTCCATTACGACATCTACAATTCTGTTATACTTCGCATATTTTTCATGTCTAATATATAAAATATTGACTTCTTTTTTTCTTAATTTTTTATCCAATGAAGAGTAAAACTGCTGCCTTTTCAAGACTGAATGTAAATTGGAAATTAAGAAGAATGAGATGCATGGATAGTTTTTATCGATTATCTTGTAAAACAGGAATATTCTTTCGTTTAAATGAAAATCGCAAAATTATATTTTCAGACGCAATACATATTTTTTATTGGAGCGAATTTATTCTGTTCGTCTTTAAAAATTATTTTTCTAATTTGCACACCCAAATTTAGTTACCGATTTTGTTTTTTATAAACATATTGGAAGAAAGCTATTAAGAACCTAATACAAATATGTACACAGAAAAATACTAATAAGCAATTACATATGTATATATACAATTAATTAGACAATGAACAAAATAACGCATAAATAAATTTCCACGCGACCTCAAATACTCTCTAGTGTCTCGCATATTTTGCTTGTATAATATATAAAATATTGGCTTCAAGTTCTTTAATTTTTCATCCAATAACGAGAAAAGATATACTATCTCAAAAGTGAATAAAATTGGGAAATTAGCAAAAATGCGACACATGGATAGATTTCATAATCTCATGAAAATATCTATTGTTTTCTACAAATTTGCGCACTGAAAAAAATGCAGAGAAATTTTCTGGATATACATAACTGTAAAGCTTCCAATTTTTTATAATTACTAGGGGGCTCTGTCCCCTACGAGCTACGCTCATCAACCTCCGTTCAGACACCGCAGACTTTAAAAGTACGCTAATTTGATCGGCTTTAAAAAGATTTCGGAAGATTGAATTATAATTTAAAAAACAGTGGCGATCTCCCTATAAACGGATTTCTATTAATTTCTCTTTGATTGGGGAATTTTAAGGCCAAATCCGCTGCGGTACCACTTGATTATCCCATCGACCAATCTCGCCAAATTATATAAATCGCCAAACCACTCGCCAAATTATACAAATTGACATAATTTTTATTTTAAATAACGAAAGAACAAATAAATTAGTGCAACATTAATAAAAATACAAATACAATGTCGAAATAAAAGTAACTTAATGACGTAGACACGTGAACTTGCTTAAAGTCAAGTTAATGTGACATTTACGATCAACCATTATTGGCATTTAATCTTATAGTTTGGCGAATGATAGATTTTTGGTCGACGGGATAACTAAGTAGTACCAAAGATACAATCGCTGTTTTCGTCTTTGATTAAGTAAAATAAATTAAACATTTCAAAATAAGCTAATATAAAAGGAATTAAGAAAACAGAATCTTTGTCTCCCGGTATTTTTTAACGAAGTGAAAAGAAAGTTCTTTTAAATAAGACATTTTAAATTAATCGTTTTTAATCTAACGTAATTTTGACCAAACTATTCTTTCTCTTTTTAATATTCACGTGAAAATACTTTTGTTAGAAATGAAATATTATTTGCGCTTTCCTAACAAAAATAGTTGAAAAGTATTTTCTGAAAATATCAAATAAATGTCTAGCGCAATTTCTAAGTTTAAACTGTTTTGCAATATTATTTTGTGTTCATTTTATGTAATAACTGTAATGTGACGTAAATATGACGTAATTTCTCCTATTTAAGACTTCTAACGCATGTTAATGAATTTATTATTTTACAATTTCCTTTCTCTCTTAAAATTCACGTGTAAATATAGTTTTTATGACGTAATTTTTAATAAGTTCCTGCTTTTTGTACATAATTATTTAATTCTAATTCCAAATGTTCTTTTCTGTTTATAATAGTCACGTGTAAATAAATTTTTAATTTATTTACACGTATAAATATTTTTTTGAAGCAAACATTGTTTGCGCTGCTTATACAGTTGGAAACAGTTTAATTTAATATCACTTTCTAAAATATGTAAAAAATATCTCTAAAAATGCTGAAAATTTGAATTTAAAATAGAAATAATACCTCAAAAAATGAGTCAAATTAAAAAAAGAAATACAGTCTGCACACCGGGAACTTAAAATGTATAAAATGATCTAAAAATGATTAAATTCCCATGAATAGTGTTTGATCCTATAAATTTTTTTTAGTGGAACGATTTTGTCCAACTTTAGCATTAAATATCTCTTAAAATAATTCTTCGATTTGGAAACTGTCTGCATCAGCGTGTTTATCGAACATTTCTGTATAATGCTACCGATTTTCATATTTTTGTATGCATTATTTTTCTTAATATTAACGAAGAAAGACCTCCGGTCACAAACAATTCAAAACCGGCGGCGGTGACAGCGTTAGTTACATTTTTTAGAATAGAGAGAAAATTTTCGAAGAGTATTCTTCATTTTATTGGTAAATTTCCGTCATTAATTAAATTAAATATATTTATTCATAAAATATTTTACTCGGTAATCAAAAGTGTTGTCAGGTATGCAAGAATAGCTTCATGGTATGCTTATACGTAGCATGGTATGCATATATGCAGTGTATGAAAATGAAAAGGCATCTATAGAACAAAGGATAAGTAAAATGCGTTTGTAAATAAATAACAGTTCTGTGTTTAGAACAACGAAGAAATAAATTTCAACACGACCTCATGTATTCTCAAGTATTTTGCGTGTTTTGCATTGCTATAATATATAAAATATTGGCTTCTTGTTTCGTAATTCTTAATCCAATGAAGATTAAAACTCCTACCATCTCAAGACTGGATGTAAATCGGAAATTAGCAAGAATGCGACGCATAGATAGGTTTATCAGTCCCATACAGAACGCTCTCGTTTTCAACAAATCTGTGCACTGGAAAACGCTGAGAGAAATTACATACATATACATAGCAGCAAAAGGTTTCAAATTTTGGAAAACCGCATGTTTGATTAGTAGTCGTCACCTTATTTAGTTGCAAATTTCCATCCTTGTGTAAATGAAATACATTTATTCAGAGATAGTCTTACTCAATAATCAGAATTATTGTGAGCTTACATGTAGTATGTTTTAAAAAAAAAAAAAAAAAAAAAAAAAAAAAAAATCCCTGCCGGCTGGGGCCTACAGAGGGAGGTAGATTTTGAAGTTAAATACTAAATTCACCAACAAAACTTAAATCAAGATTAGAGATGAACCCAGTTCCTTCACTAAGAATGAGCTCGAGGGAGCTAAACATTTTGTGAAAATTCTAATATACACGAATACGCACACGCATGTATATGGAATAGGTTTAAAAATGGCTAAAGCAAATTCAGAGAACCTCAAAGTGTTAAAATATGTTAATATTTCCATACTCGGGTTTTTATCATGTTTTAATCAGTTTCTTCAAACTCACATGACGTTACATATTCACCTGCTGAGGTCCATTATATTTCTAATATGACGCAATATATATATTTTTTTTAATTCGTCAAACTATTTATTTCATTTTGAGTTTTCATGCGGAAATCTTGCCCTAGAAACTTATGACGTAAAATCTTGCAATAGAAAAGCAATTGTTGTGGTGAGAATTTTATTGCTTTTCTTAAATTGTTGGCAACTGCTATAACGAAAGATATTTCTTTTTTCCTGTCATTGTTGTGAATGAGCTGGTTTTATCAGAATCATGTTAAGACGGTATTCAAAATTTTTAACCCTCTCCATTTCCATTACCTTGGGCCGATTTTGCCCATTTTCAACCCCTACCGTGATATTAGCCATCTCAAAGTTGTTGGCGAGTTTGAAGACGATCCGTGATTAATTGCGACTTTTATCGTGCGGACAAAATTCAATACATACATACAAACATACATATATATATATATATAGAGAGAGAGAGAGAAACGTTTTAGGTGGGGGTGGTTTTGGGTTCCTGGGGTCATATAATGAAAAGTTATGAAGGAATTTTTCAAAAGTCGCATTATGGTAACGACTGCAAAAGGTAGTATGTCTTACGAAATCTACCTAACAGTAACAGCGTTTGAAAACAAATAAAAAACGTGTGTTTTAAACAAACAATAATAAATTTGCACACTCCTCAAGTAATCCCAAGTGTCTCACGTGTTTTTGGTGACTATAAATTGTTTCCTTGTTCCTTAATTATCAATCTCATTTCCTACAAATCTGTGAATAAAAAACTTAAGAGAAATTACATGCACACACATAGATGAAAAGTTTCAGATTTTTAAGAAACAAAAATTTCGAATAGGAAATTGGAAGTTTCAATTCCTTAAATAAATCAAATACTTTTATTCAGAAATAGTTTTACTGAATAATCAGAAAGTTAGTCAGCTATGTATATAAATTTAGTATATGGATATGTAAAGGTATTTAAACAACAAAATATCAGTAAAAACGTGTGTAAATGAATAACAGACCTGTCATTTAAAACATCAATAATAAATTTCCTCACGACAGGAAAAAATGTAAAGTGTCTCACATGTCTTGCGTGTCTAATAGAGCGATCACAAGAAATCAATTTTCGATTTTTTTCTGGAGGACCCGCAGAAAATTGCCAATGGACTATAAAATGAGATTGGCAAAGTTTTAGCTCATTTGGATAATATTAACCCGTGCCTAATTGAGGTTTAAGTTTGAGAAAAACGTGTTCGCAAAAAAAAGCTGTTTTTTCTTCATGAAATAAATACAATTGAACCTAGAAACTTAAATCAAGTCTCATTTTATATAAAAAAATGTTTTGCTTTGAAGAACTACACACCATTTTTTTTCTAAAAATTTATAGATTTAAAAATATGCGCATTTTTCTGGACCAGACTTCATCCGAATCTTAAAAAATGTTATGAAAATACGAAATATCAAAATATTTTTTTTTTATGAAAATACAAAAAAAAAAAAAAAAATTGTAACATTCTATTTCATCTGCTTTGCACCTTTTTTCATTTTGTACATAATAAAGAGTTTAGTTAAAAAAAAATCGAAAATAATCCCAATTTCAAACTGAAAGAATAAAAAAGGGGGGGGGGGCAAGGAGAAAGTATCAAAATTGGAACAAATAATGCTCAAATGCATTTTATTATTAAAGTTGTGTTACAAGAAAGGAAGCATAGTAAAGAAAAGAAATTATTATCCCTTACAATTGTCACGTTAACCTTTCCAGTATAGAAAAATTCTGTTCGTAAAATAAAGAAATGATTGGCTACACCGAAATTTACAAACGACTTTTTTTTAGAAATTAAAACACATTACTTTAATCTTTCAATGTAAAAGAAAAATTTTATTAAAATATTCTTGGTGCCGTTTGTTTGTTTGGAATTAAAATTAGGTAGTCCCGACATAGGGTCACTGCGCCGGAAAGGATTAAGGTAGTTAAGGCTTAGATAAGGTGGCTTTTGAAGAATCTTGAAATGTTTTTTCTACATTCAGATACAACTTTTAGCATATACTGTTTTTATTTTTCGTCTTATGTTAAACAGGAATTGAAATCTCGGGTTAATTTTCTTCCCCTTTCAGCTGTGTCATTGACAACTTTAAAACCATTCACTGTTTTCTTGCTTTCAAATAAGGTTTATTTTCACATCATACATTGGGAATCACTATTTAAAAAATGCTTATTAATATATAATCTCTTAACAATTTTTACAGTTTGAGATGAAACAAAAACTTTTTTGTTCAATAAATAATCCACTTCGTTGAAACCATTTGTTGCTCTTAAATTCCTACCATCGTCATCATTTCTTCTCCAAACGACATTAATTTTACAGCCATGCTTATGTTGACTTTTTTTCCAAAGTATCGTCTAAAAATGAAAATGCAACCTTATCTGAGTTAAGATACCAAACCATATTATGATTTTCGCGAGTGCCTTGTCTGCAACCTATTTAACATTTTTTCTGTAGTGAACAAGTGATTTTATAATTTGCGGGTCTTTGATTGAGGTCCAAAGTAGAAGTGGGAGTATTGAAGCATACTTTTACATAAATATTGATTAGAAATAAGCAAAGGTCTCTAATACCTTCTTTTTCTAAATTTGTTATTGAGAGATTATCTATGACAATATATTTTAAGAGAATAAATGGCCTGTTCCATGCATCTGACATAATTAAAAGCACCAGGTGCTCTAAAAAAAAGTATTTTGCAGGAAGGAGTCCTATAAAAATTAAACAAAGTTGGTGAAACTCTTTATAATTATCCCTGAGCTGTAAATTTTTAAAAGGTACTGTAAGAAAATTTCTTCTGAATTAATTATTTATATCTAGTATTTCATCTTCAATAGCATTATTATACTTACTCTGGTTTAATTTAGACCACGCCATCAGATTTGCGTTTTTAAATATCTGGCTGAGGGGCAGTGATTATGCCCATTTACAATCAAAAACAGCTTTTAGGATAATTTCAAAATTATGGTGGCGACATGGTAAATACAGAAGACTTTTCCTTTAACAAATGCTATAGAAAAATGCAGGCTCCTCTGAGGCGACCGGTGTTTACTGCAGTTATATCAAAACATATTGCCTGGATTTTACCAACTTCCTACCACTCTGCAACTGCTGAAAATGCATCTTTCACCTGAATTATTCCGGTACTATTTTCAAGCTGTGGAACTCGTAGGAACTGTTCTTCATCCCCACAACTAATTAAAACTTCCATCCACTCTACATTTTCTTTATTCAAAAAATGGTTCTAAATGGCATGTTCTCTAAATCTAGAAGCTTCCCTGGTGTTCAGTTTCATTTTGCAAATATTATAAAATAAAATACATAAAACTTGACAATTACTTGGTAACTTACTGACAATGATATGATGAGGCATGTGGCCAATTTAAAAAATCTTACATTTCTGTCATTATATCAAAAGGGAGAGGGGGTTCTACGGAATGTTTCGTCAATTCTAAAAATAGATAACGATAACAGGTTACAAAAACAGCCTTGTGATAAAAAGAGAAATTCAGAGGTTCAATTGCAATACAAATCGAGAAGCTCTTTCTTACTATACAGAACTAGATAACTAATAATCAGTTATAATTAGTGAAATATTTTTAAAGTTACAAAAATTGTTCAGTTTTTTTTTGCCTATTAATGAAAAAAAATACAAAAAAATTATCAAAAGTTATAAAATTATTAATTTGTCATTTTTCACTTATTTGTCAAAAATGCAGAGTTTGAGGGTATGGTTCACGAGCTGACCTGAAAAATACTAAATGTTCATTAAATATAAGTTTTGATGAGAGTAAAAGTCCAAGGCAACAATAGTTTCTATGAAATAAAAAAAGAATCAGGTTTTTAAGACAAATAGTTTCCACGTAAAGAAAGAAAAACGACAATCTTTTGCCAAAAATTGCAAATTTTCAAGAAATCTACCTCTATGAGGCACGGGTTAATGTTATTCATTTGAGCTGAAACTTTGCCAATCTCATTTTCTAACTAATTGGCAACTTTCAGAAGGGTCCCCCAGAAGAAAACGTTAATTTTTTTCCCATGTTGCTTGTGACCACCCTAGTGTCTAATATATAAAGTATTGGCTTTTGTTCCTTAATTTTTAAACCAATAAAAAGTAAAACTCCCATCATCTCAAAACTGAATGCAAATTTGAAATTAGCAAGAAATCGACACATGGATAGTTTTATCGATTTCCCTGTAAAACACTCACGTGTTCTACAAATTATGCATAGAAAAACCTTGAGATATAGATATAGATATTATATAGATACGTATAGCTGCAAATGTTTCCGATTTTTGAGAATCAACAATTTCGAATAGTAATCATAGTCTTATTTAATTACAATTTCCATTCATTAGATAAATCAAATACTTTTATTCAGTAATAGTTTCGTTCGATAATCTGAGATGTAGTCAGCTATTAATGTAAATGTAGCATATGGAAATGTAAAGGTAGTTAAGAGGCTACTTCAGTCAAACGAAAAGACCCGTTCGCCAATGCTCATCCTATGGAAGAAATTTATAAAGATATCTCGGTCGCATTTCAATATTTTTAAATGATTTCTTTTGCATTGAATAGTTGAGATCGATCTGTATGCAGGTCGTTGTTTACCTTTTCAATTTTGATCGCAGGTATTTCTTATGTGGACACTTTCATTTTCGGAACCGGTTTCGAAAGTAAAAGCATCCTCATAAAAAATATCCGCAATCAAAATCGAAAAAGTAAACAACGGTCTGCATACAATTCGATCTCAACTATTAAATGCAAAAGAAATCATTTAAACATATTGAAATGCGACCGAGATATCTTTATAAATTTCTTCCATAGGATTAGGATTAGCGAATGCGTCTTTTCATTTGACTGAAGTAGCCTCTTAAACAACAAAATATCAGTAAAAACGTGTGTAAACGAATAACAGACATGTGATTTAAACGATCCATAATAAATTTCCACACGCCCTGAAAAAATGTAATGTGTCTCACAGTCTTGCGTGTCTAATATGTAAAATATTCGCTTCTTGTTCCATAATTTTTAATCCAATTAAGAATAAAACTCCTACCATCTCAAAACTTAATGTAAATTGGAAATTAGCAGGAAAACGACGCATGGATAGCTTTATCGATCCCCCTGTAAAACACTTACGTTTCATACAAATTTGTGCATATAAAAACTTTGAGAGAAATTACATATATCCGTATAGCTGCAAAATTTTCCGATTTTTGAGCATCAAGAATTTCGAATCGTAATCTTTGCCTTATTTAATTGCAATTTTCATTCATTTTTATTCAGGAATAGTTTTCACTCAATAATCTGAGATGTGGTCAGCTATTAATATAAATGTAGCGCAGGGAAATGTAAGGATAGTTCAACAACATATCAGCAAAAACGTGTGTATACGAATAATAGACATGTGATTTAAAAGATCAATAATAAATTTCCAAACGACCTGAAAAACTGTAAAGTGTCTCAAGTGTCCGTTATATAAAATATTGGCTTCTTGTTCCTTAATTTTTAATCTAATGAAGAGTAAAACTCCTACCATCTGAAGATTGAATGTGAATTGGAAATTAGTAAGAGTGCGACGCATGGGATAGCTTTATCTATCTCTCTGCAAAACGCTCTCTTACATAAATAAGGATAGCTGCTAAAGTTTCCGATTTTTGAAACCAATTTCGAATAGTAATCTTTGAGCTATTTAATTGCAATTTTCCGCCATTAAGTAAATCAAATCTATTCAAAAATATTTTTACTCAATAATCATAAATGTAGACAGCTATGTATATCAATGTATCATATGGAAATCTAAAAGTATTTAAACAACAAAATATCAGTAAAAACGTGTGTAAGCGAGTAAGAGACATGAAATTTAAACGATCAATAATAAATTTCCTCACGATCTGAAAAACTGTAAAGTGTCTCGGTCTTGCGTGCCTAATATATAATATACTGTCTTCTTGTTCCTTAATTTTTAATCCAATGAAGAGTAAAACTCCTACCATCTCAAGACTGAATGTAAATTGGAAATTAGCAAGAATGCGACGCATGGATAGCTTTATCGATCCCCCTGTAAAACACTCACCTCCACCTCTTTCGCCTTTCTCTATCCTGTACTGGTAGACGTGCAGAGTGAACAGAAAATGGGAATTCTTCGCATCTTCTTCGTTCTCTGTAAAGAGAAGAATGCTTTCAGTAAGGAAAAATGCAGCAAAGGAGTTGTGGTTGTTTAAAGGAATTAATAAGCATAAATAGTAAACATTCTTTATCTGGTTTATGCAAGTTAAGGGAGAATTCCGTCATCCGACGACATAATAGTATGATGGTATAATAAAATGCATGTTAATAAATGATTTATTTAATTAAAGCCGTGTTATTAACAAAATATTAGAAATTTTCCCTTTATTTTGACTATATTAATAGAAGGAGGTTTATAAATGTGATAAATAAAAATCTGTAGATATTCTTGTATAATAAACAGTAATTATGTCTTTGAAAGAAGATAGCGCTATTAAATACACTTTTTCAACATACACATTTTTTTTTTTTTTTTTTTTTAATCAATTTATTGTAACAGAAAACGGGAATTCTTTGCGGCTTCTCCGATCTCTTTAAAAACAACAACAACAACAAAAATATTTGCTTTGAGTGAGAAGAAATTTGGTAAATAATTTGCATTTGTATAAAAGAATTAATAAACATAAATAGCAGGCAATTTTTATCTCGTTTATGTGGGTTAAGGGAGAATTCAATCATATGAAGTCATTGTAGGTAATGGTATGTTAAAATACATGATAATAAATATGATTTATTTAATTAAAACCATGCTATTAACAAAATATTAGACATTTTCCCTTCATTTTGTATATATTAGTAGAGGAGGTTTATAAATATGGTACATAAAAATCTATAGATATCTTGTATAATAAACAGTTATTATATGTTTTATAGAAGATATAGCTATAATAAGTACACTTATTCAATATTCATACATTTTTATTTTTTATTTATTTATTTATTTATTTTTTTTTTTTTGTAATTAAATCATCTCATTTAACAGAAAATAAGAATGTGCCTTCTCTGATCTTGTTAACAGCAACAACAACAACAAAAATGTTTGCTTTGAGTACGGAGAAATTTGGCAAAGAAATTGCATTTGTATAAAAGAATTAATGAGCATAAATACTAGACGTTATTTATCTCATTTATCCAATTTAAGGGAGAATTCAACCATCTGAAGATATTATAGTACAATGGTTTCAGAATATATATATTAATAAATATCATTTATTTAAATAAAAGCATGTTATTAACAAAAATATTAATTTTTCCTCCATTTTGAGCATATTAATAGAAGAGGCAGCTTATAAATATGATAAATAAAAATCTATAGATATCATATATAATAAACAGTTATTATATCTTTGAAAGGAAATATAGCTATTAGATACACTTATTCAGAATAGATACACTTATTCAGAATTTTTTAGTTATCGCATTAAATTTATCTCATATAACAGAAAATGGGAATTCCTCGCATATTCTCAGTTCTCTATAAAAAATAAGAATTCTTTGAGTAAGGAAGATTGCAGCAAATGAGTTGCATTTGTTTAAAAGAGTTAATAGGTATAAATAGTATAATGTTAATTGATAGAATGAGCTGTGATTTTAGATTGGCATATTTGAAGCTTTTAAAATTCGATTTATGTTAAAATAATTTATAGGTTACAATTCAATTTATTTTCGAAAATTAATTAAAAAATATATTTTTTTATATTAATTTTAGAAAAATGTGACAAAATGTGAAAATTTTTAACAAGAATATATTTTTTAAAATTTCAAGTATGCAAGTTGAAAGTTACAGCTCATACTCAAAAGCAGTATGTGAATTATGCTTAAAAAATATCCGTAGATAAAATTTGCCGAAACATCCAAGTATGATATTCAATTTAGGTGGTAGTATTGAAAATGTTAAAGTTTGTTACAATTTCTATACGTATACTACCCCCTAAGCAAAATTTAAGTTTAGCATATATTAGTAGACGTAATTAATAATCGATTGGTACCACTCACATTTTTATGGGATTATTTGCAGCAGGGTTAATTGGGGGGATGTAACTTATTTTACAGGAATTTATAGTAATTAAGGAGAGGTCTTTAATATAAAACAATATAATACAATAGTTATTAATAATTTCCCTCATATTAGGACATCATTTAAATAAATGTTTAAAAGCAATAGAAAAACAGCAGAAGAAGTTCGAGTTGTATGGGGTACCATTTACATTTTAATTTCTAACACATCATAAAAAAATTGAGATACACTAAAATATAGTAATGTACAAACTTTGACTATTTCTTAACACATTTTCAATGTGTTTAAAGTGGAAGAAAAAAATACGTATGAAGTACTTAGATTTATTTAAATAACACTTAAAGTTGGACTTAAAAAAACTTTTTGGGTAATGGGGAATAGGGTTACAAGGAATATTAAAATTGAAGAAAACTATTATTTACAAGAATAACCAAAATTATTGAATGAATAAACGATAGTACATAGTCTACAAATCACCAGATTCTTGGAAAAAATTTTCTAATTTTTACAAAAATTTCAAGTGTAGATTCTATCGCTCCACAACTTACTTGGGCCCAAATTGCATAAG
Organism: Maratus speciosus; assembly: GCA_963932465.1. Taxonomy (NCBI): domain Eukaryota; kingdom Metazoa; phylum Arthropoda; class Arachnida; order Araneae; family Salticidae; genus Maratus; species Maratus speciosus. The sequence goes on along the minus strand of OZ010798.1, from coordinate 404,039,977 downwards.
TCAGGAATTTTATCCACTCCATCCCACTTCCATCCTCTGAATGTTATCCATTGAAAAACAATCAGAATGCAGCTTCTTCATTTGCTGTACAACCTGGTAAACAGCCTATCTCAGATGATACGTCGGAGTGGAATGATCGTTCAGCTTCACTAGACGCATTGTGAAACCGTTGTTTAGCTGATATTCCATATTACCTTACACGCCATCTTGAAAAAAATAACCTCTTCACTCGTCAACATGTTAGCATAGAGGTAAGCTGACTAACACAGTATTGTTGAATTTAAAATTGAACTTGGTTAACATCACAGACAAAGAGGTCTTATATTAAAGGGGTCTTTGGACTCTTAAAGCTTCAAAATTTTGTTTAGCTGATATTTCATATTACCCGACACGCCATCTTGAAAAAAATAACTTCTTCACTCGTCAACAAGTTAGCATAGAGGTAAGCTGACTAACACAGCATTGTTGAACTTAATATTGTACTTTGTTAACATCACTAACGAAGAGGTCTTATATTAAGGGGTCTCAGGACTCTTAAAGCTTCAAAATTTTGTTTAGCTGATATTCCATATTACCCGACACGCCATATTGAAAAGAATAACCGCTTTACTCGTCAACAAGTTAGCAGAGAGTTAAGCTGACTAACACAGCATTGTTGAACTTAATATTGTACTTGGTTAACATCACTGACGAAGCGGTCTTATATTAAAAAGGTCTCAGGAATCTTAAAGCTTCAAAATTTTCGAAATTTAATTTTTTTGGATATTAAACTTCTGTTTTTTTCTGAACATTTTAATATAATTGTTTTCTTGAAATTTCCATTCCGAAACTTTGATATAATTTCTCTCCAAGTGACGTTTTTAGACGTAACTCAAAAACTTCTGAATATTTTTAATGAAATTTTCAAAACACATGTTTCATGTTAGTCTGTATAAACTGGACCTAAAACTTAATTTTTATTATAAAAAAAAAAAAAGGTGATTCTACTGTTGAAGTTTTCAAGATTTTGTTTTAGCTAAATACAACTTTGTATTAAAAATGTAAAAATGCTTTAAATACAAATTTATTTAGGTTCATAGTAATTATTACAATCTTAAGTATAATTAGACTAAAAAAATTAATGTTGTTGCAAAATTTATTTTGTAATACTGAGCGTAAGCTGTTACACCAATTTTCTGCTCGACAAATGTCTGAAAGTTTGGAGCCCCCTATAAAGACTAATTCTGTTTCTAGTAAATTTTTAAATACATGAAATGAAAGAAAATGCTTATATATTTCACCCCAATAAAAATTGCGTTTTTAAATCATATAAATTTAAGATATTAAATGTTTAAAATGGTCTTTTTTATTCTTTTTTTCCAATTTTAAAGAATTTTAAGACCCCTTAATACAAATTTTACCTACAAAACTCTGTCACTCCACCAACAGGTATCTAAACAGAACTCACTGGAGTTCATCAAGGGAGTACTGGGAAGTTGTCGGACAGTTTTACGAGAGGCTGCAGCGCAGTACTAGCCAGATATTAAAATATTCCATACTGCCCGACCATTCCATAATACACGAACTTCCTCTACTAATAAATATGCTTTACGATGCTGGAAGCAAGTTCTAACTAGCAGTATATTAATTACCGGCCGACCTTGACCTTTTGGTCTCCTTTAAAATTTATGTTTGGGAAAGCATTCTAAGCATTGTATCATGTTACTCTTAGTCATAATTTAATTTACTCCGACTCCCTTGAATGTAATTAATATAATCTCTTAAGCTAATGTTTGTTTTTGCTGCATTAAAATATCTCAATCAGTGGAGTCTCTGTAAGCAAGTAAACCCTATTGTTTTACAATGTAAGCATATGGGAATTTGGCAAAATATTAGAGATATCGCCAAACTGGCGTCACTTTTGGCGAGTAATTTTGGCCAGCAAATTTGGCAAGTTGGCGACAAGCATGGCTGCATTTGGCAACAGAACAGAGTGCCCTCTATAGTAACCCCCTTACAGGTATGGAGATGCATTAAATGCTCTTCAATAACCAATGAAATACGTTTCATTCGGGCTTTGGCATTAAATAAATAACAAAAAATCGCGATCTCTGTGCCCCGTACGATAGAGTAATATATATATATAGATTATGCAATAATAATTATTATTATGCAATAATTTTGCGTTTAACAATAAATATTATTTGCTTACTTTAAGAGAATACATAAATATTCAAATTAAACGGTTAAAGCCATAATAAACAAAAATAGTAGTCATTCTTTACCTAACTTAATCAGATTACAAAGAATTCCTTCATCTAACGTCATAAAAGTATGCGAAAATGAATATTTATAATTTGCCTTTACTTTATGAAAAGCGCATTATTAAGAGATTAATATATACGTTAATTTAGTAAAAATTATTCAACATTATTTTCTTCATGTAAGTCCAGATGCCTTATCAGTAAATCTTATATCTACAATATTTAAAAGGGTTCTATTAAAAGTGAGTTAATAACAGATTAATGTATACATTAGTTTTGTAAATATTAATCAAAATTAATTCATCTCCATAAAATTATAAAATTTATATAGCTAAAGTCTTTAAGATGTATTTAAGTAAAAGTACTAGACTTACTTTAACAGATTTGAATAGGAGCCAGTCATCGATTGAAATAAAAATCTGTTAGTAGTAAACAACATTAGAAAAAAGGGACTAAAATACGGAAATGGTACTGGCAATCAAGACGCCGGTAGTATTTCCAGATTTTGACTGAAAATTTCCCCTGTAAATTACAGAAAATTTCCCGTTTTTATGGAATTTACGGGGAGAATTTCCGTTAAAATACGGAAATAGTACTGGCGTCTCGATTGCCAGTACAATTTCCGTATAATAGTCCTTTTTTTCCCCCAGTGAAGTCGGAAATTGTACCTCTAACATGGCAAATGAGGTGCTTTCATTCTATAACTGGTTTTATAAATATTCAGATCTTACAAGGAGAGGGCCAACCTTGTTAATCACAGATTTTGATTATTTTAATATATGTTGTAGGGTAGAGACCCCTTAGTGTCAGGTTCAACGGATTTTATCCAACGCTACTTAGTTCTTGAGAAACCAGAGGGTCTAATAATAGTACACAACTTAAATACTTACTTTGCAAGCGCAATGATAGGTTGGTCGTAGCTCAGTTGGTATGGCGTTGGCCAGTTGATCCGCGGGTCCGGGTTTGATACCTGAATGCGTTGCATTTGTTTTTCTCATTTTTTGTTTTATAAATATACTTGTAAGTATAATTAATAATCTCATTGTCAATTAAAATTTATAATATTGTATATCAATTATAATTTTAACCAATTTAATTTTTTACTTTTAACTAAAAAGTTGTATAAAACTTCATAAAACTGTTAATTTTTTAAAAATCACTTTTAAAATGTATTTTATATATTCTTTATCGATGCAATGATATTGAGCAATTGTGTCAATTCGTAATTTTAAAGAAACATCATTTACGCATTTCTTTAATAAAGAAAGTCAATGCGATAATACTATTATTCTGTCTTTAAAGTATCAAGCATAATTATATTAAAAATTAGCATCAGAATTAAATTACAACCGATTTTTTACAACCGATCAATTATTTTGCTTTCACCTTTATCTTCTTTCTGCTTTTATTTTTATTTTATTTGAATATTCTTTTATTTCATCATAACTAAATGGCACCACAACACATTTTGTCACGATTTTGGAATTTTATCATTCAATAATAGATCCAATTTCTTTTTAAACCTCTTTAAAGGATAAGAAATAATAGTTTAAAAATAAAAAATGATAAATTTAAGTTTGTTAACATTATAATTAATGTAGGGTATTAAAATTTGTAATTGAAATTATTAAATTATAATTACAAGTATATTTATAAAATAAAAAATGAGAAAAACAGATGTAGCGCGTTCGGGTATCTAACATCGAGCCCACAGGTCAGCCAGCGAACGCCGTACCAACTGAGCTACGACCAACCTAACATATATACCTAACAGCAAAGTAAGTATTTAAGTTGTGTACTATTATTAGACCCCCCGGTTTCTCAAGAACTAAGGAGCGTTGGATAAAATTCGTTGAACCTGACACTAAGGGGTGTCTACCCTACAACATATATTAAAATAATCAAAATCTGAGATTAACAAGGCTGGCCCTCTCCTTGTTGCCGAAACGTCAGTGAAGGCTTACTGTGGAGACACGAAATGTTTTGATTTCCGTTTGTCTGTCTGTCTGTCTGTCTGTTCCGCGATAACTGCCGCAAAAAGCACCCGATCAGCTTGAAATTAATTGGGCATATTCGTGAGATACCCGGACGTAGCTGTATAGTTTTTGGTTAAATTTGGTTCATTCGTTCGGAAAATATGGAAGATTTTATTTTTCTTTATAATGCTTTTCTACGGCAAGTCAGACGATTTTCAAATTTCCATTTGTTGAAAGAAAATAGCACGTTTGATTCATGGATTTAAATGTCAAATTATGGATACTAAAATTCCAAATAAGGGTTTTAAATTATTCCTATTATATTGAAGTTTTATCAATATATCTATCAGATTTTTTTATTTACGTGTATAATGTTTTGAGGACATTTATACATGTATTCCAATAATATAAAGAATTTTTTAATTAATTTTCTTGTTTTATATGATACATATTTCTTTTTTTTTTTCCTTTTCTTCGTTGCCTAGCGACTGTTATTCGTAGCCTATCATTGCGTCAAATATGAATGAAGTTAGTAAATTACGTTAATTTTGTTGCAGGTACTATTAAAAGGCTATCACAAAAAATATTTTATCGCGCCAAATCGATGCAATTTATGCAATTAACAGTGGGCACGATAATGAATTATTTTCCAGTAGATTTATAAATCTCCAGATATGCATATTTTGGGGGGCTTTTAATATGTTATTGCTATCGCATGGATTAGGATGTTTAAACTAATGTTTAACCATACTATAAGTGAAAAAAAAGTACAGTTAAAGGCATGTAAATCCTTTTTAACATTTTCCAACATGGATGAAAAGTATTTATGACTTCAGTTTTTCTATCTGTCGATTGCCGTGTTTCTCTACGTGCTCTAACTCGCGTAAATATAGTCGGGAATACATGTAATTGATATACGTTATTGAGGTTTGCCAAAGTATGTTTGTTATTAAAAATGAAGAGTGTAGCATTCATAGCTTAATTACAGGGGCACTCAAAACTATTCCGTTACATTATAGTCTTTGGGAAAAATCGTCTGCGGTGTATTTTAATAATGTTACACAATTTTAAACGTAATGAAATTTATATACTTTATTAAGGTGCACTAGAACCTGGTTACTATAAAATATGTTATGTGTAGCACTTACAGCATGCGTACAGGGAACTCAAAAGTATTCATAATATTACAATCTTTGAAGAAAATCCTTTTGTGGCGTTTTTTAATGATGTTACTCAGTTACAAAATAATAAAATTGATATGTATTTTTGAAACATTTTTGTAGTATATGGGGTGCAAAGCATATGTTTTTTTCAGGGTCACACAAAAGTGGTCGATTAAAATGTGGTCTACGGGGGAAAAAAAATAACTCCTCACAGCTTATTTTAACACATTAGCGACGGGAAACGAGAATTCTCGTTTTTATTCAGAATACATCATTGGCTAAGGGAGTGACTTCTACCTTACAGAAAAGATATTTATATTGTGTTGTCCATATTTTTTATAGATTGTAAGACATTATATATTACATCCGTACATTGAAAGATATTTACTGCTGCATAAACATGAAAAACATATCTCAGAAACCAATTTCCGAGACACTTTCAGAAGAGGGAGGAGCTTCTACTGTTTTTAAACCCAGATTTAATTAAATTGCCTGTCGTCAGTGTGTTAATTGTGTTGCACTAATTCAAACATTATGAAATTAAATTACATTACTGTGGTTGACTACAAGAAGCTTGAATATGATTTGTATCGTATTTATCGTTCATTTATAGGGTCACATAAAAAATTTCGGATACAGTTCTGGTCTATTAGGGATGATTGCTGAAGAGCATTTTCGATTATGGTGTGCGTTTTAACGTTAAGTAAATTTGTGCTTAATAAGTAGTGCTTAAATATTGTATAGACCATGTACAGGGATACGCAAATGAATTCGTAAGTATAAATGAAAATGAGCGCGAATTGCTTCAGTGTGTTTTTTTTGTATTTGAGTTATGTATTTCCCAGCCCAATTACATTTAGTATACTAACAAATGTTTGCAGAATTTAAATAGAACCATATACAGGACTCCGCAGAAACTGGATATATGGTGCACACTATGCATACTAATCCCCGGAAATGTGATATGAGCAGTTTTAAGAGGGTTTTTTGTCTGCATTAAATTTAAATGTTATAGACGACGCGTAAAAATCTTCACGTAATATACAGGACTGTAGAAAAGAATTCATGTACGTTTCCGTCTATTGGTAGAATTTACTAAAGGACATTAACACAATTAATTGATAATTACAAATGTAAATTAAATTACACTACGAAGGGGTTCAGGGGGACAGAGCCCCCCTGAAGAAATCTACTTTATTATCTAAAAATTACCAGAATAAGTAGCTCATGAGATTTTCAGAATACCATTACATAACAAGGGGTTTAATTTAACGCTTCTAATGTCAGAAACCTTCGAAATATTTTTTCGTTTTATAAATGTTTATGTAATTACAAAATTTTAAATTTCGTTTTTTGTAGAAAGATTAATATTACTCAAAGGGTGCTAAACACAATGAATTGTAGAGCTGACGTTGAGGCTCCTGATCTGCAGATTTACTAGTTAGTAAAAGAGCTGTTGCACTTCTATACAAAAGGGCATGAATCCAAAATTTATTACTATTACATATATTAAATTCAGTAATACGGAAATAATATGACTCCATCTTAAATAGGACGTAATCACAATGGCAACGTAGAATTATTACCTATCATGGGATACCATTCAATTACTTACGTATGAAAGGATTTAATAGAATGAAGAAAACTTTTCTTAATATCATTTAAGTTTTGATTCGATTTTCATAAAATTTGAAATGACTCTTCAAAATTCCACAGCCATTATATATATTAAATTTCAAACCATTCGGTTGGGTAGTTTTTGCGCTGTTAAATGAGGACAGACAGACGGACAGACGAACCAGGCGACGACTATAGGTGCTACGTATTTCTATAAATACGAACGCACCTAAAAAGTAGATCAACACTATATAGACCTAAATAAAATAGTGCTGCCAAATCTGGAATTTTTTTTCAGAAATTTCGAGTGCACACCAGTAAATTTTAATACTAATTTTCCCTTATTTTGTTCTCGAAATTTTTATCATTAAAATACTAAAAAATATTTTTTTTCTGGGGAGAATGAAGAATTTATTTATGATAGTTTTATAATTGACGCATAAATGCGTCAAGCAGCCTGTAGTATAGTGTTAAGAAATGGGATTTTATTTGATTGTTTTAAGAAACGTAATTGAATGGTTAATAATTTCGCATTTACTAAGTAAATTATTTGTAACAGATACGTGCGTAAACCGCAAAAGTAACTGATTCATTCTTATAAAGGGTGGTCTATCTGTTGGTTCTTTTTTTGAACTATGAATATTTCATAGGCTATCTGTTTCAGCTGTCATGTGCCATGCATGTATGAACTGTCAAATGTATGCCATTTCTATTTATGGACTCGTTGGCAACACAACAACGGTGCAACGGCACACACTGCTCGACAAACCATCAACTTATCGAACGAGAAATTTCCAGATTACTTAATTTCAAGACATTCTGATGTGAATTGGCGCCAAGATCGTGCGATTTAACCCTAATGGATTATTTTCTTTGGGGGTTTCTGAAAAGTAAAGTGTACGCCAATGCCACCCGCACAATCTAAGGCCTCAAACGTAACATTCGGGCTGAAATTTTGGCCATGAATCCTCTCATTCTGGGAAAAGTCATCGAAAATTGATGTTCGGAGGATGGCATGTAAGCGGAGCCGCGGTGTCTACAAGTGCGATATTGTATTCCATACATAAATGGCATAGACTCAAATTCCATCTTCAATAAACAACTTCAATTTTCAGTCATAAAAAATGCGTTTTCTTTCATAATAAAAAAAGAACCAACAAATCGATCACCCTATAATTAATGATATTAAAGCAACATAGAGCTTATAATTACTTTTAAATAAAATCAATGACAGCACGAAAATCCTAGAGCGCTCATGGATAATACAATTAAACTCATGTATAAAAACATAGTATGGGAGTAGTATACCCAAAATCAATGCCATATATCTAAGTTTATTTATTAATATCAAAATCAATATTATTGTACCACTTCTTCCTTATTATAATAAGTAATACAGTTTTAGAAGCCTTTCTTTAGAAAATTCTCCTAGTAATTAAACGCAGCAGAGTTTGTAATGTAAAATAATACTTAATATTTAAAAACAAGTTAGAATACTGAAATCAAAGTTTTAATAATGTTAAACATTGTGCATCGGTGGTAGTATTCCACTGTAAGCGCTATATACTTTTTATGAAATGCTTAAAAGTTTCATCACTAAAATTTATAAAGTAAATTTTCTCACTGTATTAGTTATTGAAACAATTTTGAATTAACAAAACAAGACGATTTTAACTTGTAAAAATAAAGCCTTTGTGCAAACTTTTGTGCCTTGCGTTTTCTAGCACGCTGTTCCTTTTACCCTATCTTGCACTGAAGAAGAATCTCGGTAGTAGATTCGAAACAGCTGTTTGCTGCTTTTCATGTATTATTTGTGCATTTATAAACGTTGGTTTTTTTCTGCTTTTAAATGATTTTAACCTGTTTAATCATTGACTCTTAAAATTTATATTTTAAGTTAATTGTCAAAGCTATTTCTGATATTATGATGACTTATATTTATATATATATGAAAATTATCACAAATGATTCCATTTATTAACTAATTTTTTTTCGAATACATGTATATAGTGTACTTCATAAATTATTTTGCCAAAATGACTTGTTGGTGTTATGAATGTATCAGTGTTTGTAATGTTACGTGTTTATATTCTCAATATATTTGCAGTTTATTTTTATGCCAAAAACCGATTTGTTACAATTTTTCGTGTAAAATTTCTAGCTGTATATATCATTGGATGTCCATATAAAGGTTTTTAGATTTTGCTTGAAGTCCTTTCTGCTAATTGAAATAAAAGGTCGTTCCTTGTAATATTCGTACCCGTAACTTCTGTATATAAAATCCGAGCTTTGTTATTAGCTATAACTAATGATTGTAGTGAAGCTTTGTTATTAGTTGTAACTAATGGTTATAATCCAAGCTTTGTTAATAGCTATAACTAATGTCTATATTCCAAGCTTTGTTATTATTTATAACTAATAATAAAGCTGGGATTTTATATAAAGAAATCTCGGGTGTGAATATACCAAGAAAAGATCTTTCATTTCAATTAGCAGAAGGGGCTTCAAGCAAACTCGAAAAACCTCTATGGAGAACTGACGATATACACAGCTGGAAATTTTAGCCCAAAAATTTTGTCAAATCGCTTACAGGCGTAAAAATAAATTTCAAAAATTTATCCGGCTAGTAAACATTTCCCAATTGAAAATTCGCTATAAAAAGTATCAATTTTGTGAAATTACGCTTTGAAAAGATAAATATAATTGATTTTCTGATTTTAGGAGGAGTTTTTTTAATCAATTCCATAATCAAACTGACTTACAATACTTCCGACTGAATGAAAACGCGATCTTGAGAGCTCTATACACATAGGTGTATATATATTAATTCTTGGTATACCTAGTCTTTTTACGTAAATACTTAAACATTGCCTAGAAAATGTACTATTTTGCACATTTACGGAGAAATCTTTCTCAAATTAACGGAGTACTTCTAGTTTAGCTAAATTTAACTATTTTAAACTTTCATAATAAAGTTTTATGGAACTTACGTGACGGTAGAATGGACATCTTCCTCATAACATAATTAAGCAGTTTCAAAGCCTATCTCAAGCAAGGCACATTCATTTAAAGACAACCGCTAAGGTTTTATGTCTCTTCATTATAACATGCATTTAAAACAAAACTGGACGTTAATGAAACTATAGTGAAGGTATTTTTACTCTTTTAAATTTAGAGTTCTTGAAAATTTTTCAATAATTCATATTAATTGTTACGGAAAAAATACTTTATAAGAAATACCTAACGCATGAGTGAATTTATGTCTGATTCATATAACTCACAAGTATTTTTTAGTTTTCTATTGCATATAATTTGAAAAGCAATTAGTAAAAGATGTTTCCTTAAATGTAATTTTCAATATGTATTAAAATCATATTTAATTTCTTACAAAAATATAAATATTTTGAAATTACGCTATGAAAAGATAAAAATTTGGTTTCTAAATAACTGTTTGTCATATCGTGTATAAATATGGAGAAAAGAATATAATTAAGTTTGTTTTTGGGGGATTTTTTTCTACCAACTTCCATAACAAACTGAGTTACAATATTTCCGATTAAATAAAAAACCGGTCTTGACCGCTTGGTAGAGATAGATATATTTATATCAATTCTTGATTTAACTAGACTTAAAAAATAACGTATTACATAAATATAGAAAAGTTACCTAGAAACCGTACAATTTTGCACATTTACCGAGAAATCTTTCTCAAATTAACGGAGTATTTGTCGTGTAGCTAAATGTAACCATTTTAAACTTTCATAATGAAGTTTTATGAAACTTACGTGACGGTAGAATGGTCATCTTCCTCATAACATAATTAAGCAGTTTCAAAGCCTATCGAAACCAAGGCACATTCATTTAAAGACATCCGCTAAAGTTTTATGTCTCTTCATTATAACATGCATTTAAAATGAAACTGGACGCTAATAAAACTATAGTGAAGGTATTTTTACTCTTTTAAATTTAGAGTTCTTGAATATTTTTCGCTAATTCATATTAAATGGTATGGAAAAATACTTTATAAGAAATATCTAAAGTATGAGTGAATTTATGTCTGATTCATATAACTCGCAGATATTTTTTAGTTTTCTATTGCATATAATTTGAAAAGCAATTAGTAAAAGATGTTTCATTAAATGTAATTTTTAATCTGTATTAAAATCATATTTAATTTCTTGCAAAAATATAAATATTTTGAAATTACGCTATGAAAAATTAAAAATTTGGTTTCTAAGTAACTGTTTGTCATATCGTGTATAAATATGAAGGGAAGAATATAATTAAGTTTCTGTTTTTTCTATTTTTTTCTTCTACCAACTTCCATAACAAAGTGAATTACAATATTTTCGATTAAATAAAAAACCGGTCTTGACCGCTTGGTAGATATAGGTATATTTAAATCAACTCTTGTTCAAACTAGAGTTAAAAAATAATTTATTACATCAATACAGAAAAGTTACCTTGAAAACGTACAATTTTGCACATTTATCGAGAAATCTTTCTGAAATTAACGGAGTATTTCTCGTGTAGCTAAATTTAACTATTTTAAACTTTTATAATAAAGTTTTTTGAAACTTAAATGACGGTAGAATGGCCATCTTCCTGGTAACATAATTAAACAGTTACAAACACTATCTCAATCAAGGCACATTCATTTAAAGACATCAGCTAAAGTTTTATGTATCTTCATTATAACATGCTTTTAAAACAAAGCTGGACGTTAATGAAACTATAGTGAAGGCATTTTTATCCTTTTAAATTTAGAGTTCTTGAACATATATTTTTCGTTAATTTACATTAAATGTTACTGAAAAAATACTGTATAAAAAATATCTAACAAGAAGAATATAATTGAGTTTATGTTTTTTGTAATTTTTTTGTCTACCAATTGAAATAAAAACCTAAATTACAATATTTCCGATTAAATGAAAACCGGTCTTGGCCGCATGGTAGAGATATGTATATTTATATCAATTTTTGGTATAGAGTTAAAAAATAACTTATTACATAAATACAGAAAAGTTACCTAGAAAACGTACAATTTTGCACATTTACTGGAAAGTCTTTCTCAAATTAACGGAGCATTTTTCGTGTAAATAAATGTAACCATTTTAAACTTTCATAATAAAGTTTTATGAAACTTACGTGACGGTAGAATGGCCGTCTTCCACATAGCATAATTAAGCAGTTTCAAAGCCTATCTCAAGCAAGGCACATTCATTTAAAGACATCCACTAAAGTTTTATGTATCTTCATTATAACATGCATTTTAAACGAAACTGGACGCTAATGAAACTATAGTGAAGTCATTTTTACTCTTTGGCAGACAGTTTTAAATTTAATAAACTTTTTCGTTAATTCCCCTTAAATGTTACGCGAAAACACTTTTTAAGAAATATCTCATGTTTTAAGGAATTTACTTTTTATGCGTAACTCACCGATATTTCTTACAGTTTTGTATTGGATCAAATTTGTAAAGTATTTGGTAAAATATACTTCATTAAATAGAGTTTTTAGCCCGTATTATAATCATATTTAATTCCTTAAAAATTTACAAAGACTTGCAAGAGATATTACATTTGAAAATACTTTAATTAACAGGGCTTATTGGTTTCATGGAGCTTATCAGTAAATGCCTAAATTTGTTATCCATAAAAAAGTTTATTTTAATTCAATAAGTATTTATCATACGGTGTAAATCATACAAATAAAGTAGTAAATGTTTAGGAAAAACCACTGGTGGTAGATTTAACAGCCTTAATTAATATGCAATATAAATTTAAATTAAAAATGCCTTGTATTTTGTTTTTTAAATATTTATGTAATCCAAGAATTTTCATTAATTATATGAATCACATACTGTCTAAAACCTATTGAAATATTTAATAAAAAGTATATTTCAAAATTTCGATGTTCAAGGGGAAGCTGTACCGTAAAACTGGTCATAATATAGATGTTTTCATTATTTACTCAAATTCTAATCTTTTTGAACACGTGCTTAAAATTTCAAAACCGTACCTTTAATCTTATTATATATGTAATATCTGCTATGTATAGGATCGTAGTTATTTTTAACAAATGAAAAAATTACCTGGCTTTTTCTAGATATTCCAATTTTTTTTTCTTGTTTGAAAAATGATAAGATTTTTTTTTTGTATTTGAGATAGAGGTTTATAATTTTTAGTACATGTTCTTTGTTATATATGAGATAAAACTGTGCATGGAATTTGCATTATGCTTATTGTTATTTAATTTTATATAAATTCAATTATATGAAAAGAGTTAGATTTCATAATTTTATTACTATATGCGTGGTAAAAAGTTATATTTTATCCAATACTAATTTTCTCTAAAAATCCTAGCACAGTCTCGTGTAGCATATTAAAATAAGTCTAAAATGAAAATAAAAATAAATAAATAATGTCAATATTTTTAAAAAATAGCAGACATTTAAAAGGAAAATTAATTAAATGTACTGTTAATTTTTTTTTCAGATGAGCTTTTAATTCGGAATCGTAATACAATGCACGAACAATTTTTATCGCAATTTTTTAAAATAGAAAACATATTGAAAAAGTACCGTTTTCACTTATCAGAAAAATCACGTAGTATTTATCTGTTTTTGTACAAGACATTTCTGTAACAATTTAAAATACGGAGCTGAAATTAGAAAAATACTTGCATTTATATTATTGAATATCAGAATTTAAAACACATAATTTTTGTTAATATAATACATTCCAATATATGTATATACACATTTTTCTATTTTATGTATACCCTACCCGGTTCGAGACAATTCATATACGATGGCTGGCTGTTAATAAAAATCAACATAAAGCAAATAAATAAATGAATAAATTCGTTAAAATATACGAGGATAGGCTAAAAAGAAATGCACACGTGCTTGTATAACACGAATAAAAACAAATAGCAAGATCGGACAAAAAGTTCATTAAAGTACAATTTTTAAGCTTCAAAATCGTATATTTATTTTCCAACATAGTCACCGTTAAGGCTAACAAATTTCTCCCAATGTGTAACAAGTTTTTTTTTTTATTCCGTTACTGAAAATTTCTGCCAATTTTTCTCGAATCCAGGACTTCACATCTGCTTTCAACTCATTGTCGGAGGTGTAATGATTACTTTTGAGGTTTGTCTTGAGTAGCGGAAAAAAATAAAAATCGCAAGGCGCAAGATCGGAGAAGTAAGGAGGGTGTAAAATCCGTTCTAACTTTAGCTTTCGAAGAACCTCTGCAGTTTCGGATTTTATGGTATCCCAATTGTTCAATAATGAAGACTACACTTTCCTTGGATAGTCCAATATGGTTTGCGATACACTTTTGAGTAATTCGCCGGTCATTTTCAATCACATCGTCGACGGGTTTGCTATGTTCATCGCTTGGGCAAAGCTCGGATGTCCGCTGCGTTTTTCATCAACAATTTTGGCTTTTATACGCTCATAATAACAAAATTTAACTGCCGATCAATTTACAGTAGACTTATCATCAGCAATGTCATCTTTAAACGACGATGAATCTCACCTTGAGTCACTTTTTAGCCGTTAAAAATTCGATAACAGCACGCTGTTTAACCCACGTTGATATAGCACTAGAACACGTCTCCCTGCTTCAGCTTCTCAAAACACACTGGATGAATTCAGCAACTTCAAATCTGCACCTGAGTATAGAGGGAAATGTTACTTCCAGATGCCACCGGGCGCGCTTCTGAAGATCATTTCGTTCGTGCTCTACAAGTATATATAGATTACTTATCAGCCTACCTCCGTAGTTACCCTACCCGATGCAGGATTCTAATACAAATCCGACTTAAAAATGCAGTCTTCGCGAACAGGTGAGGTACGAATAAAATCTGGTTACGTGACCCTGTGCAGGGATTTAACCCTTATCGGACGCTAGATTTTAATACATGATTCTATTTTTATACTGTATTCGTACCACTATATTTTAAAAAATAAATTTTGTACTACATTTCTCTAGCACATGTTGCCAAGTTACATGTAAAAGTTCAACTAAAAAAAGTGGTGTCAACTAAATTAAATTCGTGTAAGATATGTTGGTCTCGATGTCACGTGGGAAGTGTTCTATCTGTTCTTATGCAAGATTTACAACCGAACTCGACCGGCAATTAAAATAATAATAATAACAATGGATTCGGGTTAAATCTTGTCTCTGATTCTATGTCAAATCGTCACAAAAGTTACAGTTTTCACTGTTTTTCACAGTTTTCACAGTTGTCACATAAGAGAGGAAAACAGCCGTAATAACTTCACATTAATGACATGGTGACTTCACAACAACATCACATTGGCGGTCACAAAATCACAATATGACGTCACAATGCTATCAGGTGCAGCACGCAGTAGACACATATTTTATGCTGTAATGATATTTGTTTAACCATGCATACTTAAATGCTTCTTAAATGTACTAATATTGTTCAAATGCGCGTATTTGTGTATTTCTAGACTGAGCACTTCATTTAGCGATAAATGGCAGCAATAAATATTATTTTCTCCAGAAAGAATATCACTAACAGTATGATTTTCTACTTAATCCACTCCCTCCCAGACAATGCACAAGAGGACTATTGCAAGGTACATTTAATTTCATCGGAAAGCGAAGAGGTTAAGTACTTAATTCGCAGTCAAAAACCATATTGATTTATACTCTACTGGAGTCGAGGTTCGACTACGTTTAAAAGCTTAACCCGCTTCCCGGGTTACTGAAGATTACCCTGA
Organism: Maratus speciosus; assembly: GCA_963932465.1. Lineage (NCBI taxonomy): Eukaryota > Metazoa > Arthropoda > Arachnida > Araneae > Salticidae > Maratus > Maratus speciosus. The sequence continues at coordinate 404,024,214 of OZ010798.1, read as the reverse complement.
AAATTTTCTATTAGCTTAAAGTATTTATTTTCCGCTACATATAAAATTGCAATAAGTATTTTTTTTAAATTGTAATTAATCTCATGCTTTAAGTATATATTACTATAAAAATTTCTATTATCTTTGAGGATGAAAAATTCCAGAATAAGTACTGATATTTTAAACTGACATTATTAACCATTGATATTATTAACCATAATTATAATATTATAAACCATGGTTACACAGTTATTCTACATTTTTTTATGAAAGATATAATTTTTTTGAAAATTTTCACTTCTTGAACTACTATTATATTTTGAGTAAGTTAAACGTTTAAATTATAGAATTTAAATTTTTATTAGTGTTAGGCCACCGACCAGACTTAAGAAATAATTATTTAAGATAAAAGAACTGACCATAAAAAAGTATATCATAGTATATCATCCGTATATCATAGTTCTTATATGTATGCCATTAATTATTCGTGATATGCTTTTGGTTAAGTTTTAATAATTACCTGCATTTCTAGCTGCCAGAGCTGCATCTAATAAAAAAGCCGCTCTTTCAGCTGTAGGGGCCCTGAGTTCACTTTGATGTGTAAGGTACGAACCAAATATCGTTTGATCATCCCTTAGGTATGCTCCAGGTGCTGCTCCACTGCCCTCCGTCCCAGCTGAAATGGTCAAAAACAGTTGCATTAAATTAAGTAATAGATAATATTGCATTAGAGGAAGTGTAAGAAAAAAAATTATGTAGGTAAATGAAATTAAAATTCACAGATTAATTAAAAAAATGTAAACAAATATCTGATAACTGTCATATATATTAAGAAAACTAATAAGTTTTGTGTACAGAAATTTGTAAAAAAGTTCAAAATTCATGACAATTTACAACTTCAATCTGTCAGAATCACAAACTTTACATCAAAAAGATATATATTTTTTCGCCTTTCAGTATATAAATAATATGAATAGTGAAAACCGTGTTATCTTTGATCTACTTTTAAACATCAGTTTCAACATCTGACACACTGTAAAAAAAGGACTAAAATACGGAAATACTACTGGCAATCTTGACGCCAGTACTATTTCCGTATTTTAACGGAACTTTTTCCCCGGTAAATTGCAGAAAAATTTCCGTTTTTATGGAATTTAAAGGAAAATTTTCTGTAATTTAACTGGAAAAAGTTCCGTTAAAATACGGAAATAGTACTGGCGCCCAGATTGCCAGTAGTATTTCCGTAATTTAGTCCTTTTTTTTACAGTGGCAGGTTGATGCATTATACAGACATTTATTTTTAAAACTTGAATGCTTAAAAAAATTAATGTATATAGAAATTTATGATATTTCATATAAATATTACATTTATTTAGTCTTTTTATCTAATAAAGTTAGAGACATCTTGAATTTTAAATGTCCTTTTCTTGGGACTTCTGCAGAATTTTAAGTATTTTAATTAAAATTCTTTTTTAAATAATTTATTGCAAAACCGCGCTATAAATTTACAGTTTAATAAAATTACTCCGAAATCTTGGTAGAAATCAGTTCATTAAAATACAACTTTTACAATCATTTTCAATCCAAAAGTTTTATTAAATATCAATTATTTGTCAAAGTATCAAAATGAGCAATTAATTTTTGATTAAACACCGTAGTATACCCGAAAAGCAATCCCATAGCATTATTATCTTTTGAGAATTTTAATCTTTTCTTTTTATACACAGGTTAATTTCACGAGAAAATTTAAATGAGAAAAAAAAAATTAGAAGATTATTTCAAACCCTAGTATCATTGCAACCACTAGTTAATAATAGTGGCAAGGATTGCGTATGGGTAAATTTCAATGGAATTATTAAGGTATATTTAGTAAAAAGAAATGTTTTAGGATGAATTAATGATGTTGCTATAGTATACATGTTCATTTTAATGTAGACCGTAATTCAATGGATTCGATATTATAAATGGTTTCATTTAGGTGGAATTTATTAAGGAAATACTGGTTTATATGTAAAAATTTTAATAATTATTTCCGGAATATTCCATTCATTTTCGTAAAATATACATGTTTATTTTGTTTCTGAACAGTAAGTTTTATTATCCACAAAATCTTTGAAGTGCCATGAAAAATATTAATTTATAAGTAAAAACCGCAATGTAACTGGCAAGCAATCAATATCATTATCATCTTTTGTAAATTTTAATCCTTCTTCTACATGATATAAGAATTTCAAAGGAAAAGTTAGAGGATAATGAAATTAGTAGAATCGATTTAAAACTCTAGTAACATTGCCGTAGTACACAGGTTGTTTAAACAATTCTGTAATCAAAAGTTTTATTAGACATCAATTTTTGTTTAAAGGGCCAAGAAAAGTATTAATTTATAATTAAACACCGCAGTGTAGCTGGTAAGAAATCCATATGTTTACTATCTTTTGGGAAGTTTAATCCTTCTTCTTCATGCACACAGGGATTTTAAGGAAAAAGTTAGAGGATAATGAAATTAGTAGAATCGATTTAAAACTTTAGTAACATTGTCGTATTACACAGGTTGTTCACACAATTCTGTAATCAAAAGTTTTATTAAACTTCAATTTTTCTTTAAAGTGCCAAGAAAAGTATTAATTTATAATTAAACACCGCAATGCAGCTAGTAAGAAAACCATATGTTTACTGTCTTTTGGGAAGTTTAATCCTTCTTCTTCATGCACACAGGGATTTCAAAGAAAAAGTTAGAGGATAATGAAATTAGTAGAATCGATTTAAAACTCTAGTAACATTGTCGTATTACACAGGTTGTTCACACAATTCTGTAATCAAAAGTTTTATTAAACATCAATTTTTCTTTAAAGTGCCCAGAAAAGTATTAATTTATAATTAAACACCGCAGGGTATCTGGTAAGCAAACCGTACCATATCATTACTGTCTTTTGAGAATTTTGATCCTTCCTCTTGGTGCACAAAAGGATTTCAAAGAAAGTGTTAAAGGATATCAAAATTAGTAGAATCGATTTAAAACCGTCGTAACATCGACGTTGTTTGTAGTACACAGGACGATCGCATTATTCTATAATCAAAAGTTTTATTAGACATGAATTTTTAAGTGCCAATAAAAGTATTAATTTATAATTAAACACCGCAGTGTAGCTGGTAAGCAAAATATTCATATCATTATTGTCTTTTGGGAATTTTGATCCTTCTTCTTGACGCACAAAAAGATTTCAAAGAAAACATTAGGGGATAACAAAATTAGTAGAATCGATTTAAAACCGTAGTAACATTGACGTTGTTTGTAGTACACAGGATATTCATATTATTCTGTAATCAAATTTTTTATTACACATCGATTTTTCTTTAAAGTGCCAAGAAAAGTATTAATTTATAATTAAACACCGCAGTGTAGCTGGTAAGCAAATGATCCATATCATTATTGTCTTTTGGGAATTTTGTTCCTTCCTTTTGATGCACAAAAGGATTTCAGAAAAAAAAAAGTTAGAGGATAAGAAAATTAGTAGAATCGATTTAAAACCGTAGTAAGATCGCGTTGTTCGTAAGAACACAGGATATTCACACAATTCTGTAATCAAAAGTTTTATAAGACATCAATTTTTCTTTGAAGTGCCATGAAAATTATTAAATTATAATTAAACACCCCAGTGTAACTAAAGAATCCATATTATTATTACATTTTGTGAATTTGAATCCTTATTCTTCGTCACACAAGGATTTAAAAGAAAAAGAGAATAATGAAATTAGTAGAATCGATTTACAACTGCAGTAGCATCATTGTAATCGTCGGTTCACTGTAAGCAAGTCGGAAATTGTGCATCAAACGTGGCAACTGCAGTGCTGTCGTACTATAACGAGTTTTATAAAATTTCAGATCTTGGTACAATAACAGCTGTTGCACCCTTATGCAAAAATGTACGAATACAAAATTATTACGATTATATGCATTAAATTCACTAATACGGAAATAATATGACTCCATCTTAAATAGGACGTAATCACCATGGTAACCTATCGCATGATATCATTGAATTAATTACAATTGATACGAATTAGTAGAATGAAGAAAACGTTTATTAATATCTTTTTGAGTTTCGATTTGATTTTCATAAAATTTGAAATGACTCGACAAAATTCTGTAACGATTATATATATTAAATTTCAAATCATCCGATTGGCTAGATTTTGCGCTGTAATAGACGAACATACAGAAGGACGGTCCAGACGACGACTATAGGTGCTACGTATTTATATAATTACGAACGCACCTCAAAAAGTGAAGTGTTTCTTAATCTGCTAAACTACAATATAACCACAAACGGAAATATTCATAAACTCCTTGGACTACCCAGTATTCCAAAAAGCGTTTTTTATGCTGATCTCAGAAACCAATATATTTTCGAGATTCAAAGAAGCATTTATAAAATCAAAATTTCTTTCGCTGCCACAGATTTTCCTAAACGTAGTTATTATAACGTTTTAATCACTTTTCTCAGCGAAAAATATGTTTTTTTTTTTCCCGGAAACTACCAATTCATAAATAAGCATTTTGATGTTCATTGAATATATTTTACAAACATGATAAATTAAGAGCATTAACGTTACATAAAAATAAAAGTTATTTTCTGACTCTTGTAAGTATAAATTTAATTACGTAGCTGAAAATATTTAATTGCGAATTGATTGAAAAGTGAAACCGGCATTTCGTTTTAAAATAGCTGAATTATACGCTATAAAACTTTTCCGAAAATCAGTTTCAGCAAATATAAACATTGTTTTTATAAATGCGTGTCTAAATCTCAAAAATATATTGGTTTCTGAGGTTGTAAAGATAAGGAATGTATTTTGGAATCATGTGTGACTAGGAAGAGGCTATTGTATATTTTTGTTCGCGGTTTTGTTATATTTTCGTAAAATAAAAAAAACATTTTTCTTTTTTTTTTTTATAGTGCAGTATTATCACTCCAATTACTATTCTAAGGGTAACTCTAGGGGTATTCTAAGAGTAAGGGTATTCTAAGGGTAACTTAATAGCGTAAATTTCAAATCATCCGATTGGCTAGATTTTGCGCTGTAATAGACGAACATACAGAAGGACGGTCCAGACGACGACTATAGGTGCTACGTATTTATATAATTACGAACGCACCTCAAAAAGTGAAGTGTTTCTTAGAATCATCATTGTACTTAAAAAAAAAAAAAAAAAAAAAAAAAAAGAGGAAAAAATACGTTAAATATTTGACGTTTCTAAACTAGACATGTTCCTTTTATTTTAAATCGGGATTCCTAAGGATTTTAAATATTAAATGATTTCAGTTACACTGTATTCAGAAAATTTCCAGTTTGGTGAATATTTCATAATACACCGCTTTAGTTCGCTAAAATATAAATATTAATTTTGTATCGAAACCAAAAGTTTTATTAATTATCAATTTTTCTCCAGTGTCAAGAAAAATAATTAGTATATAATTAAAACCGCAGTGTATCTGGTAAGCAATCCCTTTAATTATTATCTTTTATGAATTTTAATCCTTTTCCTTCATGCGCAGGAGATTTCAAAGGAAAATTTAAAAGTGCTTAAATTCAGAAAAAAATATTCAATCTAAAACTCCAGTATCGTCGGAAAATTAGTACTAATATAATAATGCCAAGCACTGGTGTAACAGTAATGATCAAGAGAATCGGTACGATATATTTAGAAAGAATTATATTAGGGTGAATTAATGATGTTAGATTGTTGCAATATACATACACATTCTAATCGAAAACGCAATTCCAAAAATTTTTAACTATAAAGAGCATCTTTTGTGCTCTATTTAAAAGGTATGCACACGATGTTTCCACGAGAAAAATTAGAAGATAATAAAGTTAAAGAAATATTCTACCTATAACTCTAGTATCGTTGAAACATCTAGTGATATAATCATTGAAAGGACTGTATAAATGTAGTGTTCAAGGTAATCATTAAAGTATATCTACAAAGTAATCTGTTTGGATGAATTAAGAGTTTTACAGAATTAAAAAGTTGCACTCTATTTAAAATGTATGCACACGATAGTTTAATAGAAAAAAATAGAAGATAATCAAGTTAAAGAAAAATTCTATTTATAACTGCAGTATCGTTGAAACATCTAGTGATAGAATTAGGAAATGTAGTATTCAAAAGAATCATTAAAGTACTGGGTGATTCAGAAGTTCCGGGAGTAATTAGTAAATTATATACAATAGAAAGATATTTTTTACACTGTAGGTATTTAAAATTTGTAAAAGATACTCGGCATTAATGGGCTAACTTAACGCAAAACAAAAATACTTAATATACATATATTCTTCTTCAGAGTATCAGTAAACGTAATTAAATTATAATAAAGCACCTTTCTACAGATATTAAGCAATCCGCAGCATTACAATATTTTTTAAAAATATTTTTTCTTTCTTTTTGATGCGCTTGAAACTTTCAAAGAAAACATGAAAAAATAAGTAATTACAAACATTTTTTGTCTAAGATTTGAAAATTTTGACATCCTTAAAGTATTTCTGCGATTAAATTAGGAAAAAATTTCTATTTTGAAATATTGGAAATAAAAGATTAAAAATTCTGTAAATCTCTTTGATATAGGGTTAAATGATTGATGTTGCTATAATACATATGCTCATATTATTATAAAAATTCGATATTAGGAATTGTTTCGTGTACGCTACATCAATAGAAATTCCTATGTACTTGATAAAAGAAAAGTGAATACTAAAAGACAATTTTTATTATTCATATGAAAACAATAATTTTGATTATTGATTGTGATTCCAGATATTTTTTTTTTAAATTTCCGAAAGTTTCATTTTATTAATTTTATACTAAAATTTTTGAAAAAGAAAAATATTTTGAAATATATTATATGAGTTTTTAACTGGATCTTAAGTATATTTATATATTATTTTTTTTCTAAACTTCTCGAGTTTTCTAATTTATTTTATATTTAACATTAGTCACTAAATTAGAATATTTTCGTATCTATGTGTTCCACGAATTTTCGTTTACTTCCTTTATAAGAAAAACGCAATTGCGTTCATTCTCATATTAAATTAAAAGATCTGCGAGCAATTCCATAAATACCATGATAAATCTCACTTTTTTATAATATTAAACGTCATCCATAATCTTAAATTTTAAAGGAACTCGATACCTTTTGAAGATTTTTTTTTACTGATGTACACTTATTTATTATATACACATATTATTATAGGTAATACTTTGAAAAACTGATTTTGACAAGCAAAAAAATCATATTGTGTGTAAAAAGTGAGAATTTTAATTGTTTTTAAAAATGTAAAGAATTTTAATGTTGGCTGTTTTTCGATACATTACTGTGTTTGAAACACTAAAACTTCAACAAACTGTTGTCAAATCACCCTATTATTTTTTATATCCTAAATATTGTGTAGTTAATAAAATTGGGGATGGATTTTACAATATAATAAAAATTAAAACAAAAAATCAAAATCAAAACGTTGAAGAAATCATGTCTTTACCTGCGTTTTTTGCCTATGTTTGAATATTTTATTTTTTTCTCATAAACTAATTCCCCAATTGTCAAATTTATCCCTTATTTTATTAAGTTCGCTATATTGAGGGTGCAAAAAAAATAATGCACTGATTTGACAAATATTTGTAGAAGTTTTAGTGTTTTAACACTGAAATGCCTGATTTTTCAAAAATCATTGTAATAATGTGTTTCGGCTTTTATTTTTAAAATAAATCATGGGAAAATACTTTAAAAAATCATATTTTGTTTTAAGTATGGTTTACGGCTAAAATACAGTTTGTTACTAATCGGCAATACTGGTCTTTAATTGAAAAAATAATTTTCCTTGATAAAATTCTATAATATTAAACACACAAGAATTTTAGGAACTATAATAAGAAATAAATTTTACTTGCTCACTGCAGAACAAAATAGGGTATTTCGCAAGCTTCCAAACAAAACAAAAAGAACAAGTAGCAACAATTGAAAAATAAATCTATCTTTATTCTTAAACAGCACAAATGTTGCCATCTACATGTTGAAAATCGATTTAATAGTATTTTCAGAATGTATTTTATTGGCAACATTAGGAATTATAGCTTCAATATTATTCTAATAGTATTTTAGAGCCTAGTTGTGTATGTTGCCGAAAAGCAACATCCGGCATTTAAGGGTTAAACACAGTAATGCATGAAAAAATTAGCAAAATTTAACATTCTTTAAATAAATAAAAATGGTTAAAACTCTCAATTTTTACCCACAAAATGATTTTTTTTCTTATCAAAGTCAGTTTTTCTAAGTACTTCCTATAATAATATGGGTACATAGTAAGTAAATGTACATCAGTAAAAAAAAATCTTCAAAAATCTTCAAAGGTTACCGAGACCCCTTGAGATTTTAAGTTCTCCGAACCATCAGAAAATCTTACTTTATTTTTGTAAAATATAAATGTTTTATTTTATACTAGGGGATCGTACCCGGGCTTTCCGGGTTACAGACTATGGTTGAAAACATTTTTATTTTAATTGAAATCTAATAATTTTTTATATGCAATAATTTTTTTAGATTGCCCACTAACATTAAAAAAACATTTTTCATATAAATAGTAATTATATTACAATCAAATAAAATTTTGAAATTTATCAAAGTCGATATTTTCTTATTAGCTGCATGCTAAAGGGTTATTTGACCAAGATTTTGCTGCTTACGGCATCCTTTTATATTCTGATAATTTCAGAGCTTCAAGCGCGTATTTCAATTACATGTCAGTTAAATTTGTGTTTTATTTATATTATTTTATTTATTTATTCATAGGGAATTTTTCTTTAATGGATATTAGTCATAAGAAAATGATGATCTCTTTATGTTGTTTTAAGGGCAAACGGGTTAATCGTTCGTAATCGAGCTCCGCACGATATAGATAAATTAAAAAATATTTCATGCTTTAAAATTGTTTTTAAAACCATAGACAATCAGTAAAATGAACCATAGACAATCAGTAAAAGAATAGCATTAAAATTTTATTAGTCAAGAGAATTTCGGACAAAAACTTGAGGAAGCAGCTGGTGTGAAAATGACGCACTTCTATAAAACATATTTCAGTTTTAAGAATAAAATTACACGCTTTTTTATAAAATGACGTCAGTTGCATCCGCTAAAGCTATCAACTTTTAAAATCCAGTCTTAAACTTCATCTATAAAAAGTATGCATATGACGTTATTATCGCGGAATAACAGACGATTTTGTTGATATAGCACGTGGGTCATTCCATGTCAGTTCAGGCAGGCATGTAACCCACCATCACAGATTTTGATGAAACTGCGTGTGTTTGTTCCTTTTATTAAGATATGATTCCCAGTATTTTTTTTTACTCCTTGGTCAAATAGTTTCTGAGAAAAAAATTGTCAAAATTTTGAAAAACTGCCATCAGTTGGCATTCTTGACTGCTCGATTTTCAAATGTAGCATGACATAAATATTATCATATTTTAATATCTATTCCACAAATCATCTTCAAATAATTTATGCATAATATATAGGGTACGTATTTTATGAAAAAAAAATACTATTACGCTTATATAACATTTTAAGTGTGTCTAAAAAAATGTTTAATCTTTGAAGTCGTGATTTTTTTATGAAAAATAATGCATTAACTAAAATAGCATTATTAACAAAAGGCGGTATTTTTATTAAATTTATTTTTTGTGGGGGATATACTTAAAGGTGTCCTTTACTTGATTCTGAAATAAAAGTAGTGGGATTTTGGGTGTTTTTAGTAGTATTTCATATTTAAAAATATTTTGAGGCGTATTTCAAATCAAATCAAGCAGAGTCATTCCATGTCAGTTCGCCTAAGACATTTAATTCACTGTCACAAATTTCAATGAAACTGGGTATGTTTATAGCACATTTTAAGACAGAATCCAGGAAATTAAAGGTGATTACAAGTAAAATATTTTTTAAGATAAAAAAAAATATCTAAATTTTGAATTTTTTTTAAAAATGTTTTTAATGACAGATCTATATTCAAAGACTGCATAAAAAAAAGTCATTTCAATATAAAATCACTAAATAAGTTTCAAATAATGTATATGTGACAAATAATGTAGGCAGATTATTATTTATTGTTGTTTGTCATGTTTAAATGCTAAGAGTGTGTTTAATCTTGTGAATTTTTAAAATCAAGAATTTTGTGAAAAATAATGTGTTAATCAAAAATTTATTATTAACCGAAGGGTGGCTGTTATTACTTTTTTTAATTGTACGTAAAAATATCTTTTCAATAGTTATAAAATAAAAATAGTGAAAATATGAGCAATTTTAACAAAATTTTCATAAAATGTGAATGTTTAATGATAAATATTGAAGCTTTTTATGCTAAGATGTACTAAAATGACTACGATATCGTGAATTTCTACTCTTGCTTAAATATAATACATACAATAATAAAATAACAAATATTATTTACAGCAATAAAAATTAAATTAAATAGTACCAGTTCCTTTACCAACACTACATTGCTCAACAGCCGACTTAAAATCAACAGCCCACTCTTATTGAAAAATACTTTCAACCGTTCAAATAATAAACAAACTGCATTTAAAAATTTTAATATCAACTTATTATCTTAAGACGATAATAATAACTAAACAACATGATGAATTTATAGATCAGCTTTTAATTGAAAAGTCATGAAATGGTCCCTTTAAATATTGTTGTTCATCGAGTCAATCAAAACAAATTATATAAAAAAAAAATAGTGAGCCTAATATGCTGACTGCAATGACACTTCTAACAAAACTAATTAATTCATTACCATCTGAAATCAAACCCGAAAGATCAAAAAGAAAAAAAAAATCATCTGTAGTGTGAATGTGACATACCCAGTGGTTGTTGAGGTAGGAATGTCTTTGTGGCATTTTCACCTGTACTTCAATAAAATATAAACATGTAAGCTTTTTTCATTCATCCAAATTAAGTAAAACAATTATAAAATTTTGTTGTCATTACACCAGATGTTAAATTTTTCGTTACATACTATTAGATAAGTTCTTTACTTTTAGACATTATTGACATAATATCATAAAATTTACTATATGTATTTTCTATAAGTGTATAAACAATATATATATGCTTTATTAAACATAAATGGATAATTTTTAAATAATTTGTTTGAGAACAGGGATATATATACACACATATATATGTTGAAAATCCATCTTTCAGCAATATTGTGATGAAATAAATCAAATTACCGTAATTTCCGGTGTATAGCCCGCGAATCAAACAATCGTGTTTCGACCCAGAAATTTTTAAAAATAAAATGTAACTTTTTAGATCACAGTAAATATTGATCTTCAAATACTGAATAAAATTTCTGGGTCCAAACTGAATTGTTTGATCTGCAGGCTATACACCCGAAATTACGGTACATATCATTAGAAACTGAATAAAGTTACAAAAGTTCAACTCATTAAGTTTTAAATATTTTTTTAGATATAGTTATTTGAAAGATATAAATATAATGGATTATGCATTTTTTGCATATATTTAAAGCACAATACGTCAAAATTTTCTTCAAAAGAGTGAAATTTGGTTTTTTTTTTCAATATTAGCAGCTCAATGCTAAATTTTCAATATTAACAGCCAATGAGTTTAAAGATTAGGACTGTCATTTTGAAAATTTCTATTGGACGGTGAGGAGCTAGCGATTTTTCTCTTTTTTGGAAAGGGATAATTGCTCTTCGCCCTAGAAGTTTTACTAAAAAACAATATTGTTTATTTTTTTCCTTAAGAAACGAACATAAAAGATAATTTGAAAAATAAAATAAATGTATAAATAAAAATATTTCCAGGGATGATATATTGGATAGGTTTTACATTTGAAAATATTGATAATTTTAAATATGATTTAAATACTACTAAAACCAACCAAAATCCCACTATTTTTATTTCAGATCCAGTTATAACGTAGTATTATGTACAACTTAAAATTAAAAAATTAGTCATAGAAACTCCGCCTCTGATTGATAAAGATTTTTTAATAATTTCATTATTTTTTGTAAAATATTTTTGATTTCAAAGATTATATAATTTTTTAGACACATTTAAATATTTTTTAACATTACAGCAATATTTTTTTCATAATCTACATACTTTATTTACCTTGCTTAAATTATTCGAAGAAGATTTCTTTATTAGTTATTGAAATATGATTTTATATATAAAATGAGGCCTTTGAAAATTGAACAATCATTAATGGCAACTCGTGGCATTTTTCCAAAATTTTGATAATTTTTTCTCATATGTTCACTATTTTTATTTTATAACCATTTAAAATATATTTTTACGTACAATTAAAAAATCGCAATAACACCCTGCCTTCGGTTAATAATAAATTTTTGATTAACACATTATTTTGACAAAATTCTTGATTTTAAAAATTCATAAGATAAAAGACACTCTTAGTGTTTAAACATGATAAAAAACAAGAAATAATAATCAGCCTACATTATTTGTCACATATACATTATTTGAAACCTATATAGTGATTTTATATTGAAATGACTTTTTTATTTTTAATGCAGTCTTTGAATATCGAACTGTCATTAAAAAAATTTAAAACAATTTTTCAAAATTTTGATATTTTTTATCTTAAAAAATATTTTACTTAGGATCAAGAAAATTAAAGGTGATTACGTCTTAAAATAAGCTATAAACAAACCCAATTTCATTGAAATTTGTGACAGTGATTAAATGGCTTAGGGGAACTGACATGGAATGACTCTGCTTGATTTGATATGAAATGCACCTCAAAATATTTTTAAATAGGAAATACTACAAAAAAAACCCAAAATCCCACTATTTTTATTTCAGAATCAGGTAAAGGACACCTTTAAGTATATCTCCCATAAAAAATAAATTTAATAAAAATACCGCCTTTTGTTGATAATGCTTTTTTTGTTAATGCATTATTTTTCATAAAAAATTCACGACTTCAAAGTTTAAATATTTTTTTAGACACACTTAAAATATTATAAGCGTAACAATATATTTTTTTCATAAGCTGCGTACCCTAAATATTGTGCATAAATTATTTGAAGATGATTTGTAGAGTAGATATTGAAATATGATTATATATATGACATGCTACATTTGAAAACCGAGCTATCAAGAATGCCAACTGACGGCAGTTTTTCAAAATTTTGACAATTTTTTTCTCAGAAACTATTTCACTAATGAGCAAAAAAAATTACTGGTGATCATATCTTAATAGTAAGGACAAACACACGCAGTTTCATTAAAATCTGTGATGGTGGGTTACATATTGATATTTTACTGCCTGATTTGACGTGGAATGCCCCACGTACTTTAATTTCACCTTTTTTCCATGCTTTATAAGAAAGTGGCAACAAAAAGATACAGTAATCTCATATTTTCGACTATTTTCCGTTTACTTTCAATAGAAATGGAGTACTTTTGTTGCCACGATTAGAAAAATGGTATTAAAAACTACAAAAAAATTAATATCTCAAAAATAAATTCAGATATAGCTTTCAAACAAATTGCATTTAAAAGTACATTCCCCCCCCCCATATGACGGTGTAAAAATTGAAAATGTGCGATGCTTAAAATTTTAAAAATTTTCTGTTGCATAAATTGCATAACCGAAATTTCATTTCAAATTTGCACATATATATATGTCCTTTCTAATAGAGATAGGATAACTATAGGATAGATGGCCATAGAGGAGAGATGGCCAGTCTAAATGTTTCCAAAACTTGATCATAGATTGCAACATAAACATTGTACGTAGAAATAGTTCAACGAGCTTATTCCTTGTGACGTGCAGTTGTGTTTTTCGATTATAAAAAGTAAGAGAAATTTCAATGTTTATTTAATTTAGTGGTTAAATATTTTTTTCGTCTTAGGTATCTGAATGTTTTGCAGTACGTATGTTATGTATATTTTTTACTATATGGACTTTTAAGGCGCGTATATAATCTAATCTTTACTTCTAAGCCTAAAACAAAGACATAGAATGGCAATTGATGCTTTAAATTGGGCGACCATCAGGCCTTCAATTTCAGGAGAGATGGCCACATTTAATCAATATTTCAAAATTATGCAGAGTGAGGATTTTGACTAAATATAATAAATTTAAAATAAATATATAACGTATATGTTTATAATTATATTAATTGATATATTTGTTTAAATTTTAACTAATATAAATATTTCAATAATAATAATAATATAATACCTAACAATGTATTTGTTTCAGAAAATACTGGAAAAGTTGGAAACTTCCATCCCAGAAACTGCTAAAGTTGATAAATAAACTAAATTAACGCGGTAAACCTAGAATTAACGCGTGAAAAAAAAAAGCACGATACTTCCAGCAGCTAAGAAAATTAAATACATTTAAAATTATCAGATTGTACAGACTCCGAGTGAATAGAATTGGATTAAGATCACTGTGTTGGTTGTGACAACAATATAACATCACAACCAAAAAGGATATCCGATACAATGCGCCCCACCAGTGGCCGAGAGGTTCTGCTTTCGAAGCTGGTAGACGGGAGGTGCTCGGTTCAATCCCAATCGCGCCCGTCGGCCTAATCGTTCGGAGTTTTCGTGGTTTTCTTCGAACCTTGGTTTTCCAAGCGTTAATACGGGTTAGGTTCCCTTAAAAAGACCTCCACGGAAGGCGCTCCCTCCCCCCTTAGGGCCTATATCCCACGTGCTGATAATTGGCCGACATAAATACAACCAACCAATCAACCGATACAATGCATATGGTACTTGAAGTGGTTCCCTGAAACGTGCACAAATTATTAAGTCCTTTGCCAAAAATGTGGTAAGATTTTTCGAAAAGTGAAGTACAGTCAATCAGGGTAACTTTGATCCGCATTTTCTCTATTTTCATATGCCACACTCTTATTTGAAGAATATTGCCGCAACTAGGGGCATAAAAGAGAAGAAATGATCCTAAATTATTGTTTGACTATCAAAAATTAAGGAATAATAAGGATAAAAGCAGTAAAAAATGGATTTTTATCCTGGTTCAAAGTTACTCAGCCATTTAAGGTAACTTTGCACCATATGATAAACTTTTATATAAAATAATTCATTATGAAAAAAGTATTGTAGTCAGGACAACTTTAAACCCCAAAAAATGTTTTCAGATATGTAAAGACTCCGAATTTACATTTCCCAACATCACAAGATTAGTAAAATTTATGATATTACAACAAATATCAGGCATAAGAAAAGTGGAAGAAGAGAACCATGAACATTTAGAAAAAAAAAAACCTGTTTATTTTTCATATAAAACATAAAAATGCAGTAAAAAACAATTTTCAATGTTTTAACTCAATAATATATCCATAGTTACAGTAATACATACAAGTACTAGTATTATTCAAACAAGAATAAAATTTTATATTCAAAAATATAATTTTTTTTAACTTAATTAAGTTTTTAAAAATAGAAACTTTGTATTTTTTCATTCAAGCTATTTTCTACAATTAAAAAAAAATGATTTATAAATCATAATTATAAATGCTCAATGATTAAAAAAAAGGGGGTTTCTTTTAGCTTAATTAAATTTTAAATCCAGAAACTTTGGATTTTTTTATTCAAACTTTTATTCACAATCTAAATAAATATTAAAAAGCAAAGATTTCCAATTTTTTCAAATCCTCCTTTACTTGGATTCGATTCCACGATCTACCTATTAGGAGAGCAAAGACATACCACAAAGGTAACTCAATAAAATATCCATAGTTACAGTAATACATAGAAGTACTAGTATTATTCAAACAAGAATAAAAAACGTCGAACGTATGAAATGTCAAATTTGAGTAGCTACGCCCCTAATTACGCCTCTAAATGAATTTTATGTATTTTACACATATTTGTGAAAATATTTACATGTTATATCTAATGCACACTTTCGGTATTTATATAAAATATACGTGCAAATATGGGAAATTTTCGACAGTAGCACCTATAATCAGTAAATTATAAGCATCAGTGTAACTTTGCGCCGGCTCAAAGTTACCCTGAAAATGAGATAAAATGATAGTGCCTTCTTATTTTACATTTTATTAACTATTAATAAATAAATAATCACAAAATATTAACACATTTACAACATTTAGATAATAATATGTCTGATAAATGAGTAGATTGTTACTTACTATGAAAATTTAATTGGATTACAACAATTTCAAAACAGCATTCAAAATTACCTTGAAAACAGTACTTCACAAAAATAGTTAGATGATGCACTTAATTGTGTATAATGTTGCTAATTTATTTTCTAAAATAAAGAGTAGAAATCCCAGTTTAGAATCTTGCCAACAGAGCACAGTTCTGGAGTTTATTTAGTCTGTTAGAGTCAAAAATATTGAAAAATAGGAGGTGGTGCAAAGTTACACCCCGTGGTTCAAAGTTACCCTGATTGACTGTATTGAAATTATACTTCAAATATTGTTTATTCTAGTTTTCTTCACTCATTTTCCATCATATAACTGTATCTTTACAAATTGCTATAAGTTTTTCATGATTAACTTTATGAAATGTGTTATTTTTTTGCTATTTAAATTCACTTTTTCTTTCTTGTATTGGATGGCCATCTCTCCTCGGCTTTAATGAGAGATGGTCATCTGCCATTTAAATTAAAATTTTGTTTCTCCCTGTTTTGTTCTCAATATTTAATTATTTTTTGCCGAAAATATTATTATTATACAGAATTTTAAATATGCAACAATATTTCTTGTATTTGCATTCTAAGAATTTTTATTTCAGTCTTTAAAAACTATGGCAATCTATCCTAGAGTTACCCTATATATCGATACCAAAAGCTTTATTAAATATCGATTCTTCCACAATGTGTCAAGAAAAGTAATTAATTTATAATTAAACACCGCAGTCTAGCTGGCAAGCAATCCGTAACAGTATTATCTTTTATGAATTTTAATCCTTCCTCTTCACGCACACTAGTTTCACGAGAAGATTTTGAAAGCAACAAAATTAGAAGAATCTAATCTAAAACCTTAGTATCATCGTAACCTCTAGTTGTATAATCATGCCAAGCACTGGTATAAGGGTAAAGCTCAAGAGAATCATTAAGGTATATTTAGAAAGTAACATGTTAGGGTGAATTAATGGTGTTGAAGGTTTGATGTTGCTATAATATACATGTTCATTTTAATCTACACCGTAATTCTAAAGATCCTGAATTATAAATGGTTCCATTTACTCTGTATTAAGGAAATTTCCAGTTTACATGATAATGAATTGAATTAATACTTAAATCTGAAATTATCAATTCATCTTTAATGATCAAAAGTAAGATATTGTTGCGTGTGTAGATGTTTTTATCTCGTTTAATTTTAAAACATTTTCTAATTATTTTCGAAACGTAAAATTTTGAATAACGAGTTTTGAAATAAGAATCATACTCGAATTATTAAGAATAACGTTTTGCACTGATAAGTGGATGTTTAATGATGCATAGGTAAAACATAAAAAATAATTTTATGTGTTTAGTAATTTCATTCACACATTTAAAAATTAATATTTACAAACCAAATAAATTCTAAACGTTACTTTTACTTGTTGCTTATATTTTTAACAATTATTCTGAATTTCATAAAGGTTAAATATAATTTTCATTGTAATATAATATAACAACATAATTTTGGTTACTGTAAGAGAACTTTGTTGTCAACTATGCATGCGATAACCTAATATGAAGAACAAAGACCCTCGTGTATCGCTCTCAAATTTGTTGTTCAGTTTTAAATCTCTTCTGTCTCTATTTTTAGATCCTGAACTATCAAAGCCTGAGAGCTAATGTGACCGCAAGTTCAGTACGTACGTATGTATGTACGTATGTATATACGTAAAGCGATAAATCTTGATAGAAATATCAGATTTTCTATATAGGTTCATTCTGAGAAGATGCTTCCCTGATTAGTTTTGGAGGGTCATTTGTTAAGTATAAAGGCGAGAACGTAGGGTAATGACCCCCTTAATTCAGCTAAATGGGCTTTTCATACGGAATTATCCGATTTCCTTCAAATTTTGTACACCGGTTTATTCTGATAAAGCGCTTCCCTGATTAGATTTGGAGATTCATTGGCTAAGTTTAAAGGGAGGAAATGGGGAAGCTAATCTCCCCTTAATTTAGCTAAATGATTTTTGTCGATTTCTTTATTTTCCGTGGGACAATATTATTTGAAATAAGAGTATAATATACAATTGGTGTGAATAGTCTTTGAGCTCAATCTCATCAGTTTAACTGGGAATTTTTCTTTTTTATTACAATGTCCATGCATTATTTCGTTGTATAACATGATTTAACATCAATGGTTTCAGAGAAAAGCATATAAAAATCAGTATCTTGGATTAACAGCAAAAAAAAATGGCGGCAATTCAAATTCATTTTAAGACATATTCATTGCGCTTTTTCTATATAAAAGAAGGTCACACATCAAATTTACTTTCACATTCATTAATAGCCTCCATGAAAAAAATTATTTTAAATAACGATTTTCAAAGCTTATGTGTTATAAATTACGATATTTCTAGCTACGTAGCCATTAAAATTTTTTGTAGTTAATCAAAATCAACTTTAATATTTACGCTCTACTGTGTTTAATTTTTCTAGTCAAACAAGTCTGTAGAATTCTATTAAATTTTGATTAAACTGAAGGTGTTTTTCACTTCAATTGAATTTCAGTTTTAATTATCTCAATTTTCAAAGTGATTACAGTGAACATAAAATAAAAGTAAACATCCATTTTTAACATATTTAATATTTTATTGCAAATACTTTACTGGCTTAAAACAAAAAGTAATAACTCCGAATTAAGTAGTTTCTTAGCAAGAGTTTAACACTGTATAAACATTAAAATAAAAGCAAATAGAAGATGAGATAATCCAATTAATATCAAAACTATATCATATTTTACGCTTAAAAAGAAAGTAAACAGAACTAGTTCTAACAGAAATTAACTATGAAACAGAAATTAAGTATATGTAAAATATAAGTTATTCTTATCATTTAATATCTGGTCTGCTTTCATTTGGTTTGTAACATCTACTTTAAGCTTCTACGCATCTATGGCACTAAATAATACCTTACGACAAGTGAGATTTTTCTAATACAATTTTCTAATAATTTAAAGTGGTTCTCTGAATTTTTTTTCTCGATATATGAGGGTAGCCTGAAAAGAAATGCACACATGCTTGTAGAAGACAAATAAAAACAAAAAGCAAGATCAGGCAAAAAGTACATTAAAGTACAGTTCCTATGCTTCAAAATCACTCATTTATTTTTCATCATAATCACCGTTAAGGCTAACAAATTTCTCCCAATGTGTAACAAGATTTTTTATTCCGTCATTGAAAATTTCTTTCAACTTTTCTTGAATCCAGTACATTACAGCTGCTTTCTCATCGTCCGAGGTGTAAAGATTACCCTTGAGGTTCTCTAGAGTAGAAGAAAAAAAATAAAATTCGCGATTCTCAAGATCAGGGGAGAAAAGAGGGTGTTGAATCGGTTAAAACTTCAGGTTTTGCAGAGCCTCTGCAGTTGTGTGCGAGATGCATATATTTTACGGTATCCCATTTGTTCAAAAAGGAAGCCGACACCTTCCTTGGATATAACAATATCGTTTGCAATACGCTTTTGAGTGCTTTGCCCGTCGTTTTGAATGAAATCGTCGACAAGTTTGCGATTTTATCGTCTGTGGCAGTGATCGGACATCCGGTGAGTTTTTAATCAACAATTAAGACTTTTCCAGACTCGCAATCACGAAATTTTATTCCCCATTGGTTTACAGTAGACCTATTAACAGCATCGTCACCATAAACAACCTTTAAACGACAATGAATCTCCGTAGGATGCAGCAGTTAAAAATTCGATAACAGCACGCTGTTTGACTCGCGTTGACACAACATTAGAACATATTTCCATACTTCTGCTTCTCAAAATACACTGGCTGAATTCAACGACCTCAAATGTCCACAGCATATAGAGACGGAATGTTACTTTCAAATGATACCGGGTGCGCTTCTGAAGGTCATTTCTTTCGCGTTCTACAAGCATGTGTGCATTTCTTATCAACCTACCCTCGTATACTGCAAAAGTCCAATGGGGTTAACATTCGAAGACTATAATGGATGGTCAAGATTTAAAAGTTCGATATTATAATCATATCTTGATTATTTTCAACGAAATCTTAAAATCATTGTCGTATTGAAAGACTCATTTTCCTTACAAATCCACCTTCTCAACACTAGCCGCAATAGCTCGAAATGGTTAAAGATTTTTTTAGATATTGTTGAGTCCACGCAAAGGGCATTTCTGGCTCCTATTATTGCCTTGCACCGCCAGATCAGATCAAAACCACAATGGTTTGAATTACACACTTATCACTTCATTTTTTGGACGCCAAGTTTGTGCCAAAAGATTTGAAATTTACTTTCCTGACTGAAATGAAAATTTTCCCTAAAATTGAATCCATTATTTTGCACTTTTCCGACGAATCTATTGCTTTTTTGTTATTCATTTTGCTTATTTATAGTTTCTTAAGATGTATTCTTCCGAGTAATTAATCCATGTTCGTGAAAAAAGAACTATCCTTAAATACTTATAATCGCTGCAAATATAATGTTTTCTTGATATCCTGGCTGAACGTGGGCTGAACTTGAACATTGAATTTGCTTTGAAATTTTGAGCCACATTTCTCATTTCAATATAGGGAAGCCGTTCCGATCTTTCGTGTCCACTGAAGATATTTAATCTTTTTATAATATTTTATAATTTAACACATTTTTCAATAATCTTTTTTACTGTATGATGCATTTTTTTTTTCGAATTTTACCTAATATGCTTAAATGCTTTCCTCTTTCTTTCAAATTTAGTGCTATATTTCCAATTCTATAGTTTTCCTCCCCATGGCAAAATATCTTAAACTTCACTCAAAAAGGTAAGAAAAGTAACACAAGGATGAAATTCAAAAGAAATTATTCGATTAATTTATTTTAAGGTTCTATATGAAAATGATATTTCGAATTGATAGAACTCGAAAGAATTTTTAGAAAACAGATGCTGGTGTTTACTTTCATTTGATACGTAATTCTCGATGTATTTTTAGATTCATGGATGTATTTCTTGTGTTAAATATTTTTTTGGTTAAATTTCAGTAAGGAAAAGAATTCTGTTGAATAACTACTTAATTCTAGAAGTGTTACCTAGTGATCTTAAACAATTTTAGGTTCTAGTTCAGGTTCTGACTTTAGTTTTGTAGCAGATGCGATCAACTTTAAAATTTACATCTAGACCGGATCAATCTTTGTAAGAAAAACATGACAGTACTGTAGCAATGTCTGGCATTTAACGTGAGATGAACGATGAACTTTGTTACATGTAATCATAATGTATTATTAATTGAATACACTGGTATAAAAAAATAAAAATCTAAATATACACTAATACAAAACAAACAATCACTTTATGACCAACAGAATTATTAAAAATAATTTATACCTGCTGCGTAATCAGCTAGAAGATCTCTAAGTTCTTCAGCTTTTCCTGACAATTCAACAGCTGACACTCTAACGGAAAACCTAGCACCTGTCCTGTGCTTATGTTCATTAATAGCACGATAAAGCCACCAGATGGCACTAGGAATGACTCCGATTTCTTGTGCAGAATTGCTGTTGCCAATCATTGTACTGGTTTTACCTAAAAGTGACAAAAATTAATGAAGAGAAGGAATTCTTTTTTCCAACTGGACAAATAATATTCGAAGTTAAAAAGGTACAGTTGAGGTTTATCCCAAAAGAACGGAAAAGTCCAGAGCGGAACACGAACCTGAATTCGTAGAGTTAGCATTTCAGTGCTCTACCTTTGGCATTTGACGTTTGAAGTCCACCGAAGTGGAGATTGCTTTGGGGCCTTTAGCTACAATGGCTGTCGCCTCGGATGATTCTTTTTATTTTATACACAGAGATAATTACACATTTTTACATAACAATTTCATGAACATACAAGGACGAGATAGCATAAAGAAATTTACAACACCAGAGAATTAGCTTCACAATGAGTGTGCAATGGAGCCAGCGGTAGTCGAATCCACAAACTTCCTACGCTCTCAAGCGATTAGCGGCGTGGCGCCTTAACCATTCGTCCACGGAGGCCCCCAGTGCTCTACCTATTGAAATAGTCAGACGGTACCTGGCTGACATAATTCGCTATTATTTGTTGCGAACTGTAGTCCAACAAATAAGCTTAAATTATGGCAGCCACTTACCGCCCAGATAGATCAATAGTAGAGCATTGGCAAGGCAAGCCAAGGTGCCCAAGTTCAAGTCCCGGTCAGGACATTTTTCGCTCTGTTGGAATAAACCTCAACTGTGCTACACCAACCTTGAATATGGATCTGAAAAAAACAATGCTTAGTAAATATCTTCTGTTATTAACATCCATGTATAATGAATAACTTCAGGTTTTGACGATGATATTTCTGGTATACTTACAGTTAGCATTTCACAGATTTTCAATACTTCTGTAGTAAGCATTTTTTGATAAACAATAATATTTAAATGTAAAATGAATCTAACATCCAATAATTTGAAATGAAGTATGCATTGGTAAAAGGCCAATGTTAGAAACATATTTATAATTATCTAAACCCCAAGGTCCTTTTGCAGAATTAACTTAAAACATAAATTTAAAACTTACTTTACTTCTCAAACACTTTAAGCTTAATTTTGTGACAAATGTATTTTTCTCCTTTTATGATTCGAATTGATCTATTTATCGCAAGTCTTTATAAACTGCGCTTACCAATGCTGTGTACATAAACACAATAATAGATAAAGGATTTATTTCAGTTAAAGATTTTACAGGAAATCAAGGAAATATTCATTTCCATATACTGACTATAGGTGAAGATATCATTACATTATCAGTAGTTTATTTAAATCTTAAATTAGAATATAATATATTATGAATTATGAATGAAGTTAACCCATTTATGCCTGCATTTTTGTTTTTTCAAATTTTTAAGTAAAATCCCTTTAAAATGTTGCAAAATGAACTGGAAAGATACTAAAAAAAATTATGCTAAAATATTTTTGTATTTATTTGATAAAATGTAAACGTACTAAATATGGGAATATGTATAATATTTATTACAGTATAATATGTATAATCATATGTTTTGTCTAAATTTATATAAAATAAGCTTTTAAATTGTATATTATATATTATAATTAGTATTTTTATGAAGTACTAAAAAATTATATTTATTTCTTTACGGAGACTTATAACATTATAAGTACTATTATTAATAATTTAAGAATAATCGTATGTGAGACTTAAAAACAATATATTTCATATTCAATTTGATGCAGAAATAACTGCCCCCTAAATGGCTAATAAAAATATGTACCCATTCCTGCCTAGCGCCCTATATTTTGTACGTTTAAAACATGCATAAAAAATAGGCTTGAACAGATAATTTCACAATTTAAAAAATACTCGTTTCAAAGAAGTTAACAAGCTAAGATTATGAGTTATTTGCTTGGATCCTTGATACAAAAAATGTAAAAAGAATCACTTTTTAAATTTCGCCATCTTGATAAACGAAAAATCGATAAACACCGAAAAAAGTCTCCGTTAAGCAAACAAATGTCCATCTTATAATGTCATCTCTCGGAAGCAGATAGGAAGACATTTGTAGATAATTATTTCATACAATTTTCATCTTATAAAGAAGAAGAAAATCATACAAATTTATTAAAATTCGAAGAATCCCAAAAATGGAACGCCAGGCATAAATGGGTTTAAACAGCTTTTATCCAGTAAATATATTGTTTATTTCAATAACTTTGGCATTATATCCCACTTTATATGTACTATTTTAATTATTTGTACGATAACGAATTACTTATGTTTTTGGACATAAAATTTTCAACATTTTTAAAATATATTTAAAATTTAGAAATGCAGTATTTGAAATTATATTATGTTTTATCAGACAAAAATATTTAAAAACTCAAAGATTAATATTGAACAATGCATTGAGTAATAAGTATTCCTATAGTGAAATTGTTCCATTATTTAACCCGGGAGAACTCGCTACATGAGATTTTCTCTCACCGTCGTACTTTTTTTAAGACTCTTATTTAAACCATTTTTCATTTTAATTAAAATTTAAAATGTTATTTCAATTATTTTACCTACTTGTGTGTAAAAGTACTAAGCCAAGCAAAAAAAAAAAAAAAAATGATAAGTGTTTATGTAAGTATCGTCTGCTACATATTCCGTGGTTTCGTGTGCTCCGAATCCATGTAAGTTTCTTGTTCTTTTTTTCCGCATGTGGCAACACTCTGTGTTTTATTCTGTTTTGATTCGTGTTGTTGTAGAATGTGAAAAATGATGGAATGTAGTAAGCCGCTGTTGGCTCGCAAATATTTAGTGTTATAATAAATCCGTGTTAACAGTCCGCTTTGGTGTTTATGTGAACGAACCAGCAGTAGTGTAAGTGATTGTAGTTAAAAACGCAATATCATTTGTTGGTCCGTCGAGCCGGAGTGCTAGTGAAAAATAAAAGAGTACAATCGAACAATTTATGAACGGCCGTATGATATCGTCTGTCGATGGAAATCGTGTGATATCGAAGGAAAAATTACCCCAGGTTGTGAGGTAAGTTAACTTTGAACATTCTATTTCATGTCTAAAAATAATTTGTATTTAAAAGTGTAGAATTATTTTGAAAGTATACAATTTAGATATTTTAGAACTAGTTTTGGACTTGATTTAAGCAAAAATGAGTGAACTGGTATCTTTAAAAACAAATCTACACTTTTAAATACAAATTATTTTTAGACATGAAATAGAATGTTCAAAGTTAATGTTATTTCAATTATTTTACCTATTTGTGTGTAAAAGTACTAAGCCAAGCAAAAAAAAAAATATGATATTAAACGAATGTTAAGTAAAAGAAAAGCAATTAAGCACCGTGTGAGAAATTCTTACTAGCGAGTTCTCCCGGGTTAATATGAGGTTGGATTTACAATTTATCACAATTTCTAACACACTTCTTTACCACATTTGGGTTGTTCTCTACAATACTTGCAAATCTGGCCAGCAGTCTGACTTGAATGATGCATATGTAAATTTTCATAAAAATTAGTTAAATGGTAAGAAATCAGTCAATTATTGAAAATTTTAATAGTAACATAAATTGTTTTAAAAATTTGACTTAACAAAAAAAATAAAATAAAAATTTGTGGAAAAAATAAAATAAAAAATGTGAGGGAATGACAAGTGAGGGAATGATGAAATAAGACATTTTTACTAGTTGTAGGGGGAAAATGCAAAATTATGAAGAAATCCAAACTGTTTCCTTTAAGAGAAACACTTAATATATAATGTATGATAAAATTAAAATTTTTGATATTTACAAAAAAATTAATATTCTGTGTGAGGGAATGACTGCTAATAAAAACGCTTCCGGATATACTGACTTAAAAAAAATTCTGTAAAATTAACAAAATCTTACACCACCAATTTATGTTGCTGGACTGACAAGTGCTCAAAATAGCTTCTTCTCTGTGAAGGATGCTAGACTGCTACTGCTCATTAGTGGTAGATATTTGAGATAATAGCAATGTGTGAGGGAATGATGGTCTAACATGGGGAAACATATAATTGATTGAGTAGACTATATAATAATAGTAAAAATTAATATTTTTATTATTTTTTGTAATGTATCAAACAAGAACTTTATTTTGCTTAGGGTATTTTTAATTATTTTTATTTCTGGATAGAAAGAAATAGGCAATAAAATATGGTAGTACAGGTGGGGGAAAGGTGAGGGAATGATGTTTGCATGATATATATTATATTTTTAAATACTAAATTTATTTATTTTTAAATTTTACTTTCTGCCCCTAATAAACTATGTTTAGATCTTCTAATAAAAAAAATAATAAAAATGTAATAAAATTAAGAGCATTTATATGGCTGGGAAGCACTTTTTGCACTATTTCAGAGAATAACCCGTTTTAGAACATTGTCATTAAAAATTAAAAAAAAACTTATTTTTTGTTTTAGTTGCTTTTTATTTGGCATGTCTTTATGAGTACAATGAAGACTTTTAGAAATGTAGCCAATGTTTTAGGGTTTGGGCTACAGGGTCAAGTATGATCTCATACATTTATTTACTAGCTCCACGAAATTCTGATTTATATTCAATATAGCTATATTTTTCTAGATTTTCAGATAACCACTGTGGAGTG
The DNA here is from genome assembly GCA_963932465.1 of Maratus speciosus. Taxonomy (NCBI): domain Eukaryota; kingdom Metazoa; phylum Arthropoda; class Arachnida; order Araneae; family Salticidae; genus Maratus; species Maratus speciosus. Next base: position 403,997,872 of record OZ010798.1, on the reverse strand, counting down.
TAGTAAAGTTTATGAAGGCATTTTCTCATTTTTTCTCAACATGCCTTTAAAAAACCGACATCATGTAGAACCCACATAAAACAATGCAGCAGTGAAGCAAAGATCAAAGTCATGGGTCGTATACTACTCAGATATGTCCCCTTGCCTAAAATGGGTTAAGAGTTAATTTTTTTACGAAGTCTTCATCAAGATTTTGCTAAAGATACCGAAAAATAAATATGTAAAATAATATATTGATACTTTTAGAAATTTACTACCAATTTTATTTAGAAAGTTGTAGCTTACCTAATTTGGAATGCCCATAAACAAATAAACAGCCGTCGGATCCTCCAACTACAGAACTAATGACATCACAGAGTGAACTGGAGCATACCTCCGCCTAAGAAAAAAATGACTTAATTAATTTAAGTATACCAAACTACAAATATCTTATTATAGCATTGTCGATTGTTGTATATCGATGACTCCTTATTACAATTTCTTTTATAATTTTAAATCAATCTATGCAAATCAAACTCATAACTCAGCCACATTTGAAGAAGTTAAGAGACGTAGTCATATCTGCAGTGTCCTGATAACACATATATACACTATGGCCATTAATCACCGGACACTTTTAATTTTAGACTTTTTGTCGAATATTTAAAGATATATTTGTCGAATTTTTCTGAAACTTCAGGATTATGAAGAATATGTTCGACTTCATATTTATTAATGGTGATTTGATCAGGACAATTAGTTGGTCGACAAAAATAAAAGACAAATAATAATGTTTGGGATCACCTGTAAAATAAAATGCACGAAATGATCTACCGCTATAGTTTACGAATATATGGATATTGTACAATATAAGTTTTAATTTGTTTTAAAGTTTAAAAAATTCTTGCATATTTTTGTTTATATCATGCAAGGCTGTTTACCAAATCTAATGCCATTCGAAAATTTGACGAATTGTAGTAGAATTAATATAATGCAATTGGAATGTAAATATATTAAATGTTTGATGAAATATGGGCAGTTCTATGAAATATTTTTATCTGCGCATGCGCGCACGATAAAAATATTTTTTTTCGTGATTTAATACTCGACTCTATGGAATAACTCATAAAAAAGCCAGTCACATATCGTGAAAATTCAGAAAGATATCGGCAATATATTGAACTGATTTGTAGCTGCTCTCTAAAAGCTGCTGAATAATACAGGATTTTCCGCAAATTGTCATTCTATATTATCTGACTTTCAGCTAAGGAGTTTGTACTTAAGTAATGTCAACGAGTAGGTTAAAAGCGATACGAGCCGTTAATTCCCAAATTGGCTCAGCCGAGACAAGCAATCTGATTGGCTAAAACTGATATTTATATAGTAGAAAATTATATTTATTTTCTTATGAAGTAGTGTAATGTAAAATAGAATGCAATTATAATGACTTAAATTGATTTATTTTGTTAAATTTGATCAAAATCACAGTAAATTAATCCAAAATATTAATATTAACGAAGAATCAGATTGCTGAGATCGGCAGAGCCAATTTGGGAATTAACGGCTCGTAGAAGAAATGCTTATGTTTTGATACTTCTTTTTTTTTCTTGGAATAGGCTCGTTCTGGTGGTTTTCCAAGAAGGATTAAAGCATCAATAAATAAAAAATGCAATTTAACAAATTACAACGACATTTGGAAAATGATTTTTTCAAAGACTAAAATTTAAGACATAAAAAATCGCACGGAGTTGATCATACATTACATACGCCATGGATTAAACATTAATATTCCTGGACCAATTTTAAATGAAATTTCCTTCTTAAACTTCTAAACATCCCACAATATTACTTTTTGAACCTTTTTTGCTTAGACTTTACTTTTTTGCTTAGAGAAAAAAAATGTACTTTAAAATGCATTTTTGTTTGAAAGCTGTATCTCAATTTGTTTCCGAGTTATTAATTTTTTTAAGTAGTTTTTATTACTTTTTGTCATAGTGGCAACAGAAGTATCCATCTCTGTTGAAAGTAAAGGGAAAATATAAATTACTGTATAGACCAATCAGAAAACGAATAAAATGCTGATTCAACCAATAAAACGCTTCAGATATGTTTTTGATTTTCTACCCTGACAGAGGACAATAACCATTTATTCAAATGGTTAAAAATGAAAAAAAAATTAAAAACGACAATTAAAAGAAAAATTTTAAATGAAATTGTGTTTGTAAAAATTGCAATACCATGAAAGAATCATCAGAATTAAATGAAATTTTATACACAACCGATTGGTATTGGTACAAACAAATTATTAATTTTTCAAAGAAAAAAAACAATATTAAATGTCCGAAATCAGTATTTGGTGTAGCCAACACGCGCTGCAATAAGTGTTTCTATACGACGTGGCATGGATTCAAACAGATTTTGAATGTTTGTCTGGGGAAGAGCACCCATACTGTTTGCATGCGTACCCAAAATTCATCTGTAGAAGCTGTAGAACAAGGATCACGAGCCAGATGCCGATCAACAAAATCCTACACCTGTTCATTAGGCGACATATCCGGCGAATACGCAGGGCACGGAAAAATCTGTAAGTATTCTGCTGACAGGAAGACTTGAACTTTCCTTGCAACATGTGGGCGAGCATTATTCTGTTGAAAAATAGCTTCAGGATTGCCTTAAAGGAAAGAAACGACTTTGGTTTCTTAGCACCTCACTGATGTACCTGTTGTTGTTCAGATAACCCCGATCGTCTATGATACACAATCGCACCCCAGACCATAACTCCAGGTCTCCGTTTCTTATGAGGTTCCATAATGCACTCTGTGAGGTATCGTTCAACTGCATAGCGTCTAACACGAATGCGGCCATCATGGTACTACAAATAAAAGCGGGATTCGCCAGAAAAAAAAAAAAACACTTGTTACCAATCTGCATGTCTGTCTCTATGTTCATGAGCCCATTGCAGCCGCCGGTATCGATGGTTTTGCGTATGGGGAGATTCTGTATAAAAGAGTTCTTGCACGCAGTCCACGGTGCAGAAGGCACCAAGTAATTGACTAAGCAGACAGTGATAGTCCTGTAGCAGTTTACGGATGTACTGCCAACTTCCTAGATTAAGCTGTACATTCTGTCAGCGCATGTGATCCAGGTGCCTATCATCGCGCGTTTACGTCACATTTTAAGGACCACTCCCAGATTTCCGAATTGTCCAAATCTCATCGGTCCATTGTTTCCAAACTCACATCACTGTGCTTCTGTTACGTTGAACACGAGCTATCACTGCGCGATAGAAAAATCCTCCCTTAGGAAGACAGATGGTACTCCCCTATTCAAACTCAGTCAGTTGCTGAAAAGTCCCCCTATTTCGTCGAAGAAGCATACTTGTCTCACCTTTATATATTCGGTTTCAGCAGAAGTCCAGAAGGCGCTGTCCAGCCTACGCATGTGTGGTGACTCTGAAATTGGAATCATTTGCATATAAAACACTGCATTTCCTGAAATTTCCAGCTTAATCCTTCATTCCTTCATGGGATAGCATTTTTCACAAACAAAAGTATAATAAAAAATTAACTTTAAATAAAATTTAAAATACTGTTTTCGATTTACTGCGTAAATTATTTTACGTAATTTCTAACAGAAAGAGAAAATTTAAATACACTTCCAATTTTATGTAGTGAAAGCATTTTCTATTTAAATGACTATTTCTCGGAAATATGGACACATTTAATTAGTGATCCTTGAAGAAAATTACGATTAATCGATTTCTATGCCAAGAGCTATTAAGAGCTGTCAAAAACTTTGTCTACTGTCAAGCTATTGCCGTATTAAAATGATTGCTTAGTACGTTATTATTTCTTTCTATGGTGACGCTAATTCGTTTGAATAGCTCAATAATGAACATAATCAGATTTTGATAATATTTTCTAAATAGAATCAGAAAAGAATATGATTTATTATATTATATATCGGGGTAAAATTGATATTATTGTCTTTTTATGATGAGTGTTGAATCTTTCAGAATTCTCTTACCTACATTAACAGAAAAATATTTAGCTATGGTGTTAGAATTATGGAAATTACTTCATGGTCTCTATTATCTGTGAGTGACACTAACTGAAAAGGAGTATCACTGTGAACGAGATTATACACTAAGAGTTCTTTTGTGGGTGCATATTCATGTTATTGAAATGTGAAGTTACTGTGTTACAAAAATGGAAAAATATGAATTATATGGGTCTTAATTCATGGTCTCTATTAACTGTGACTGGCGAAAACTGAAAAGGGGCGATAAAACAATTAGAATTCTTTTCTCGGTCTATATTCGTGCTATTGAAATGTGAAGCTACAGTGTGAAAAAAGAATTGGAAAAATAAGAATTATATGGAACTTAATACATGGTCTCTTCACTGCGACTGAAGCTAATTGAAAGGAGTATCACTGTGAACGAGATTATAGAATTTGAGTTCTTTTGTGGATGTGTATTATTGTTATTCAAACGTGGATCTACACTGTTAAAAAGAAATGAAGAAATATAAATTGTGGGGCATACATCATGGTCTCTATTACATGTGACTGAAGCTAACTGAAAAGCAGTACCACTGTGAACGAGATTGAAGAATAAGAAAACTTTTGTGGGTGTGTATTCGTATTATTGAAATGTGAAGCTACACTGTTGAAAAAGAAATAGATAAATATAAATTATGGGGCTTACATCATAGTCTATTAACTGCGACTGACAATAACCGAAAAGGAGTATGACTGTGAAATAGATTATAGAATATGAGTTCTTTTGCAGGTGTGTATTTATGTTAATGAAATGCAAAGAAAGTAAGAAATAACAATAAAATAAATAAGTCTACGAATATTTTGAATAACTACGAACTGAAATGTACAATAAACTTTTCCAAGATACCCATGATTCCGATAAGCATTCTTTATCGTTAGAAACCTGAATTCTCAATTAAACAATTAAAATTACGCAATTCAATTCGTGCAAGCAAGAGTAACAAAGTAAGTTTATTTTTATGTTAATGATAACGCTTTTAATTTACCGTGTTTGTCTATAAAACATGCTTGTTTATCATGAAGAGTTTACTAGAGAATTAATAGCATAGGAAAAACCTATATTCCTGTTTGAAATAGCTGATTAATACGCTATAAAAACTACTCGGAAATGTTTCCAAAAATCAGTGGCAGCAAAAGAAATCTTCATTTTATACAGGCTTCTTTTAATCTCTAAAACATATTGGTTTCTGAAGTTTCTAAACGATAAGGAACGCTTTTCGGATAAATATACGACGAACAAAGACAGGTGATAAATGAAAAGATACACACACTCATCAAGTTTCTGGAAAATATTACAAATGCTGAATGTGTGCTCCCTTTGTCATCCGGCACACATCCCAATGATAAACCAGTTCTGTCCATACTTTCAATAGCGTGTTTATCAGAAATAATTCATTTATATTTTTTCAAAATGGTACGTATTTTAATTACTTTTTTTCAGATATTATGGGAAATTAGTAACAAAAAGTTATAATAGTCGACTATTTTCCAACTACTTTCCCTTTACTTTTTACAGAAATGGAGTACTTCAGTTGCCCACATTAAAGAAATGGCATTAAAAACTACAAAAAAAAAAAAAAAAAAAAATCAATATCCCAAAAATAAATTGAGATGTACTTTTTTTCCCCAATACGACGTATAACAATTGAAAATGTGCGACGCTTAGAAATTTACAAAAATGCAGTAGAGATTATCCCGTACAGTGATACATCTACTTTGTTTTACGGCTGGCTTATATAATGGAACGTTATTGTTTAGAGATGATACTTTCATTGCTGACGAAAAAAATAGTATATCGGGAGCTAATAAGGTAAAATTAGAAACTCCGGAAGAAAATTCACCTTCAAGGACTAATGCATAAAATGTAATAAATATAATGTAATATATAAAAAGGGGGGAGGATTATACTTTGCGAAAATATATTAAGAAAGAGAACGTTGAAAAATCTATAGATGAACATATTCAATTCAGTTCCGAACTCGAAAATAAGAGTCGTTTGCCCTTCCTTGATGTCATGGTTTTCCGCGAAAATAAATTTTTTCACACTGTTTACCGTAAACCATTCGCAGTATCTTTACCCCCACATCGCCTTTCATCCCATCCACCTAGGTAGGCTGCTTTCAACACTTATGTCTACCGGGCCTTAAATATTTGTTCTTCCAACAGTTTACAAAAATCGGAATTAGATTACATTAAAGCCATTGCTATTGATCGAGGTTTTACAGTTGAAATCATTGATTCCATTCATAATAAACCAAGTAAAGGTACTCATTTAAAAATTAATACTGTCGGCAATGAAAATTTAATTATACTTCAGTATTTTCCGAAAATAAGCCATCAAAATTCTAAAATCTTGTTAAAATTTGACTTTAAGGTAGTTTATAATCTTTACAAGTTTAAAATTTTAAGCAAATTTTAAACCTGTAAATTTGTAAGGTGAATTTAAGGATTTCAAGAAATTGATATGTTATATCATTTTTAACGTAATGTTTATACTCTTTTTAACAAAATTCAATTCACAAATCTGAAACATCCAATTGGCAGTTTTTCACATTGGGGTATTTACAAGATATCTTGCGAATACAATAAAATGTACATTGGTCAAACGAAGCTACCCTTTAAAGTCCGATTGGGAGACCATAAAACTTGTGTTAAAAATTGTGACATCAAACGTTTCGCTATTGCTAACCACTGCTGATCCAGCAATCATAATTTAAAAATTTTCGAAGCCTCAATAATACAGAAATGCTCATCAAGTAACGATCGTGACGTTACGGAAGCTTATCACATATGGAAAAATTTAAACAGTTTAGTTAACGATTTGTCCAGCAAGCCCAATTTTTCAAAGATATGTTTTCAATTTCTATATTCCGTTCTCTTCCCTTTCTCCCCCCCCTTTTTTTTCTCCTCTATGTTTGAACTCTCCCCGAGCAACTGGGCAATTTTGATTGGTCTCCTTGTATGCGCGTGAGATCGTCTCCGTGGTTTTTTTGCCAACTGTGAATAGTATTTCGACGTTGACTGTCGGGCTGTGAGGTACGCCTCTCTCGATCTCTGTCCCCCTCCGCCCACTTTTAATCCATAGTTTCTATTTAGTTTTAGCTTTAATTTTAAGCACTTATGATGAAGTCTTAGAGGTTTCGAAAAGGCTGTATGTGTTTTATACATACTTATATTTGTGTTTTTCAACATTTTTTCCCTTCTTAACTAATGAGATATTCCTAAAAGAAACGTTTTACTTTGCAGCTCGTATATTATGCAAATGTTAAAGTTGCTGTTAATTATACGCAATCCAGGAATCAAAGTTGAAGATGTAACTATTAACAATAGTTAAATAAAAAAATATAACATAAGACTTATTAAATATCAATTCAAATAAAAAAAAACACAATTTTGCATTTATTACATGAATAATTTTGTGCTTTATCTAACTAGATTCGGAAAATATTAAATTTATTTTCAACTTTAACGTATTGAAGCCATCTCCTATTTCCCATACCATTTCTCGGAAATATGAACTTATTGATGTAGTTGATTCTTCAAGAAAATTACGGTTAATCGATTTCCATGCCCGGAGCAATTAAGAGCTGTCAAGGACTTTGTCTTCTGTCAAGTTATTGCCGTATTGAAGTGATTTCTTAACACGTTATTATTTCTTTCTATGGTCAGGATAATTTGTTTGAACAATTCAATAATTAACATTAATCACTTTTCGACAGAATCGTTAAACATAATGAGAAACTTTTACGATTTATTGAGATAGGTTTAGATAAAGTACGCAGGGTTTTTTTTTAATGTAAGGCTTAATAATTGTTTTAGTACATAAATTGTATAGGAATAATGATCGGTTTTCCTATGGAAGTTACACAGATTTGTTTTACATAAATGTTTGCCGAAAACCCGTCTAATTTAATATATCATGTATTGTAATAATTCTACTTGTAATTTGATAGATACCTAACTTTGTCCTATGATGCATTTATTGTGTTTAATTTTATATTAAATTAAATGGGACACCCGTACCGCTAAAAAAACATTAGCCTAAATGTTTTGGTTTTAACACAAATAAATCACAATTAAGTTAATAAACTGCATAACATTATTTCGTTTCCAGTCTAATAAAATACACCGTAGAATAATACTGGTAATGGATACCAGATATGGAGGGATTCTCGAGATTAAATCTGCGGAACATAAAAGGAAGATCTGAATACAAAATATTTTTTTTTTTAAGTTTTCTTTTTAATGGAATAGTCTTCTTTTAGGGACATACTTGTTTATATAACGAAAAAATAGACGGAATTTATGTAATATTCTAAAAACATTTCAAGTACATACTCTTTGAAAATTTTACTTTTGGTCGAACTTATTTCCGTTTGCTTGATATTGAAACTACAATCTGATTTTTCTGTATATGCCAGTAGTGTACTCCTGAAATAATACGCCACCAATGTAGAATCATTTTTTTTATTCTCATGATATATTTTTTTCATGCTGTAATTCATTACAAGAATGTACTCATAGATTCACTCTCATAGCCATCATCATCATCATTGATAGTTCTTAATGAATAACTTTGTTCTATGACGATTATGATTTTTACCCGACTGAAAAAAGGGTTATGTGTTTCACGCGTATCTGTGTATGTGAATTTCTTTATACCATCGAAACATCCCAACGGCTGGATGGATTTTAATGAATGAGGTCTCTATCAATTCGTCTTAACGGCCCGATGGTTATAGGCTAGGTTTTGTTTTTATAAATTCAAAATGGCGGCCGTAAAATACAAAAGGGCGGTAGAGACGAAAAAAAAATTTACACACTCTGGCATATCATTGGATAGGTCTCTCAAAATGAAGACTATGTTTCATTGACTATTTTACAGTCAGAAGCTCCGTTAAAATATTATACAACCTATAAGTTGTGGAGGTAGGATTTCTAGCTTTATTGCAACTCTAACCATCATAGACATCTATAGGCCTCATCAAAACAGTGTTTATAGATAGGAACTAACAATTAAACACAACTTAAAAGTCATCAATACAAGTTAATAAAAAAATATGTTAGTAATATAAACAAGAAATAAAAAAAAATATTTTAAGTCAATTCCTACTTAGGTCAATAAGAGAATTTTTTTTCTCCCATTCTTCTTTCTTCTTGATTGGCGCTTAAAATGCCTTAATCATGAAGAGGGCTCTCTGGATTATTGAAAATTAATTAATTTAATTTAATTAATTAATTAATATTGGAAAAAAACTGGATTAACATCAAGTGTCATCCACTACAAGTTAAAAAAAAATTATTTGAGCTTGAATGGATGAATAATAAGTATTTTATTAACGATTGAAAATTTGAACAAGATATATATAGCGAGAGTGTGAGCTAATAGTAGGAATTGAAAAAAAAAAATTGTTTCACATTGATGAGAAATAATTAATTAGTTCGCTTTTTACGCAGTCGGGTTTTTGGATTTTTTAAATTTAATTGTTTATTTAATAATTTCTTGATATTTTTCTTGCACATTGATGTGGTTTGGTGATAAAAGTTCGACAATGCGCCATTTTCTTAAGTAAATTTTTTCTTCCGCAATATTTTCAGCTGCGTATTTTTTTTTCTTTGCATATTTTTTAAATGCATATTACCATAGACCTCTAAGCCCTAGTAATTATTACACTGTAGAGTTAACAGTTATATTACCCCTTTATTTGCTTTCAGATATTCCTTGATCACTTTCGGTTAGTGTTCAATCTCTCAAAATTTTTTTCGTATCCAATGTAGGTTAATAGTTTTTTATGGTTACTATACCCCATATAGCACATTTGCCTCCCCAGGACATCCCTAGGAAGATTTACAATAAAACACCACCATCCCACGGGCATCCCTGAGGATGCAGAAATTTGTCACCAGGAGGTCCTCAGGAACAGAAAATGTCCGCCCTGCAGCATCCTGGAGAGCTCCCCAGGACCTCCTTTAGGATACTCCCTGGGAGGTTCTGGGGAAAATGTTAGGAAGTGATAGTGGAAGACTTTGGGAAACGTCAAGGTCACTTAATATGCCACAAAAAATTTTGAAGCTATAGATTAAAGTAATTAATGTAAAACAATTTAATTATTTTTTAACTAATTAGCAGACAGTTTCACATGTAACAGACATTACAATTATCAAGCACGCGCACGGAATTATATGAAAGACTGTTGGGAACAAATTTCTTACCTTCATTCTACCTTCCGTGTTTGATCCAGGCTACTTACGAACACGAGACGCGCGTTCTATCCATTATGCTACAGAGCCGTTGAATAAGAAAAGTTCTAAGGTATTCATGTATTTTCCCCCTCTTTTGAAACTCAAAATTAGAAAATATCCATATTTTATGTGCTACATATAAGCCGGAATTATCTAACTTTTATTGCAAATTTAAATGCGTAGCCTTTTGTATATATTCAATATAAATTTAAATTCATAAGTAAAAAAAAGGCTTATCAATAATTATTTAAGATAACATAAAGAGCTTTGAATTTTCAAATTCCTACATGAAATTATATTTTTAAATGACAATAATATTGTCTTAGCTTTTCATATTTAAAATCCATTGAAATCATTCTATACTTAGAAAATTCATTCTGTACTATTTTTCATACAATTAATGATGCTAAACGTTTCTGAGTATCTTGCGATATAATTTAATTTTAGTTAATGAAAATAATATTTCCAGAGATTTACATTGCAAAATATGGATACTTTGATTTAAAATATGAATTCTTTTAATGATTACTAAACTTTAAAATTCCAATTCAAAGAATCCGTTCAAAGCAAATACTTTTTTATTTCTCCCTCTTTTTTTTTTTTTTTTACAGGAAAAGTTTGCTTTACGCTTGGTAAAAAGCGCACTTATTAAGTAAATTTATGAAAAAAACATTACTTTTTTCTCTTTCTTTTTTAAGATGGGGGGGGGGGTAAACACTATTTAAACCATGTTTTTGGAATTTCTACACTGATTTTTGAACGCATAATCACAAATTAATTAATAAGAAATTATTAACTGTTAAGGGCGTATTTTAAAAATTATATTTTACAATTCATTTTTCTATTTATAATCTTTTTTCTACTTTTTATTCTTTAAAATATTTCATTGCGATTTGGCATATTTTTGTGAGCATTTATTGATGCATCATTAATTTCATTGTTTTTCGAACTCCCATACAGTTGTAGGAGTTGCAGATGTTTGGTGATTTACCACCTGTGGCGGGCGAATTGAAAAATGCTTTAAAATCAATTTATTATTTTATAATAACGTTATAAAAATTTTAAAATACTATATTGTCATCAAAAACACATTTTTTTGTGCAAACTTGTAAAATTGTATCATATCAGGATCTGGGATGAAAATAGATTGCAATATTCCATCATTACAATGAACAAACAGGTTACATAAAAATAGTTACATAAATAGTTACAAAAAATGTTACATAAAAATAGAAACTATTAATGAAGTTTATGCCTGTTACAAAACTATTTTATTTTCTTACTGTAATAAAGAAAACTAATTTGCAGTTAAATCTCTATTTAACGACCTTTAAAATCGTGTGAAAGCTTTCTGTTCATAAGACATTCATTATGAACCATTTTTCATTTAATTAACGATGTAAAGTATTTTTAGTGATTTCTTGAAATGCAATTTAATTTTAGTTAATAAAACTTACATTTCAGGCTTAAAATGCCCAAAAGTACGAATGCTTTGATTTAAAATATCAGATCTTTATTTTATAAGCAAATTAGTTTGTATAAATCCCAAACTAAATAAATATATTTTTTTCTTTTTTTAGAAACCTTTGAATTAAAAAATCCTCTTTAAAAAATTCTCACAAATATGGACAAACGCCTTCGCTTAGTTATTTCAGAAATGGGTTTTGTTCAAATTCTTGCAATAACACTTCTTTTTTCTCCTTTCAAAATCTTTCTTTTGCAGGTATTATGTATTTGCAGCAAGCATGCACGCACATTCTCAGCTGACAAAAGTGATTGGGGGCGGATCCGCTCTATTCAGAGTCAACTGGGAATCCAGTTATAATATTCTCCCTGACCCTTAGCTATGGATTATCTCAGAGAAAAGATACTTGAAGAGATATGAGAAGTCTGTTGGGCATATGCATGCTAAAAGAATGGAGTTAGTTCCATGGCTAAAAGAGAAAAGAAGTTCCGTCAAAATTAATGTTTCATAGATATCAGAAACTAAAAATTTGCTAAATAGGAAATATGTTTCTTAAATAGAAGTTTTAACTCTCTCTATATATATATAACGCAAAATACCTCTCAGTTTAAAATTCTGCAGAAATATTTGTTATTTAGGAAGAACAGATGAATATTTATCTATATTTTCTGAATCTAATAATGTTATTTATATTTCTGAAGTTCTTTAAATGGAGACTTCACTTTTATTATTGAGGGGAAAATAACATTATGTATGGCAATTTAAAAAAGATAATAGAAAAATGATTAATTAATATGTCAAACTTATATTTAAAAAATAAATTAAAGATAAAATAAAACAAAATATCGTTAAACCTCTAGAACTGACACTTCTATTAACATTTTCTCATTCCCAACACCTGTATAAAGTATACCAGATGAGCTTAGCTTAGCATTACTTCCCAGGCCTGGGATAATAATCTGAATTAAACCTTAATTTTGCATGAATTTATATCTTTTAACCGATTTTGTAAGAATGTATTTTTTATAACAGAAAATCTTTGCAAAAAAACCTCGTATGGGGAGGGGGGGGGGGGGCGTTGCGGCTCAATATTTATATATTTTTAAATGAAATGTGCCATTTTAACGTGAATTGTATTCACTTTAAATTGGTGTTATATGCTGAAAAAAAAATGCCCTTTTCTCATCGCGACAGTTTTGTCTGTTTTTTGTTTAAATGCAGCGTTTGATAAGTATGTTAGCTAATTTTCAAAATATGAAAAATCTTAGCCTCAGGTGCAGCAGGACTCGATTTAGACTATTTTCACAAAAAAATTTTAGACGGCTGCTTACAAACAAACACACGGTAAGGATATATTATTTTCTTTGTATAGATATCTTTACCTCTAAATACCGGAAAAATATATGGTCCAGAACTGTCTTTCATTTAGAGGTTTTAGTGTATTGATTTAGAAACTTATTATTTGGTTAATTTAAACAAATTAAATTAATTCCTTAATTAATAAAAAATTAATAATAATAAAAAAGAAAAATGTGTTATGTTATTTATTGAAAATTAATAAAATAATGATAAATGGACAAAATGTGCTTTAAAAGACATATAGTAATTATTATTTAAAATATGAATTAACTGAAATATTGAATTAAACATTTTAATTTAACTAAAATGATTAAAAGCTATTGCAATAATTAAAAATAATTACAATTTATTGACAATTGTCTAATTTGTTAAAAAATAATAAATCGAATAGTTAATAATATGAAACAAACTCATTAAAAATCGATCCCGATCAAATTGAATTCACCTTATTTTAATAAAAAGCAATTGAGTATTGTACTCCAGAATCACTCATGAGATGGCGCCAGCACTGAGACTTCCTAAATACTTCCCCAGGAATGATTTCCCAGGTACTTCCCCAAGAACGACTGCCTAGGTACCTCCCCAGGCATGGCTTCCCAGGTACTTCCCCAGGAATAGCTTCCCAGGTATCTCCCCAGGACTGACGTCCTTGGACATTACTCCATAGGACGTCACTGAGAGCTCACTCCTGAGGAGATCTTAAACGTCTATTCCTCAGGACGTCCCTATTTTGTCATTTTAGTATCAGGAGGAATTCGGGATGACTTGGAGCTCCTGGGGAAGTTTTCGGGAGCTTTCGTGCTATATGGGACATGCTTATTTTACATTTCTTTTTTCCGCTGAAAGATCAAGTACATTTCCATAAGAAAATCATTTAAATAGTTTGAAGTTATGAAATTTGGAGTAATTATGTTCTCAACATAGATGGGACTTAAAGGTCTAAACTTCCGATATTTTGTATTATTTAACATGGTTTATTCCTGGTTGGGAATGTCTAACCATATAGGATAATAAAACGCACTTAAAGACCATAATGTGTAAAAGTAGCATGTACATTTCCCAACAATAATTATGAAAACATTTAACCTATATTTTACGCAGTATAACACTTAAATATTTTTATTTCCTATGTGTACCACATTATGTTGAATTTCAATATGTAATTTCTTTCCATACTCTGATCCCTGAAAGATTACCAACACGAAATTTAAATGTATCATTGAGGTGATTGGTTGGTGATTTGACGATGCTATTACAATATTTTTGCAAGAGTTTAACAGTATTTGAATATAATCTTTTAAATATGGAATGTGGTGAATACTTAAAATTTGAGGGAATTTTTAGGACGTTTGTGTCGTATCGGTTCTTGTTGTGGAATATAGTAACTTTTTTCATTGAAAGTTCGCAAGTTTCTCGTTGTGAACTCTAATTTGTTTAAAAATTCTTGGGAAATATTGACTGTTGCATTTATTATGTATATGGAGTTTTTTTTCCGTTGTGTTTTGCAGATGCCAAAGCAGGATATGTATATTAGGCAAGAGTATTTGGAACTGCCTATAAACAGTTTTGTTTAGGTCTCGTTTTGTCAGTTACTGTTTCTAACGCAGTATGACATTGCTATCCTTAGTTATTGTTTAATTAAATGATTCAATTAAGTTATTCAATTTAATTAAAACCATAATAAAAGTAATTTTGAAGTTTCACATGTCTCATACTTTTCACTGCTTTAAACATCTCTTAACACTTTCATCACTAGGGACGATAGTTTTTAATAAGTTCGTCTTCCAGGAATGTTAGCTATCAATCAAAGAAAATCAATTCGTACCGGAAAATTCTGTCATTTAATTATTAGACATTGATTCCGATATCTAATGTCTAATAATCACCGGACAGAATTTTCCGGTGCAAATTGATTTTCCCAAACGGAGACGACATTTTATTATTTTTTTTATGTTTATAAGGACAAACAAATCATTAGAGTTTGAAATGTTATTGATTATTATTTTTCAAAGTAAAATAAACAAGTTTTAAATGAATTTGTGTTTTGTTTCAATTTTAGCGCTGCGAGGAGCGGCTCAGGTTCTTAGCGCAGAGGGTGGGACAAAGACACGCCATTGCGGAGATGAAAGTGTTAAGTAAAATCGTAATAAATAGAATTAAAACGTAATAGAAATGAAGCAAAAATTTGGGATTTTATTTTGACAGATATATCCCATTTTACATTCAAAAATATTTTTTAAAGCACAGTTATAAATCATTTTTAAATGTAACTTCTTTCAAAATATAATTTCTACAACTTCAAAATAAACGTCATTATGTCAACAAACGTCAGATAATTAGCAACTGTACATCTCGATAAAAGCTTTAACTGCTGTCTTTTGGTTACAGCTGTTAACAAACTATGGCATTATTATACTTAGTTATTATTTATTAATTTAATTTAATTTAAACTTTAATTAAAATAGGTTATTAAGTTTACTTCGTCTCATAGTTTCCACCAGATTCAATATCCGTTAGGTGAAACCTTAATAAATAAAATTCCACCATAATAGAATTAAGTCAAAATTTGGGATTTTATTATGACAGGTAACTTGATATATCAGATTTTATATTCAGAAATACTTTTTAAACCACTCTCATAAATCGTTTCTAAATATAACACCTTACAAAATGCAATTTCTACAACCTCAAAATAAATGTCCTTATGTCAACAAATGTCAGACAATTAGCAACTGTACATCTCGACAGAAGCCTTAACTGAACTGCGGTCTAGAACAGCTCAAGAATATCAAGATAAATATGTCGACACTTTTTTTTTTGCTCCAAAGATTTTGACACGTGATGGGAAAAATCAAACATCCCGAAGAGTTCTTAATTGCTTCTGACTGTTACGCAAGAAAAGAATATTGGATGTGATAAGTAAAAGTTACTGAAACATATCATGATAAAACGAAGTCTCACAGAATAGCTGAACAGAATTTTTGGTTTTCTTGAAAAGTAGTGGATGTAGAAGATTAAATTTCATACGTAACTTAATTATTTTTGAGAAATTACTAATTATATTTGGCTTCTACACAGTGGAATACTTGTATTTCACATCAGCAATTATCTAAACGTAATTTTGTTTATTTTTAGACTTACTCGGATTTTTTTTGGCTTTATAACAAGGATTTTTACAGTTGAAACCCATATTTATAAAGAAAACTCTTTCAAATATGTAGAAGATGTTGTAAATATTAAGAGTATTTGTGATAGAATCTGGTGTCGTACTTCACATATTCATTCAAAAATACATTGTACACTTTTCTTCACATGTTTAACAATAATGAATATATTTCAATAATATTTTCAAAAGGCAAACTTTGTGTAAAATGTCATGGAACTAGAGTGCTCGACCAGTCGGGTTGTTCACGGTGAGAACCCGGAAATTCTGCATAAATTCAACTCGAAACCCAAATTGAATCCGACAAAAAAAAATAACACCAAACCCGACCTCAACCCGATCTTAAAGAAAATGCAATGCATATTTTTATACAATTAAAGAAAAGAACCCTATCATTATATCTCTAATATAAATCACTTATCAACACATATATACCCATAAATATTCAAATATTATTTTTTTTCAATTGAAAAATATTCGGGCGTTCATTTGAAAAATCGTGTCAAAATTAACCCGATTCGGAAGAATAGAATCTCAGCAAAAACCTAACCGGATATATTTAAACTCAACCTGATTAATAATAAGCGTTGAGACAAGCTGCGGTTCGGGTCGGGTCAGGTTCGATTAAAATCGGGTTAACCGATCTGATTTAGAACTCTAGATGAATCCACGATAAGTGAATACCGTTGCATTACATCCCCTTACTTGCATTTTAAATAATATTTAAAACGCAGAGCAAATATGAAAAAAATAAATAAATGTTTTTCTTTCAGTTTCTTACGACAAAACATTTCAGGAATGGTAAATATTATGTTACAAAATAAAAAGGAATTTTGTGTAAGAGGGACAGAAAAAATATTTAAAATTATTTCGGTGTTTAAACTAAAACTAAAAAAAAAAAATCATTAAGTTAGAAATTACAAATAAAGTTTTTAACAATTTATATGTAAAATTCTAGATACATGTTGAAATATATTTGAAAAAAAAATGTAATAAAATTTTTTCTAATAATTACGTTACTAAATAAAAAATAGCGTTTATGTTATGCTATGAGAAGAAATAAAACACAAAACTGTTCTAAAATGTTGTTTTCCAAAAAGAAAAAAATATTATTTTAATCATTATGTGTCAAGAGGAAAAACAATGACTTTACAGTTTTGAAAATAACAATAAATTAAAAATGCTTAAAGCTATTTTAATTTTCAAAGACAAAATACGGAGTAACGTGTTGATAATTTCATAAAAGAAAATATGTATAAGAATAAGAAAAATGTGGAAGAGTTTTTTCATTTTTCACAAGGAGAGTTTTTTTAAGTATAAATTTTTAGTTTAACACGATTAAAAGTTAAGTTTTTGTATTTTTTTCTTAAAACAAAAGAAAAAAAAATTCATTATTGTTTTTTACTGAAGATAAATTGATTTATTTTTAATATATATTATTTTCCATCTTTAACATTCTATTCAAAAATTGTATTTTTGATTATTGTTTTATTTTTTTTTAAATAATTTATGAAGGTTTAGAGTCGATTATTGTTTTAATCATCGAAAAATCATCGTATCGTTTATAATAAAAGCACTCAAATTATGGAAAAAAAACCATTAAAATTTCTTTCCATATTTTGTACAGAAATTAACATTTAATTTTTACTACTTATATGTATAATTATTTGTTTAATTGCGTTGTATCTTATTGCTAATCAGAAAACAGTACATTTCTAATGGCGTAACTACTACGCTAAAAAGTATGACAGCAGCTGATTAGTACGAAAGATTATAGCGCTCCTGTTGAAAATTGAATATTTAAATTATTTCTCTATATTTTAATACAATTAAAGTAATAGTAGTTATGTCTTATTAGCTTAATCTACGATAAATAAATGCGTACTTGAATTTCATAAAAAAATGCAGTTTTTACTACTGATATACATAATTATTTGTCTAACTGTCTTTATCTTATCATTATTAAGGAATCTTTTGCATTTCTAATAGCATAAACTACTGTGCTAAAAATCACGACAGCAGCCTACTTGTACATAAGATTACAACACTCCTGCCGAAATGTTAAGAGTTGATCACTTTGCCATCACTTAATATAATAAAAAAGAATTTTTGTTTTGACTTATTAGCGTAATCTACCATGAATATATTTCTACTTTATTTTTTTAGAAATTGAATTTTTTCTAGTGATATGTATAATTGTTTGTCTAACTTTCTTCTATCTTATTGTTATTAAAAAATATTTTTACACAATTCTTAAATAATTCATATAATAGAAGAGAATAGAAGTTACATTTTACTAGTTAATTTTCAATAAATAGGATGACCACGGCAGTAGTTGATACACCTCCAGTAGTTGATAATTTTTTTTTAAATATTGCTCCATTTCAGGCGGAAATGAGTTTTACATGTGGCACTAGACACAATATCTTTGTTTTAATGTTGGAGCACCTGTTGTTTTTTATTTTCAGCTGACTGCTGTAAGAGAAACCATTTTATGATTTTTTTAAGGGGGTCCGGGACACAAAAATCTTCAAATTTTTCAAAAACCTTTTATTTCATTAACGATTTCTCTGTTTTTTCCTGCTTAAAATGACATTTAAATCGTGTTTCTATCTGAATTAGAACAAAAAATATTATTTTTTTTCGTTTTGGTTTGTTTTCAAAATCTAGCTTTCAAGGAATGGCTATCATGGAAACGACTTCTTGTAAAAATGCGTTTTTCTTCATGATAGGTTTTTTCACCATCTCTCGTGTTTAAATTCTTATAACTCGAGAACCGTTAAAGTTAAAGGGTTCAAACTTGGGACAAATCTTTTTCAATTGCTTATTTTATTTTTGTTTAGCATATTTGAAAAAAAAATATTTACTTTTGAAAATATTTTTTGTTTTTTTGTTCTTTTTTGTTTTGTTTTTTTAAGTTGCACAACTTTTTTTTAATTTTTTCGTTAAATATTTTAAATTTTTTTATAAATTAATATTTTTAAAAATGCCGAATCAAAATTAAAACTGATATATTTCTGTTTCTTTAAATGAAAAAAAATTGAAATTCCATAAATAATATTTCGAGTTATAAGGATTTTAAATTACCCCACTGTTTTAATAAATTTTAAATTTTAAATTAAAAAAAAATATGAGAAGTTTTATCATGTAATTTTGTTTACAAATGATAAGGTTAACCATCACAAAAAAATTCAGAATTTTAACTCGATAAATAAAAATTATTTTTAAATGTGTCCCGGACCCCCTTAAATTAGAAAATGTGAACATTTAGTTTTTGATTAGTTGAAGACAATTACAATAAGTTAAAATAATCCACTTCCATCTTGCTTATTTCAAATAATAGTTTTACATGAATTATTGTTAATCGCAGCCCAAACATGATATTTTAAAGATTAATTTTTGCATTTTCGACTGATTTCTTTGATTGATCAACTACTGGGGAAAAAGCAATTAAAGAAACTATTTATTTATAATTTTGTTGCTATTTAATTTCAGCGGTTTTTATTTTTATCCATTATAAGACATTCATGAAGGGTTATAGCAATCATGTTAGTTTACTTCTAAAACTTAAAAGGAAGGAAATATAATAAAAACTCCGTCCAACTGACCTTATTTAATCAACTACTGACTCGGTCACCCTGTATACTTACTTTGATTTCTTAAAAATTAATTTAATGTTTGCTACTTATATGTATAAATGTTTGTACAGCTTCCTTGTATCTTATAACTATTAGGAATTAAATCTGAATTTTCGATAGCTTAATTACTGTGCTAAAAAGTACGACAGTACAGAAAGCCGACTCGTACAAAATATTACAGTTCTTCTGCTGAAATGTTAGAGTCGATCCTTTTTTCATCGTGATTTTTTTTACAGGAAAAAAAAAGGTTAAAAAATCACATGTAGAGGGCGCTGACGACCCGAAACACAATGAAAAAGACAGCAGTATTGTCGTAGAATGTTCTGGAGGACATGTTGAACATTTGTTATTGGAAGAAGAAATGAATCGTATTGTTGACCTGTTCATTGTGTTTCGGGTCGTCAGCGCCCTCTACATATGATTTTTTAACTTTTTATTTTCACTGTTAAAAAAAATCTGACTACCTTGTAAGCCCTTTCTTGAAAACCGCGCTCTTTTATCGTAATTTCTTCCCTTTTTTATGAGTTTTTAAAGTTTTAACGAACTTTGGCTCACCAGGTAATAAAAAAGAATAGCGGTTATGTAATGAGCGTAATCTACAATAAATATGTGTTTACTTTAATGTTTTAGAAAATAATATCATTTTTCTACTAATATGCATAATTGCATGTCTAATTTTTTTCTATCTTATTATTATTAAGAAATATTTTTCTTTTCTATTAACTTAATCACTGTGCCAAAAAGTACGACAACAGCCGACTCGTACAAAAGATTGCAGCACTCCTACTGAAATGTTAGAATCGATCATTTTGTCATCACTTAATACAATAAAAAAAAGAATAGCAGTTATAGTCCAGGGGAAATGTACCAAAAAAGGGTGGTTACTTTGGAAAAGATCGGGTAAAAGATTTTTTTCTCTGAATTGTTTAAAATGATGCAAACAGGGGAAAACCAAGTTTTCTAACAAAATTTCTCAAGACTAATTTTGCTGTGGCCAAAAAACAACAAAATTTTGTGACTTTTTTTATTTTTTTAAATATCTCGAGACTCGCTGCCGTAGCATATTATTTCTCCATAACAATATTAAAGAAGATAAAATTCGCTACAACTTTCATATTTACAACTTTTTTATACACTCAATAGCAAGCGCAGTATGCCATTTCAAAAATAGGACAATTTTTTCAATTTTCTTAAAAACCGTGAAAAACTTGGTTCTGCTCCGATTATTCAAATGTTTCCCAACAAATGTTTTCAAATGTTCGATCAATTTATCATCATTTAAAATATTAAAAATGAATTGCAGTCATGTCCTATTAGCTTAATCTAGGATAAATATATGTTTAATTTAATTACTTAAAATGTAATTCAATTTTCTCTACTGTATTATTCATATTTGTTCTTCTGACATTTTTTACATCTTATTACTACTAAGAAACATTTCACATTTCTAATAGCGTAACTACTGTACTAAAATAGTCGGATGTGGCAATACCAAAACTTTCTTCTATCTTATACATGTTAATACTTCCTGAAAAATGCAGCATAGCAGTGCCACTGGTCAGGTGATTTACACCAAAATGTAATCAGCAACAACTTATGTCAACTTCAAACTGAACCCGAAGTTTGATGAAAATCCATGCATTATTTTTTGAGATACAGCTATTGTGGAATCGTAAAAAAATCGCGTCACCTGTTGAGCGATTTACACCAAAAACTAATCAGAACCAATTTATATCAGGATCTAACTGCATCAGAGGTTTGATGAAAATTTATGCATTAGTTCTAGAGATAGAGCTATTGAGATAATCGCAAAAATGCAGCATAGAAGCACCACGTGTTGGGCGATTTACACCAAAATCTAAACAACATTAATTTATATGAGGGAGTATCTGAATCTGAAGTTTGATGAAATTTCGTACATTAGTTTTTGAGTTAGAGCTATTGCGATAATCAGGAATAACGCAGCATAGAAGCGCCACATGTTGGGTGATCTACACCGAAAAGTAATGAACAAATTTTGTCAAGGACTAACCGAATCTGAAGTTTTATGAAAATTCGTGCATTAGTTCTTAAGATATAGCTATTGCGGAAATCGTGAAAAACGCAGCATAGCAGCTCCTGTTGGGTGATTTACACCAAAAAGTAATCAGCTCAAATATATTTTAGGGCCTAACTGAATCTAAAGTTTTATTAAATGCCATTCATTAATTTTTGAGATAGAGCTCCCACAAAATTTGTGTCACATACAGACAGACCGACAGACAGACAGACTCACAGACAGACATTTTGTAAAAGCATGTTT
The DNA here is from genome assembly GCA_963932465.1 of Maratus speciosus. Classification (NCBI taxonomy): domain Eukaryota; kingdom Metazoa; phylum Arthropoda; class Arachnida; order Araneae; family Salticidae; genus Maratus; species Maratus speciosus. The sequence goes on along the minus strand of OZ010798.1, from coordinate 403,975,661 downwards.
TTCGGGATCTCTGACTCCTAAAATGTGTAAATTCGTCGAAAACCGGAATTCGAAATTTTTTATGAATCCAATACTTTCTTCTTACAAAGATAGAAGAAAGAAAAAAAGTTCAAGGGCAGACTACTCGTGCAAAAAGATTGTAACGCACCAGCTAAAAGTTTAATAGTAAATCCTACATCAGTATATATAATGAAACAGAATAGAAATTTTGCCATCAACTCAGACCACGCTAAATATATGTTTACTTTAATTTCTCAAAACCATTTTAAAATGATGATAGAAATTGAGCGTCTCTTCTCCTTCCATTATCTATAGATAATTAGTATATGATATGTGACAGCTGAAAAATTCAAAACCAATTTCTTACAATGCGTAACATAAAAGAACAAAAGTCTGCAACTCTTCAATTTCATCTATATTAAGTTCTCCTCCTGCATTATATATCCAATCACGTAGAAAAATCCGGTGGGAAATACACTGGACAACTAATCAAAGAATTCTCTTCTAATAAATTACTCCCTTCTCTCATTGTAAAGAGAACAATGCGGAAATAAACTGACAGTCTTTATAAAGAATTTTGTAAAGGACCTAATAATAGAATCCATCTTAGAAAGTAAACTTCGATATGTACGACGGCGTAATTAATGTAACAAAAAGAATTGTACAATTAATGAGTTTTATGTTTAAAAAAATTATTTTTTTTTATGTTTGTTTTACGGTATATTAATTTTTGGGGTCAAGACTGCTGCACATACATTCTAATATCTGCCCTTGCAAAAAACTAAATAAATAAATGTCGATTTATGTTCAAGATACGTTTATTTTCAAATTTATTAAAATGAATAAAAAGCGTTGAATGAAAACAATTTTCTTCTGTTTCATGATTTTTTTGATAATTAGGATGAGCGAAACTAATCTTCTACAAGGTTACACAAATTACATTTTGTCGTACACATTACAAAAACTATTCAGTATTTTAACTTGAAATTAAACATAACAAGTAATATTAAAATTTTGTTTTTAAAGTCAATTCCTACTTAGGTAATCAAAGAAAAATTTAATATAATCCCTTTAGCTAATATTAGTTTTTGTTGCATTAAAATATCTCAATTCGTTGATTTTCTATATGCAAGTAGGTTTACAATGGAACTCTATGGGAATTTGGCGAAATATTAGAGATATCGCCAAGTTGGCGTCACTTTTGGCAACTCATTTTGGCCGCCAAATTTGGCGATATATCGCCAAGTTGGCGACAAACTTGGCGATATTTGGCGACAGAACAGGGTCTCACCTATGGTAACCCCTTATTGAAAATACTTTAATTGATCTTCAACAACCAATGGCCGCCATTTTGTTTCCCGTGCAAAACTAAAATTAATTAATTAATTAATATTTGAGAAAACTGTATTAACATCAATCGTCATCCAGTACAAGTTTAAAAAAATTTATTTCAACTTGATAGGATGAATAATGAGCATTTTATTAACGATTGAAAATTTGAACAAGATAAATCTATAAATAAATAAATAAATATAGGGAGAGTTTGAGCTAATAGTAAGAATTGAAAAATAAATTATGATCTGTAGATTTGCACAATATTATTTTTTTACAGAATAACCTTAAAAAAAATATATTATTTTAATTAATTTATTTTACATGTTTTTTCATTACGGACGCATTTTTGCAAATAAAAATTGAAACACATATATTTTCAGAAGAAAAAATAAATCATGGAGTTAGTCATTATAGATAGAATCATGATTAGTTAAATAGCTTAAAGATTTCTTTTGTGTAATTTTTAAAATACCTTTTTTATGAAAATTCCATTATAAAAGTATTTTTCAGTGCTAAGAATTCCAATACACAATTTATTCTTATTATGTGAAATCATTTATGCAGACGATACTTACGCATTTAAAAAAAATAATATAGATTTTTTTTTTTTTTTTTTTTTTGTAAAGTGGCAAAAAAAAGAATTATTAGCAAATAAAATTAATTGTTAAATTTATAATATTATAAATAAAAAATTTCGCGAATCCAAACAAAGCATGGCTTTTGCTAGTTTATACAGTTCATTCAAATATTGTACCAACAAAACTAAAGAGTTTTTAGTGGGCATCAAGAAGAATAAACACAGTAATAATAGATGGCGTCGCAAACCATGTTTAGTTGGGAAAATAGCTAAATAATTATTCAGCGAGGCTAACGAAAAAGGCAGGTTGTGCACTACATTACGCGTCAGACCACTAGAGTCACGTGATGCTCTTTTCGGGTTCCTCATTCATGCTTTTGAATACCACAAGATTCAAGCGGTCTGGAAAAAGGTACAAGTGTAACGCACCGTTATAGCATGTCTTTTTCCTTTGCATTGGCATTTAGGATCTGATGTCACTTTGGACTCCAAAAAGTACAATGACAACAACAACAACAAAAAACAGACAGAAAAGTAAAGCTGACTGCATTTAACAACACAGATGGTGGTGAGTACAACGAAGGAAAAAGAACGATGAGAATGATGCGGACGTAATTATTACACACGATGTTTGAAGTAGCGTCTACGGACGTCACTGTACACTCCACAACGACGTAAAAACTGTTTCCGGACATACTCGAAGATACCGGTTCTGCTATTGCTCTACTGAAGTATTTTCGCGAATTTAACTGAGTAAATGGGGTTTGCGATACTATGTTTAATCACACTTTTTGTTCACTTGATGTCCTCTAAAATCATCCGAGTTTGTTGCTACATTATCTGAACACCCTGTATATAATTATTAATTATTATGATGATTCTTCAAGCAGTATAATATAAATTTAAAAATAACGTTAAAAACGTTAGAAAATGCAAACTTTGAGTAGACTATTTTCGGTAGCCTTTAGCGTACCGTCCTCAGTGCAAAGAATAACGGAAAATTTGCTCAATTATGTAGGAGAGAAACGGATTCAAGAGAGAAATTCATTAATCAATAAGAAAACTGGAAAATACGGGTACCAGCGAATAGGAAAATAGTACAGATATTACAACCAATGGGTGGAAAATGTTGGTAGTAATTAGCAAAAAAGAGGATTTTATGAAATATTTCCAGCAATCTGATAAAAAGGCAATAGCGAATTTACAAGTAACAATATTGTGCTAATTTTTACAGAAAAGTAGTGCTTCAAGAAACTTAAGTTCATGTTCAGTTAAGTATTCAATTCAGTTCATGTTAAGTTCATGGGTTTAGAGATGATTTTACCTGAATTAAAGTCAATATAATCCTCAATATGAAGCCAGTATATGCTACATAACATTTGAAAATAGCTAAACCAGACTATTATAATGCGTAATAAAAAAAAGAACAAAAGTCCCGTGCTTTTCAATTTCATTTATATTACGTTTTCTCTCTGCATTATATATTCAATCCCGTAGAAAAATCCGGTGGAAAATACACTAGACAACTAATCAAAGAATTGTCTTCAAATAAATTGCTTTCTTCCCTCATTGTAAAGAGAACAATGTAAAAATAAACTGGCAGTCTTTATAGAGAATTTGTAAAGGACATAATAATTGAAGCCATCTTAGAAAATATACTTGAAGATTTTCGATGCTGTAATTAACGTCAAAAATAACTATTCCTCAGCTATTAATTCTTATATTACAATTTCTAAACAATGAAAAAACTCCGAGAAATGGTAAATCAGAATTTTTATTTCGAGAATTTTAATTCACATTACTAACAAGGCGTAGAACAAGCAGAGTGAAAAATTTTCCAGCCCAGGGTTCGAACCTGGGTCTTTGGCTCAGTGCACCAGCGTTCTTCCAACTGAACTACCAGGGCGTACCTAGCTTCGCACTTCTCACTATTATATTGTTAAGGCAGCAGCTCAAGAGGGAATAACTTCCTGAACCACAAACCTGCGACAAACATGAGTTGCAGCCTTACCGATATAAGAGTTAGAAGTGCCAAGCTAGGTATATCCCGGTGGCTCAGTTGGAAGAGCGTTGGTACGCTGAGCCAAAGGCCGAGGTTCGAACCCTGTCCTGGATAATTGTTCAGGCTTAGATGCGGTATATTCCCAGATGGCCGCCATATTGGATGTTTTGAGATTTCTTGGCGATTTTATGTTGGTGATCTTTATTGATATGTGGAACCTCGTATGATGTGCGTGTTCGGGCGTGACGTATTCTGGCATCCCCGTTTTTCATTCGAGATTGTGTTGCGAGTACGCGAGAAGGCCGTTTTTGTTTTTGAAATCGTGTTGTATGTTTCTGTCAATTATTTTTATGTTAAATTTATTGGATGTATTTGATTGGATATGGGTTTTGTAGCCGTTTAAACGCTCTTGCTGAAGTAATTAAAAAATATAAGGAAATTTTGACGAATAAAGGAAGTCTGTTTACAGTGCATATTCATAAGCCTATTTTGGAAAATGACGGTGATACTAGCAGGTATATCGTGCTTGAACTTTCAAGAAAGCAGATGTCTGTTAAGGTATGTTGATAATTTTATGTATATTTTGTTGCCTTACGAGTTTTTTACATTTTGAGATTGCTATACAGCGAGAACTGCTGAATTTTGAGATTGCTACACAGCGAAAATTGCTGAATCCAGTGATTTTATTTCAGTTAATGAGCGCGTAACGCTCATACGACGTTTAGTGATTGCCACTTTAACGAGTTTTGTTTATTATTTACATTTTATTTTCGTTAAGCCTAACATGAGTATAAACCGGTGCTTGGCGGCATTTACTACTTGGCGGAAAAGGGGTTTTCACGCCAAGAAAAATTCCAAGATGGCAGCACCGGGAATTTATGACATCTGTTCCTTTTTTTTACTCTGTTGGTTCTTCTACCTTGTTAACAATGCGAATTGAAAATTGAGTTATTAATTTCTTTTATTTTTCAAGTAAATAAAATGAAAGCGATTACACTGTTGTATATTAAACTTTATAAATGCGTTGGTACACCTCATTGTTTTTATTAATGAATACAATTTTAAATAAGGAAATAAATTACTACTTTCTTCTCTATTTGTAAAGAAAATAATGTCAATACAAAGTGACAGTCTTTATAAAGTGTTTTGATGAAAACCATCTTAGAAATTTAATTTGACACTGTTCGTCAATGCACTTAATTTCACAAAAAGAATTAATTAGTAATGCTAATTAAAATGATTAATAAGTTTTTCTCGACTAAAACAAAAAAAGCACTTAATAATAATAAAGGACTTTACGTTGTAATATCGATACAAATCAAATAGGTGTTGCTATCCAACGTACAATTTATTCACAAGTTCTTGTGAATAAATTGTACGTTGGATAGCAACACCTATTTGTTTTGTAAAAAAGCACTTATTTTCCCATTTAAAATGTATAGATTCTACGGCGCCTCGATTTTTGGAGGAGTAGGAAGGATGTGCATATTCATTGCAGTCTTTGCCTCTATATCAAACTGGATCATTGCAGTCTTTGCCTCTATATCAAACTGGATCATTGCTTTATTTTTGTTCGGTATACGTTTATGTAAATATACTATCTTTAAAAACTATTTAAAATCATTGATTTAAAAAACCATTTCTCCGCACTTCATTATTTTCGGGTAATTTAATGTGATAAGCAAGCACCAGTTCAAAAAATCCAAACCAATCTTTTGTAATCCGAACCACAAAAGAACAAAAGTCTCCAACTCTTAAATTTCATCTATATTAAATTCTTTTTCAGCATTATATATCAAATCACGTAGAAAAATAAGGTGAGTAATACATTGGACAATTAATCAAATTCTCTTCTAATAAATTACTTTCTTCTGTCTTTGTGACGAGAACAATGAGAAAATAAACTGACAGACTTTACAAACAACTTTATATAGAGCATAATATAATGGAAGTCATCTTATAAAGCATGATTGAAAATGCCTGACGATGCAACTATTGTCATAAAAAGAATTAATTAGTAACGCTGATTAAAAAGGATTTTTCTCGAGTAAACGAGAAAAGAAAAAAAAATTTTCCGTTTAAAATATACAGATTCTACGGCGCCTCAATTTTTGGGGGAGTAGGAACGATGTGCATATTCATTGCAATCTCTGCTCCTACAACAAACTGGAAAATTGCTTTACATTTGTTCAATATACGTTTATGTAAATATACTATCTTTATTTAAAATCTTTGATTAAAAAACAAAAAAAAAACATTTCTCCACACTTCATTATATTTGGGTAATTTAATGTGATAAGCAATAGTTCAAAAATTCCAAACCAATCTATTGTAATCCGTACCACTAAAGAACAAAATTCCCCACATGTTAAATTCCATCTACAGGGTGATTAAAAAAAACTTTTACAAAAACGACATGGCAAATCAAGCATACAAAAAGAATAAAAAATTACATAGGAACATAGGGTCGCAAACCGCTTGTTTAGTCACGAATACAGTGTATTTCATCCTAACTAAATTTGAGTTGACGGTAATAACTTTCAGAAAACCGAAGTATATTATAATAAAACATATAACAGACATTCTCACCTTTGTTGTAAATGTGATAACACCAAACAAAAGTGGTAGAGGTTTGCATTATACACGCGAGCAGTATGCACTTGATGACCCACATTTTGGACTATGGTTATCAGTTTATACAGTATCATCGATTGCTTGAGCAAGATTTTTTTTTTTATCTTTTCGTGATTTTATCACATTTCACATAAAACAAGGTACATATAGTTCCATTTTCATTACAATGTTTTTATTTTTCGTGAAATTATCACCCTCAACCCGGGTTCAATTAGGATGAAACACCCACTATTTGTGACTAAATAAGTGGTTTGCGACCCTATGTTCCTATGTAATTTTTTATCCTTGTCGTATGCCTCATTTGTCATGTCATTTTGTAAACTTTCTTTTTTTTAATCATCCTGCATATTAAATATTTTTCAGCATTATATATGAAATCACGTAGAAAAATTTGGTTCACAACATTGGTCACATACATCATCGTTTTTTAGTCATCCTGCATATTAAATATTTTTCAGCATTATATATCAAATCACGTAGAAAAATTTGGTACACAACATTGGTCAAATACATTGGACAACTAATCAAAGAATTCGCTTCTAATAAATTACTTTCTTCTGTCTTTGTGAAGGTACACATCATTCTATTTTCATTAAAATGTTTTTATTTTTCTTGAAATTATTACCTTCAACCCGGGTTCAATTAGAATGAAACACCCACTATTTGTGACTAAATAAGTGGTTTGCGACCCTATGTTCCTATATAATTTTTTATCCTTGTCGTATGCCTCATTTGTCATGCCATTTTGTAAACTTTTTTTTTAAATCACCCTGCATATTAAATATTTTTCACCATTATATATCAAATCAAGTAGAAAAATTTGGTGAGTAATACATTGGACAATTAATCAAAGTATTCGCTTCTGGTAAATTCGTTTCTTCTGTCTTTGTAAAGGTACATATCTTTCCATTTTCATTACAATGTTTTTATTTATCTTGAAATTATTACCGTCAACCCGGTTTCAGTTAGGATGAAACACCCGGTATTTGTGACTAAATAAGTGGTTCGCGACCCTATGTTCCTATGTGATTCTTTATCCTTGTCGTATGCCTCATTTGTCATGTCATTTTGTAAACTTTTTTTAATCACCCTGCATATTAAATATTTTTCAGCATTATATATCAAATCATGTAGAAAAATTTGGTGAGTAATACATTTGACAATTAATCAAAGAATTCGCTTCTAATAAATTACTTTCTTCTATCGTTGTGAAGAGAACAATGAGAAAAAAAAAACTGAGAGTCTTTACAAACAATTTTATATAGGGCATAATAGAAGCCATCTTATAAAGCATAAATGAAATGTCTGACGATGCAGTTATTGTAACAAAAAGAATTAATTAGTAAAGATAATTAAAAAGGATTTTTTCCCGAGTAAAAGAAAAAAAAATCTCATTTTTCCGTATAAAATATTCAGTTTCTACGGTGCCTCAATTTTTGGAGGAACAAGAACAATATGAATATTCATTGCAGGCTGAAGCCCTACATCAATTTAATCATTGCTTTATTTGTGTTCAATATACGTTTATGTAAAAATATTATCTTAAAAATCTATTTAAAAGCGTTGATTGAAAAAAAAAATTTCTTCGCACTCCATTATATTGAGGTAATTTAATATGATAAGCAACAGTTCAAAAATTTCGAACCAATCTATTGTAATTAAAATTTTTATAAAGTACAAATAAAATGTACTAAAATTGCTTTTAGGTGCATATATATAATATAAATTTATTTGAAATACATTAAAATATCTTAACTACTGACAATGTACACTGTAAAAATAAAAGATGTAATTCTACATATGTAAAGTTACAGAAATCTGTATACTTACAAAAATTTTATCTGTACGCTGTACAAACAAAAATGTAAATCTACAAAACTAGTTTTTATAAAGCTACAGAAATCGGTAACTGTACAAAAGAATCTACTAAAATTACAGTAATCATATTAAAATTTTGTTTGTAACCCGAGTTGCAGTTACATAAAAATTTCTAGGTATCCCAGTTTCCTAAAAAATAATTAGTAACCTAACAGATTTTTTGATTTATGGTGCAAAAGTTTATCTGTTACATGAAATTTTGTTGTTGCCGTTACATAAAAAGTTCCAGGCATCCCAGTTTCCTAGAAAATTCTTAATAACTTTACTGATTTTTTTTTACAGTCTCCTACAGTAACTGCTGACGATGGCCGTGTGAATTTGGCCTAAAACGTTTTAGGATTTTAATTTAAGTTTTAATGTATTTTTAAGATATTTTAATGTATTATAAATGCTTTTATATTATATATATGTACCTAAAAGTAATTTTAGTACTTTTATTTGCACTTTATACGAATATTAAATAAATCATATCAGATGCAATCTCGGACAAACTTGTCCGGGCGGTAGGGCAGATGTCAGGGCATTGGCGGCTTCAGCCAAGACATCCCTGGTTCGAATCCTGCTCCAGACATTTTTCGCCCAGTTAGAAATTTACATCTGCATAATCTTTACCTTATTTCATCACAGAATTTGTGAAAAAATTCTCTAATTAAGGGAACAGTCACTATTTGGAACTATCGCTCCTCAAATATTAAGACCTAACACACTGCATATCAAGTACAAGATATATAAACTAATAGAAAAAACTTGAAATAATTATACACTGCATTCAAACAGTATTATTAGCTTTTTTTTTTCATTTCTTTCACAAAATTATTCTCAAATTCTAAACTTAAAAATTTCCCCTTGGACGCGGATGCATCCAAGGACCCTTTGAAAACGTGCTACGGATCGCTTGAGGACTGCGGACCACAGTTTAAGAACCTCTCGTTTAGCTCCTACATTTCATACAGAATCCTAAAATAGGTAATAATGGCTCCTAATATTAAAGGGGTAACCTATTCAGGTGTTTTACATACTAACCGAATGTATCAGGTGTCCCAAAAATGATTGGTGAATTTTAAAATTCAATAACTTGCAAACGGTGACAGATATTTAAAAAAATTCTTGCAGGAGGGTTATGTATGATGTCAGGAGTTTTTTTACTGTGATTCTTGATTTTAGTTCAAATTTCAAATAATAGGTGCCGCTGCGAGAAATAAGTGCTAATTGCAGACGAAATTTTTCATACTTCAGGATCCATTCAAAAAATTTTAATCTCCCTTTTTCGCATAGGAGCAGAGAGAGACCGAAACATCGAAGCCGGATTTAGCACCTATTGCTTGCAGTGTTATCTATCGCTGCTTTTTGTAACTAAAACTGGAAATCGCAGCATAAAAACTCCTGTCATCTTACATTACCGTCCTGCAATTTTTTTTTCTGTAACCGTTTGCAAGTTATTGAATTTTAAAATCTATCAGTCAATTTTGGGACACCCGATACCTTTTCTCCTAAACCCCTCATCCGATTGCCACAATTGTTTTGCATAACTTTATTGAATCTATGTTTTTCAAATAAATTAAGGATTTATTTAAAGAATACATACTTATGTTTTATTGAAGTTTTGAAAAAATGCACATAATTTCTTTTTTTCTAAACCTCAACAAAATATAATTATTTAGTCTTTTGAAAATCCTTAATCCATTTCATAAATATTATAGATTTAATAACGTTTTGAAAAAAAAAAAAGTAGTGAACGGAAGAATGGTTTAAGAGAAAAGGTATATGTAAGCACCTTAATAGGTTACCCAGTAAAATAAAATGATAATGACAGAAAAATTAGCACTCAAAAGGCAATCAAGTATTACTATTTTGCAGAGACGATAAATTGCAATTACAAAAATTGATAAATAAAAGAAGTGAACCTAAAAAATCCATCACAACATTTAATATAATCCCCCTCCCCCCCCCACGAAAAATTAAATTAAAAAATAATAGAAAATATTTTTTTCTTGATTATACATATCCCCCCATGAAACCTGTACAACAGTGTACAATAAAAGAAGTTATATGCTAGGAAACAACAATTGATGCCAAATAAGCAGTTATTTTATTCGGAAATTCCGAATAGTAATTTTTGATTGAGTGATTTATATTCTTTTACTAAATAAAGCGAATATCACTATCCGGAATTTCTCAAAACAAAAATCCGCTAATCCAGCAATACTGCAACCAACTATTAAATGAAAATCTCGCCTGTAAGTTGCTTAATGTTATTACACATGTATTTTGCAAGAACAATATAATATTCAAACTTTTGATAGATTAACAATGCAATAAATTCGTTTTATTTGAGCACTGAATAAAAAAGGCATTTGGTCATAGTAAATAATAAATTAACTTTAAAATTAAAGCAATTATTAATTATTATCCGTTACTGAAAATATTTAGACAACTAACAGAACGTGAAAATTACATATTAAGCGAACGTCATTTGACACATTTGAAAGTCGAAATTACATATTAAAAGAAATATATACATATAATCATTATAAGGCAACATATAATTTATCAATTACAAATGGGGAAATAAAAATAAAAAAAAATGAAAAAAGCAATCACACTTGTTGAGAAAAGTATAAAATATATATTCTTTTAAAGGGCATGTTTTCATCTTTAATTGTAACTTACTTTATTACATTTTTATAGTTTGAAGCGAAAATTTTACTTTTTTTTTTTTCGATTTTATTTAATTATTATTTTTTTTTCATTGAAAATTTTTTCCATTTTTTTTTTTTTTTTTTTTTTTTTTTTAGATATTTAATTAACGTCTAAGGCAATCATACCCAAAAATCTCATTTAAAGTTAGAAAAAAATTAGACGAAATTGAAAAAAAAAGGTACGTTGATTAAACTTTTCTTCTATTCTCGGTTGGAAAAAATTCTGTATTTTTATTTAATCAAAATTTTAAATGTATGCAAACATCATGAACAAAAACTGATTTTATTTAATATATTAATATGATAATGTAAAAATGGTTTCACTTTTTTGATAAATTTGTTATTTACTTTGAAATTCTTTTAGGAATTTTAAATATAAAATCAAATTTAAATAATGAAATTTAACTTTGTTGTTATTATTAAAATATTCGTTTAAAAAATTCTTTTATTATCATATATTTTTCGAAGAAAAAAATATGCGGAAGATTCATACAAATTTATGACAAAAACATTTTAAGTAAGTCTTAGTTAAAAAGAAAAATTAAATTATTTTGAAAAGACAGTAAATTGCATTTTATTATCTGATGCTTTTATATATATGCAGTTTACGAAACTTTTATATAACTTACTGCAATAAATTGAAAAATAAATTAAATTTCATAAATTGGCTTTCTTATCGTAAATTTTAATCTAATAACTGATCGTAGAATTTATTTAATTTGTAGGAGCAAGAAGCTAATCTTATTTCTTCAAAATTCTGTTTATTCTTTTGAATTTTATAAAAAATTTCATTAAAGAATTTTCAGAATAAATCAAATTTTGTCAATTTAAACATTAACTTCTTAACTTAAACCTATTTACCCAAGAAAAGTAGAAAGTCTTACTTTTACCTTTTATGGTATCTTATTTTTTAGAATCTTTAAAATCTTCCATGATGATATAATTATGATATAATTACCTAATCATCAGTTATCATTAATTATGCCCGATTAAAATTCCTCTTTTACATTTAGAATTTATTTTACTTCCTTTTCCTTTTAAAAATGTTAATTTATTTATCTATTTTGGGGTTAATGTATACCATTCCTTTTATATCACGTCCGGAAGCTCTTGGTAAAGCAATCGTAAAACTGGGAAGCGGTTTTTGCTACAGTTGAGGGTCCGGCGATCCTATGAGTGACCGGTACGCCCGAAGCTCCTAGGGGCACCTCGTGTATTGGCGAAATTGTAAACTGTTTTATAAATACCCTATGAACAATTTATGAAAGTAATGATTTATGTGTCAATTTATTCTTGTTTCATACTTATATTTATCAGGGTTAATGAACGTTTAAATAAGGAGTTTTGTATGAAAAAAAAATGTGCGTAAACTTATCAGGCCAATTCTATCGTAACTGACATAAAAGTTCAGGATCGATTAATGTTTTCTAAACTGTGTAGAAAACTTACTAATAAAGCTAGAACATTTTTTTTTTTACAATTTAAATTGTTTCTTATTAAGGACTTAATACCCAAGTACCTGCAGATTATTTTAATTTATATTTTAATCCCAAAAATTTCATTTTAAAATTCTGTTACTGGTGTAACATAAAATACACAAACATATTTTCTGCCTTCGTTGAAGCTTGAAAATTATCAAAGCTATCCATTAAAAGGAAAAAAAAAGCGATTTTATGTTTTTAACAACAATACGTAATGACAAATAATAAAAATAAATTTTATAAGTAATTTCAGAACAATAAAAAAGAAAAAAAAATGGCATTTACATATGTAACTGACGTAACTTTCATTGTGTAACTGACGTAATATTATCACTTTACAAAGACGATAATGGTACTTATCTTAGTTTGTGAACAGTAAACTACAATGTCTTTTTATTAGGATTTTTGTATAGAACATAAAAATATCAAGCTTTCTAACCATACTCTTAAATTTCCCCCCTCAAAATGACACTTTTCTGTGGAATTGCCCATCATGTCACATGCGATTCAAACTGTTTGAATAAGATATTCAAGTAAAGATTTCAGTGAAATCTTTCAATTAATTCCTACTTGTATACTTAAAAGTGTTTAACTTTACCTTAACAATTACAGGGTTCATACGCTTCAAGGACTTTCAAGCACCTTTTACCAAAATTTTTGTAAAGTAATATTTTGCCTTACTCAATGAAAAACAATTCTATCTTCAGATATAGCGACCAGTACGTTACGAAATTTCTGGTGCTAAAACACCTAAAATCAACTGAATCAATTGACGCGTAAGAACCCTGAATTAACTTCAGATGTGCATTTCTGTGTGAATAATTATTATCGCAAGAAAATTGTCACTTATGGCATACCTCATGAGGTGATATGTTTCCAAAAAAGTCTTTTTGAAAAAAATAATCAAAATAACAAAAATTTAAAAAGTATAAATGTTACTTTATATATGGTCAAATACTAACACACAAGTAATATGAAATTCAAAATAAATAAATAATTTACAACGTAATAAAGAATATTCAAGAATTTACAGATTCAAAACAAGCAGTTATTATTTTTTATTTACGTAATAAAAGATTACACGTTTAGCGAAATAGATCTTTTAAAATCAATAAACTCAAACTATGGATAAATTTTCGTTAAAATGTTCAGTATCTGAGATTAAAATAAATATTACTATGCAATAAATTTTGCTTTTATTTAATGCATAAAATGTCCTTGAAGAAAACTATTTACATAAGAAAAGATTAATATTGTACAATATGCTTCCCGAAATGATAATAAACACATAGATGTACGCATAGATAATAACAAAATTAATGCAGTTTGTGTTCATATAAGTCTTAAAGAAAAATCGCTCTTCTTCAAGATAATCAGAAAACAGTTTTGCTATATTAACTAGTACTTATATAAATATCCTAAGTTACATAATATAAATAATTCTGGTGTAATTAAAAGAACATTATTAAATTTTACTTCATTATATCTCTACAATCTATTTATTTATAGATTCTCCCTCACTATGTTTTCAGTAATATTAGGCAGGTCATGAGAAAAGTTTAATTACAGTTTTAGAAAATTTATTTGAAATGACGTAAAAGTAATTTTATGAAGCATGTTTGAAAATATTGAGATTATATTTGTAATATCATATTGATTTCGTAGGAAATGTATATAGGAATAATATATGTAAAATAAAATCTATAATACAGGGCTATGACAAATGATGGATCCGATTTAATGCACAAATGCGTTCTTTAAGTTCTGACAGTGTCAAAGACATTGTTCATCTACCACCCATGCCGAAAACAAAGTGTTCAGAACTTTAAAAACGCATTTGTGAAGCTTTCAGAACCACTGACAGAGTGATGCTACAAAATGTTTGGAAGAACTCGATTATGGATTGGACGAATGCCGTGTAACAAAAGTGTCACACATCGAACTTTTATAACTGAAAAAAAAAAAAAAATTACAAGGAAGGTCTCCTTACTGGGCATACTCAGAATATTTTGAAAAAAATACCAATTAAACTACTTATGTATGTAATAAAGCATCAGTCAAATTTAGCGGCGGAATTACAGTAGAATGTCTGTAAAAAAACAAAATACTTTCGAGTATTTGGCGCGAAAAGACGAAAGCATCACGCGATTTGGCAAGCGGTACTTTTCCTCACCAAAAGCAAACGATTTTAATGCACCTGAAAATTTTTTGTTAATTGATTTTTAGAATGCGTGTAAAAAGTATTTAATGAATTTAAACAAACAATGAGAAAATTTAATAAATACATTTTTTCGTATTACATATTTATGCTGCTTGTTATTTAATTTTATTATTTAAAAAAAATTTCACACATAGAAAATACTTTCATATATTTTTGCGTATTCCAAAATAAAGGCAAGATTCATTTACCAGTTATTCATTTCAATTTCAATATCAGAGAATTCGTAGTTTCCATAGCAACAAAAGTGAATCGACAGTACTCCATTGGACTTAATTTTGAGACATTGAAACAATTCTAATTTATTTTAATTTTGTTTTAATTCCTAAAATTTGATATATAACTTTCATTATAAATATATATATATATATATATATATATATATATATATATATATATATATATATATATGACAAAACTATAGTTAAATTAAACTAAAACTGGCCAAACTAAAGTTACTTACATTAAATTTATTTAAACAAGTTCAATATGAAACATTTTTATATTAAAGAGTATTCGACATAAAAAAGTAATTTTCGAAATTTCCTTTCATCGCCAACCGATGATAAATCGCCAAATAAACGAAATTTTATTATTTTTTTACGAAGGTTCTATCAAAGTTCCGCCAAAATTTTTTTTATAAACATATATATCCACATGAGAAGAACACTCTGTAATTTTTTCAGATTTTTCTGAATATGCCCGTATGGAGACCTTCCTTGTTAGTATATTTCTCTTTAAATTCATGTATCACTTATTGTAATATGTGCAGTAGTTTCGAAAATATGATTTTATTTTTGATCAGGTTCATCATTTGTAATAGCCCTGTATATTCCTTTGCAATAGACTAGTATATAAAGGCTACATTATATAGGTTACAATACAATTTATAATACATGCCTTTCCGACGAGCGAATTGCCGTATAGAGTGTACGACTGCTCTTTTATCATTAGCCGCTATAAATAACATAATAAATAAATAACATAATAACCTAACCTCAATTTCCCAGTTGATTGAACTTGGTTTTAAGAACATAACAAACATTTACTTATATATAAATAAATAAATAAATAAACACCAGATACTTGGATTCTGTGTTAACATGACTTAAATTCGACATATGTCGATTTTGTACAACTAAGAAGCACGTTTGATTTATCTTTAAAAAACAGCAAGCTACCTAAATCTTGCATAAAAACTGGACTACTCCAACGAATAACATTCTAATTAATGACATCATTCTTCATCGTTTTGACCCGTGAAACTTTTACTCCTTTAGGTTGAGATGTCTTTAATTTTTTCTTACACATATACATACAAATTTTCTTCACAAATGTCTGTCTAAAGTAATAACAAACGTATCCATAAAAATGTTCAATTCCCAAGAACCATTTTAGCAACATTTTTAATTACGTCTATCTATTTCAAAATAGGAATTAAATTTTCAAAATTACCTTACTAATAAAAGAAACTTTCGCTCTGTCTGTGCGTGTGTGTGTCGGCGATGGCATGTGAAATCTACCGGCCGCAGAGCTCTGAAAATTCAGTCCATGACAGGTCCTGATGCACCCGAGGCTTAGATTTTTATTTTTTGGTAATTAGTGAGATTAATTAAAAACTCAGTAAAAAAGTGATCTTTTTTTAACTTAGCAGAAACGCATACATGCTGAGAACCCGATATTCACATGTAAAGAAAAGAAGAACCAAATGCTGGCGTTTTTTGACATTTTTATTTTAATTTCTATCGATTAAACTGTTCGGGATGATGAAAGCGGAAGAAATATTCTTTAAGTTCATGTTTTTCGCTTTAAACGCAACAATGAATTCGAAAAAATAGATTTCTTAACCATTAAATATATATATATATATATATATATATATATTGAAAAATCCAAATTCACATAATTTATTACACGATAAAACATCTAACTAACTGTAACTAAAACAATAATTAACAAAACCAAGAGTAACTAAGAAAAAACTAAACATGAAGACAAGTGGTCAAGGCTTATGACATGTACTGCGGGGTCAAACATGTTTTACGTGCACAACATTCCCCCTCACTTGCCGAGACCAAACAAATAGAAATTGAAAGAAATGAAAACCACAAACTAACCCGAAAGCCGTCAAATGAAGTCTGTGAATATCCTCACCGCAAAGCTATTTTCGATAGGAATCACGTATCGATAAATCACCATCATCGAACAATTCCAATATTTTATTTCGATAGCTTTTTTTCTTGATAAAATTGAAAGTTAAATCATTCAGAAAATGTATTGGGTAATTTTGTTTACTGGCGTTTATGTAAAGGTATAAATTTCACCAACCAATTTATCAACATTTGAACACAAATTTGCAATACGATTTAAACCATTTAAATATATATTTCTAAAAATTGAAACATGCACGTTACTATTAAAGTTTAATATTTTTATTGTATCAAAATCAAAATAATTTCTTTTATCATAAATACTATATACTAAAATTCCGTTTATAATCTCCAAATTAACATCCAAGTAGTTGACACTGCCCCGATCATCCGAAGCACTCTTTAAATTCAAAGTGTCTGGATAACATTTAAATTGATAAATTTCTTTATTGTTATTCATCTCAACCACCAAAACATCATCTATATATCTGTATATCTTTAAGTCTTTTTCCAACAATAAACCGGCTTCATATGTAAACAGATAAATATCTGCAAGGATGGAGCTACAACTCCCCCCCATTGGAATACCTCTCACTTGTTTATATATTTGTTTCCCTTCATACAGATAATTTTCGTAAACAACAAATTGAAATAAATCGGTGAATATTTCAATACTGATATCTTTCTCTTTAGATTTCTTGAAAAAATCCATAACTCTGTACTTCAAATCATCTAAATTTATGCTATTATACAAATCCTCGAAATCGTATGTATATAATCCTGTAATTTTTTTCAGCTTTTTTAAACTTTTTATAAGTTCATAGCTATTTTTTATTACTATCGAAGAATATTCATTTATAACCTGATCGAAAATCTTTTGTAATATATTCAGCAATTTTTTATTTACACATTCCAGGTAAGAACCAAACCCACAAGTTACAGTTCTAAAAGTAATTGGGTTTTTATGGAATTTTGGAATCATTACAAGATAAGGAAATTCCACACTATTTTGCTTTGATTTTATTTTTTTATAAAACGCCTTCACTCTGTTTACAATAACTTGTTTAGTAGTTTTTAGTAGTTGATAATTTCCCTCATTATTGTAGGCTTCCCTTAGAATATCTCCGTATAATTTTTTACATATTATAGCATAGTTGGTGTTAGCTTTATCCACATATGTAATGATAAAATCATCCTGTAGATTTTTTACTGATTTAATCAAATCTTTGTAAGATTCTCCCGAGACACCCTCAAAATCTTTTTGGTAAAAGCCTTGAAATTCTTTTAAAATATAGTGCCTCCATTCCTCAAAAACGCTTTTTGGTAAACCATATTTATATATTAATTTTTGAATGAAGATATCTATATTATTTGACAAACGTTTTATAGCTAACCCTCTACTCACAACTCTCCTCAATCTGTATTTTGTACCATACCTCATGTAATTTCTGAGATTTGTGTCTGCCACTATAGTAAGATCCCCGGTAAGAATATGTCCGTAATTTGAATTAACGTATTTATTATATTCAACTTTATTACAATGACAAACACTGTTCTCAATACCACTCTGCAAACTCCTAGAGTAACTGTTGTAGTTAAAAATAACTCTGCCTAATGGTTTATCGTATTTGTAAGCTTTAATAATATGTATGTTTTTATCCGGCAGGTATTCATTATACTTATTTAAAATTCCCTTAAAATTAGCACCCCTAAAATGATATATATATATATATATATATATATATATATATCGAAATTGGCCCTTTTTGCGGTTGATGTTTCCCCCTTACGGATGCGCTCTCTCATGGCTCACTTTCATAGTCACAGAGAAGCTAAAAACGTATACATAAAGTAGAGAACATTTTAGCGAAATTCTTAATTATGCATATCTATTTCAAAATAGTAATTAAATCTTCTAAATTATCTTACATTAATAAAAGAAAGGATCGCTCTGCTGTGCGTGTGTGTGTCGGCGATGGCAAGTGAGATCTACCGCCCGAAGAGATCTGAAAACTCCACAATGAAATTGGTTTTTAAAAATACGGATTTTAGCTTTTTCAAAAACAATGGCGACCGCAGATCACTTCCCGCCTTCCAGGAAACAATAATTTTTCTACGCTAAAAGTAATTAAACGTCCGCATTTCGATTCTTCGATCTTTATTAGCCTTCGGTACTGTATGCTATTTCTTTCTCCCAGCTTATTTTGTGTCGTCTCCAAAAAATAACGTTACCATACAGAAGCCAGCCGTAAAACAAAGCAGTACGATTAAATACTCTATATCAATTTTTTTAACTTCTAAGCATCACACATTTTCAATTTTTATATAGTCGTATTGGAAAAAAAAGTACTTTTAAATGCAATTTGTTTGAAAACTGCATCTCCATTTATTTCTGAAATATAAATTTTTTCGTGGTTTTTGCAGCCATTTGCTTAATACTGGCAACGGAAGTACTACATTTCTGTAGAAAGCAAAGGAAAAATACTTGTAAAACATTAATTATATATTTTTGTTGCCGTTTTTCATAACAAACGAAAGAAAATGTAATTAAAATACGTGCTATTTTGAAAAAATATAAACGAATGATTTCTGTTAAAACACGGGGCTATTATAAACTATATTTAAGTATCTATCTTAACGTTACAAACAAATGAAGGCCAATGAATCATTAGACAGCCGGGGTGTTTTTTTGGTCGAGTTTTTTTAATGACGGCCTCTTTTTCCTGCATTTGTGTATTATTTCACGATAGTGACGTCCTATGCCTACTTTACTGTAGATGTTAAAGAGTGGATTGTAAATGTGGAATTCTTAAGCGGATGCGAATGACGTCATTTTACATAAATTAAAAGTGTGTGCTGTAAGTCTTAAAACTGAAATATATTTTGTTCTATTTATATATACATATATATATATTTTTTTTTTCATTAGGGGCGACACTAAATTCTGAAAAAGCAGAATCCCTGTTTTCTAGTATTTCCATATTGTTTAGAGCATCTCGGCATACCAAATTTACATCCAAATTAAAAAAAAAATTACAAAACTTTCGAACGAGTAGCGGCAATTAAAAATAAATAAAATCCGAGAAATGTTCGATGAAAAAGAAAAATCGCTGTCTGTCTCGGTGCGACTTTGCGCTGCTTTGTCATTACTAAATATGCATACTTTTTTCACGAAATTTAGAAAAAGCTAGGATTCAGTTATATTTATAACCAATTAAATTTTGAGATAGTTCGGACGATGAGAATTATTTTTTTTTATGTTAAATAACCCAATGCGAAAAAAAAAAAAAAAAAAAAAAAAAAGCGGGAAGAAAACATATTTTTTTTTACAACTAGATAAAAATATTTTTTAACGAAATTTTTACACGTCTGTAAAACAGGTATATTTATAAACGATAAAATTTCAAAGAGTAGCGGTAATTAATAATAAATAAAATCCGAGAAATGTTCGATGAAAATGAGAAAACGCGGCCTGTTTTGGCGCCACTTCGCGCTCCTTTGGCTGATGTTTTCATGACTAGATTTGCATACTTTTTTCACGAAATTTAGAAAAAGTTAGGATTCAGTTATATTTATAACCAATTAAAATTTGAGATAGTTCGAACGATGAGAACTATCATTTTTATGTTAAATGACTCAATGCGAAAAATAAAAAGCGGGAAGAAAACATATTTCTTTTACAACTAGATAATAATATTTTTTGACGAAATTTTTACACCTCTGTAAAATAGTTATATTTATAAACAATAAAATTTCAAAGAGTTCGAACAGCAAGAATTATTATTATTATTATTATTTTAACTATGAAACAACAGTACGTGAAAAAAAAATGTCTTCTTCTGAGTGTTTTACAGCTAAATATAAATATTTTTTGACGAACTTTTCTTTCAAAAATAAAAATTATTACAAAATCGGGCTAAAGATAGAAAATTATAGAGGCTTGAAGTTTATTTAAGGTTAATATCATGAGCCTGGGTGACGCTGGGCAGGTCAGCTAGTTTATAGTATAATACAAATTTATTTTTCTTCATAGATTTTCCAATAAGAATAAACATAAACATGTACGATTCAAAACACAAATATTTATAAGTTTATTAAAATATCTGTTTAATATCTTTATACTATCAAACCCACATTATTTCCTTTAAAATATTTGTTATTTTTTTTATGCCGAATTGCGTTTCAATTAGGGAATATTAGTGAAATTTATCTAAATAATTTATAAAAAACTTTGACAAAGATTAATTAGCTACGAGTGTGAGATATAAAATTAAACAAAATTTCTTATGATCTTGTATAGTATTACGGGTAAAAAAATCCCTTTTTTGTAATACAGCATTGAGTAATGATTGATGGAAAACTAATTATCCAATAGCGTCATTTTTTAAACATCTGTTTTTAACAGCATGCAAGTTGTTAAAAGTTTAATATCTCTCCATTTAATACAAAATATATCATATTTTTAAGGACATGATTTTTAGAAACAAGAGACTATCTTGGATTGATAATAAATGTGTTTTTTACATTGGTTTTAAATTTTTCGGCATAGATATTTAAAAAAAAAAAAAAAAAAAAAAACCCAACAGAGAACTGTTTTATGTAATTATGTAAATGTATCGTATCTCTAGTGTGAAAATCTGAGTAAAAGCAAAGAAAAAAAATAATATAATAAATAATGTAATTAACATGAGTTTTTCTAAAAAAAAAAAAAAAAACTTATTCATTTCTTGAAATATATATTTTAGATTTACGAAATTTATAATTTGGATGCATTATCAATTTTATAAGAATATTAGGTATACATTTTATAATTTGTAATTAACAAAGTTTCTTTTATTGTAAATGTTCTAAACTGCGATATTCAATATACAGGGTGGTTATAATTAAACTTCCCCTATAGACAGCATGCTGCAGCGCAAACGGGTGAACAGAATGCAACGAAATTTGGTATATAGACTATAGATGAGATGCGCTCACGGAATTTTGAAAAAAAAAATTAGTTTCAGAATGTCCACCAGAGGGCGCCTTTGCCGGAAAAACATTAAATTTAACACAATAAAACGACCAAAACAGGATCCAGAAACAATATTAACATTTATTGACTATTTTCTGATTCGTTTTGGTCGTTTATTGTGTTAAATTTAATGTTTTTTTTCCGAAAAAGGCGCCCCTGGTGGACATTTTGGAACTAATTTTTTTTTCGAAGTTCCGTGAGCTCATCACGTGTATAGTCTATATACCGAGTTTCGCTGCATTCCGTTCACCCGTTTTCGCTGTAGGATGCTGTTTATAGGAGAAGTTTAATTATAACCACCCTGTATATTTTTTTAATGACGATAAAATATTTGATAAACATAAGGTATATTAGCTCAGATATTTTACTATGACTTTATAAATATTGAAAAAACTTATTGCCGACATTTTCTAAACAATATCAAAAATATTAAATACTTGAAAATTTTCACATTGCTAACTAAGCACAGACTAACAGAGTGTAAAATGCCCAAGCCAGAAATGAAGACCGATCTTTGGAATAACGATCCAGTGCTCGACCTTTGAGCTACCAGGACGATACCCAGTTTGACATCTCTCACTCTTATTTGTCGTTAAAGCTGAAACCACAGCACAAGATGGAGGATTCTTTATGAACACACAATCTTGCGACAAGCATGTTCACAATACCTACTCGGTTCAGATCCTGAACCGTTCTCATTGCCTCCCCAGATTCTGATATCCAGAACATACTGACTTTGAACGGTTTGGAAACTGTACGGTCAATTAAAATTTTATTCTAAGCAATTTTTGAGATTGTTCGTAGTAGCTTTGCGGTATGTCGTCTGTCTTTAATACCGTAGATACTCAGGTCGAAACCAAGCAGCGGAGAGTATTAAAAAAAAATGATTTTTTAAAAATTATTTCAATAGTTAATAAAGTTTTATAAAAAAATATGAATGTAAAAATGGAAAGTTTCTATTTTTAAATATTTAATTAAGTTATAAAAAATAATTTTAAACAATACTAGCAATTTGTATAAAGAAACTTTTTTAATGTTCGTTATAGTGATTGTTATTGCGGTTTTAACGAATTTAATTCATTTTTGAGATTTGATTAATACAAAAAGTGCTTTTGTTTTGTTATATTTTCATTGCCGCGAAGCTATCATACGTGACAAAAAATATATATGCTAATTTATAAAGTTTACAAACCTTTGTACAAACAATACTAACATTATTAAAAGCGAGCGAGGAACGGAAGTTGATTTATTGTGTTTGTAGAAATTGAAAGAAAAAATAAAAAATAAGTAAATTATTTATGTACATATTTACATAATTTTAAATTTTTCATAATCACCATTTATTTGTGTTATAATTAAATTTTGTGCAATAAAAATACACGCTGAACGATGCAGTCGATTACTACTTGTAAGGCTTTAAAAATCAGCATGGTTTGAATCTAGCGAGCAAATCAGAACGGCTCAGAATCAGAACCGAGTAGGTATTGTTAATATACCTGCGGCAAACATGAGACGAAATAAAACCCAGCATAGGTGAACACATATAAGTATAATATTATTATCAGCAGTATTATATCATTATACTGTAGTACTG
Organism: Maratus speciosus; assembly: GCA_963932465.1. NCBI lineage: Eukaryota > Metazoa > Arthropoda > Arachnida > Araneae > Salticidae > Maratus > Maratus speciosus. The sequence continues at coordinate 403,952,079 of OZ010798.1, read as the reverse complement.
CAGTATTTATATTGTAGCGTATATACAATATAAAATTGGTAGCTATCTCCGCTCCTTACCTTATTCAAATTCGTAACAATAAAGGCAAGATCAAGTATCATCAAAATCAGGCATTTATGAAATTGCGATTACCCTTCTGAATAACGAAATATTTGTTTACATTGGTAAAACTAAATGAAGATTTTCAGAGAGGTTAAAGGAGCACTTTGGATATATCGCAATGGGAACAGATTACAGCTCTTGCAAGATTTTACTACTGAAATGGAGGTAGCAGAGTTGACTTTGACGAAGCTAGGATTATAATCCCGTGTAATAATCCATATGTGAGTAACATTTTTAGAGTCCCTTGCAATTATTAATCGTGGGCTGTATGCATGTAACAATAATTTATTATTTAACATTCATAAAATCTGGCACAATTTGATATACTTAATACAGTCTGTTAAATTTGTTTTCCAACCACTTTCCCCTTCCACATTTTTTTACTGTTGTGGCTTGCTCAATTTGGTAATCATGGAAACTTTGTGAGATTTGTGTATTCTCCGTTAAGGAATTATTTTGTGCTCTTAGACGTTTATGTCCATTTTGAACTTTTAGACTTGTACAACATCATTTTAATCCTGATGACGATCGCGGAAGCGATTCGAAACGTAGGTTTTAAAGTGTTTGTAATATCACTTTTATGTTATATGTACCATTTGCCAAGTAGTTTTTTAATTTGAATGCAAAGTTGTTAAGTATATTTTATGGTGCAGTTGTCCAATACATATTTATTATTGATCTTATTTTTAAATTTCAAGTAATTGTTATGCAGTATTCCAGTTTTACTTATGAAGAAATCCCAGTCTAATCGCTTTCATAATTCTTTATTAAAAATACTAAAATTATCATTCATTAAAAAGATAAGGTACAGTTATGTGCAAGTGAAGCCTATGACTGCAAATGACTCAAACGCATGCCTGTAATTGTTCTTATCTGCTTCTGTTTTTCCACCGCTTAATGTGCAAATGTAATTTTATATATATTTATGAGAAGATAAAGAAAAGTATTTCGTTAGTAAATATTTTAAAAATCTAAACAATATCGCAATTAAAGAAAGATTAATTTAGAGTGTACAAGAGAAAGTTCATTTTACAAATTTATAATAATACTAATAATAAAATTAATTTTTGAAAATGTGAAAGTTTCTCAGAACTTGAAAACTAAATATCTTCTGCAATTAAAGATTTTAAATTACATATTAGCATGTCACGATTTTCTTTATTAAGAAACGCATTTTCGAAAATTCAATATCTATGATTTAAGTATAAACTTACATTATCTTTATAGTTAGAAAATAAAATAAATCCGCATAATTATGATTTGTTGTAGCTGCGAGTAAGAATAAGTAAAATGTCTTATAAATATTCTCTAATTTTCTCCCATTTAAACCAAAAATGTGAATTACTTTTGATTCAAATCCATTTTGTTTAGCGTTTATGTGATGGCAGTTGAAAATTTTTAATTAAAATGATAAAATTCTATGTTTTGTAATCTGAATAAATTTTGTAATTCAAATATCAATTAATTTTGCCAAACTTTATTCTTGTCTTTTACAAAGTTTTCAATTTTATAAGAACCTTTATTAGAGATTGTGAAATATTTTTGATTTCCAAAGTATGACGAAAATTTGCTTTTAATATAAGATCTTTAGAAACCTTATTTTATAAAGATTTCTAAATTCTCATAAGTTTGAAAATGTTTTCAAAGCAGTCTGTTTCAATAGAAAGTGTTTGCTTTGGATGCTATATTTGAAGTTCCCGTAGAATAAAAATATGATAGTTTTGATAAATTTATTAAGAAGATGAATAAAGATTGAAAAACGATACATACATTTTCTCTAAAATAAACATTTTTTTTTTTTTTTTTTTTGTAAAGTAAATATCGCTTAGGATGAAACTTGGATGAACGCAAGAATGTGTATAAATTGTAAAAGTTTTTGTAAAACAAAGAGATTAAATGTAGATATTAAAATTAGTCCTTATATGATTTCAAATTAAAGGTACATTTCGTTCTGTAAGCTAACATTAACTCGAAACTTTTTTAAAATTTCCTACACAAACTTTTTCAATATATATATTGTTTTCAAATCCATGTTGCACTTATTATGGGGATCTGTTTCATAGACTTATATGGTGGTTTATACATCATTTTTTATTTCAATAAATTCCTTTATTATTTATACATTCACAATAGTTGTTGATAATTTGTAATATTATATATATAAGTACTGTATGAAAACTATTATCTAATATGAAAATTATGTTTTAGAAAATCGATACTGCTTTATTCATATAAATACATGTTGTTTGAATAAAAAATTATTAATTTAAAAGTTTAGGCTCTGATTTATTTAAATACATGCACTACTACGTAGTCTATATATATATATGTAACAATTATAAAACAACATTAATTATATACATATAATTTAATCGTTATTTAATTAAATATTTTAAACTGTTAATTTAGTTTTATGTATCAACTTCATTTATTTTATTATATGCACTGTTATAAAAATGTAATTGAATATTACTATACTTAAATTTATAATTATCATATTATATAGTACATATATTTATACATTTATCTACGAATACAATTGAATCATTATTTAATAACTTATCCATATCAAACATGTATTTATTTATGTATTCTTCATCATTTATATTAAATTTATAAAGTTACGTTTTTAAAGGTTAATCCACATTTAGTTTTTATTATTAATACTTTTTTTCTCCTTCTTTTCTAAAAATATAAAACAAGGTGCGTTTAAATGCATTATCTAATGATAAAGGGCAGCACTATAACTGATCTCATAATTGAGGAAATACTGTATTTAATATATTTTAATATTATTACACTGTTATTCCTAAATCCATGGTTGTATTAGTAGCATCGTGCTTATAATATTTCTAGAAACAAGTGTAAATCATTTCTTAGCATTTTTTAAACTTGTTGAGTCATTACTGGCATCCTTGGTTCTTCAATTGGAATATATTTTTAAAATCCATATTGTTTTATTTGTCTGTTTAAAATTTTGGCATCTTTTTTCTAGATTTATTGTGTACGGAAGCCCGAACTTTGCATTTTTTAAAGCTTGTTATGGCTTTTGCAAGGATCAAACCGTACATGTTATTTGTGCAACTTATGGTAATTTGCGTCTGAAGAATCTGCCTTGGTTCCACAAATAATTCCATTTTTCCAATGGTTACTGAATTTTCATTTTTTTTTTCCTTGATATGATGGTACTTTTTAATTTTTGTCTATAAAGGATAAAATTTCATTTCTAATTTGCAAAAATTCATTTACAATTTGTATTTTCACTTTTGTAGATGATCATCTGTATGTATTGGTTTATAATGGTTATATATATATATATATATATATATATATTATATATATTTGTGTTTTAAAAGAATTATTTAAAATTGCAAGTTTGTCTAATTCCATTATAAGAAAAGTTAGCAAAAATATTTATTAAGAATTGCGAGATTCTATAGATTGCGAGACAGGCTATAAGCAGAGAATACTGATTGAAATAATAAAATTGAGAAATGTTAACATTGGAAACTATTTTAAATTCTAAAATCAATTCTCTCTTATTAGTTTTAATAATGTCGTTTTCAAAGGTTTTAATTTTAGATACTACATTTATTAGATACTGCTAAATAGTCAAATCAAATTAGAGGTAATCATAATTAAAGAAATGATATGCTTTGAATTAGAAACTTTATTTCAAGTATACTTACATAAATTTTATGTCATTTTTTAGAATAAATTATATGTTTCTTCAAAGAAAAATAATTGTTTCACTTATAAATTAATAGATAAAGACGTTCTTTTTGATGGTATTTGAATTAGGACTTTAGTTTCTTAAGAAATGTAATTTTACTTTTTTTTTTTTTAATTACAGTAATTTTCTTTTCTTGTTTTCTTTTGAAAGTGTAACGAAAGATTGCTTTTAGAAGAGTTTTTTAAAAAGCTCTTTTGTATAAACTCTGCATAGGCGTACGTAAATTTAGAGCATTTTCAAAGCATACAGATTAAATTTTAAAAAAGTTTTAAAACCTTATATATTCTTCCATACAAGAATATGAATATCTCCGTAGATTCACTAGGAATGAAAGAATTTATAAAGAATTAAGAATGTTTTTCTTCCACAGTAAACAAATTTAAAATAAATAAGTTATTGCTCATTTTTATGTTATATAAAATTTTCTATTCGCGATATTCCTTAAATTATTCTTTTCGGCATATTCAATATTTCCCTACTTTAACACGTTGAATGCCACGCCAGCCACCAGTGACTGGCACAGGTCTTTCCGTTTAGGCCGCGTCGGTCATCGGTGACTGACTCTTATAGATTCTGTAATGGGAGTCTTATTTCGTGGCGTAACTAGAAAGACAGGCAAAATAGACTTGGCATTCAACGTGTTAATAATATCTATCATTTATTCCTATTTAAATTCGCTTTAATGTAAAACGCATATATGAATAACATCTTATTCCAAAATCTTAATTTCAAGCTTTAGATTCCTTCATAAACTTTATAAGCTACCCTATCTATCATATTCTGAGTAAAGTTAATTTTTATGTTCGAATGTTTTCCTTTCCCAAATTTCATTCAATGAAACATCTATTCCCGCGCTTGACTTTTCACCTTAAAAAGCTCATGACCTTAAACTGAAATTATTTTCTTTTTAAGCCGTGCCCCCTCTCTCGATTGGTCTAGACAATCGTCTGAGAGCGGCCGCCTTTCTGGCATTCGCTCTTTTCGTGTGCTACGTAATCACTGTCTCCTTGCGCCAGCTTCACAAAATTGAGCTGCATGGTCTCGGAGCAGAGTTTTTTCGCCTGTTTTCAAGTGTTAAATAATAGCTATCTGGTGCTCCTGACTTTGTAGAATCCGAGAATTAATCAACATCTTTTAAATGTCAGCGTGCTGCATCGCGCGCCGTAAGGCGTTTTGGCCGACTCTAGTATCTAGGAATTGTTGATATGTTTTGTTTATCAATAAATAACTGTTCACGCTTAATGATGCCGTCTTATTCTTTTGGAGAAATTAGCAATGGTGATCATTGCCTGCAACTCTAATGCTTTCGACTGCATAACTTCTTAGTAGTGATCAATGCCGGCCACTCTAACATGACCTTCGACTGCATATAAACTTCGATAATGTAATTTCCTACATATGACGGCATCTCAACTGCAGATTATTCATTAAGTCATACGCCAATCTGTCTAGAAACAGCCAAATCACCATATTTATTCTATAAAATATAATTTACTTTTAAATTTGTATTAATCTATTTCATGAAATTTTGCGAGAAATAGAGATAGATTAAAAATTTGTATTCAAATTAAATTGTACTTTGTAAATGATACATATAACATAAAAGCGATATTAAAAACAATTTAAAACCTACGTTTCGTATCGCTTCCACGATCGTCATCAGGATTAAAATGATGTTATACAAGTCTAAAAGTTCAAAATGGACATAAACTTCTAAGAGCACAAAATAATTCCTGAACGGAGAGTAGGCAAATTTCACAAAGTTCCCATGGTTACCATATGGAGCAAGCCACAAAAGTAAATCACTGGGGGGGGGGGGGGGGGAGGTTGAACAAATTTAACAAACTGTATTAATTATATCAAATTAAGTCAAATTAAATTTATTTTTAATTAAAATAATAATTAGCAAACTAACTTTTATTAAGAAGGATTTGTTTTATCCTGAAATGATGATAAACTTGTTGGACTAATTGAAAAAATACAAATAATCATTTTTAATAACAAAAATGACTAACTGAAATTATTAAATGAAATAAATGCTAATTTGAAATCGGAAGTTATTTTTAAATTTTAAAATCAATCATTTCTTGGTGGGTAACATTTTTTGTTTCTTAAAAGTTGGCATCACATAAAAGACAATTATCAGGCATTGCGAAATAGCTTTGCTATTCTATATATTTTGAAAGCTTGTTTTGTTAGAAAACCTTTAGAAAATGTCATTTATGAACATTTTAAAAAGTTTCCTGAATTTGAAAGAATTTTCAAAGTATACAGTTTCAATAGAAAGCGTATTTGATCTTATGTTTGAATCAAGACAAGTATATGTAAATTGTGTACATTTAATGAATGAAAGTAGGCTAAAAAATCACAATAAATATTTTTTTAAACACATAAAGTCATGCAAAATAAATTATTTCTTTCAACTGATAAAATTTGGTTTATTATATTTATTTATTACATGGAATCCTTTTCAAGGCATATAGAAATAACCAGTAAAATAAACAACTAAATTTAAAAAATCAAAAAACCCGACTGCGTAAAAAGCGAACTAATTAATTATCTCTACTCAGTGTGAATCTATTTTGTTTTCAATTACTACTACTAGCTCACACTCTCGCTGTATATATCTTGTTCAAATATTCAATCGTTAATAAAATACTTATTGTTCACCCAATCAAGCTCAAATAACTTTTTTTTTACTTGTACTGGATGACACTTGATGTTAATCCAGTTTGTTTCAAGTATTAATTCATTAATTAAATTAAATTAATTAATTTTCAATAATCGAGAGAGCCCCCTTCTTGATCAAGGTATTTTAAGATCGAGAGAGCCTTCTTCTTGATCAAGGCATTTTAAGCGCCACTCAAAAGGAAAGAATAATGGGAGAAAAATAATTATCTTGTTGACCTAAGTAGGAATTGACTTAAAATATTTTTTTATATTACTTATTTATATTACTTACCATTTTTTTTTTAAATTTACTTGTATTGATGACTTTTAAGTTGTGTTTAATTGTTAGTTCCTATCTATAAACACAGTTTTGATGAAGTCTATAGATCTAATTTAATGGTTAGAGTTACAGTAAAGCTAGAGATCCTACCTACACAACTTCCAGGTTGTATAATATTTTAACGGAGCTTCTGACTGTAAAATAGTCAATGAAACATCGTCTTCATGTTGAAAGACCTATCCAGTGATATGCCACTCAATAGGGTGCGTAATTTTTTTTTTTCGTCTCTACCGCTTTTTTTGTATTTTCGGCCGCCATTTTGAATTTATAAAAACAAAACATAGCCTCAATCCATCGGGTCGTTAAGACGAATTGATAGAAACCTCATTCATTAAAATCCATCCAGCCGTTGTGATGTTTCGAGAGTATAAAGAAATCCACTTACACAGATACGCGTGAAACCCATAACCCTTCTTTTCAGTCGGGTAATTATGTATCTTCTATTATAATGCATAAAAACAAAGTTAAGTTTCAACTAAAACTTGAAGCTGAATCGGTCTTGAAGCAGATCTGTTAACTCTTTTTGCCCCGACGGTATTTTAAAGTACCATTAAAATAACTTGTTTTAAAATTCATTTGGTACATTGATTAGTAGCAATACAGTTTAGAATGAGTTATAGACACTTTTCTTTATCTTATTCCAAAAGCATTATTGGTGAGCAAAACAAAAATATTTTTATGGTGTCTCAAGACTCTTAAATCTTCAAAATTTTCGAAATTTAATTTTCTTTTTTTAGATGTTAAACTCCTATCTTTTCTTAACATTTTGATATAATTGTTTCCTTGTACTTCCTATTAGAACTAAAGTTATGGCTTTCAGAATTATACCCGCTCAATAGCTGAAGCAGCGTTTCCGAAACTTTGAAATCCGTTTTCTCCAAATTGCGTTTTTGGGAAAAACTCACAGGATATCTCAAAAACTTCTGAATATTTTTTCAAGAAATTTTCAAAACATATATTTCATGTTAGCCTGACAAATTGAACCTAAAATTTAATTTTTATTGTTCAAAAAAATATTCTTAAGGCGATTATACTGTTGAATTTTTTAGGTAGATTTCGTATGAAATACTACCTATTGCGATCGTTCCTATGTTGGAATTTCTGAAAAATTTTTGCAGATCTACACCGATCATGACCCCTAGAACCCAAAACCACCCTCAGTAAAAAACTTTATCTATCTCTTTATCTATATATATATATCGCTTTCTTCTGGACACGATAACTTTCGTAATTCTGCACCAATCTCTTCCAAACTCATACATAAAATCAATGGGCATAAAATCTCGGTCAAGTTCGTTAATGGGCAAAATCGGACCAAGCGGATGGAAATAGGGAACCCCCCATAACTTCTTAATTTTTGCACATATGAAATCAGTTTAAAGTTTTTATTACTTCTAAAAATAGGGCCAAAAATTTATGTATCACAGATTTTGGATAAAATTAAAAATGGGCTCAAGGGGCGCAAAAAATAGGGTTCTTGGGAGAAAAAAATTCATAACTTCGGCCAATTCTCAAGATATCAAATCCAATTAATTTTATTATACATCTCCTTAATATTATTTACAACTTTTCTATTCACAAGTTTTTGATAGGACCAATTCGTACCGCAAAAAAAAAAAAAAATTAAAAACGAAAACAATAAAAGAGGGGTGAAGAAGAAAAATTTCTATAACTCCCTCAATTCACAAGATATAAAATCCCCATGAATTTATCATATATCTTCTTAATATTGTCTTCAACATCTATACAGTAAAGTTTTTGATAGGATCAATTCTTACAGCAAAAACAAATTAAAATTGCATAGCGGTTGAAGAAAAAAATCATCTTATTAAGAATGTATTCAAATCCAAACTGCTTATTTTCTTACTCATTTTTAAATTCATTTTTGCTCTCAAACGCATTTAATTGGTAGATTCGCTTACTCAGAAACTGTATAATGTACCGCAATGATCGATTTTTTGATAGAGGCAGAATATATTTCAAAAAATGATGTTAAAGTGGGCCTTTTAAACTGAATTTTCCGAAGCGATTGTGTTAGAAACGAAAAATATTGTCCTTCTGTGAAAATAATTGTTTATATATCAAGTTTTAATTAATTGAACCAAAAATAAAAACACAGGTCGCTTATAAATCTCTCCAAAAATCACGTTAGCAAGTTTCATATATTTTTTTAATTATTATTATTAATGTATCTGGAATTATGCCAGAAAATTTCGAGTTGTTGAGCATGGAAAGTATTTTTTTGAATACCGCCCTAACATGATTCTGATAAAACCAGCTATTATATAAAAATGAAATAAAAACGCGTCAAAAGCGGTCAGATAAAATTGTTAAAGTGGATTTATCTCTAATCATGATTTAGTTTTTGTTTGTGAAATTAGTATATTTGACTTCGAAATCTACCTCTGCCTGTAGGCCGGGCCGGCAGGGATTTTATTTTAATTTTGTATTAGCTAAATACAATTTTGTATTAAAAATATAAAAATATAAAATTTCATCCTAGTTGCAAAATGTATTTTGTAATCCTGCGCGTAAGCTGTTATACCAATTTTCTGCTGGGCAAATATCTGACAGTTTGGAGCGCCCTATAAATACTAATCTTTCATCTTGCAATTTTTTAAATACATGAAATGACAGAACATACTTATATCTTTCAACCAAAATTGTGTTTTTTAATCATACACATTTTAAGATATTAAGGGGAGGCAGTACCTTTTAAACTACTTTTTCGATTTTGAATAATACTGAAATATACTTAAATATAATGTCACTACAGATATTAGGTACTATAAAGCAAATATAATTTCATATAATTTCAAAAAAAAAAAAAAATCTTGTAGAATAGCCTATTTAACTAAAATTTAAATTAAAAATTTTTTTTAATTATTTTAAAAATCCCTACTAAATTTTTAAATATGAATATTTTTGCTTCACAATTTTTTTTCCATATTACTTAGATTATACTACATAAAACTGTGCATGGATTTTTAGATGTATGGGATATTACATTTAATATCAATCATTTTCTCTTTTGTATAGTAAAAAATCAAGGAAAAATAATTGAAAAAAAAAACTATAACCTTGAATGTTACATCCATGCACAATTTTATGTGGTATGTTTTTAGGATTATGTAAAAAAAAAAAAAATTGAAGCAAAAATATTCATATTTAAAAAAGTAGTAGAGATTTAAAAAATATATATTTTTTTTTTAATTTAAATTTTAGTTAAATAGGCTGTTCTACAAGATTTTTTTTAATTATATGAAATTATATTTGCTTTATAATACCTAATATCTGTGGTGACATTATATTTAAGTATATTACAGTATTATTCAAAATTGAAAAAGTAGTTTAAAAGGTACTGTGTCCCCTTAAATGTTGAAAATGGTCTTTTTTTTACATTTTTTCCAATCTTAAGAATCCTGAGACCCCCTTAAGGATGATTTCTTTTTGATTTGCATCTTTTCAGCATTCTTGACGTTGAAAGATTGTGGCTGAATAGTTTCAGTTCGAAATTACTAGCCCCCGCCACGGTTTGCTATTTCTTTCTCCCAGCTTATTTTGTGTACTCCAAAAAATAAAGTTACCTTACAGAAACCAGCCGTAAAACAAAGCAATACGATTAAATAATCTATAGCATTTTTTTTTAATTTCTAAGCATCGCACATTGTCGATTTTTATACCGTCGTACTGGAAAAAAACTCTTTTAAATGCATTTTGTTTGAAAACTGTATCTCCATTTATTTTTCAAATATTAATTTTTTTGTAGTTTTTACAGCCATTTGCTTAATATTGGCAGCGGAAGTACTCCATTTCTGTAGAAAGTAAAGGAAAAATAGTTCTAAAATAGTAATTATATATATTTTTTGCGATTTTCTCATAACAAACGAAAGAAAATGTAATTAAAATACGTGCTATTTTGAAAAATAAATATAAATGTATGATTTCTGTTAAAACAATGGAGCTATTATATACTATATTTAATTGTAAGTATCTATGAATCTTTAGACAGCCATCTTTTTTTTCGATTTTCTTGAATGGCGGAATCTTTTTGCTGCATTTGTGCATTATTTCGCGATAGTAATGTGCTATGCATGCTTTACTGTAGATGTTTAAGAGTAGATCGTAAATGTTGAATTCTTATGCGGATGCGAATGACGTCAGTTTACATAAAATAAAACGTGTGCTTTAAGTCTTAAAATTGAAATATGTTTTGTACTGCAGTACAGTCCCGCTTAACCGAGCGATTTTCTTTTGATGGACTGGTGGCTTTTATTGTTATGAAACAGCCATTATAAATAAAGCGTTAGGTGAAGATGAAACAGCAGTCCTAAAAAGTTAGAACTCTGATTTTCTGGTCAGAAGGGGGGGGGGGGATGGCCATTAAAAAAAAATTGCTAAAAAATTAAATAAGGATAAATTATTTAATATATTGCAAATACGTTAAATTATCTAAAATTTTTCAATACTCGAAATTATGATACAAATGTCATGTTTAATCTTCAAATATTGTCATGGGTTATTCTGGGTTTGATATGTTTGCGAACTTTGTTTCTCCGATTAAATAATCCCTGATAAATCCTCTACTTTTTGGGAAAATGATAAAAATACAGTCTAATAATGATAGGGTAGACCGGGGTAGTTTTACGCATGAGGCACGTTTACGCAGTGCACTTTTTCCGAAACGAGTTATAACTGGCGCGCCACCAGTCATGACAAATTGATGCTGCTCCCTAGTGGGTATTCTCAGACGTTTTTAAGCGTCAGTCGAGCTTCGGTCTAGCTTGAGGAAAGGATAATATGTTTCCTGTCAAGGTGAGTAAATTTTGTGTTGAACTTATTGAGACTTGTGAACTAATAATATTTAGTTAAGGATAAACAAATATATAAACATTAGTAGAATTGTATCCTTTTCTATGACCTGTATGTGTATGAACAGAAACATTATTAATTTTCGTTGCACGTTAAAAATGAATCCAAACATGGGGATGGGGCACGTTTACGAATTGACATCGGGGCACCTTTACGCACGTTCAAAAAGAAGAAATTACGTAAAAATTTACTAGCTTCTATGGCAGCAGAATAAGAAGACAGCAAAGGAAAAAGTATGTAACCAAAAACTGCAAAAGGGTAAATGTTTATACACTCTGGAATAAAGAAAATAGTAAATGAATCTGATGACGAAGATGAAAACTGTGTGTGTACTTATTGTTTGAAATCATACAACCAATCCATAAAAGGACAAGACTGGGTTCAATATCTTAGATGCAAAAGGTGGTTCCAGGACAAGTGTTCAAAAGGAAATACCTTAATTTTTATTTGTAAAACCTGTAACAGTTATGATGAAGATGACTAAATAGTTTCTGTTTTTAATTAGCCCTATGTTTTCAGTTTAGCCTATAAAATGTTCTTTATTAATTCTCTTTAATTTTTTTTAAAGAGTGTTTTAAGTTATAAATAAAACATTTAAATTTGATTAAATATTTATTTCACTTACTCCTTGGTATCACTTATAATATGCATAAACGTGCTCCACTTGATGCGTAAACTTGCCCTGGGAACGCGGCAAATTTACGCAAAAGACTTGAACTTAAAAAAACAAAATTACGGTTAAAAACACAAATAGGGCAACAACTGAATACACAGATTTTGACTTTATTAATTGCTTTATAAAACCACAATGTCTAAAATTTCCTAAGTTTAAACATAAAAATTAGAAAATTCATTGGAAAAAAACCCGCGTAAATGTGCCCCGGTCTACCCTGCTATGGAAGTGAATTGCGGTCTTTTGTTTTTAAGTTATAGAAAAGGAAATAATAAACTGTTTCACCTTTAAATTTTAAATTCATTAAGAACTGCGCATTTAAACACCCATTTAACTAACAATTTCCAAATGTATTAAAATCGCTTGAATCTGGCAAGAAAAGGTATTGCTTGCCAAACTGCGCGAAGCGTTCGTCTTTTCGCACCAAATATTAGAAAGTATTTTATTTTTTTTATAGACTTTCTACAGTAATTCCCCCACTAAATTCGACTGATCTGTTATTATAGTATATGTAAGTAGTTTCATTAGCGTTTTTTAAAAATATTCTGATTATACTAATTTGTGTAGGCATGTAAAAAAATAGTAGGGCTTTCAACCAAATAAGTAAAATGCCGGCTTAAGATAAATAAGTACTAATAAGAATTCATATTTTCCGTTAAAAAAATACATATAAATTAAATCTGTAATTATGTTTTACTTCTCAATTTAGAACACATGAATACACCATCACAGATACTATATAAATTTTGATTAAAAAATAAAAATATTCTTTATTCTATTGATTCAAATGCTTTAAAATTCTACTTCTAATGTTAATCTAATATCTCTGTTAGATATCCTAATGTAGCAAATAATGGCATAGAATAATGAGGATATTGTTCAAGTAATTTATAGAATTATTTAAACGAATGTAGTAAGATGGATTATCATTATACACAATGACAAAAATGATTGTTAACTGTCTCGTTGAAAATTAGTTTATAGGAAATCAATGCTTCACCGTCTAATGTCCTTACTAATATCTGATTATTGTAACGATTGTATTTCAGATTTAACCACGATTAATATATGCAATAATTTACATGATGTTGGGTTTGAAATATAAGTTATAAATAATTCAAATATATATGCAAATAAATAAAAAATGGAAATACCCATTTAAAGGATTTTAAAAATCACAGCAGCATTCACCAATTGATCTTAAATATCGAATTAAAATTTAAATTATTATAATTATAATTTTTCTGTCTTTTCCTTCCTCTTAAACTTCGATATATGATAAAAAAAAAAACCTTCAAAACTGCATTATTAAATTCTATTTTCCCTAATACAGTCATTGGTTATTTAAGCATTTGAAATGCCCTCGTAAATGTTTTCTAGAGATGATTAATCTTTGTCAAATACAGTGTTGTCAGAAAGAATGACACAGAATAATGATGGCATTATGGAAATAAAGTAAAATGGTTTGTCGGAGTATTGTAACAGAAAGATAACAATGATGTGTAACACACGGGGAAAATTAGGTTATAAAAAAATCAATGTTTTACTACTGATTATGCTTACTTATATCTAGTTAATACAATAATAAAATTTAGGGTTTAATAATCCTAAAAATGAATTACAATAATTTCTAAAAACACCTACAACAGTGGTTCCCAATATTTATTTGGCCAAAATTAGCCCAGTGAAAATTCTATATCTAAAAATATTCATTTATATAATTTTTAAATACATTCAAAACACTTGTAGAAATTAATATAATTTTGTAAACAATATTTAGTGCAATTTTTCTTCGTTTATTTTAATTCTTTCTTCCTTTCTTGTACGTTGAAAATTAAATTACTTATATTTAAATAAATTAAATCGCAAATAAAAGTTGATAATTTATAAAAAGATATAACGTCTGAAGTACAACACTATGTTGTACATAAAAACAAAACAAGAACTACGAACATATAAAATTATCTTAACGTGTTTTATATAAAGCTCTTCTTAGTATTTGTTGTGAACATAACCAGTTATGTTAGCTTCCAATCAATAATAATTTGAATTGCGTCAGCGTTACAAGAAATTTTTCTCAAAAACATAGTCCTGGTAGCTGTTTTCAGACACTAAACAAAAACATCGTTTCAGACTCGTAAATGTTCCACATCTGAATAAACTCCAGTGATTAATCTTCTTCTACATGGTACTTGTCAAAAAGCTCATTATCTCGAAACATGGAATGAGTTTTCGAAACAAGAAATAAAAGGATAAAAATAGGTTTTTAATAATTTATACTGTTGTTCTGAGATTCAATGGAGAACATTTAAATAATTTATTTAAAAATAATAAAATGATAAAATTATCTTCCTAATAACTTATCCCGTTGTTGCTAATTCGCAAATGAATGTTGATAATTTATAAAAAGATAAAACGTCTTAAATACAACACTACATTGGTCATAAAAACAAAACAAGAACTACGAACATATAAAATTATCTCAATGTGTTTTATTACAAGCTCTTCTTAAATCAGCTATGCTAGCTTTCCAATTAATAATAATTTGAACAGCGTTAGCGCTACAAGAAATTTCTCTCGAAAACATAGTCCTGGTAGCTGTTTTCAGACACTAAACAAAAGCATCGTTTCAGACTCGTAAATGTTCCACATCTGAATTAACTCCAGTAATTAATCTTCTTCTACATGGTACTTGTCAAAAAGCTCATTAGCTCGAAACATACACTGCAAATAGAGGCGTCTTAAATTAAGACACATATGTGACTGAAAAAGTTATTCAGACACTTAAGTGTCTAAATTTGAAATTTCAGACATCACAGGTGTCTAAATTTTAGACACATAAGTGTCTTACTATGATCATGGCATAAATGAACTGATAAACATGTCTGAAAAATGGCGATATGTCTGAAATTAAGACATTTAGAAATTTAGACACTTAAGTGTCTAAATGCGATACAATTGTATCATATGTGTGATGACTGTATGTATAACTGTATTGCAATATGTATGCCAGCACCACCAGAAAATTGTTTTCGAATGGATAACAGATGTTTAAAATATTTTTATCCATTAAATTTGGAATTTTATATTTAAAAAAAAAGTAATTTGTTTAGATTATGGGACGTCTGGAAAATTGAAATAGTTAGCTTACTAAAGTTTTGGGACTTAGTTATTTTTGGCGCAATAAATAAATCAGTAATTGCTTTTCATGAAAAATATTTATTTTCAAAAATTACTCGCAATCATGGACGTACGCACGTATGTCCAAGGAAGAGCCACACCCTCCCGTTAAATACTAAGAGATGTACCGGTGGAAAGAAATTCAGGGAGGGACAAGATTTTGGAACAGTTGGGTCTGGGGTCAACAGCGTAATCCGCTTTTCTAAAATGCAGAACATAAACATGAAATAGGCAAACTAAGAATATTTTGACAGAACTCCTCGGGCAAGAAATGTTTAAAGATACAAACATAAAAATAAATATAAAAATTAATCGTTCAAAAATAAGTTTCAAACGACATTTTTGAAAATAAAACTTTTTTTTTTCTCAATGGACTCTCCCCCCCCCCCCCCCCCGACACACACACACCGTTTTGAGATAAATTTGAAATATATCAATATTAAAAGAAGAAAAGAATTAAAATTGTCTTCTACGAAGTGCTCAAAGGAAGGTGGATTTCTCTGAAGTAAAATTTTTAGTAACATTTTCCTTATCGTAAAATTATTCTATAGCCATTTATAAGAAAAGAAATATCATATATTTTTAATTATCAGACATAAAGAAAGCATAATTGATTAAATTTCACTATACTGGGAGGAAGAATGTATCCACCAGGGGGCACTGTAGTTGCGCATGCGTTTTAGATGTCTTTCGTTGGAACGTACGTTGTAGTAACTGAAAGTTTGTTTTATGTACGCGTATTCATTTTTTTGCGGAATTTCAAGTTCTGTGATTTTAAGTCGTATTCACTTAGTTTATTTATGTATTGAATATATACATCTGACTTACGTGCTTGACACCCAATGACTCTTATAAGCTGTCGTCGATATAATTCGGGATAGAGACAACACTTGAAGATTACATCCGGGAACTCTACAAAGTGTGTGGCAAGGTGTGTGTGGTGTGGAACGTACTTAGTGTTAATTTGTATCGAGATTTAGTGTTATTGTACTTCGTCTTTATAAAAGCTGGTAAAAAAGAACTTTTGTCTGGCGGAGTATATTCTGAGGATGAAGCATTTCATTCTCTGAGTATGCTTAGTCGGATGTATTAACGTCTTCTTATAACGATGTATAACGTCCCTTCTAAAAAGATGCAAGTCTTTGCTCCTCACTGTAATAGTTTTTAAAATTTCAAATAGAGGAATTTATCTTGCAACAGGATTAAAGTAAGTGTCACAATTTTTCTTTTTAGTACTAAATTTAGTGTTCTTTTTTATGATTTTCTAAATAGCACTGATCAAAATCTTGCATAAAATGGTATTAGTTTTGAATCTGTTTGCAAAAAGCCCGCTAATTCTAGAAGTATATATTTTTTAACTTATGACGTTGCCTTTTATTACAAATTATATATTTTAAATTCTCATATGTTTCCCCTAATTTAAAGTAGTAATATCACATTTTAAGTTAAATGCATTCTCTTGTTTTCCATGGGAGTTCTTAGTTTCAATTCTTATCTGTTTCAATTCTAATTCTTATCTATCACTAAACGAGCACAATGATATAAAAAAAAAAAAAAGCTTTGAAAGATTTCCTAATTCTTTCTTACTTCCTACATAGGGATTACAATCCCGTATCCTGGGATTCCGGGATTCCGCTCTATTTTTAATCCCGAAAATCCCGGGATTTTTTCTGTGAAATCCCGGGATTTTCGGAGTTGAATATTGTTCTGTTAAAAAAAAAAAAAAAAAACAACTGAAATAAAAAAAAAATATATTTATAGACTTTTGCTTTTGGAATAAAAATCAATTTTTATAAATTTATGTATATATGTATCATTGAAAAAGAATGTATATCTCGAGTATTTTTTACATATATTTATAAGCGATTAAACATTTTAACGTGTAAATCTGTTGACCTGCTAACAGACGTCACAGCGATGAGTCAGGAAAAACGAAATCATTTCTTTATTTCGAATTCGCTGCGTGTTCCATGAGTCATTTTGAGATTAACGTTTACTGATAAGCGTTTGTTTCTTTTCGTGCTTTTAAATTTATTTTTCTTTGAAGATATCTAATGAAAAGGATTTTCTATCGTAGAATTGTAATCTTTAATTACATGGTTATGAGAATAATGTAAAATTTAATTTGTCATAATAATTACTTTTTAATATTGTAAATATTTAGTCATTCAAAAACTTTTTTAACAGGAAATAAAAGGAAGTATGTAGAAGATAAAACATAAACTTATACGAAAAATACAAAAATGACAGATGTTAAGATATATATTTAAGACAAAAGAAGTTTGGAGACTATAAGTTATTTTTTCTTCGTGTTATTAATATAGAATATTTATTTATTTTTATTGATAGTTGAATAGCCTTTGTGATTACCCTCTGATCTACATAAAAACTTGCCCATGTGGAAATATAATTTTTTTTTTAAATCTAATTTTTAAATGATAAGGATTTTAATTTTTTTTTTTCTTCTGGGAGGGGGTCGGGATTTCTTTGAAATTTTCGTAAAGCTGATATCTTAAATCTTGCACTGATTATAATTAAAGTTTTGAAGTTTTATAGTAGGACAAGATTAAAAACCCAATATATATTTAACAAAATACAGAAGTAATTTTTTTCTCAATGTTATTAAAGTAGAATATTTATTTTTTTATTCATAGTTAAATAGCTGTTGTGATTATCATCTGATGCATATGTAAAAGTGCCTATGTGGCAATATAATTTTTAAAAAATCTAATTTTAAAATTATGAATTTTCATTTTTTTCTTGGGGGGGGGGGGAATTTACTTGCAATTTTCTTACATCTGATATTTTAAATGTTTTTCGACATTCAACCGCCGAGTATATTAAATATTTTGAACTTTTAGAGTGGGAAAAGATTATAAAATATATATGCATATATTTATCCGTGTACCTTAATAGAGACACTGCGGGGCAGCTGAATTTGCCCGATAATCGAAGATGTCTGCTTTTGTGAGGTAAAAAAATATACAAATATCTATGCCTTGCGGATTAAAAAAGTATTCGCTAAATAGAGGTGTCCGCTATTCGGGAATGTCTATTAACATCCACAACAGATACTCCCGAATACCGGACATCTCAATTTAGATAACAATAATGCAGGGTAGCATTTTTTTCAAAAGAACTTCTTGATTAAAGCATGGGCATACTGGGCAGTGCCCCCCCCCCCCCCTACGATTTTAGTGCCACCAAATTTGATGTGCAATATTTGTAGAGCTTATATTTTAAATCTGTTTCGAAATTGTACTGATTATAATCAATATTTTGACCTTTCAAAGTAAAATAAGATAAAAAAAAATCTTAATATTTAAATAAATATTTTTTGTTTTAATTTTGTTCTACTCCTGAAGTTCAAAATATTGATTATAATAAATACAATGTGGTAAAAGATTTAAATTATCATCTTAACGAAAATTGCATACCAAAATTAGGAGCACAGAAGAAAATCAGGCTGTATGGGGGTGGAGGGGGCAGGACCACAGCCAAATATTTTTTCAGGATTCAACGTGGTCAAACATGGCTACGTATGATGCTTACAAAAAATGGGTGCGATTCAGACGTTTGAAGTGTCTGAAATTCAGACGCAAAAAGTGTCTAAAAAAATTCAGACATTTTAAAATGTCTGAAAATTGAACACTCCGTTTCAGACACTTAAGTGTCTGAATTTCAGACATTTTCATTTGCAGTGTAGAATGAGTTTTCGAAACAAGAAATAAAGGAGAAAAGTAGATTTCTAATAATTTATACTGTTGTTCTGAGATTCAATGGAGAACAATTGAAATAATTTACTTAAAAAAATAAAATGATAAAATTAGCTTCCTAATAATTTATCCTGTTGTTTTCATATGCAAACAGGGACATCTAAAATGCTTTATTTAAAAATACTTTTTTGTTAATACTAAGAATTCCCTTGCATGCATATTATTTTCGGTAATACTGACAGAAATTAACACATTATTTATTTGTAATATTAGTGCATAAAAATCATTATGAAGTATGCAGTAAAAAACCCTTCCCCAAACCTCTTTTCTGTTTTCCGCCTAATTATTGGTATGGACAATCGAACCGGGGGGAACGGTTTTGAAGTGAAGTTTTTGCGAGTGAGATATGGACAAATGGCGTTCGTAGCACCATTTTAATTCTTGAATCCTGAAGAAGGCTAGGTGCATAGGCGAAAGTACTTATTTTTTAACATCTTTAAAACTGTTTTAATTATCTTTTACGTAGTAAATCGCATCGTGTGTGTAATTTTATATTCATGAAGTTTTAATGAAATAAAACCGCTATTACTGTTTTTATTCCAAGCTCGTTGGTATCTACTGTGGATAAGAAAATGAGTTATATTAGAATTCCTAATTAATAAAAAATTTAATAGAGTTAGTATTACAAGAAATGGCTCTTGAAAACGCAGCCCAAGCAATTCTTTTCAGAAACTCATCAAACATACAGTTTCAGACTTGTAACTATTTCACATTTGAATTAACAACAATGACTAATCTTCTTCTACGAAGTACACTGTAAAAAAATCAGAAACGTTACAGTTCATAGCGGAAACGTTTCCGAAAATGTAGTGTAAACTATGAATTCTCTTTAGTGACTGATCAAGTCAGAAATATTACTCTCATTTCCGTGTAAAGTATTTGATGCGAATATTCGAATTTTCTCCACATGCCCAATACATTCTACAAACGTCATGATCACGTGACGTTTATTTTCCTGGGGTTGAAAGTAACGAAGAGACGTAACGTATATTTTGAGGAAAGTAAGCATTTATGTTTTAAGATTTTATTATTTACGAATGTAATACGCTTTTTAAGAAGAATTAATATTATACAATTTAATTTTATTGCACAATAACATTAGAGTTACTGTTAATCGTTTGTTGCAGATACAAAGTTAAATAACTCGTTCGAAATATATACTCTTGCCGATGCATTTATGATAGATATAAGATACTAGATATTTGATTAACGAATAATAATATAGTACTACTGTTAGTGAAGAACAGATACTACTGTTTATACGTTTTTATCATCTTTTCGTTTGAACTTATGTTTCGATTCCTAAAAAACATATAGACAGTGCTATTTGTACTTTACTAATACTAGAACTGCTTTATTATTCATTAATCAAATATCTAATATCTGTCATAGATTCATGGACAAGAGTAAACATTTCGAACAAGTTATACAACTTTGTATAAACAACAAACGATTAACAGTAACTCTAAAATTATTATGCAATAAAATTCAATCGGATTATTTTTTTTTAGCGTATTACTTTCTTAAACAAAAAAGAAAAAAAAAACAAAAGAAAAAAAAACATATGACACTTTAAGAAGGTTTCCAAAATGCACAGAAACCTTTAGGAAATATACAAAACCATATCCGAAACATCCAGAAACATTTCCGAAATTCGCAGAAACGTTTCCAAATATTCTGCCTAAATATGCGGAAATTTTTCCGAGTATCTGACTGAAGTACACGGAAACATTTGCGAATATCTGACCGAAATATGCGGAAACATTACGATATCTGACCGAAATATGCGGAAACATAACAGAACCGTTGGGCCACATTGCTGCCCAACTGGTTAAAGTAACGTTTACGATATATATATATATATATATATATTTACAGTGTACTTGTCACAAGTTTATAAGCTTAAAGCATGGAATGAATTGTGTAAATTGAATTTAAAAGAATAAAGAAAATTTTTCGACTGATTTATCCTATTGTTTTCAGGGTTACTAGAGAAGAATTGGAATAATTTATTTAAAAACAACATATGGGAAATTCTAACAAATGTTGTAGATTTGTAATATTTTTATGCTAATAAAAAGGATGACGGAATGTTTTATTTTTAATTTAAGCATCAAAATTATACTGAAGTTTCGATAAAACATTATAATACAACATTATTCTAAACTTTTTAGCATCTGTTATGAACATAACAATGAGTTATGTTATCTTCGCAATCAATAATAATTGCATTAGCTTTAGCATTAAAAGAAACTTTGCTGGAAAACACGGCTTTAGTAACTGTTTTCAGTAACTTAACAAAAGCATCGTCTAGGTACTTGTAATTGTTCCATGACTGAATTAACTACACAAAATAATCTTCTTACTTGTGGTACTTGTCAAATCAGCCATTAGCTCAAAGTAAAGAATGGATTTTCTGGACTGAAAATACCAGAATAAAATAAGGTGTCTAGTATTTTATTCTCTTGTTTTTTGTCGTAATGGTGTACAGTTGAAATAATTCAATTTTAGAAGTACATTTGGTAAGCACTAACAAAAGTTACTAACTTAGAATTGCTGTCTCTATTACTAACTAGTTGGAAGTGTCAATCTCAAAACTTTCTGCTATCTCATGTATCTTAATATTTCAAAAAGAAGTTACGAATGTTAATACTTCAATACTATTAGTTTAATACTATACAAACTTTGATTTTCATCTTAAATTTTTGCTTCAGTCAATTAATCGGAGTAAAATTGAGTTAATCTCGATCATGACATTTATTAATACTTCAATACTATTAGTTTAATACTATACCAACTTTGATTTTCATCTTAAATTTTTGCTTCAGTCAATTAATCGGAGTAAAATTGAATTAATCTCGATCATGACATTTATTAAAATCAATAGTTTTTCGTTATTCTGTTGTACATCAACTGTTTGCTAATAACCGGTTTAGCAGGATGTGAAGTTCCCGCTACACGAGCCACCAATGTACAATAGAACTACAAAAAATCGCTTATATAGCGCCACCTTTCCGAAGAAATTTTTCGAAATTCAAGGGTAAACTGCTTGCCATGCCAAAAAAGATAAATATAAAATTTGATTAAATTTTATGCATAACTTCATAAACTTTTCTATGGTACAATAATGAAACTGCAACAGAAATTGCTATTACACAGCCCCCTTCTGGCGGAGTATTTTCAAATTCAAGGAATACGTACTTGCCATAGCCAAAAACATACACAGAAAATTTGGTTCAATTCAATGTATAACTTCAGACAGCATTTAATGATAAAATGGCAACACACCGACAGACAGACATTTTGTATAAACCTGTTTTTTTGGGACCTCTGAACCCTAAAACGTGTAAATCCTTCGAAAAATTGTAGTCTAAAAAAAATTCGATTACAATATTTTCTTTTATTGAAGGTGGAAGAAAGTAAAAATGATAAAGACGGTTATTTCTATGTAATATTGCTGCATCAAACATCTATCTATATATATATATATATATATATATATATATTACGCTATAGTACGTGGCACAAAAATCGCGATTATTTGTTAATTGTTTAATGGCAACGCTCGAATGAAACGCATCTCATTGATTATGGAACAGCATTTAATGCATCTCCAGCCCTATAAGGGGATTACAATAGGGGGGACCTGTTCTGTCGTCAAATGCCGCGAAGTTTGTCGCCAACCTAGCGATATATCGCCAAATTTGGCGACCAAAATTAGACGCCAAAAGTGACGCGAACTTGGAGATATCTCTAATATTTCGCCAAATTACCATAGACTTCCATCGTAAACTAATAGTTTACTTGCTTACAGAAAATCAACAAATTGAGATATGTTAATGCAACAAAAACTAATATTAGTGTATGGGATTATATTAATTATATTTAAGGGAGTCCAAGTAAATTAAATTATGAATAAAAGTAACATGTTACTATGCTTAGCATGCTTTCACAAACATAAATTTAAGAGAGACCAAACTGGTCGCCAAATGCGGCTAGTATATTGAATTTACGTACATATAAAGTTATTTTCCATGATTCTTAGTATCCGTTATGAACACAAAAATGAATTAAGAAATGGGTGTCTTATCTTCCCAGTCAACAATATTTTAAATAGAGTTAGCATTAAAAGAAATTTCGTTGGAAAACACGGCCCAAATAACAGTTTTACTTCACTCTGGTACTCGTAAATTTTCTACGACTAAACTAACTGCACCAGGCAATAACTCAAATACGTTTTCTGAACTAAAAAAAAAAATAAAAATAAAATGCGGTATCAGGTATTTTATCCTCTTGTTTTCTGTGGTAATGGGGTAAACTTGAAATAATTCATCTAAAATTTAATTTTTCATGCACTAACTAAGGTTGAATTCAAAATCGTTTTTCATATTACTGGAAATGATAGAAGTTTTATTTCTTTGTAATTTTATTGCATCAAAATACATTAAATTTACGTATATATAAAATTATCTTGACGAGCTTCCTTTTTCAAACTTTTTGGTATATGCTGTGAGAATAAGTTCCCAAGTGTTTCCTAAGTGTTTCCCAAGTGTTTCCCAAGTGAGAGTGTTCTCAATCAGTAATAATTTCAAAAGCGTTAGCGTCACAAGAAACATTTCTCAAAAATATATCCCTAATAGTTTTTTTATTTACTCAACAAATAACTTTTACATCGCTTACTCTTACAACAAATGACTCTTAAATAATCCATATCCAAAATAACTTCAATGATTAGTCTTTTATGACGTAGTACTTGTGAAATGACTTACCTCAATGCATGTAAATAGTTTTCTGAACTGAAAAAAATGTAGATTTCTAATATTCCGTCTTGTATTTTTCAGATATAATAGAGTAGGGTTGAAATAACCCGTTTAAAAGAACATTTTGAGATTAATAAACCCTTTGGACTCCGACGTCTCTTAAACAAATTTTATTCGGTCGTCACCACTTTTTTAAAAGAAGTTTCCTTCAAGTACACAATTTCAAAAATGTTCTGATTAAATAAGGCAAATTTTATTTTCCTTTATTACTGCTTCCAAAACCAAATTTTAAAAACAAAGATGATGTCGCCGGAGCAGCCACAACGGAGTGCAAAGGAGTGCTATAAAATTATAAATTCTTTTAATATTACTGAAAATAATTAAGCATTTTAATTGTAATTTTAATGTACAAAAAGCAATTTAGATATTCGTTCACATAAAATTAAAACTTTTTTTTCAGCTTCTTGGGGTTTGTTGTGAACCTAACAGTAAAGAATGCTAGCTTTAAAATAAATAATTATTTGAAAAATGTTTAACGTCACAAGAGATTTATCTTGAAAACGAAGCCCAGGTAGCTGTTTTCAGACACTCAACAAAAACACCATTTCAAACTCATATGTGTTTGACATCTAAGTTAACTGCACTAATAATTCTTCTCCCACGTGTTACTTGTCAAATGCCTCATTAGCTCGAAATACATAATGAAGTTTCGAAACTAAAAATAAAACTAGAAAACAGGAATTCTGCTTTTTCAGAATTTAGTATCGCCCCCGATAATATATATATATATGTATGTGTACAGGGTGATTCATAAAAGATGGGCAGAACTTTAAGGGGTTATAGTACACTTAAAGACAAATAATATTAAATAGGAGACTAAGGGTCCCAGACGTATTCCCAAGGAGATAGGGGGCATTAAAGTTTAGGGTCCGAAATTTCAAATGATTATAAAACATGGAAAAATTGGTTGATTCGTTTGCGGTTTTTGCAAAAAATTTTCTTTATGCCAGTATTTTCTTGAAATAAAATTTTAAAGTTCAATTTCAAAAAATGCCGATAGGGGGCGCTTTAGACTTTGGAGTAACAAACAACTATTTTTTAACGTTATTTTTTGTATTTCTTTAAATGATTTCGAAAGCTTAGACTTAAACTTAAATTTTGATCTAAAAATCTGAGTCCTAACGAGTAGTTAAGTAGCGTAAACTGAAATTTGAAATTTGAAACCCTTCTCCCCCCAGAACAAAAATCAGTTATTCCCGATCTTTGTGTCGTAGATTAGGCTCTAACTACTGCCGCGTTTTGCTAAAATTATTCTTTATGTCAGTATTTTCTTGAAAATAAATTTTAAAGAAAATTTTCAAAAAATTCCGATAGAGGGCGCTTTAGACTTTGGAGTAACGAACAACTATTTTATACCGTTATTTTTTGTGTCTCATTAAATGCTTTCTAAAGCTTAGACTTAAATTTTCAGCCCAAAATCTGAATCGTTAGACGTGGTTAAGTTTCTGGGGAGAGGCGTTTGAAATTTCTACTCCTGAGCACAGTTCAGTTTACCATGTCCACACATTGTGTGCTGTGATACGAGGTAAAAAGACACAAATTAGGATTATGTTACCAAAGCATATTTATTAACATGTAATTACAATAAATTTTCAAAATTGTGACCACCAGAGGTTATGCAAGCAGAACAACGGCGAAGAATGGAACGGCGAACATTCGCGAAAACATCAGGCTTTTCGAGCACTTCCCCTACAGCGGCGGAAAGTCTGGCGATCAGTTCCTCGGGGGATTCAATGGGTGTCTCATACATAAGAGCCTTCAATCGTCCCCAAAAAAAGAAATCGAGGGGTGAAAGATCTGGCGAGCGAGCAGGCCAAGCAACAGGACCACCTCGACCAATCCATCTGTTCGGAAATGTGATGTCCAGATAGTTGCGGACGTCTCGTACGTAATGGGCTGGCGCTCCATCGTGCTGGAACCACATGACCCGCCGGATGCGTGGAGGAACAACGTTTAACAGGTCTGGCAGCACATGTTGCAGAAATGTGAGGTATGTTTTTTCCGTTGAGGCGTTCAGGAAGAAGGTACGGTCCGATTAGGTGGTCTCCGAGGATTCCTGCCCAAACATTGATGGAAAAGCGTCTCTGATGAGCATGTGGATACGTAGCATGTGGATTGACATCCGTCCATACATGTGCATTGTGTGTGTTAAATGTACCTTCACGTGTGAAGGTACATTCATCGGTGAAAAGCACAGTTCGTCCAAAATGTGGATTTAGCTCGTTCTGCTGCAGAAACCAGCGGGCGAATTCAATACGATTTGGATAATCCCCTGGAGACAGTTTCTGGACTCGTTGCACATGAAACGGGAGCAAATGTTCATCCTTCAGTACCCTCCAAGTCATGGACTGTGAGGTATCCACCTGCCTAGCCACTGTTCGTGTACTTGTACTTGGCTGCGCCGCTACTACATCCAGAATGGCTTCTGCAACAACTACTGATTCGTCCTTTTTTGCACGACCTGCATTCGACCGGGAAGCGAGAAATGATCCCGTCTCACACAACTGTCTGTGCAAGCGCTCGAAAGTTTTGCGGTTAGGCAACCGCCTGTTGGGAAATCGCTCTCCGTACATTCGTTGTGCCTCTGCACCATTTCCATCTGCCGCTCCGTAAATTAAATGCATCTCAGCCTTTTCCTTATTCGTGAAGGGCACCATCTTCCGATTCCTTACTACAGCGACTTACACTTGACTCACCGTTCAGTGGTTTTTATGCCTGAATCGTGTCGAAATTTTGCAAACGTGTTCTTCTTCTTCCCCATTTGACATTTGCATGCTTTCTGTTTCCTTCTTCACCCGGTGACTAGCGTCAGGAATGGAGCTTTAACGTTTGCATGAGCGACGTTTCCAACTGTGCCAGTGCCTTTATGAGTGAATTCCGACTATGCAGTCCTTGACGAAAGTTGTATTTTTGCCTCGTATCACAGCACAGAATCGTTGGGCATGGTTAAGTAGTGCAAACTGTACTATGTTCAGAAGTTGAAATTTGAACCCCCTCCCCTCGCTACTGAACCACGCTCAGCGATTCAGATTTTGAGCTGAAAATTTAAGTTTAAGTCTAAGCTTTCGAAATCATTTAAAGAAATACAAAAAATAACGTTAAAAGATAGTTGTTTGTTACTCCAAAGTCTAAAGCGCCCCCTATCGGCATTTTTTGAAATTGAACTTTAAAATTTTATTTCAAGAAAATACTGGCATAAAGAAAATTTTTTGCAAAAACCGCAAATGAATCGACCAATTTTTCCATGTTTTATAATCATTTGAAATTTCGGACCCTAAACTTTAATGCCCCCTATCTCCTTGGGAATACGTCTGGAACCCTTAGTCTCCTATTTAATATTATTTGTCTTTAAGTGTACTATAACCCCTTAAAGTTCTGCCCATCTTTTATGAATCACCCTGTATATAAATAGTACAAAACATATTTCAATTTTAAGACTTACAATGCAAGCTTTTATTTTATGTAAAATTCGCATTTAAGAATTCCACATACGATCCACTCTTAAACATCTTCAGTAAAGCATGCATAGGACGTCACTCTCGCCAAATAATACACAAATGCAGCAACAAGATGTTGTCATTAAAGGAACTCGATAAAAAAACAGCTGCCTAATGATTCATAGGCCTTCATTTGTTTGTAACATTAATATAGACACTTAAAATTAAATATAGTTTATAATAGCTCCATGTTTTTACAGAAATCGTTCGTTTATATTTTTTCAAAATAGCACGTATTTTAATTACATTTTTTTTTCGGCTGTTATGAAAAAATGGCAACAAAAATATATAATTAATATTTTAAAACTATTTTTCCTTTACTTTCTACAGAAATGGAGTACTTCCGTTGCCAATATTAAGCAAATGGCTCCAAAAACTATAAAAATATCAATATTTCGAAAATAAATGGAGATGCAGTTTTCAAACAAATTGCATTTAAAAGTAATTTTTTCCCCCAATACGACGGTGTAAAATTTGAAAATGTGTAATGCTTAGAAGTTTAAAAAATTGCTATTGTGTATTTAATCGTACTGCTTTTTTTTACGGCTAGCTTCTGTAAGGTAACGTTATTTTTTGGAGATGTCACAAAATAAGGTGGGAGAAAGAAATAGCATACCGTACCGGGGGCTAATAAAAAAGTAGATGTTTAACATTTTAACCCTCCGACTGTCTTGGAAAAGGGCAAAATTGTAATGTTGTTTTCTCGGCATTTTGTTTTAAATGCTAAAAAAAATGATTCTTTGAACATTTTATAAAAAAAAAACTTAACAACGAATATGAATGCAATCCTTGGAAGTGTTAATCATTGTTCAATGTATTAAAAATACATGAAATCAATAGAATTATATTACTTTAAATATTGCTTGTATTGCAGTGAAACCTGGAGCTTAGTGAACGTATTAACACGGGCTTGTCATTGAGGGGGTTAATATATATAATTTTAAGAGTTCATAGAGTATTGTTGAAATAATTCATTTATTTATTTTCAAAATTATAAATTTATAGATATTTGATCTTCAAATGTAGTAAAAAAAATTGCATTCAAAAATACTTTAGAGAATATTTGCAACTTTATACAAATAATTTACTTAAATGTTGTTTTTAGTATTTTATAGAATTTGTAAAATGACAATCTGCAAAAGAAAAAAAAAAGAGAATGGAAGAAAGAAAAAGAAGAGGGTAATAAGTCAGGGCCATAAGTCATTGTATGAATATGTGACTGCTTACAGCCATTGGTCGTAATAATGTGATATTTAATCTTTCGTAATCAATTAATCATTTAAAACAAAACAAAATTAGCTTGTTTTTTAGAGGCTGCGAGGTCTGAACGGGAGTTGGTGAGCATAGCTCATAAGGACAAAGGTAAAGTAATGTATTTAGAACTCTTTCTAAATTGTATTACTGTTAATTGATATGTTAAATAAATTTTATAGCATGTTATTTTGTTGCCCTAAAGAAAACTCATTATCCCGTCGACCACTTTCAATAAAAAGAAAAAGTATCGCCAAATTGTAAGATTTAACGCCAAAATTGCATCGTGACCTACAATCACTTGACGTCAAGATGCGTTACACGTGTTGGTTGTGTCATCGAGTGATTTTTAATACAACGTTTTTTTTGTTTTTTTAATGTTGTTTTACTGATTTATTAGTTATTTCGCTAATTAAAAAATAATTACGTTTTTAAACGGCGACGACATGATATTAAAAGAGAAAAAAAAACTAAAACATGTCGTGATGCATAGTTACGTACAATAGATCAGTTTCATGTAACGTCACAAACATTCACGAGCCAAGAGGGATAATTAAGAAAACTAATATAAATAAATAAATATCAAACATTGTTAGTTTTTATATTTTCAATAATGTCTTGTAAAATTTATTGTTTAAAATTTCTGTTAGTTGACACTTTAGTGAGGGGGACTTTTCTGAATTTCTTGTATTTTTTTAGATTCCAATGGCAACAGTCTTCTATATGTTTATTGGGCATTAGACTCTTGCGAATAGTTTGGCAATATTTTTTTATGGAATGTAATTGAAGGTTTAATGGAGGTATTTAAGTATTCTTTAAAGTATAATTGCCACACAAAAGGTTAAAATTACATTTCGGAAAAGATTAAATATTATGTTGTTGTGGTTTAAAGTTATTTAGTTTGTAGAGTTGGCAGCAGCTCAAAAGTTTGTTTTTGTTTTATAAAAAAAAAAAAAAAAAAAAAAAAAAGATATTCGACGAATAAATAAGTGGAAGTTGTGAATCATTTTAAATATATTTCATCGTAATATTTATAATATCTGAAAATTAGAATATAGTTTAAACATTGATGTAAAAAGGTGACCCAACAAACTGGTGACTCGTCAAGCTCAAAAATGTCTAAAAGTGAATCGTCGAACAGCAATGATTCTTCTGTGAAAGAAACGCCGGAACTCAAGAAGGTCAGCGTAAAAATTCCTCCATTTTGGACTGATAGACCAGAAATATGGTTTTTTTTTAAGTTGAAGCACAATTTAAAATTAATGAAATTACTAAGGAAGAAACAAAATTTAATTATTTAGTTGCTTAACTTGAACCTAAATACGTAGAGAATGTATGGGATATTATAAATAGTGACAGTTTAACCAGATATTCCGATTCCAAAGCTAGGTTGCTAAATTTATTTAGTGAAAGCGAAAATTTACTAATTGAGCGATTGATAACCGGAATTGAACTAGGAAATATGAAACCTAGTCAGCTCCTTAAAAAGCTAAGAGCTGTAGCTACTTCTGACGTTTCTGAAAACCTCATTAAAACACTTTGGATTGAAAAATTGCCCGACGGCATAAAAAATATATTGCTTGTTAGCGAAGTAAACTTAGAAAAATAGCTGAAATGACAGATAAAATCAGTGATATGAATTCAAAACCTGAAATTTTTTCTACAAATGATAAATCTTATATTGTTAATAATGTGGGATCGCACGTTAATAATGAACTTGTAAATCGAACTGCTTCTCTGGAACAGTAAATTTCGCAACTGTGCATTTCACAAAAAAAAAAAAAAAAAAAAAAAAAAAAAAAA
The DNA here is from genome assembly GCA_963932465.1 of Maratus speciosus. Classification (NCBI taxonomy): domain Eukaryota; kingdom Metazoa; phylum Arthropoda; class Arachnida; order Araneae; family Salticidae; genus Maratus; species Maratus speciosus. Next base: position 403,921,362 of record OZ010798.1, on the reverse strand, counting down.
AAAAAAAAACAGAGCTAATTCTTGAAATAATGAAAACTGTTCTCTTTCGCGAAGCTGATCTCGTAAGCGCTACGATCCTAATGGCAAACTGTGTTATTTTCATTTCTGTTTCGGCGATCGTTGTTTTCCTGACAAATGTACCCAGCCTTGTGCTTGAAATATAAAGACCGATTTTAAACAGGAAAACTAAGATCTGCAGTAGACGTAGAGACAGATTCCACTTCAGATAGATTTTCGGATTGTCGCAAATTTCGCTTATTTGTTAGGGATAAAAAATCGAAAGTGCGATTCTTGGAGGACAGCAGTGCAGATGTTAGTATTTTACCAGCTTCTCTTTAAGATAAACAATCCGTTGATTACAAACTATATGCTGCAAATGACACAGAAATTGAAACGTATGATATAAAGATGTTAACACGTAATTTAGGACTTAGGCGAGAAATTCAATTTCATTTTATTGTTGCTAAGATAAACAAAGGTATTTTGGGCACTGATTTTCTAAACAAATTTAACTTGCTAATTGATTTACATAACAAGAAACTAATTGATGGAATAACCCAACTAAGTATTAATGGCGAAGTTGCTTCCATCAGTGAAGATAGTAATGTCGGCACAGCAAGTAATTCCAATTCAAAAGCAAGAAAGTTAGATCATCAACGACTTGCAATAGCAAAACAAGAATTCCAATTTATGCTCAATAATAATCAGGCCTTCTAGTTCTCAATGGTCGAGCCCTCTTCATATGGTTCCGAAAAAAGACAGCACTTTTCGCCCATGTGGAGATTGCAGACAACTAAATGCCAAAACTTTTCCTGATAGATATCCTATTCCGCGAATCGAAGATTTACATCACATTTTGAAAGATACAACTATCTATTCTAAAATTGATTTATTTAAAGCCTACTCTCAAGTTCCCATTGCCAAAGAAGATAGGTGTAAAACTGCAATTATTACGCCATTCGGCTTTTACGAGTTTAACGTGATGAGTTACGGCTTGAATAGCGCGCCAGCAACATTTCAAAGATTTGTAAATGAAGTTTTTTCAGGTCTAGATTTTGTTTTCACCTATTTAGATGATATTCTTATTGTATCTACTAGTGAAGAAGAACACAGAAAATCACCTCAAGTTAGTGTTTGAAAGATTAAATGATTACGGTCTTCGTATTAATGTTTCCAAATCAGTTATGGGAACACACAAAATAGAAATTTTGGGATATTTAATTACTACTCAAGGCTCACGTCCTTTACCTGACAAGGTTCAAGCCATTCTTAACTATCAACTTCCAACAACTATTCATGAACTTAGAACATTTCTAGGTATGATTAGTTTTTATCGTCGATATCTAAAAGAGGCATCTAAAAACCAATCTCTTTTACATGATTACCTCAAAGGAGCAAGAAAGAAAGATAGAAGAAAAATTCCTTGGACAGATGAAGCAAAAAAAACAGTTCCAACAATGCAAAGTTGATTTAGCCAATACTGCACTCTTATCATTTCCGAATTCTGAACTACCTCTGTCTGTATGTACAGACGCTTCAGATTCAGCGTTTGGAGCAGTACATCAACATTATGAAGATAAAGTATGGAAACCTATCGTATTTTATTCTAAGAAGCTAAATGATGCACAAAAGAACTACAGTACTTACGATAGAGAATTACTTGGTATTTATCTCTCTATCAAATATTTCAAGCATTTATTAGAAGGAAGAAAATTCACGATATACACAGATCACAAACCCATAACCTTTGCATTCCTACAAAAGCCTGAGAAAGCCAACTTCGTCACTTACTCTACATTTCACATTTTTCAACTGACATCCAACATGTTAAAGGTCAAGACAATATCATTGCCGATACCCTGTCCAGAGTTGAAGAAATTTCTTTGATCGATTATGATAAAATAGCTGATGAGCAAGATCAAGATGCAGAATTCCGAACTTTAAGGATATCCACAACTTCCCTGAATTTCACGCAGTATCTGCTACCTTCTGGAAAGCCTTTGTGGTGTGAAACTTCAACAAGTAATGTAAGACCATATATTCCTAATCCTATCGCGTGAAAATATTTCATCAAATGAATGGAATGCCTCATCCTGGGGTTAAATCATCTGTGAAACTCCTGACATCAAAATTTATCTGGCCAAGTATCCGAAAAGATGTACAACCATGGACCCGATCATGCATGACCTGCCAAATTAAATTTTTTTTACCAATTATTTAATGCATAAAAATATGGATTTCCTCAGTGCCTTTGATCCATTTCAAAACTTAAAGGATTATGTACATAATATACAGTGTATCCCAGGATTATTGGGACAAACTCTAAGGGGTATATAGGGGTCATCACAAGGATTCATATTTGCATAGCAACCCATGGTCGGAAAGATCATGGGAAAGTAGTATGACAGGTAAAAGGAACGAAGCGACATAAGATTGAGATTATCTTATGTGTCAAAGATGGTAGTAGATGATATGTTAAAATGTCACAAAAGATGTTCAAAGTTTCTACCATTGCTAGCGATGTATGCATTGCACCGTCGGACGATGGATTGGCGGACTCGCTCAAATACACCTGTATTTCGTTGGATATCCGCAGCAGCATAGACAAGTCTTACAACCAGATCCGTGTCGGAATCCACAGGCATTGCGTATACAGCAGTTTTCAGTGCACCCCAAAGAAAGAAATTCATCCTGCTTAAATCAGGGGAGCGTGGAGGCCAAGAATGTGGGTCATGTGAGCAACACCACCTAACGGCGAACGACGCCGTTCCCAGCCGTTGCTATGCAAATCTGAATCCTTGTGATGTTTCTTCCTCCCCTTAAAGTTTGTCCCAATAATCCTGGGAACCCCGTATGTTCAGTTGCAATTCTGATACGAAAACGAATGGCTTTCCAAACTGGAAAATTGATTTTGGTAAAGCATGTAATTACGAGGGGTTTTCGAAAAATAAAGATACAATTCCCCATACTCATTCAAAAAACTTTTAATTGATAAAATGTCCATTAAAGATTACTTATTGGTATATTTGTTATTTTTAGATATAGTTGCCGTCATTGTCTGAGCATTTGTTTTGCGTACAAGCTTTCGCATCCCACAGTCATAGAAGTTTATTGCCTCTTGTCCAAACCATAGTTCAACTTCGATTTTGATCTCATCATCGTCGCGTAAGTTCTCTCCTATAGTATGTTTCTTCAGGTAAAAGAACAGTTGGTAGTCGCTGGGTTCAAGGTCAGAAAACACATATGGCCTACCAGTTATGGGCTCGTCATGAACACAGGTCATGCCTCCAGAAAAAGCAAAACACTTCGTTACATTTTGTCGATTTATAATTTTCCCATAGACAGAAACAATTTCTGTCTGAATATCCGCTGGATGCTCACCTTTTCCATGAAGAAAACGTATGACGGAACGTACTTCACATTTGGTGGGATACTGAATTGACACAACCATTATAAACACTTGCTACAGGAAACAGACTTACCTTACAAATAACAAATCAGTTATTTGTAAGGTAATAGTTCAAAGATTTGAATGGTTCAAATAATAGTTCAAAGCTTTGAATGGGTTTTCTGAACTAGAAATAAATGAATAAAAGAAGATTTTTAACAAGTTATCATTTGATTATCACAAGTTATAATCTGAATTGACACAACTATTATAAACACTTGCTATAGGAAACAGACTTACCTTACAAATAACAACGGATGACTGCGAGAGAAAGGTCAAATGTTCAAGGTCAGAATATGTATTGCTAATGCGCTCATTAAAACATTTTCTTTCCTGCTGTGTGAGGTGTATCTTTCCTTTTCCCAAACACCTCTTACTATAGATTTTCGTTCCATTGGTTATTCCATATTACATTCCTTTAATAAATGAACTTTGACGCATCCCTCAAAAGAAAGAAACAAACTAGAAAACAGGAATTCTGCTTTTTCAGAATTTAGTGTAGCCCGCGATGAAAAAATAATGTATGTGTATATAAACAGTACAAAACATATTTCAATTTACAGCACACGCTTTTATTTTATGTAAAATGACGCCATTCGCAGCTGCTTAAGAATTCCACATTTACGATCCATTCTTAAACAGCTACAGTAAAGTATGCATAGGACGTCACTATCGCGAAATAATACACAAATGAGGCAAAATGATGTCGTCATTAAAGAAACTAAAAAAAAAAAAAACAGCTGTTTTGTGATTCACAGTCCTTTATTTGTTTGTAACATTAATATGGATACTTAAAATTAAATATAAATTGTAATAGATCCATATTTTAACAGAAATCCTTCGTTTATATATTTTCAAAATAGCACGTATTTTAATTACATTTTCTTTCGGTTGTTATGAAAAATGGCAACAAAATATATGATTAATATTTTACAACTATTTTTTCTTTACTTTCTACAGAAATGTAGTACATCCGTTGCCAATATTAAGCAAATGCTCCAAAAACTACACAAAAATTAATACTTCAAAAATAAATGGAGATGCAGTTTTCAAACAAATTGTATTGAAAAGTACTTTTTTTTCAATACGGCGGTATAAAAACTGAAAATGCGCGATGCTTAGAAGTTTAAAAAATTGCTATAGAGTATTTAATCGTACTGCTTTATTTTACGGTTGGCTTCTGTAAGGTAACGTTACTTTTTGGGGGCGACACAAAATAAGCTGGGAGAAAGAAATAGCATACAGTACCGGGGGCTAACAATCAAGAGAGCAATATTAAGAATATGCTCCAAAGACTACACAAAAATTAATATTTCAAAAATAAATGGACTGCCTGAAATGCAGTGGTCCCGGGTTCGATTCCTGGCTCTGGCTAATTTTTCACTCCAGTTGGGTTCATTGTATTTATTGTATGTATGTCTGTAAAATATTTATATATACCTTTAACTGTTGAATGCAGGCGTTATTTATGTGTGAATGTGTGTTTTAATGCATATTGTAGTATGTGTGTTTATTATTAGAGCAATATTAAGTTTAAAGAATTTTGAACATTTGCATTTAGACGAAAAAGAATTTTTATTGAAAATATAATATTACTAGAAAACCCCGCGGCTTTGCTCGCGTAATATTTGAAATATGCCAAGTGATATTTATATGTCTAATTTTTATTAAAAGGTACTAACTAAATTTTTATTTTATTAAAAGGTAATATTTTATTTTATTAAAAGTTTTTTTTTTAATTATTAAAAGGTACTTATTACTTTTAGGAATAATTCAAAAATTACTATTTAAAACACAGTTTGATTAAACATCGTTATTACACTGCATTAGGGAGAAATGAGACTTAAATTAATAAAATGAAATAAAACTAAATAAATGATAATTTAGAAAATATTTTGAAACTTTTATGCTCAATTAATACGCTCATTTCAGTATTCATTTGAAGTTTTGAATTTTTTAGAAACCATCTTCTTACATCTTAAAATTAACCGTCATGTCAAGTTCCAAGTCCTACCCCGTCTCTCAACATAAAGGGCTATGTTGAAACAGGAACTGTCACCATTAATTTGCCAACATTAATTTTGAAATCGGTTTGTTATTTCCTAATATTCCACATAAACGTAATTTAAAAAGCTTTTAAAGCCCTTTTTTAGAACGTTTGTTGTTCCGGTGAATCACAGGTGGTAGAATCACCGGCATAAAATATAGCCTGTGTATGATAAGAGACTGTTACCATTGATTCGCAACTATTACTTTCATAATCGGTTTATATTCCCTGAAATTGCATAGAATCGCAATTTAGAACTTTTTTAGAATGCTTTTCGCACCTCCCCTTCGCTTCAACCCTTTTTAATTCGAATTTATTTTCGACGTTCCTTCGAGGGCATTTATATTTTATAAGTAACTACCATGTCATATTTAAAGTTTCTAGCCTTTTCAGTATCACAGAAATCGCAATTTAGAAAGTTTTTAGCTCCTGCAACCCTCTGGTGGTAGTGGAACAGATATAAAAATATAGCTTATGTTTGAGCAGGTTCTGTCACCAAAATTTGTCATCACTATTTTTTTAATCGGTATTGTAATTTATAAGTTTGCTTAAAAATTGTAATTTATAACGCTTTTCACTAACTTCATTTTTTTAAATTTGGAATTTTCTTCCTACTGTTCTTAGAAAGTAGTTGCATCTTGTAAGTAAATACCATGCCATACTTCAAAGTGTTAGACCCCTCAGTTGTGCAAAAAACGCAAATTAGAACATGTTTTGCTTTTTGCAACCCTCAGATGGTAGTGACATCAACATAAAATATAACCTATGTTATAGCAGGGACTGTCACCATTGATTTGCAACCATTACTTTTGAAATAGCTTTGGTATTTCCTTAGATTGAGTAGAAATCGCAATTTAGAACGTTTTTAGGACGCCGCATTTTCACCCCTTTTTAAATTTCCAATTTTTTCGAAACTGTTCTTAAAGTTCATTTATATCTAATAAATATGTACCTTGCCTAATTTTAAGTTGCTAGCCCCTATCGATCACAAAAATCGAAATTTAGAACGCTTTTTTGCTCCTGCAACGTCTTGTGTGATAGTGATACCGACATAAAATAGCGCCTATGTTAGAGCAGAGGCTGTCAGCTTCAATTTCCTACCATTACGTTTGAAATCAGATTCATTCTTCCTGAGATATTGCCGACAAATCGGCATATAGAACGTTTTTAGAACGCTTTTCGCGCATTTTGCTCCTGCATCTCCTCTGGGGTAGTGGAAACAGACATAAAATATAGCCTATCTTGGAGAAAGAGCTGTCACCATCATTTTTACTCCATTATATTTGAAATCGGATCAGTACTTCCTGAGATTGCACAGAAAACGCAATTTAGAACTTTTTTTACAACGCTTTTTGCGCATTTTGACCCCCTTTTAAATTTCGATTTTTTTAGGAAATGCCCTTAGAGATCATTGATATCTTATAACTAACTACCATTCCAAATTTCACGATTCTAGGTCCTTCCGTAACGCAAAAGCAGCAATTTAGAACGTTATTCTCCTGCACTCTCTTTGGGGTAGTGGCACCGACATAAAACATCGCCTATGTTGGAGCAAGGGTTGCCACCATCATTTTGACGCCATTATTTTTTAGATCGGTTTGGCATTTCCTGAGATTGTGTAGAAACCACCATTAGAACGTTTTTTAGAACGCTTTTCGCGCATTTTCACCCCTTTTAAATTTCGAATTGTTTAAGAACTGTTCTTAGAAATACTTTATATCTAATAAGTAGCTAATATTTCAAATTTCATATTTCTAGGCCCTTCTGTAACGCAAAAATCGCATTTTTAGAACGTTTTTTGCTCCTGCACACCCCTTCGGGTAGTGGCACCGACATAAAACATAGCCTATGTTGGAGCAAGTGTTGTCACCGTCATTTTGACACCATTATTTTTAAAATCGGTTTGGTATTTCCTGAGATTGTGTAGAAACCACCATTTAGAACGTTTTTTAGAACGATTTTCGCGCATTATCACCCCTTTCGAATTTCGAATTGTACAAGAACTGTTCTTAGAAATCCTTTGTATATAATAAGTAGATAATATTTCAAATTTCATATTTCTAGGCCCTTCAGTAACACATAAATCGCATTTTTAGAACGTTTTTTGCTCCTGCATCCCCTTTGGGGTGGTGACACCGACATAAAACATAGCCTATCTTGGAGCAAGCGTTGTCACCATCATTTTGACACCAATATTTTTTAAATCGGTTTGGTATTTCCTGAGATTGTGTAGAAACCACCATTTAGAACGTTTTTTAGAACGATTTTCGCGCATTATCACCCCCTTTCAAATTTCGAATTGTTTAAGAACTGTTCTTAGACATCATTTATATCTTATAAGTAACTAATATTCAAAATTTCATATTTCTAGGCCCTTCAGTAACGCTAAAATCGCATTTTTAGAACGTTTTTTGCTCCTACACCCCCTTTGGGTTAGTGGCTCCGACATAAGATATAGCCTATGTTCTAAGTTAGACTAACACCATCATTTTGATACCACTACTTTTGGAATCGGTTCGGTAGTTCCAGAGCTTACTTCCTACAAATAAACAATTTTTTCCTCTTTATAATAGGAGTATAGATTAGCTGTTTAAAAACTCAAGAAAAACACTGTTTTCGTAACTATTGCGCTAAATAATTTTGGTATACGGCATTTAATATAAACAGCTCATTAGTTCAAAGCTTTGAATGGGTTTTCTGAACTAGAAATAAATGAATAAAAGAAGATTTTTAACAAGTTATCATTTTATTTTGAACAATAATGCAATGTAAAAAATGGATGTAACGTTGCTCATGAAATTGGTGGCAGCCTTGCTGCCTCCTTATTGCGTTAGTTAACCGATATAACTGGCGTTACGTTACACTAATGTGCCCTAAATGTGCACTAAATAATTTTGGTATACTGCAACTGATAAATAGCTCATTACTCAAAGCATTGAATGAGATTTTTGAACTAGAAATAAATGAATAAAAAAAGATTTTTAACAAATTATCATTTTATTTTGAACAATAATGCACTGCAAAAAATGGATGTAACGTTACTCATGAAATTGGTGGCAGCCTTCCTGCTTCCTTATTGAGTGATTTAACCGATATAACTGGCGTTACGTTACACTAATGTGCACTAAATCTGCACTAAATAATTTTGATATACGACTTTGATAAATAGCTCATTAGCTCAAAGCATTGAATGAGTTTTCTGAACTAAAAATAAGAGATTGAAAGAAGATTTCTAATAAGTTATCATTTTATTTTGCACTATAATACACTGTAAAAAATTTATGTAACTTTGGTAACTCCATGAAATTGGTATGTAATTGGTATGAATTGGTATTGTACATATTATGTAACTCCATAAAATTAGTGGGAGCCTTGCTGTTTCCATTTTATCGAGGGATTTAACCGATATAACTAGCGTTACGTTACACTGATGTGTAATATTACACCAGTTATATCAGTTTAAATTACACCACTATATAAGTTAAATTACTACATAAAACTGGAAGCAGCATGTTGCCACCAATGTTATGGAGTAGCGTTACATAAAACTTTTAAAGTGTGGATTATAGTTGGAATAATTTATTCAAAACTACAGTTATGAAATTCTAAAAATTTAGAAATATTCTTAAATTTTTAAAAGAATGAAATCATGCCAATTTTTATTTCTAATTCATAAAATATAAAAGTATAATAGTATCTAAAAGAGCCTTGAATTTTTTTAACAAGCGAAGCTACACTGTATCGGATATCACAATCTGTCATATCTGTATGTAACATCACAATAATATGTTATAGTTTAAAAATCAATAAATGTTTTATAGTCATTGACCCTGATATATATTTTTTTCTTTTTTTGTGAAAACATACTCCTTGTATGTTCTCCATGAACAGTTACAAAAGCATCGTTTATTTCATGTGAATTGTCAACATCTGAATTAGTTTCACTAATTAATCTTCTTCTCCGTGGTACTTGTCAATTACCTCATTAGCACAAAGCATTGGATATGTTTTCGAAACTAGAAATAAAAATAGATGTCTGTTACATTATACTGTTATTTTGAGACCTATTGAAACCGTGTTAAAATGTTTTGTTTTAAAATTACCATTTTGAAACCTTCAGGAATTATGTGAATTTAAAAGTAACATTTTTGATTTAAATAAAATTAATGAAACTGTGTCTTATTTGCTATTTTAAAATATCATATATTTAGAAAGCTGTGACGAAAATTATAAGTTTTGTATTTTGGGCATACTTATAGAGGTTCTCAATAAGTATTTTCGCAGATCTACAACACGAAACTTTCAGATATATTTACAGGATAAATTCTAAACTTAAAAGCATACCAAATGCAGTCATGAGTATTAAAATGATTTGTCGAAACGCTCTTTTCGTTTTCAGATAATTGAATTGCATCTTAAATTATAAGTGATTATTGCCTGAGGAGGGCACTTTTTTTGTCTTTCCCGCGCTGTCGCATCCGGAAATACCTTTCAAAACGACCAATTTTACAGCATTTTTGGGAAACATTTTCAGTCTTTTCCTAAAAATGAAAAAAAAAAAAAAAAAAAAAAACAGTCCGATTACGTAGTTACGTAATACTAAGTGCACCTGCCAATTTGATACGTTTGTGAACAAAAATAAATTTCAAAATGAACAAGAATATAGTCCAAGGTATATATAAATATTATACAGACATACATACAATAAACAAATACATTGGCTCTGGCTAATTTTCACTCCAGTTGGATTAATGTATTTATTGTATGTATGTCTGTATAATATTTATATATACCTTTAACTGTTGAATGCAGGCCTTATTTATGTGTGTATGTGTGTTTTAATATATATTGTAGTATGTGCGTTTTATTATAAGAATATTGTCCGTTTGGATTTGAGAACAACACTAAATCCAGCACCAAAGAACTTTAAAATGTATAATTAAAAAATATATATAGATATATCGTATTACAATTGTATTTTTTTTTCAACATAATATTGAAGATGATAGTATCTGATACAAATTTTTACAAGTTCCCTGTATATTATCATATCAGTTTTAGTTACGATAGTACATATTTGAAAAAAGGTTTATGAAAAATAACACATTTTATGCACACACACACACACACACACAAAAAAAATAAATACTGTGAATCCTCAGAAAATTTTTGCGATTCGAAAATAGTATATTAATTCATTTTAAAAGTGTATTCATTTGCTTTTCTCCTTGTTCAAAACAAAGTGAATAAATATATTAGTTATCCAATCAATAATTCTTTAGATTGTCTTAGTAGAACTAAAAGCTTTGTGCAGAACCAAAATTCTCGTTGCTGTCTCTTAACACTTAAAGCGTCATTTCGGAACTCATAAATGTTTCACGTCTGAGTTATATGAACTAATTAATATTCCTTCGTGTAGTACTTGTCAAATATCTCATTAACGCAGTACCTAGAATACATTTTCTAAACTAGAAATATAAAGGAAAAAGTAGATATATAATATAACATTTTGTCAGTATTAGTTATAGTATTAAAGATTTGAAAAAGGATTTATGAAAATAAGACATTTTATAAACAAAAGAAATACCACGAAATCGGAAAAAACTTTTTGTGATTTGAAAGGAAGCACATTAGTTCATTTTTAAAGTGTATTCATTGAATATTTTTTTTTCCATTTTCGAAACCAAGTAAAAAAATATATTACTTTTCCAACGAGTGACACTGTGTGAGAAATTATAGGACAAAAAGTTTTGCACGTAACCAATATTCTCTTAACACTTAAATGATTTTGATGTTTGAAATGACCTCCCGTAAGGCATGGTGACGTTACGGCGACGTCGTTGTGAAGTCACACTGTGACTTTGTGACCGTCGATGTGACGTCACGTGACGTCGATGTGAAGTCACAGTGACTGGAATGTGAGGTCGTTATGGCCGTTTTAGAGCTCATTTGTGACGTCACATTGTGACCAATTTGTGAAGTCACGGTGTGACCAATTTGTGAAATATGTGTCATTTGTGACGAAATTGTCATTAACACTGTGATGATTCTGTGACGACAGTGACAATGTTGTGAAGTCACATTTTGACAATTTTGTGAAAATTGTGTAATTTGTGACGATTTTGTCATTATTTTTGTGACGAATATGTGACTACAATGACAATGTTGTGACAGCGTTAAGATGCAATACATTTATTGAAAAATGAAATCGCTATTCGAGTTCAATCAATGAACTATGACAATGGAGGCAGGAGTGATTATGAGTAAAAGAAAATTCTGAAGTTCGCAGAAAAATTTCAGAATGTTTTTTTCACGATACTTTGTCGAAATTTACGTTTTTTTCGAAATCCTTCGGTGAAATTCACCTTATTTGTACGATTTATTGACAAAATGTCATGTTTTTTCAGTATCATTTGACGAAATTCGCTTTTTTTTCGCTATGCTTTAACAAAATTTGCTTTTTTTCACTATGCTTTGACGAAATTTACGTTTTTCTTCAATCTCTTGACGAAATTGTGATTCTTAGATGAAATTCACGTTTTTGTCCACGACCATTTGAAGAAATTTAGATTTTTTCGCGATCGTTTGACAAAATTCGCCTTTTTTGCGATTTATTTACAAAATTTCGCCTTTTTTGCGGTCCATTGATGAAATTCACGTTTTTTCTACAATCTTTTGACAAAATTTGCTATTCTTTGATGAAATTCGCTTTTTTCCCACGATTTTTTGACGAAATTTGCATTTTTTCGCAATCTTTTGACGAAATTCACGTTTTCCTTCAATCTCTTGACGAAATTGCGATTCTTAGATGAAATTCACGTTTTTTTCCACGACGTTTTGAAGATATTTAGATTTTTTTCGCGATCGTTTGACAAAATTTGCCTTATTTACGCGATTTATTTACAAAATTTCGCCTTTTATGCGGTCTATTGGTTAAATTCGCGTTTTTTCTACAACCTTTTGACAAAATTGCTATTCCTAGGTGAAATTCGCTTTTTTCCACAATCTTTTGACGAAATTTGCATTTTTTCGCGATCCTTTGACGAAATTCACGTTTTTTTTCAATCTCTTGACGAAATTGCGATTCTTAGATTAAATTCACGTTTTTTTCAACTACCTTTTGAAGAAATTTAAATTTTTTTTCGCGATCGTTTGACAAAATTCGCCTTATTTGCGCGATTTATTTTAAAAATTTCGCCTTTTATGCGGTCCATTGACGAAATTCGCATTTTTTCTACAAAATTTTGGCAAAATTTGCTATTCTTAGATGAAATTCGCTTTTTTTCCATGATCTTTTGACGAAATTTGCATTTTTTCGTGACCCTTTTACGAAATTCACCTTTAACCAATCTATTCTTTCTTTTCTATAAACATCATAGCAAGTATAAAAAACTTTTGAGAGTAAAAGAATAATTGGGTAATATTTTCTCATTCTGCTTTTGCAATAATAAATTTACAGCAAATTGGAGCTAAAGAAGAAGGAAAGAATGATATCTGCTCAACAACTACAGTATTTACTCGCGTAATAGTCGCACTTTTTCTGCCAATTTTTCATTCTGAAAGTCTAAGTGCGACTATTATGCGGGGAAATCTACTACACAATATTGTACACTCTAATGCTAAAACATTACTGGTATAAAAAAAAACACATTATAATAAAGTTAGTAACTTATCAAATGTTTCCAATCTATGTGCTGTTTATTAAATACCATTTTTCTTTTTATGGTAATATTTTTATAGACGTAAAATTTACAAATAATCTTTGTTAAAATTTTGACAAAAAATTCTCATAATAAATCACTTTCACTGAAGGTATCAGTACCACTATTGTAATATGAATCGGTGTATGAAGAATCTCCGTCATTCCATAAAATGTCATCTTCACTTCTGTCCAAAGCGTCGGAGATTAATAGTATTATTCCTTTGTACAAATGCAAGATGAGCTGCAAACCATATTTGCTTGTTTTGTTATTTGTGCCACTAACTAAATTATATTTATTTGCTGTTTTTATTAATTCTGAAATTACTTACTGTTCCATCTAGGCCATTTTTTAAAGTTGCAGCACCCTGCTCTTTTTAAAATGGGCGAAATACATCCTTTTTTTAAAAAAATGAAATTCTCCTTTAGTTGCAATCGGAGATTTCTTGTAAAAAACTTCCCCATACCACAGTATTTCTAAATCAGTGTGCCCAAGACCTTGCAAAAATTATAGAACTTTATTTCTTTAGAAAATACAAGATATTGTTAAATCATGTCGTTATTTAATTGTATTTTTCAATTTGTAATTCATAAAATCCTTAAAAATTAATGTCACTTTATTTATCATATTAACAAATTATATACTTTTTTCTTATAACATTACTAAACACATTACTAATATTACATTTACTCATGAAGCTCTGTCATCATGCTCTGATTTTACTGAACTAGCACCTCTTTTTAATACATTTGACTAAAAACACCAAAAAGCATTTTTATATGAAAAATATCAATTATTTATTCAAATAAAGTTTTGAAATTCAATAGCGATACTTTCATATTAGCAACATTCCAAGAGTTTATAGTCGAAGAAATCGCCAAAGATTTTGCTACCTACAGCAGTTTCTTTATATATATATATATATATATATAAATTCTAATAGTTTTAGTAGTTTAAGCGAGCTGTTCGATTACATGTTTATTAAATTTGTTTTATTTATGTACAATTTTTGATGAAGTTTTTAATTTACTATAAAGGTTTTAGAATAACGCGTGGTGAAAATTTTATATATACAGTCTATTACAAATGCATGTAACCATATTTACTATTAACTATTACATGACGCAGTAAAATAAAAAATAACGAAAATAATATAAAATAGTTAGCTATTTTTATGTGAATAATGTATAAAAATTCAAACCATAAGCACAAAATAAAAACACACATTGATTCATTATTACTATTATTATTTTATTTACAGGGATTAGATAATTACAAATAACAAGCCCCCTTTAACCCACATTGTACCGCTGTCCTATAAATAGGACAGCTAATAAAACATTTTTTAAAATAAAATTGGTAAGGATTTTTTGGATGCATTTTGTTATGACGTCTTTAAAATACATAAAAATATAACATATAAACAAAAAAAAAAAACAAAAAAAAAACAAAAAAAAAAAACAAGTAACCAATTAAAATTTAATTGAAAAAAATCTATTAAAAAAATTCTTTAAGAATTGTGATCTTATAATCTAGAATTTTACCGTTATTATTATCTTTTTATTGGAGAAATCATAGAGTATTTTTGTACAACAGAAACAGTTTTTTAAAGTAAAATAAAATATTTGCTCATAAAATTATTTTATGTATGCATTTTATATGTCCTTACTATGTGTCCTACTAATATGTCCTGTTTAAAGGACAACTGGTTACTTAAAAAATTAAAAACTTTTTTTTCAAAATTTTGCTAGTATCTACTTAATTACACAATATTAATGATGTAATTGAAGTTTTAAAATTTTTCAAAAATATTTAATCGGTGTGCTTCAATATGGGTTAATCAGTCTGTTTTCTAATAAAGTGTATAGTATAACTATTTTGAAGTTTATGCGTATAAAATCATTCAAGAAGTAAAATATTAAAAGTATCCAGAAAAAAAAAATAATGAAATATATTTTACATTTTAGCTTCCTTCATTCAAGTACATGGATATGTTTTTAATAATTAAAATATTTCAATAAAACCATATTTAAATCCTCACTGGGTTGCATAATTTCTATATTTATCAACAAATTGAGACACCGGTTTACGTTGAAAACTTTTCGTTCATAATGTTTAACTGAAAAGTTCTTACCAACTAAGGATATCTCTTTATAAATTTTTATAACTTTTGTCACATCTAATAATATTTATTGACACTGATTTTTCCCTCTTAATACTACATTTGCATGATATCCTTTAAATAGTACTTCTCCATTAAGTAAAAAAATTCTTATTTCTTTTAAATAGACTATCTTCTTTTCTTCTGAACATATATTAATTTTTAAATAAAAATATGCAACGCAAATTGCTTGAGACTATCAAAAAATTTTATTCCATAAAAAGGCCTTTTTATTTAGTACGTTAAATACATTTAAATATTTGGTAATTATGTTAAACTTTGATTATAATATTTTTATATGTCATTTTAAAGTTTGAGAAAATATGTGATTTTATCCTATAATATTTTAAAAGAAAACAAATCTGATTAAAATAAATTTATATAATTGATTTTAATCATCTGATTAAAATTGTTGATAGACAGTTATTTATTTCAAAAAATTAAATATTAAATCTACTAAACTTTATTAGGTTAATGAAATGTCTATATACTAAAATCGTTATAATTTAAAGAAAAGCAAACTCTGGAATAAAATATTTTCCATACCTTTTTTTTTCCCTTAACGTCGTTCTTTAAATTCCGATGTAATCCATGTTTTAGGAAGAACAAATTTTGGAAGTAGAAAATATGTGTTCAATAATACATACAACAGCAATGATGGGAATCATTTAAACCTACCACACCAAAGCTGGTGTAAATATCTCAAACTCATACTTTTGTCTAAAGTATTATCTTGGGATGATTATTCCTATGAATTTTTTAGGTTAAATGTTTATATCTGACAGACTGCATGTTCATAACGCTACCTATTGTCCAGCAAAAAACTCCATCTGCCTGTTCTAAAGATTAAACGCAGTATAGTTTTATCGTCTGCGGTTTTTAGCGCTGTTTTGTTTATGAAAGCAAGAACAGATGGCTTTTCCGTTCTTATAAATTTATATGACATAAAGCATACTTCCAATTAAAATTTCTCGTTTCTAGAATTTTTTGATGCATTTAACTTTTTTTTATGTGTTTCAAAATAGTTCAAGTTTTAAGTTTTGTAAAGCTACTGTCGAATATGACAATAATTAAACTAATATTGGGAGTGTAACAATTTAAAGAATGTTTAAATTTTTAGAGTATTTAAAATTCATTTTAATATGCAATAGAGCAAGGTCTTTTGAAAATAGAAAATTAAAGTTTATATTATAGGTAGTAAATGCAACATAAAAAAGAAATAAAATAACTGGAGAAATAATGTTTTTAGTGGGGGAGGGGGGGTGATCAGGCAATTGTCATTTTTTTCTATTTTAATTTCCTGTGTAGAATAAAACATCTTGTAAGATAACAGTATTTTTCAAAATAAATTTCCAGAAACGAAAAAAATATAAATAAATATGAATAATTAATCACGTCACGTGTTTTGCATATATTTTTTATATTTTATTTTATATTCGGAAAAAGTTAAATTTATTTAAAAAGTGTGACACAAGTAGCCAAATTTATTTTTTAAGAATTACTACTAAAAATAACTAAACACTAGCAGAAAAGTTTATTACTGAAAATATGCAAGTGTTTTTATTTATATAATAAAACATTGCTTTATTGCAAAACTCCGTCCCTTCCCATGCCCACACACAAACAAATCTTTGCTTTCTCCACCTGTATATTAATTTCTGCCATTTCCGCTGATAAGAATAATTTATAGATAACAAACCAATTTCCCGGATTATAGAATACAGGGTAAAAACATTTTTTTATTATTGAAATCTCTACAATTAATACATTTTTCTATATTGACCACTAATAACCCCAAAAAAACATTTCTATAAGAAAAATATCAATTATGTATTCAAATAAAGTTTTAAAATTCAATAGCGATACTTTCATATTAGCAACATTCCAAGAGCTAATAGTCGAAAAAATCGCCAAATATTTTACTATTTACAACAGTTTTTTTAATTCAAATAGTTTTAATAGTCTAAGCGAGTAGTTAGATTACGTGTCTATTATATTTGTGTTTTATTTATGTACATTTTTTGATGAAGTTTTTAATTTTGTTGTGGAATATTAGCCGGGAACAAACACTGAATTATTTTTATTGTTTGAAGTGGGAAGTTTTAATCTTAACATATGTTTTGTCACACTGTGAGTTTACAACATGGTAGGGTTTTTTTGTCACATAATGAGACGTACGTTACATGTAGTGTCATAACAATGACGTCACAATTTTTTTTTAATTGACAGAAAATTTTTTTTACGGTAAATAACATGTTTTGAAGAATTTTTGTAATTTTTAAAAGTTTTCTAAGAAGTTCACATATCAGTCACAATGTGACGTCGCTTAGTGGTGGCATTTTGGTCACAGTTGTGACGTGACCACAGTGACTTACAGTGACGTCACAATGACGTCACTGTGACCATGCATGCTATGAGGGCTTTTTGTATTGCGTCAGTGAGGATGACTATGTTTGGAGTTTAAAGTGCTAGGAATTGCATAATGCACTTTAACATCTTTTAATATTTTTATCATCTTTTAAGTACCTAATAAAGCACATTTTATGTAATTCAAATTTTTTGTAGAGTTGGTCAGTTTTGATAAAAGGTTTATGTAAACTAATACATTTTATATACAGAAAAAAAGCCGTAAATTCTGAAAAAGACTATTAGGATTACAAAACAAATAAATAAATATATTATTATGTAATCTAAATACGTTAAAACGGAAATAATTCGAAAGATAAATGAGATGTTTTTGATAATAAAAGAAGATACGTTTTCCATTAAAAATTTTCTTCATCGGGTAACATTAAAAAGTTATCTTAAAGCTCACTAAATGTAAATATTAAAATTTTATGATGTTCTTAAATATTATTAAATACTACATTTGTGATGTTGATTCTGTATTGATTTGTATTATTTTGAAACTTATTAAAACAAAAAATGTCGCATACATGCAATTAAGCACAAAAATAGCATAAACAACAATCACATTAAAACCATTACCCTTCAATTAAAAAATTTCCTAACTTTATAACATACGCAGTAGGACATTTTGACAGCTTTCTGATTAAAAATCCCTTAAAATGTTTAATCACAGCAAGAAATTTCACTCCAAAATGCAGTCCTGATGCCTGTTCTTTGACATTCAGCAAAAGCACCGTTTCAAAACGTAAGTTTTCCACATTTAAATTAGCTGCACTAATTAATCTTATTGCACATGGTTTATGTCAAACAGCTCATTTAGCTCACAGATGGAAGTAAGTTTCATAAAATGGAAGCAACAGAATAAAGGTATGTTTTTATTTGTTCATCTAGTTACCTTGATATGATTTAGAAGACAGCCTGTGCTAATTTATGTGACATTTAGAATCCTGTCGCGGAATGGAAATGAAAGATAACTTTGAAATTTTTTATTTTAAACTGCAGTAAATTAATGTATGTCAACTCTCATTAGAAACAGTTTTATCTGCTGTTTATGCTTAAAAGTTTTGATGCAAATGTAGGATATTTAATTCATGTTAGATGGACTAGGATTAATGTGCAACTTATGATAAGATGTAGATTTGAAAACTACTAAAGCTGTATAAGATGGGGAAGATTGGTGATACGAAGCACTGCATGAATATTTTCCTGATACTAGATGTAGGCAAGAAATCATGTTATAAAGGGTTGCTATGCGTTTCATACACTTAACAAAAATCGTAAATTGGGGGCGGGGGTCCGTTGCCTTTTTATCCCGTTAAAACACGTAAAAGTTGCCTTCGAGTTGCATATTTTCGCAACAAATATTGAAAATTCTCCAAACTCACATAAGAAATACAATCTTACAATCTAAATTTGCATCTTCGTTAAATCACAGGGATGTTACAGAAAGTATGCTTCGTGTTACTTTGTAATTTTATAAATGAAATTTTTGCGTATGTTTTTCCCCAAATCATTATAAATCCGCGAATCAAAGAAATAAATGTCTTGAAATTTTCCAGTTTAAAGACGGAAATTTCTTCAATAACAGAAATAACTTTTCCTATCACAGGACCTGTACTTTAAATTTTTTTTTTCCCGAAATGTTTTTTTGCGAATGCAAAAAAAATCCATGAAACACGGTAAAAGCTCTATCAGACGGGAAGGGAGCAAAAGATTATGCATTGTCGCAGCTCACCTTGATTTTCTACTGTCTTGAGTTATAGCTGTACCTCTGCGAGTAACGGGCATTTTCCAACTGGATGAAAAAAATTTCAGGTAACCATTCATGCGTTAAAAGATTATCAGATTGCACTTTTTTGAGCAACCTGTGGCGGCGTAAAATTCGTCTTAAGGTTAAAGATTCGCTTGCATAGAAGATGTGATAAAACTTTTATTTATATATAGCGTTAATATTCTTTATGAATCTGTCTATCTTTTGGTTACTTTACTTTCTAATTTTCATAAAAAGTTAAGATACAGACAAAATTATAATAAGTTTCCTATGGTAAACTTCAGTATGATTGCTAAGAATATTGAACATGAAAAGAAATGTAAACTTTTGTTTCACGAAATTTAATATATGTTAGATGAAGTAAGATTGTGTTATTAAGGAACGTTTTTTTCTTTCATTCTGCTGGTCTTTTATGTGTCTCGTTTTTTAAAATTTCTAAAAATAAGCGAATATATGTAAAATGCTATTGTTATGATGGAAACTGTCAGTGTAATTTCCACAAAAGGCATATATATAAATATATATAAGTAAACTCCCGACTATCCGGTTCGCGATTGTTCGGCCCTCCGTAGTATCCGGCTTAATAAAAAAAATGAGGAATGTTGCAAGCGGCCGAGACAGGCAGGTTTCCGACCATAGGAAAGTGCTAATTCACGACAGGAAGGAGCAAGAAGTGATTATAGAATGGAATATCAAAGACAAACAGGAAGGGAGGGGGAAGGGGTTAAGGTTTGATAACCTGTTTCACCATTTGTGCATCGGAAGTTAACAAGTGCAGACGTTGTTTTCCGCTTTTCCTGGATAATTTCGTATAGTCTTTTGGTGTGCTTCGTGTTTATGCATTGAAGATTAACGCAATGGGTGTTAAACGAAAAAAAGTTGTAGTGACTATAAGGAGAAACTACGAGTTAGCAAAAGGGAACCTACGCAAGCTGATAATATCTGCTTGCGGCGCAAATGGAAGGACACGGAAGTTAACAAGTGCGGACGCTGTTTTTCGCTTTTACTTGTTAATTTCGTATAGTCTTTTGGTGTGCTTCGTGTTTATGCATTGAAGATTAACGAAATGGGTGTTAAACGAAAAAAGGTCGTAGTGGCTATGGAGGAGAAACTACGAGTTAGCAAAAGGAACCTACGCTAGCTGATAATATCTGCTTGTGCAAATGGAAGGACATTACGTCGCGGAAGAGGGCTAACAGGGAGGAGCAGTCATCTATCAAGGACTTTTTCATGAACTAAAAAGTGAGTTTTGACTGTTTTATCTTATGCAAACTTTTGTATATTTAATGACTTAATTTAATTTTAATATATTAATACATGGAAATTATTCCAGAGAGAAACATTCACCTTACATACAATATTTCAAATGAAAATCAAATTTGAAAGTAATTGCTTAAGAGACACAAAGGCCAACACAGTGAAAAAGATTCCATGCCGGGACTCGAACCCGGACCATCATCATGGAAATTATTCAATAATTTCCATGTATTAATATAGTTTCTATCGATGCTGGATTTAATTAAGCTTCGTGTTTGGCCCATTTCGGTGGCTCACAATACATATTCCATATTGTGCTGCTTTAGTATCCTTGCCAACATATAATAGTGAGAAATTTTCCAAGCTGGGTATAGTTCCATGTGGTTTAGTCGGTAGAACGTCAGTGCGCTATACTGATGGCCCGGTTCGAGTTCCGGCATGGAATCTTTTTCACTGTGTTGACCATTTGCGCCTCTTAAGCAATTACTTTGAAATTTTATTTTCATTTTAAATATTAATTTTAATATTTGTGCAATCATTTATTAACAAACAGTAAAACAAGATTTATTCATTTTTTTACGAATTGGGATTACGTTTTACGTTAATGTTTTGCTTATTTTGAAACTGTATGTATTTTATATTCAAAATTTATCTTAAAATGTGTAACATGCGTTTTAATATAATGGGGGAGGGCAGGAAGTGAGCAAATATTTATAGAACTCCAGCCTATCTGGCTTTTTTGCTATCCGGCCTACCCTTTCGCCACATTAGGCCGGATAGCCAAGAGTTTACTGTATATATATATATATGTATATTGTATGTAGTATGCATTTATATATATATTATTCCAGAGGCTTTAGTCGTGTTATATATATTAATCTCCAAGTTGTGATAAATGTAAACTTAAATTTTATAGAGAAAATAGAATGGACAGTGTTATATTTTACTGAAAAATATTCAGAATTTTTTTGGTCATTCTTTTAGTGTTTTATTGTCTTGCTTTTTAACTTTCTTCAGCATGTTCGAAAACAGACAAAATTTTATTATGTTATGGGAAAAACTTTAGTTTGATCTCTAATGAAAACTATTATTATTTTTTGTAATATTTGTTGCTGAAAAAAAAAAATCATTTTAGATGTGTCAACCTGTATTTTATGACATAACACATAGATCTGATCAGTTATAAAAAAAGCACTTAATCGTGCATACTTGCGTTTTACATTTAATTAAAGCGTAATAAATTATAAAAGCTTTTTCATATACGTAACATGTAATCTCCTTTAACATCTTTTATTAAAAAGGGCTTCAACGCAAACACTAAATAAATGCAATGTTTAATAATACCTGTCATTTTTCTAAAGTTTTAAGTAAAATATTACCTAAAAGTACTGAATTCAGCTGCTAAATAGTGTTTATATTTTTTCTTCTTTAATTGTAAATTATTACTATACCGTGCATTATCAAAAAAAGTAAGGGAAATGCTTAATTTGGAAACAAAGGAAGTAAAGTATGTGCAAAATCATCAGTGCCTTACAATCGATATTCCCTCCACTGATTCATAATTTCTCAGAAATAAAGATGCTTTTCCCAGTACTGAGTACAAGAGTCACTCTTTTTTAAGAAATGAAATGCCTTTACAGTACATGAGTCACCACTGCAGCAAAAAAGGTACCCATAAATAGAATATGCTTAGGAAATGACGATAACCTTTTTCTGAAATCAAACCTGGTTATGCTTAAGCATTAAGATCTGTTGAAAACTTTTTAAATGTCGTAAATCATCAATAATAAGATATTCCATAGATAGGATGTTCTAAAATGTATATATTAAGTGTCCTAAGCGTCTTTATTGTATTCATAAAGTATTGAACCAGAAATAAATGTTCTCATTATAAAATTCATCAAACATGAATATTTATTTAATAACTTATATACACTTAAACAGAATAATGAATTGGCTGTATGAATAAAAAATAATAATGCATTAGTTGAAAAATTCTGCTAATGTATTATCCTACATTATACACTTATTTATGTTCAAAATATTACCATGCCACCCATTATCTGCAGAAATACGAGCTTCAACTCTATTTAAATATCCCATTATAACGCCGTCGAACTCTTAAATTTAGCAAAAGTATCAGATTTAAATTATTATCATATAACCTTCTTTTATCTGCATTTTATGAACAATGTTATCAAAGTTCCCAAGATTCTGCTACTAAATATCTTTAAAGTATTTATGTAAGATTTATTACTACGCTTTGGAATATTTAGAATAATACGGGAGGCACTGAACTTGCAAACAAAGGAAGGGAAATATGTGCAAAATCATCAACTTCTGAAGATCGATATAGCCTCCACTGAGTCATAATTGCTTACAGATAAAGATGCTTTTCTCAGATCGGAAGTCAAGAGTCACCCTTTGTTAAGAAACGGGATGTCTTTACTGCATATGAGTCACCCTACATCAAAAAAGTTACCCATCAATGGAATGTGCTTAGAAAATGAGGGTGGCCATTTCCTGAAACAGTGGGAGATTGCACTTGAGCACTGTGGTTTGTTGAAAGCCTTTTTAAGGACAAAAAGCATCACAGAAGAAATATCCCATTGATAGTATATTTTTAATATTGATAGAGTATACATAATATTGATAATATATAAAGCTATCTATAAATAGAATATATATATATATATATATATATATATAGCATATTATGTATTAAATGCATTCGTCAGACCCAGAATCTTGCACCATAATTAAAATAAGAATAACCAACAAACATCTAAGAAATTTCAACAAGTATAACCAGAACAAGCAAAAACCAAGAAAAACAACTAAAGAGCTGTAACCTCGTCAGCATTTTATTTTTAACGTTTTTTGAGCTTATATATATATATATATATATATAAAGTTTCTTAAGCATCTTCATTGCATTGATGATGATGAGGTAATGAATGAGAATAAACATCCCCCTCATTATAAAATTCATCATATATGAAAATTTATTGATTTAATAACTTATATACGCTTAAAAATGATAATGAATTGGCTGTATGGGTATAATAATGTATTAAGGTAAAAAATCTTTTAAATATTTATTATACATTCTTCACTTATTTATGTTAAAAATATTAGCATAATCCGAGGGTCGGCTCTACTTAAACATCCCATTATGACAGCATCAAAGTCTGAAATTTAACAGAATTGTCTGATTTAAAATTATTTTAATAAAAACTTCTTTTATCTGCATTTTATAAATAATATTATCAAAGATACTATGATTCCGTTACTGAATATTTTTCCAGAATTTATGTAAGATTTATTACCACACTGTGAACTATTTAGAATAATACGGGACGTACTCAACTTGCAAACAAAGGAAGTGAAATATGTGCAAAATCATCAACTTCTGAAGATCGATATAGCCTCCACTGAGTCATAATTACTCATAGATAAAGATGCTTTTGTCAGGTCGGAAGTTAAGTAATATAAGTACTGTCGGACCTCGTTATCCCGACACCCGGTTTTCACGTCACTCCGCTTATCACGTCAGTTTTTCAAGTTTCGACTTTCTGTATATGAATTTAATGTAAATAAACTCCGCATTTTACGTCGTTAAATAATTTTCAACTCCGGATATCCCGACGGTTTATGAAAATTGACCATTTCACATAATCCATCTTATAAGCACGGAAATTATGCGGTAAGAAATGTCTTAGTCAAACTTTTCACAAAAGTGTCTAAAATACCCATTGAGGTAAATAAGAAAATTCAATTCAATTCTTTATCTGAATAAATTGGCGCTTTCTTGTGGTTACATGGCGTTTTTCATCCGACTAAAACCGAAGCATCGCATTTCATTGAAAAGATGAGAAATTACCTAACATTCGTTTCTGAAACAACGAATATTGATTACAATTAAATTTATAATGTTGAAAAAAGAAATGTAGGAAGCACATCTAGGTATAAACAAACCTTAATACATCAATATTTCATTTACCAATAAATAAACAAGTCACCATAAATCTGAATTTGATTCTTTTCAATTTTGTTTTTGTGTTTATTTTGTTTAATAATAAAGTTTTATTTGCTTAAAACTACAAGAACAGTTATGAATTTAAAATTTTCTTAAATTAATATAAAATACAGTTTTTTATAACATATTTTTCTTCAACTCCGGTTATCGCGACACTCCGCTTATGACGACACTTTTTTCTGGGCATTAGAGTGTCGGGATAACAAGGTTCGACTGTATATATATAACCATAATATAATTACAAATCATCATCTTTTCCAATTACTATAATTAAATCAATAAATTAATAAATTTAGCATCTAATCATAACTGTAACATTATACAAAATACAGATGGAACCCTATACAAGTAATACAAATTAAGCAAAATCCACTAATTGACAAGGACATTGCATACGATTAATCCATATAAACATATGAAAAACCACCAAATTTTTAAAAAATAATCTAATAAAGACATAAGAAACAAAAACCAGCAAAATAATGTTGAACCATTAAAAGACATATTGTAAACAAATAATAGATCAAATGGAAGGATGTAGCCGGAAGCTTATATAGCATTTCACTTTTTCAAGGGTACATGAAATACCAATATAAGCAAAAGCATAGTCGATTTCTGTAATAGATCAGCATTAACCAAAATACATATGTGTGTGTATATGTATACCGGGTGTCCCAAAAATTACTGATGGATTTTAAAATTGAATAACTTTCCAAACAGTAACAGATATCTCAAAAAGTTTTGCAGGAGGGTTATGTAATATGTCAGGTGATTTTATGCTGCGATTCCCAGCTTTAGTAACAAACAGCAGCGATAGATGGCGTTGCAAGCAACAGGCACTAAATCGAGGCTCGATTTTTCGGCCTCTCTCTTCTCACATGCGAAAAAGGAGATTAAAATGTTTTGCATGGATCGCCGAAATACCAAAAATCGGGTCTGGAATTAACACCTATATCTCGTAGCGCCATCTATTGTTTGAAATTTGAACTAAAATGAAGAATCACAGTAAGAACACTCCTGACATCATACATAACCCTCCTGCAAGAATATTTTTAAATTTATAACCCCATTTGCAAGTTATTGAATTTTAAAATCCATCAGTCATTTTTGGGACAACCTGTATATATATAAAGTCTTTCATTGCATTGAATATGATAAAGTATTGAACGAGAATAAATATCATCCGCATTATAAAATTCATCATACATGAAATTTATTGATTTAATAACTTATATACTCTTAAACAGGATAATGAATTGACTGTATGAATAAAAAAATAATAATGTATGATGGGAAAAATTCTTCTAAGCATTTAGCATACACTCTGCACTTATTTATGTTTAAAATATGAGTAAAATACGAGCCTCAGTGCTTAAAATTATTTTTATGTAACCTTCTTTTACCTGAATTTTATGAACAATATTATTAAAGATACTAAGATTCCATTATTAGATATTTTTCAAGAATTTATGTAAGATTTATTATCACTCTGTGAGGTATTTTGAATAAGACGGGACACACGCACTCAACTTGCAAACAAAGGAAGTGAAATATGTGCAAAATCATCAACTTCTGAAGATCGATATAGCCTCCACTGAGTCATAATTGCTCACAGATAAAGATGCTTTTCTCAGATCGGAAGTCAAGAGTCACCCTTTGTTAAGAAACGGGATGTCTTTACTGCATATGAGTCACCACTACATCAAAAAAGTTACCCATCAATGGAATGTGCTTAGAAAATGATGGTAGCCATTTCCTGAAACAGTGGGAGATTGCACTTGAGCACTGTGGCTTGTTGAAAGCCTTTTTAAGGACAAAAAGCATCCATAGGGAGATATCCCACTGATAGTATATTTTTAATACTGATAAAATACACATATTTCTTCTTAAGCACATTCATTGTGCTGAAGATAATGATGTTTATGACGAGAATATATTTTCTGCTTATTATGAACCTCATTATACATGGATATTCGATGACTTATCAACTTACATATGATTAAATAGAATACATTTTATATCTATGTATTTAAAGTTATGCATGCTTAATTTGATATCCATGTATGGTAATGCAAAACATTAACCGCTTCGGTCCCTGGGTCCCCATACAGGGACCTCTGTTCTTTTCCTTATAAAAACTAAAAGGTCTGATTTTTTTTACATTTTCACACTACTTCTTAATAGCTGAATGTTTTTTGCATTCAAAACAAACTAATAAATGGCAGCATTTAAGCTGATTCCCACATAAAATAAATGTTATTTTCATCTGAGTTTGTAAAATACCTAAAAATGCCCAAAAGACAGACCAGTATGACCAAGAAAGCGAGAAATTTTCATGAGTATTTAATCTAAATCTTTTCCGATAAAAAATTTTGAGGATTTGGAGATTATATACCTGTTTAAAGCTCTTAAATTTGTGATTATGTTAATTTAGGTTAATGATTATTAAATTGATGTTTTTAAGGGAATTTGTAGTTTTAGATTCATATTTTTGAACCTAAATTACTAAGCGCCTAAATGATCAATTTCAGAAATGATATTTTTTCTGTTATTTACGATGTCATTTTGTTTGGAAAACACCAACTAATAACCATTTGTATTATTATTTTAGCTTCAGAACTGAAGAGGTTAAAACATATAAATAACGAGGAAAACTTTATGAATAAAGTTATGTTTTCATCAATAACTTCAAAATAATTGTTATTAGATGTTAAAACTAAATAAAAGATTAAATTACAATAGAGTGATCTAATTTTAGGCGGATGTTTTCAGTTCAGTCTGTATAGATTTAAATTTTTCTTTTGTGACTATTGACAATTATAAAATTCATTTATTCATGAACATTCATTGCCTTATCAACTTACGTATGCTTCAAAGGAATACTGAATTTCGATATATATGTAATTTAGAGTTTTGCATGCCTAACGTAATATCTAAGTATGGAAATGTAAATGATTAAATCATGTAAATAACAAATAAAATTATATGAATAAAGTTATGGTTCCAAAACTTTCGAAATAATAGTATATACCGGGTGTCCTAAAAAGGACTGACTGATTTTAAAATTCAATAACTTGTAAACGGTGACAGATATTTAAAAAATTCTTGCAGGAGGGTTATGTATAAGGTTAAAAACATTTTTACAGTGATTTTCAATTTCAGTTCGAATTACAAACAATAGATGGCGCTGCGATCAATAGACGCTAAATTCAGGCTCGTTTTTTGGTATTCGTGGCCCGGATAATACATTTCCATCTCCTTTCTCCGCATGAAACAAGAGAAAGAACCAAAAATCGAGCCTGTATTTAGCGACTATTGCTTACAGCGCCATCTATTGTTTGTAATTCGAACTAAAATCGAAAATCACTGTAATAAAACTTTTGACCTCATGCATAAACCTCCTGCAAGAAATTTTTAAATATCTGTCACCGTTTACAAGTTATTGAATTTTAAAATCAGTCAGTCCTTTTTAGGACACCCGGTATATACTATTATTTCGAAAGTTTTGGAACCATAACTTTATTATAGCCATCAGTCCATCAGAAGAAAATGATCCATTCCAAAGGTATAAGTTCCATTAACTCGGATAATCGGGACTCTACTGTATCTATATTTATATAGATATTTATATAGCTATTTATATAGATTTATATTTTTTTGTCATCGGGCGCGACACTAAATTCTGAAAAAACAGAATTCTTGTTTTCTAGTGTATACAAATTTTTTGTATGTATTTTATATACCGTGTGAGACAAAAGTTCTTTAAAATTTAAAAAAAAGGAAACCGATTTGATAAAGGAGTGCGGTTTGCAAGAAAGGGCTCGCAAGATAGTCGGATTTTTTTTTAGCAGCAAAAAAAAAAAAAAAAAAAAAAAAAAAAAAAAAAAAAGTTAAAAAATCACATGTAAATAGCGCTGATGACCCGAAACACAATGAACAGGACAACAATGCGCTCCATTCATTTGTTCTTTCAATAACAAATGTTCAACATGACCTCCAGAACATTCTACGACACAAACAGGATGTGTCGTAGTACCTGTTCATTGTGCTTCGGGTCGTCAGCGCCCTCAACATATAATTTTTAACTAAAATTTTTTTGCTTCTAAAAAGAATCTGTCTATCTCGTGAAATCTTTCTTGCAAACTATACTCCTTTATCATAATTTTTTCCTTTTTAACGAGTTTTTAAAATTTTAACAATCTTTTGGTTCACCCGGTACATATACGTATTTTATGTACATAAAACATTTTCTAATCAATCAACCTCACTCGATGATGTTTCGTAAAAGAAACTGGAGAGACAGATTACAATATGATTTTTTGTGTTGTAAATAAATATTTTCTAATACACTAAAATTACCTGATTGTCGTCTGGCGAAAACACTGCATCAAAGGCAAACATTTTTGGAGCGGCAACCCCTACATGTCGATCTCCTGATGTTTCTTGTCCGCATACTGTAGGATCGTACAGTGTGACTTGCTTCTTCTTACTGTCTACAGAGATGTAAGAAGAATCGGCTTCATTAGAAGGGCACATTCGAAGCATCACTTTTACCTAGAGATAACAGATAGTGTGAAATATAGAATATATGGCATAAGATTACACACTGCAACAAAAGACAAATACGTTTTAGTCTACGAAAATACAAGGTATCTATATCATAATGTCCATGTTTCAATGGTATATTATAACTGTTTAATTTAGTCTATTTACAAGAAGCCATACATCAAATTGAAAGTAAACTAGGGAGTGATCCATAAATGATGTCACACTTTTTTCAATATTTTTACAACCCCCTCTCCTTTGTCACAAAATGTCGCACTTCAACATACCCCCTCCCTTCCACCACCCCCCCTTGTCACATGTCACGGTATATTATGTAAACATATACTTGCAGTTCAGAAACAAAGCGCTTTGTTACAGATCATATTTCAAATTTTATTTTAGAACTTTAACTATGTGTTTTAATGACATTTGTGAGCATAACAATAAAAATGATTCGTGTACTTATTTTGTATGAAATAAGATAAAGGTTTACAACAAAAAGCATAATTAATATACAATAGTAGTAAAATATTAATATGAAAGAGCAATTGAAATTGAAAACAGTAGTATTTTAGAATTTGAAATATAATTTAATATATTTGGTTTTAAATCTTATGTTTACTTTATGAACACAAAATACTTTAAAACAGATTGATTTTGAAGAACAAGCTAAAATATTTGTTAATGAAATTGCCATCACATTTCCTTTGTCACATTAATATGAACATTTATAAAATTATATATTAAATCATAAAATAGAAATTACTCTGAATCATTTTCTATTACGACTCTTCCTCCCTTGGCGAAGATAGATGCTCGTCTACAGAGTACACAGGCATTTTGACATCACTCTCATCCTCGGTAATAGTAAGCCCTCTAATGTTTAACCAAAATGTGTGATGTCACACTTCTTCTTACCACCTCCCACCCCTTTATCACTAACTGTCACAATTTCACGAGCACTAACCTAGTTTTTCTTACAAATGTTCAGTATGTACGTACACCCTTAGTTATACGACACACATCCAACCTAATGTCCAATTCTTCCCACACTTAGGTCAAGAATAAGTCCGGAGTAATAGCCTCATTAGTTCTGTGTCTCAACTCTGACAAATCATTAGTTATCGGGGGAACGTAGGCACGATCTTTTATAAAGCCCCAAAGAAAAAAATTGCATGACTCTAACGGCTTTTAAATATTCAGCCCAGAAATAACGATTTTCACTCGAGGATAACGAAAAAGACAGGCTACCGCGCTGCCTCACACGTGTCTTTTTTTCTCACAGACCGCTAGAGTGACGTGATGCTCTTTTCGTACACTTTCATTGGTGCATTCAAGCATCACGCGACTCCAGTGGTCTGTAAAAAGAGATAGGTGCAATTTTGCGTATGTAGCACTGCAAGAGATTCAATAACAAAGCTGTACTCATGCATACGCTAATCTAAAACTGTTCGAATTGTCCTTGAAACTCCACTCCACAACGCTTACAGTTGATACTATTAAAATGTATAACTGAGACAATTTTTATGGACACCCTGGATAATATAAACAGGATTAAAGTATACAATGACACTTTTCGAATTATCTATGATTCCAAACAGCGGTCTTTATTATTACACACGTCAGAAAGAAGCGTATTTTACAGGTTTGAAGAATCATTTATAAAAAAAAAAAACTATTTTTCTACCATTGGTTTTCGGAAAAGTTCACTTCTAGTAATATCGTAAGACGAAACGCATTAAAAAGGTCCACAATCTTACTTAAAAGGCGACTAATGTAATGAAAAAGATGTTACAAATGTAAAATATACATTTTATTTAAAACTTCTTAGTACTCTCAAACCTTCCAAGCATCACGTGACTCCAGTGGTCTGTAAAAAGAGATACTTACAATTTTGCATATGTAGCACTGCAAGAGATGCAATAAAAGTCCACAATCTTACTTAAAAGGCGACTAATGTAATGAAAAACATGTTACAAGTGTAAAATATACATTTTATTTAAAACTTCTTAGTACTCTCAAACCTTCCAAGCATCACGCGACTCCAGTGGTCTGTAAAAAGAGATACGTGCGAAGACGAAACTCAAGAAGAAGACGAAACGCAAGATAAGACGAAACGCAATTTTTCACCTTGATTCAACATAAAATAAATAATGTGAACATTAAGAAAAGTCTACAATCTTACTAAAAAGGCGACTAATGTAATGAAAAAGTTGTTACATGTGTAAAATATACATTTTATTTAAAACTTCTTAGTAGTTTCAAACCTTCCAGGTTCATCATCAGAGAATATCTTAATAACTAAATGTTGTTTATTTATACTACATTTTATTTAAAACTTCTTAGTACTTTCAAACCTTCCAGGTTCATCATCAGCGAATATCTTAATAACTAAATGTTGTTTATTTATGGACCAGGATTCGAATCCGGACCTCCTGGCTGAAGTCGCCAGTGCTCTGCCATCTGAGCTATCCCGGACGGTGATTACAGCATCTAGAGTATGTAATCAGATGCTGTAATCATCAAGATTAGCTGGGTGAAAGAGTTCGACCAGAATCGTCCGGGATAGCTCAGATGGCAGAGCACTGGTGGCTTCAGCCAGGAGGTCCCGGGTTCGAATCCTGGCCCGTACATTTTTCGCCCAGTTGGAAATTTACATCTAATATGATTTGTTTACCAATTAGAATAATTGTGTTAATATTAATCTAGTACAAGAATAAATTACCTGAATTTCAATTTTGAAATTAAGTACCTTTTACATATTTCACAAAAGTTTGAAACAAAGTTTTGTCCATTGCTGTTTCGATTGCCTTTGCTTTGTAGCTCTACCACATAATACTATTAGTTCAGCAGTATCACAGTCTTTATGTTGCCCCAGTCATGAAAATCCTATTACAAAGCATTCATAAGCTTCAGAATTGCTAATTTGTTCGTTTTCTTCGCCTCCTAGACCAAATTCATACATTCCGGTTCTGTCTCCTCTTACTGTGTTCTATTTCACTTCGCAGTTTCAGAGAGCTCAAGTTAAATTCAAAGGAATTCTAAGAAACGGTATCCAAAATATTTATCTGTAATCGTAATTCGGAAATGACCACTTGCACACAAGGAATGTGATAGTTTAAAAAAAAAAAAAAAAAGCTTTAAAATGGATTTCGGTTAACCGAGAGTTTCGGTTAAAAGAATTTCGGATAAAAGAGGTTCTACTGTAATTGTCATACTGTAGTGCGATTTGGACTAAAATTTTTCTTATGATGAAAAGTTTTCTTCAAGCGAATGAAAAGAATTAGTTCCAAACTTCGATCATACATGGTGCCACTTGCTCTTATGTTTGGTGACAAAAATGCGTTTTTTCTGATTTTCAGATTAGTGTTGGCGCTGTGGCAAACACACAGAGATGACGTTCTCTCAGCGTAAAAGCTAATTACCTAGGTTGGTACTTCGAAAGAAAATCCATCATTTCTGTTCAAAGAATCTTTCGGATCAAGTAAAAGAAAAAAGAAAAAAATAGAAGAAAACATCTTGAAACAGCATTTTGAATTGGCATAGAAGATTTTTGTGGCTCGACACTGAACTATGCTAATGGATTGCACAAATTATTATTCTGTAACTGTTTTCGATAAAATAAAATGATCTATATCTGATTGTTTTGAGTCTTTTAAGATTTTTTCTGGTTATTTAAGGTACAGCGCCCTCTATTGTCGATTTTTTGAATTAATTTTTTTATTCGCTTGAAGAACACTTTTCAAAATGAGAAGCATTTTAGTCAAAACCGTACTCCTCTACGACAATTTCTTCATTTTATATTGAATTTTACAATGTGTCAGGGAGAGTTTTCGGACACTCTGTATAACAAAGACATTAAAATTCAAATTTTAACTAATATTCAAATATTAGTGTTGAATGAAACTGGCCGCCCTTGGCGACCAGTTTGGTCTCCCTTAAAATTTATGTTTGAGAAAGCATGCTAAGCATTATATCATGCTACTTTTATTCATAATTTAATTTACTTGGACTCCCTTAAACATAATTAATGTAATTTCTTAAGCTAATATTAGTTTTTGTTGCATTAAAATATCTCAATTTGTTAATTTTCTGTAAGTAAGGAAACCCTATTGGTTTACAATGGGAGTCTATGGGAATTTGGCGAAATATTAGAGATATTGCCAATTTGGCGGCACTTTTGGCGGCAAACTTGGCAGCATTTAGCGACAGAATATCCCCCCTATGGTAACCCCCCTTATAGGTATGGAGATGCATTAAATGCAGTTCAGTAACCAATGAGATGCATTTCATTCGGGCGCTGCCATTAAACATTTAACAAATAATCTCGATTTCTGTGCATAGTACGATTACGGTAGCGTAATATATATATAAATATTTATGAGAATCTTTTAAATAATGATAATAATTAGATTTATGGTATATATATATATCTATTAAGGATTAAAATAATTTAGTACTCGAAAATATTATCTATTTTATATTGGAATTGTTTGAGGAAAATTTAAAATAATAGTAATAATTAAATTTATATGATACCTTACAATTCAAAATAATTTTATTTGCTTCAATGCACAAACGCGTTAATATAATTTCAAAATTTAATCAGTTTATTTCGAAACACACGTCAATTAATGAGAAAAACAAGCTTGAAATATCTTTCTCTTAAAAATTAAATTTATTACTTTATAAAAATGTTTATTTGATAAAGATATAAAGTGTGACGGAAATATAATTACGGGATTAAATCTCAAAGAAAAATGCTTGAAGCATTTTTTTTCACATTATATTTATTAGAATTAATCCTATTATAAAATACGGTAAAGAGTAAAAAATAATTCCTTTGTGTAAAAATAAATTAAAAGTTCTACATTCGTTAAAATCTTTCTTTATGTTTCCGCTTTTTCATAATGAAGATTAACGTAAGTTTTAAGTAAATAATAGTTAAATTTTACGTTGTTTCATACATCATATAATTAAATTTTATTTTTCACATTCTAACTATTTCACTGATGTCTTTAAAAATTTTCCTTCTATTGTAAGTTTAAATTGGTATATTTATAAAATGTTTATAATTTTGACACTTGAAACCAATTTTAAAAGGATTAATCTTCGCCGGAAATTAAGTGAAATTAAAATAACTGATTATAAACATGTGTTTTCTTCATTATTAAAAACAGATAAAGTAATATAATTTATAAAGATATAAATTATAAAAAGTATAAATAATTTATAATAAGGTGTTGATAAATGATTTAATTAAGAGAAAGTCTAAGCGAAAATTTTAAATTGTTAATTATTTCAAAGTCAAATAAAAAGTTTAAATTTCCTTTATATGCCCGTGGGGAAAATGCAATTGTTGTCATCGTTGCGCAGTCAACGAACGAAACAGGTCGTAGCAATCCTCCAATCTCTGATGTTTTTCACTTGATCTAACTTGATCAAACGGCCTAGTTCAACAATTTGTGGAAACCAGCCAATCTTAATCACGTGAGAGCCAGGAGTGATTTTAGTATCACGTCCTAACTCCATTGTTGGCTGCGCGTTATAGTTACTATCTTACACTAGTCACGTGCCAAGACTGGCAAGCTAATGTTAAACCTATCAGAGCGTTCTTTTCAAATTTCTCATGTCATATTTTTAAATTGTTTTTCTGTATCTTTCCTTTTTTCTAAGGAGGTGACTTTTTATTTCGGAATTGGCTTTTGGATTATTTTTAGTTTCATAGATACTTTCCTGTGATGTTCCCTATGCTCAAAACTATTAGTAAACTAATGTCGTTCCGCATAATATTCCACAAATCTCTTTTTTATCAAAATCGAAATAAACTGCCTTAGTCCCATGTGAAATTTTAACTTTTCTATTATGATTGCTGTTCTATGACTTTTTTCAACCGAAACAAAAATAAGCGACAATTTCGAATTAAAATGAATATATTAAAATTCCAGTTATTTACAATGAATTCTATTGACAGAAATAAAGCCGTCTTAAAGAGATACGTCGCCATCATAATTTCACACTCCGACACACTTCTTTTTGGTGCGAAGAACAAATCTTCCTCGATCGAGCCGCCGTTGCACAATTCATTCCAGTTCGCACTTGTTCTGCTCCAAAAGAAACTGTATGTTGTGGCCATCACAAAACTTTATTCTATATAAATCACGTCAATTAAATCATTTAAATAGTACAAGAAATTACATCAATTTAGTACCAATTCATATCAAAGTGTATCTGAATTTGAAGTCTGATAAAAATTCGTGCCTTAGTTCTTGAGATAGAGCTATAGCGGAAATTCTGAAAAATGTAGCATAGCAGTGCCACATGTTGAGTGATTTAAACCAATACATAAACAGCAATAATTGATATCCAGGTATACATGGATCTGAAGTTCGTTGAAAATCCAAACATTAGTTCTTGAGATAGAGCTATTGCGGAAATCACAAAAGCACCATAGCAGCGCCACCTATTGAGCGATTTACACCAAACTGTATAAAATGTCAATTCATGTCAAGGACTAACTGATTCTAAAGTTTGATGAAAATTCGTGCATTAGTGTTTGAGTTACACATATAGTGGACATTCTGAAAAAAAAAACAGCATAGCAGCGCCACCTGTAGAGCGATTTACACCAAAATGTACAAAATGTTAATTCTTGTCAAGGATTAACTGATTCTGAAGTTTGGTGAAAATTATTGCATTAGTTCTTGAGATACAGCTATAATGGAAATTCTGAATAGTGCAGAATAGCAGCGCCACCTGTTGAGCGATTTGCACCAAAACACAAGCAGCACTAATTCATATCAAAGTATACTTGAATCTGAAGTTTGATGAAAATCCAAGCATTAGTTATTTAGATAGAGCTATTGCGGAAATCGTAAAAAATGCAGTACAGCAGTGCCACCTGTTGAGAGATTTACACCAAAATGTACAAAACTTCAATTCATGTCAAGGACTATCTGAATCTGAAGTTTGATGAAAATCCGTGCATTAGTTCTGGAGATTGAGCTATTGCGGAAATCGTGAAAAAGGCTGCATAGCAGCGCCACCTGTTGAGAAATTTGCACCAAAAACTAATCAGCACCAATTTATATCAGGGACTAACTGAATATAAATTTTGATTAATTTCCGTGCATTAGTTCTTGAGATAGAGCGCCCAAAAATTTTGTGTCACATACACACAGACAGACAGACTCACAGACTCACAGACAGACATTTTGTAAAAACATGTTTTTCGGAATCTCTGACTCTTAAAACGTGTAAATCCGTGGAAAACCGAAAGTCGCAATTTTTTTTACGAATCCAATAGATTCTTCTTGTAAAGATAGAAAAAAGTAATAACATCTGCAGCTCCGAACTTTCTATCTCTGTCGCATGCGCTGCGTGCTCGGCCATAGGATCCCAGGAAAAGACGCTGTGAGCAGTAATCGTTTAAAGATACAAAAGCAAAGGCGCATAGCTTTGTATGGGGGTAAGCTACACTCTAAATTGAAATGTCTGAAATTCAGACACTTAAGTGTCTGAAACGGTGTGTTCAATTTTCAGGCATTTTAAAATGTCTTAATTTTTTCAGACACTTTTTGCGTCTGAATTTCAGACACTTCAAACGTCTTAATCGCAACCAATTTTTGTCAGCATTATACGTAGCCATATTTGACCACGGTGAATCCTAGAAAAATATTTAGCTGTGGTCTTGTCCTCCCCCCCCCCCACCCCACACAGCCTGATTTTGGGGCTTCCAAATTTGGTATGCAATTTTTGTAAAGCTCATAATTTAAATCTTTTACGACATTGTACTGATTATATTAAAAATTTTGAATTTCAGGAGTAGAACAAGATTAAAAACAAAAAGATATTCATCTAAATATTAGATTTCTTTTATTTGTTTAGTTTTCAATGTTATTTTACTTTAAAAATTCAAAATATTGATTATAATCAGTACAATTTCGAAATGGATTTAAAATATAAGCTTTACAAAAATTGCACATCAAATTTTTGAGTCCTAAAATCGTAGGGGGACGGGACACTGTCCAGCATGCCCATGTTTTAATCAGGTCCTTTTGCAAAAAAATGCAACTCTGCATTATCTTTTACTAAATAGGGGTGTCCGGTATTTGGAAGTGTCCGTTGTGAAGGTTAATGAACATTTCCGAAAAGTGGACGTCTAATACCTTTTTTAATACACAATGTATGCATATTTGTATATTTTTACCTCACAAAAGGAAACATCTCCGATTATCTGACAAATTCCCCAGCCCCAAAGTGTTCCCTATTGACGGTTTTTACGGTACATGGATAAATATATATAAATATTTGTAATCTTGTCTTACTCTAAAAGTTCAAATATTCATTATACTCAGTGGATAAAAATAAAGATATTTATAATATCAGATGTTCGAAAATTGCAAAGAAAATCCCCCCCCCCCCCAAAAAAAAAAAAAAATCATGCAATTTAAATACTAGATCTTTTAAAAATTTATATTGGCAAATACATTGTTTTACACAGATCAGATAATCACAAGATCTATTTAACTATAAATACAAAATAATAAATAAATACTCTAATTTAATAACATTCAGAAAATAATTACTGCTAGTTTCAAAACTTGCCTCAAATATGCATTTCAAGTAGTACATATAAATAAACAAGTTTAATCACTGTAAGTAGTGAACATGTGTAATATATATTTTTTGCATTTGCGGTGCTTTGTCAGTTTAATTAAAAATTAACTTTGGTGTCTAATTTTATACATTCTGTGGAATATGTAAAAGTTTTCCTTTTAAACATATTCCTTAGCTGTTATGGAACAACAGGATATAAGTCATATTTATTTTTTTATTCCTGTAAACTTGGTATCTTATGAATATGAGTTACATAAATTTTACAGATTTGATAAGAAAAAATTAACCTAGAAAACAGAAGAAAAGGAAAAGAAATGACAGAATATGTACTGTTTTTTAGTTGTTTGAAAATACTTTGAATATAAAAAAAGTAGTTATTAATCGCTTAAAAATATATAATATATAAGTAAATATGAACTTTTAAAAATATATACTATTTCAGTTTTATCTATAAACTTTATATCAAGCATAAACAACTTTTTATTTATGCCTAAATTATCATGTTTAATTTTTTTCGTACTAATAATTGTTTGTATCAGAAACGTTGCATATGCGATTGCAATAAAGGGAAATTTCATAATTGTTTCTGAAATTTCTCAGGTTTGACAATTTAAAATCATGAACAAAACATAGCAGAAAAAGGCTTACATATAAATAAAAAAATAATATAGGTACCAATTTAAAAAAACTCAAAAAATATTAATGAATACTTTATAAATATACCGTTAAACAAGAACAGAAATTGCAGTTAATGAATAAAATGTTTCTGCATTTGTTCTATGTTTAAAAAATCTTACAGAATGATAGTATAAGAAATACCTATTATGTTTTTAGAAATTTGGTAAATGTTAAATATGAAACTTTGACTATCAAAATTTCCGATTTTCAATAATAAATTAAAGCATCAATCATAAGAATAAATCTTTAAAAAGTTTCAGTACTATGATTAAAAACGGTGATATGTAAAGAAAATTTTCACAGTATTAATGCTTTTTTTCAATCTGAAAACTTTTCCGAATATCATAATCATAAATGAATAGGTATCATATTTAGCTCCAAAATAATAATCACAAAAAAATACAATAAGTGCTGATACATAAACTGCAAGAGTTTATAATCAATAAACAGTAAAAATCAGAAGAAAAAGAACATAGAATAAATACAGTTTCAAACGGCTTCAATTTAATGTTTTTATCTCCCTTTAATGGAACTATGAATCATTCAGCTTTTCAAATCTGTTTATGTTGCACGTTTTGCTTTTGGGCAACGACAAATTAGGATATTTCCGATCACAGGATCGAAAAGGAAGATTAAACAATTTATCACTCATTCGTTTATTCACAGGAGACAAGCGCGCTGAATTAAAGCATTGCAATTTAATTATCAAAACAATTATATTCGATACCGTTACATTAAGAACTATAACAGACGACAGCTTGTGAAATCAAAAAACTAACATTAAACTACAAAAAAAGAGATCAATTTTTAAAAACTATTTAATTTATATTCA
Organism: Maratus speciosus; assembly: GCA_963932465.1. Taxonomy (NCBI): domain Eukaryota; kingdom Metazoa; phylum Arthropoda; class Arachnida; order Araneae; family Salticidae; genus Maratus; species Maratus speciosus. The sequence continues at coordinate 403,881,856 of OZ010798.1, read as the reverse complement.
TAAGATACAAACCTACTGGGATAAAAATTTAAAATTAAATATGACTTACGCTTTCATTCGATAAATACTCCATAATTACGCATTTCTTTTAATCCAAGCAATGGCGACGCTTAAAATGTGATTCTTTCTATATCATGAAGGAGCCATAGATGACATGCGCGGAAATCAATGCTCTGATTGGCTGTTCAGAAAAGTACAAAAAAGAAATGTTCAACTACTGTTTTAAATAAGACACTTCGTAGATAATTCCAACATATTTCTCGGTTCGTATATACCATGATCATACTAAGACACTTATGTATCTTAAATTAAAACATCTATTGTGTCTGAATTTTCAGATTAAGACGCTTAAGTGACTGAAATTCTTTTTCAGTCACTTATGTGTCTAAATTTAAGACGCCTATATTTGCAGTGTATGTGCTTTATTCCTACAAATTTAGAAGTTAAAATTATTGCCAGTTTAAATGGACTATATCATACGTGTAAAATATTAATAAGCTAATAATAGGCTCGTTCCTCATTTAGTGATTTCTCATTAATTAATTGTTATTCACCAATTAATTTTTATTTTATTTTTTGTCTTTTTATTTACCGACAATAGAAATCTTAAAACTAATCTACAAGAATACCTTAACAAAAGTATTAGTAGGTCAAAGAATGCTCGTTTATCATAGCCCTTGCAGATCTCTCTTTAATTATTATCGAAATGATCTGTTTAATAGAGGTCAGTATTGGACATCTTAAATCATATTTATCTGTCCTACTCCTGTCACCTCTTTTCTGCCAATCACTTTAAAAACAGACGGAACAGGAGGAGCGTGGTTTTTGATGATTTATTGAAAGTTCGTTTGGAAATCCTGATTTTTCTTATATCTGTTTACGGTGAGATTCAAGCATTGTTTATTACGTACACATTTTTGTAATATAAAGAGAGAGGATTCTCGTAACATTCTAAAATCTCCTTTTGGGCTATTCCATGTCACGTGTGGAACAACTTTTCTACATATTGCTGCGATTTTAATAATGTTATAATATTTTCCAAATTAAAACAACTATGCTAATATGAAAATCTAGGCTTTTTGTTATTTTTAATGTATAGTTTATATTCTAACAGCTTATAAATTAATATATATAGGTATTTCTATAAGTGTCACGCGCAGGATGCTTTGTTCGTTTTTCAGAGAATAGCCCTAAAACGGGCAGATTACTTAGGTCTAGGATTTTAAATGTAGATATCTTTAAACCTATTTAAAACGGGTAGCTTACTTAGGTCTAGGGTTTAAAATGTGGGGATTTTTAAACCTATTAAAGGAATATTCCATATCACATCTGGAAAATATCCTTTCTACATATTACTGCTGTTTTAACAATGATATTGTATCCTCAAATTAAAACAACTATGCTAATATGAAAATCTAGGCTTTTTTATTACTTTAATGTATAGTTTATATTCTAACAACTTATAAGTTAATAGATATAGGTATTTAATTAAATTAACTTCCTTAAACGGAATTAAAAATCTCTACAATAATGGCTTTTTCTACGACAAATCAAAGACTAAATTGAAAATTAAGAAAATTATACATTAATTATAAAAATATATTATAGTACATTTATTTAGTAAATTGAAAAAAAACGCTTGTTTCGTATGATATCTCGGACAACATTTTCAGTCATTAGCGAAATTAACTGTCTTGATAGCGGTCAGAATCAGAGTTTATAAACGATATTAGTTTTTTCCGTATTCTTTTCAGCTCTTTTATTCCAGTCACTCCCGGCAATATCAGAGGAAGAGAAGAAGAATGGTCCTCGATGAATTCTAGAATATTTGTTAGAAATATCGATTGCTCTGGATTTTTTTTTTTTTTTTTTTTTTTTTGTTCTTTTCACGTAGTTGTTTCTGTGTTGTTCATTATGCATCAGAATATTAGTTGTTAGTCAGAATATTAGTCGTTTTTTATAACATTTCATATGTCACTTTTTATAATTATCGATATGAACTACTTTATTCACAGATCAAATTTCAACTTCTTAGATAAAATCACTATTCCTACTCCCAATTAAAACTAAAAATTGTTGCCGATTTTTAAGACTTAATCATACGTGTAAATTAAGAAAGAAAAAAAAATTCGTGAGTAACGCTGACGTTATTTTGTCGGTGGCAACACCTGGTAAATAAATTCTACTTTTACTGCAGTTTCTTTTTTACTTCTACACATTGGACAATTTTAATGTTTAGATCGTCCGATAAGAAAACAAATGAACTTTGAAATGCAATTGGTTTGAAATCTATATCTCAATTTACTGATTTTTTATCGATTCAAAATTAATTTTGTAGCTTGATTTTTTTTAAATTTATCGTGTTCAACCATGTTACGAAATAGGAACCCATTTCCACTAAAAGCAACATAAATAGTTCATAATTTGTTTCCGTCGAATATTCTATGACTTACTTATACATTTATCGATAAATAAATAAAATAATAAAACAAGTATCAACTTGAAGAGACATCGCAACACTTAATCGCGTAAACACTAAGATTATGCGAATCAAAAAGACTGCTTTCGGTAGCAATTTCCGGCAATTTGTTCAGCTGCTAACTCTTATTGATATTTTTCATATAAAAATGATTTTTGGTGTTTTTAGTGGGCAATCTAAAAAATTGTCAGTTTAAAAATATCCTTTCCGCCTATGTTCTGCAGAACGTGTTGGATCCCGTAGTTTTAGTAAGTTAAAAATTTCTTCGTTTCTCACTAAGTCTCTGTTATTTGTACTTCATTATTATCGAAATCAAAATCCTTTATATGAGGGTGAGTCGGAAAATAAGTTTCCCCTGGCAACTGTCGACAGAGGTGTGTATGAAAGACAAAAAATGTAATGAAACATTAAAGATAAGACGTAACTTTATTTTTCTATTTAAGTGCCAAGTGAGTTGAGACATTTGTCATACCCTTTATAAGATTCATAAAGCCCTCCAGAATAAAAACAGGGCTCTGCATACAAAAGAAGTGTTGAACGGCTTGTGTGACTTCAGCATTGCTTACAAAGAAGTAGTCAAGCATTGCTTTTGTCTGTAGTGGCCGTGCACGTCCGTCCAGGTATCGGGCTGTCCACCACTTTCTGACGCCCCTCACTAAATTAGCGGCACCATCTCCGCATACTTTGTTTCGACATCACATCTGGCTCATAGACTCCCACGTTGCGGTTATGGATTTCTGCTCCTGATACCCCACGTGCCCATTCATAGTGAATAACCGCTCTCACTTCCACCTCTGACCACGAATTCACAACGCACTTTCTCTCCATATCTACCGGGAACAGAATGATGTAAAGCCCTGATTTTTTCAAGGAGCGCTTTTTGAAACTTATAATGGGGTATGACAAATGTCTCAACTCACTTGGCACTTAAGTAGAAAAATAAAGTTACATCTTATCTTTAATGTTTCATTACATTTTTTCTTTCATACACACCTATGTCCACAGTTGCCAGGGGAAACTTATTTTCCGACTCACTCTCGTACACATCAGATATCTTACACCACATTTACTTTTCCTATCCATACATAATAGGCTAAAACTTTGTGTGAGGATTACATACACATTTTGCTAATTTATATTACGTAAAACAAATATTATTAAAGATGTCTTTTTAGGTGCGTTCGTAAATGTATAATTACGTAGCACCTACAGTCGTCGTTCGGTCCGTCTGTCTGTCTGTCCGTCCGCCCACATATAACAGAGCAAAAACTACCCAACCGAATGGTCTGAAATTTTAAATATAAAATTGTTGTAAAATTTTGTCGAGTCATTTAAAATTTTATGAAAATCGGATGTATAGTTTAATTACAGGGACATTCAAAAGTTTTCCATTACATCACAGCCAATAGGAAAAATTATTGCAAGTGCATTTTACTAATGTTACAGACTTCCGATTGGTCTGAAATTTTAAATATATAATTGTTGCAAAATTTTGTCGAGTTATTTCCAATTTTATGAAAATCGGATGTATAGTTTAATTACAGGGACAGTCAAAAGTTTTCCGTTACATTACGGCCAATGGAAAAAATTATTGTAAGTGCATTTTAATGATGTTACAGCCTTTGGAACAGAATGATATTGATATGCACTTATGAAGTGCACTAAAATATACAATACGCGGTGCATAAAATATTTATAAAACTCGTTATAGTACGAACGCACCTCATTTGCCATGTTTGACGAGCAATTTCCAACTTGTTATTTAATGCAGAAAGGAAACGCTTAATGCATGTCACGATTATGCTTCTTAATTCATATTTACCATTCCTAGTCTTGTCACCTATTTTCTTCCAGCCACTCTGAGTAATCTCGATGAAACTAGAGGAGGATGGTTCCGGAAGTTTAAAAACTGTATCTCAATTTACTGATTTTTTTTTTTTTTTTTTTTTTTTTTTTTGTTATTAAAATAATTTTCAAGTATGATTTCATTTAAATCTATCTCTATCGTGCGCATTAAAAAATGTAGGAACAGTAGGGGAGGTAGGGGATGCTTGATACATAGGGAGGGTTGATACATTGACAATTTTTCTCAACAAATGGCATTAACAGCCATTGTAGCAGATGTAAAGTCTTCTTTTTTTAGCAGAGGTCATCATTAGCTGGACTTAGCACTGAAGAACTGACAACGTTTTTTTTTTTCTTTTAATTTTGAAGACTTTTGGAATGTCAATGTAAATTTTTTTAAATATTGATTATCTTTCATAACTCTTATTATTGTGAAGATAATATCTTGTAATTTTTTTTATTTGTAACGCACATTGTTAGGGAGAGTTTTACCAGAAAGCAGATTGGCATTTTGCAACTGCATTTATACAAAGTGATTGAAAATCCAATAAGGCATGATAGGGAGAAATGATACATTAGTGCTGGGGAGAAATGATACACTTGTATATTTGAAATTTAATAGATTTTTTAAGTTGTAAACTAATATAGGGCTGTAATATTCATTATTGTTTTACAGCAAGAGCTACTGAAATTGTTAAGGAAGAACAAAGAGACTATTCATAGATATTATGTAGGTAAAGCAGTGAGATGATAGATGGTTAGTTCTTTTTGCTCGTCATGTAGAAGGAAAAAAGTTTAAATGGTTTGAAAAGGAAGATGTTTCTATAATTGACGAAGGGCAAATTAAAAAAACATTAAATCCACCCGATTTTACTTACCAAAATGATAGAATTATTAGTTTTTCTTTTAATCATTTCAGGGGTGGTGGTATGTTTATGAAACCACTTAATTTAAATTCCCAAGCGCCACACTGGTACCAGCATTTTGTAAAATATTTTTCATTTAATATGAAAGTGAAATATAGCCCTTTATCTTATTTCCAATTAAATTTGTTGGTAAATTCCGGTGCCATTCACTTATTCAACATTTTAGCATTGAAAATACTTTGACCTGAAAGGGTTAAAGAAATCTTAAATGTGCTAAATTTATATTAAATTGTTTGCAAATCAGCAATGTTCACTTCATACTTTTCTTGCAGCAAGATCTCTAGGTTTTTTTTTCATTATTTATTTTCTAAAAAGTGTGTCAATAGGATTGTTTAAATAATAGCAATTATTTAAATATTTTTGTAAAAAATATTTCTAAAACAAAAATATGTCAATGTCATTTCTTTTTAAATTTTACTTAAATATCTCAAGATTTATCATAAAAAATTGTATCACACATAAATTTAATTGTCTGCATTTTTTTTTCAATTTACATAACAATGTATCAAACCTCCCTTGCTAGTGTATCAATCCTCCCCAGCAATGGGAAGATTTGATACAGTAGTAACCATTCACAAAAATTGGGATATATTTTTTAAATGATTATTTTTTAAATTCACAATATTTTTAATAAATGAATAAAAGGTCACTTTATAAGAAAACACGAAAAATTTGTTTAAAAGTAGCTTTCTGAGGGTTGTAAAAAATTAGTAAAATAAAAGTGTATCATTCCTCCCCTACGTCCCCTACATCATTTGCTTCATGCATTATCATTTCATAATGACAAAAACTTCATCAATAAATAAGTAAAGTCACATAAATTAAACATAAATTAACCCGTTAATAGTCGCGCGTTGGTTTTTTCCCCGCCCGAAATTCGTTATCTTCCTGTAACTCATTTCCTGTTAAAGTTACGATAGCCAAATTCCGTGTAGCTGACCTTGAGTGTTCACACTCTTGTGTAGTAAAATTGCAAGTCATTCCTGCTATTTCTTAGCATTTTATCGCATTCTTAAGTTTCAATCGGTCTAAATGACCGCGTTGCGACCACTTGTGTTAGTTGAATTTTTCCCCCTCGTGTTCATCCTTTCCCATTTCCGCGAAATCTGCGGGGGAAAGTTTCTTCGAAGTACGACTCTCTGTCTGTTGTTATTTCGTCTTTCTTCTTTCTGCTATTTTACCCGTTCATAGAGTACTTTTTTTACTTTTAGAATGTTACTTAAAATTGTTTTATTATATTAGTTGTGAAGTCAGTTCGCACAAAAAACTGATTGATGGTCACTTACATTTTTTTTTCATTGTCAAACATTGCGGGAATAAATTCTCAAATTGATAATCGTTTAAATATGGAAAAAAAGGGAAATTCATCATCATTATTTAAAAGAAGTTGCTTTCCATTTATTACCGGAACATATAAATGAAAAAAAAAACAGACAATAACACAGCCAAACCATTCAAAAAAAGAGAAGAGAATTTTGTGGGAATCAGTAAAAAAATTGCCGTATGTCCAAAATCTGAAAAGTATCGTTTTTGTACAATAAAACAAACTCGAAAGCTAAAACAGTTTTCTCAGAAATGTAGTATGTATATCTGCGAAGAACATACATATAATTTATTTGCACAGTAATGAGAATTTTATAATGTAGGTTAGAAATTACGCAAATAAAAATCTCTTTTGTATAATTCAGTGAATATTTATACTATGATTTAAAAAAATATTTTAAGTATTTTTCTAAAATTTATCTATTTTTAAATTTTCATACTGTAAGTAAAAATACAATTTTCTTTTTTTTTTTTTTTTTTTTTAACAATGCCGCAGAATTTTTTTTTTTATTATTATTATTGAAATCCAATAGAGGCTAGGGGACGGTATCTAACAAATTTAAATTTGTTGTCCTTCATCAATTGTTCAAACTATTTTTCGGAATAATGTTTTTCAGAATACGAGAGAAAATTCATTTAAATAAAATTATTGCTGCATATTTATACTTTCAGAGAAAAATTTCTTGTTGTTTTTATTATTTTAATGAATGTTATTGTAAAACAATAAATTATAACAATAATAACTTATTATGAAATGTACAATTGAATATTTATTTTAATTAAATAGTTGCTGTAAAATACATCCCTATTAAGATGAACCTTTCAGTGACTCTATTAATTAAAATAATTTATCCATCTTAGGATTTAAATCTACAATTGCAAATGTATTTAAATTAAATATAATTTCAATAACTTATTATTTACTTTATATAAGCGAACTTCGTATCCAGAGTTTTTATTCAGGGGCGCTGCTCCCACCCTGAAATAAGTAGAAAAACTACAAATCGTGCATTTTCATTTGAAAAATGGATTTAATCATAAAATCTCGAGAGCCCCCCCCCCCTCCTCTCCCCTCTCATACACACATAGACACCCCACAAAATATATAAATAAAACGTTGTTACAACATTTACATTTATAATTTCGAAATTAAGTATTTTTTACCTTTTTCTTTATTATATATATATATAATATATATATATATATAATATGCTGGTGAATTAGTGGTATTGCATTTGATTTGCTGTTGCATGTCATAGGTTCCATTTTTATTTTCAGTTTAATTGTTCAATTTAATATCAGTGTAATATATTGATGCTAAATTTATTAATTTCATTTTATTAAATGGATATAGAGTGCCGGAGTATCATAAAAATCTACCTGACTCTGATTCTGTCCTTCCAAAAAATAAAAAATAAAAATACCCCTATCACGAATTTAGATTCATATTCGTAAATGTTTTCCTACTAATTATTGATTCATAGTAACATCAGAAATTCAATCAAATCATTTACTATTTACTTTTAAGTATTTATGCAAAACGAAGAAAGAGTCATTAAAAACATTTATCTAGATGCCAACTGAATATATACTTAAGCGAAATAAATAATTTGCTGTAAAAGGTTGTAAAATGAATAATTGCTGTAATCTTTTAAAGTTCAGTCAATATTTTCACCCTACATTATCCGTTTTCGATCATCTGATAACACCGGCAAGTTTCCCCTTCGTTTTCGGCCTGCTGGTAACGGCGGCAAATGGACCGAACGCGACTACTAACGTTCTAAAAAATGTCGCGACTACTCTCGGGTTAAAATCACTTGTAATCGAACTACCCCTTCAATTACTGAAACTGTCGGAATCAAAATGGCTTATGTAACTAGCAATCTTTGGTAATTTCGTCTTCTATTGTTCTTAACCCATGGCGTGCTGCTAATATGAAACCCAGCAAAGAGGAAATTGCTGGCCGGCAGCAAATATGTGCTGGCAATGATGGAGAAGTGTTGGCTAATGGTCTGCCACTGCATGACCACTGTTGGACAGCTTCAGTCAACTTTGCTGTTGGAAATTATCAGATAAAATTTCTGGTGGGCTTCCGTTTTATGTCATGCGCTGGTCCACCACTACATAGAAGTGCACGAAACTTTTACAGTATTATTGCTGGGAACCCTTACGCTAGGTGGCGTTGCGAATATCAAAGATATTGAGTATTTGAACACAAATCTGAAATGAATGTTTTAACACAATTTAAGCGGTGAAGCTATTTTTTTTTTTCGAAACTGTAAATAATATAGCACCACAGCCACAGACAAAATAAATAAGTAAATGAATAAATAAATAAATTTTTTATTTCAACGCACATTTTTTTTCTTCTTAAATCTGGTTTTATTAACTTACAAACGATTTCGGTTTTCATAATTTACACAATTGAGAATCAATAATAAAAAAGCGTATAAAATATATCATTTCTATACAATACAATAATTTCTATACCAGTTTAATGATTTGGAACGTAAATCACAAAAGAAACAAACTTGAAATAGTGTAATGAAAGCTTGAAAACTACTAGCGGTCGTAGCATACGCTGAGAGTACTTGTTCATGTCCGATCACGAAAACTAAACAGCATCGAGCATGGTTAGTACTTGGGAGGCTGACCACATGGAAACCGTTGCAAGTTCAAATATTTCAATAGATATTTATATTATAGACAGACACTTCAACAGATATTTCTATAGCTCTCGGTGAAACTAGCTTATAGAAAAAAGAGCCATAATACTGTTTTTTTATAGAATTCTATAAGAATTTTTTGTAAGTGAAAGTGCTGGGCCAGCAAAGGAATAGCAGTGGGATATGTGTTAGCACTGCAGGAAAAGTGCCGGATTGAAGTAATGTGGTGGCATGCCATTGCTGGCCTGCTGTTGGCCATCACGGATGGGCCAGCTGCATTAGGCACGGACACTTTTTACAGGTTTCAGTAATGACACCATTGCACTTTACCGCTGATGGCAGTGCTGGCTGCCATCTTTTTTCCAGCTGATGGCCCACTGTTTCTTTCTTTGATGGGAAGTATCGAATTTTAATAAATTTCAAAACTTTATTTCCATACATTATTGATTATTTTCCTACTAAAAATGTTTTTTGATGTTAACAGTGAACAATAAAAAGATACATATATTAAAGTTAAAATATCTATAACAGTTTTCGATAGAAAAAAAATCTTTTCAACTATATTCTGTATCCCGTGGATCCCGGGTCGGATCTCTTAGTAATAGTAAAGTAAATAAAAGACTCGTTTCTCATTAAGTCTCGGTTATCTATATTTAATTATTATTGAAATCAACATCCTTTATACAGATTAGATATCTTATACCACATTTACTTTTCCTACTCCTAAATAACACGGTAAAACGTTTGCCTTAGCAATACCCAAAACTTTTACTAACTTCTATTACCTAAAACGAGTTTAATTTTTTTATAATATTGCAGAATTAAATTACTTAATGCAAGTCACGATTATGCTTCTTAAATCATATTTACCTTTCCAACCCCTGTCTCCTCTTTTCTTCCAGTCACTCTCAGTAAAACCGGTGGAACAGTAGATTGGGTTGATTTTTGACGGCCGATTATCTACTCGAGGGATATAGGCCCGAGGGGGAGTGTCCTTCGTGGGGGTCTTTCTAAGGGAACCTAACCCGTATTTACGCATGGAAAATCCAAGGCTTCGAAGGAAACCACGAAAACTCCGAAACGGTTAGGCCGACGGGCGCGATTGGGTTCGAACCCAGCACCTCCCGTCTACCAGCTTCGAGAGCAGAACCTCTCAGCCACTGGTGGGGCAGGTGGAACAGTAGGAGGGTGGTTCTTGATGTTTAAAATGTGTATCTCGAATAACGGATATTTAAGGTTTTAAAATAATTTTTAAGTATGATTTCTTTTAAATCTATCTCTATCGTGTGCATTAAAATATAAATAAATAGTACACCATTTGTTCCCGATTAACATTTCATAATGAAAAACATTTCAACTATAAATAAGTAAAATAATATAAAATAAATAAAAGTTAAACACACGCATAATCAAACTAAAAAAATATATATATTAAAGTTAAAACATCTGTTAGATTTTTCATTTGAAAAAAAAAAAAAAAAAAAAAGATTTTTAGCTATATTCTGTAACCCGGGAAGCAAGGGTTTGATCCCCTAGTATTAGTAACTAAATAAAAATATCTTATCTCATTAAGTCTCGGTTACCTGCATTCAATTACTATTAAAATAAACATCCTTTATACAGATTAGATATTTTACACCACATTTACTTTTCCTACGCCTAAACAACACGCTAAAACGCTTGCCTTACCAATATCCAAACATTTTACTAAATTCCATTACGTAAAACCAGTTGAGTTTTTTTTAAATATTGCAGAAATAAATTGCTTAATGCAAGACACGATTATTCTCCTTAAAATCCTATTTACCTTTCCTACCCCTGTCATCTCTTTTCTTCCAGTCACTCTCAGTAATCCCGGTGGAACAGGAGGAGGATGATTCTTGATGTTTAAAAATTCTATCTCAAACTACTGATTTTTTATGTTTTTAAAATAATTTTCAAGCATAATTTCTTTTAAATCTCACTCTATCGTGTGCATTAAAAAATATATAAAGAGTACATAATTTATGCATTGTTCTTAACTTTTTAAAGTTCATATTGTGTATTTAGTACATCATTTGTTTCCGACATAAGAAAAAAAATCTTCCTCAAAGTATAGGTAAAATAACATAAATGAAACACACGTGTAATCGAACTACTCTCTTCTATTACTAAAATTATCGGAATCAAAAATGCTACTGTAAGTAGCAGTTATTGGCACTTTCTTTGGCCTAACACTAATCTTTGGCTTATTCTTAACTCATGGCACGCGGCTAATATCAGAGTATCGATTATAATAAATTTCAAAACTTTATTTGCTTAAATTATTGATAATTTTCCTATAAAAATGGTTTTTGATGTTAATAGTGAGCAATATAGAAAAAACATATACACATTAAAGTTAAAATATCTATGAGAGTTTCTGACAGAAAAAAAAAAAATATATATATATATATTTTCAACTATGTTCCGTAACCTGGGAAGAACTTGTTGGATCACTTAGTATTAATAAACTATATAAAAAACTCTTTTCTCATTAAGTATGGGTTATTTGTATTTAATTATCATGGAAATCAACATCCTTTAATACAGATTAGATATCTTACACCACATTTACTTTTCCCACTCCTAAATAAGACGCTAAAATGTTTGTTTGCCTTACGAATACCCAAACATTTTACTAAATTCTATTACGTAAAACCAGTTGAGTTTTTTTTAAATATTGCAGAAATAAATTGCTTAATGCAAGACACGATTATTCTCCTTAAAATCCTATTTACCTTTCCTACCCCTGTCATCTCTTTTCTTCCAGTCACTCTCAGTAATCCCGGTGGAACAGGAGGAGGATGATTCTTGATGTTTAAAAATTCTATCTCAAACTACTGATTTTTTATGTTTTTAAAATAATTTTCAAGCATAATTTCTTTTAAATCTGACTCTATCGTGTGCATTAAAAAATATATAAACAGTACATAATTTATGTATTGTTCTTAACTTTTTAAAGTTCATATTGTGTATTTAGTACATAATTTGTTTCCGACATAAGAAAAAAAATCTTCCTCAAAGTATAGGTAAAATAACATAAATGAAACACACGTGTAATCGAACTACTCCCTTCTATTACTAAAATTATCGGAATCAAAAATGCTACTGTAAGTAGCAGTTATTGGCACTTTCTTTGGCTTAATACTAATCTTTGGCTTATTCTTAACTCATGGCATGCTGCTAATATAAGAGTATCGATTTTAATAAATTTCAAAACTTTATTTGCTTACATTATTGATAATTTTCCTATAAAAATGGTTTTTGATGTTAATAGTGAGCAATATAGAAAAAAATATATGCGCATTAAAGTTAAAATATCTATTAGAGTTTTCGACAGAAAAAAAAAAAATAAACTATGTGTCCGTAACCTGGGATGATCGGGTCGGATCGCTTAGTATTAATAAACTATATAAATAACTTGTTTCTCATTAAGTCTCGGTTATCTGTATTTAATTATTATTGAAATGAACATCCTTCATACAGATTAGATATCTTACAATACATTGACATTTCATACCTCTAAATAATAGGCTATAACGTTTGGCTTACCAATAACAAAACCTTTTACCAAAATTCTATTACGTAAAACCGGTATTATCTTTTTTTAAATATTACTGACATAAATTGCTTAATGCAAGTCACGATTATGCTCCTTAAATCCTATTTACCTTTCCTACCCCTGTCATCTCTTTTCTTCCAGTCACTCTCAGTAATCCCGGTGGAACAGGAGGAGGATGATTCTTGATGTTTAAAAATTCTATCTCAAACTACTGATTTTTTATGTTTTTAAAATAATTTTCAAGCATAATTTCTTTTAAATCTAACTCTATCGTGTGCATTAAAAAATATATAAACAGTACATAATTTATGTATTGTTCTTAACTTTTTAAAGTTCATATTGTGTATTTAGTACATCATTTGTTTCCGACATAAGAAAAAAAATCTTCCTCAAAGTATAGGTAAAATAACATAAATGAAACACACGTGTAATCGATCTACTCCCTTCTATTACTAAAATTATCGCAATCAAAAATGCTACTGTAAGTAGCAGTTATTGGCACTTTCTTTGGCCTAACACTAATCTTTGGCTTATTCTTAACTCATGGCATGCTGCTAATATAAGAGTATCGATTTTAATAAATTTCAAAACTTTATTTGCTTACATTATTTATAATTTTCCTATAAAAATGGTTTTTGGTGTTAATAGTGAGCAATATAGAAAAAATATATGCGCATTAAAGTTAAAATATCTATTAGAGTTTTCGACAGAAAAAAAAAAAAAAAAATAAACTATGTGTCCGTAACCCGGGATGATCGGGTCGGATCGCTTAGTATTAATAAACTATATAAATAACTTGTTTCTCATTAAGTCTCGGTTATCTGTATTTAATTATTATTGAAATGAACATCCTTCATACAGATTAGATATCTTACAATACATTGACATTTCATACCTCTAAATAATAGGCTATAACGTTTGGCTTACCAATAACAAAACCTTTTACCAAAATTCTATTACGTAAAACCGGTATTATCTTTTTTTAAATATTACTGACATAAATTGCTTAATGCAAGTCACGATTATGCTCCTTAAATCATATTTACCTTTCCTACACCTGTCACCTCTTTTCTTCCAGTCACTCTCAGTAATCCCGGTGGAACAGGAGGAGGATGGTTCTTGATGATTTCTCGAAAGTTCGTCCGGAATCTCGATTGTTCTGGATTTTTCTTCTTTCGTTTGGCGGAGAGGTTCAAGCGTTGGGAAGCCCTGGAAAGAAATAAGTAGATGCTCTCATTATTTCAGTAAATGTTGCATTATTTGATGAGATAAATTAATAAATATTCAGAAAAGGGAAGTAGTAGGAATTATTTTATCGATAAGATATTTTTATTATGCCTTAATTCAATAAGTTTCTGTGCATACCAACGGCAGGCAATGAATTTAAGAACTAAGGGCTGGTAAAGTTTTTATTTTGGCGTAAGAGATAAATAAATTAATTATAAACCAATGGTTTAAAACATTTATTGAAAAATATATATTATAATATTATTATATATTATAATATTATTATTTCAAAGATTGTGTATTTCATTAACTAAAAAAATATATAATCTTCATTTTAAAAATTAAAGAATTGATTGCTTCGTATTTTTTTAATTCCGTTTCGCGACAATTTCAAGCATTGGGAATGCCTGGAGAAAGAGAAAGGCAAGAGTCTCATTATTTCAATAAATGTTGTATTATTTCACGAGATAAATTAATAAATATTCTAGAAAGGAAAGATGTAGAATGTGTTTCAAATAACAAAAAAAATATTAGACTTTAATTTAATAATAATTTGTGCATGTCGGTGACAGATAATGCATTTAGGAGCTCAAGGTTGTGGAATGTATTATTTTTGCGTATGATACAAATAAATTAATATGCAATTACACTAATGGATGTAAACATTTATTTAAAAACGACATTTAATAGTGTTTTACCTCACTTATTTTGCATTAAATTAACTAAAAGTATATGTATGCTTCATTTAAAAATTTAAAAATCGATTTTTCTGGATTTTTGTTCTTTCGTTTAATAGAGAGATTCAAACATTGGGAAGGCCTGGAAAGAAAGAAAGCAATGCTCTCATTATTTCATTAAATGTTGCATTATTTGATAAGATAAATTAATAAATATTCAGAAAAGAAAATACGTAGGAATTATTTCATTCAAAAGAAATATTTTTATTATGCCTTAAATTAATAAGTTTTTGTGCATATCAATGAGAGGTAATGAATTTGGGAGCTTAAGATTGGAAAAAGTATTATTTATGCATATGTGACAGATAAATTAACATGTATGTAAACTAATGGATAAAAAAAATTTATTTAAAAAAGAAGTTTATGCCTGTTTTACTTCAATGCTTTTGTGTAACATTAAATAAAAATATATGTATGCTACATTTAAAAATTAAAAATCGATTATTCTGGATTTTTGTTCTTTCATTTTGCGGAGAGATTCAAACGTTGGGAAGCCCCGGAGAAAAAGAAAGGCAGGAATCTGATTATTTCAGTAAATTTTGCCTTATTTTTCGAGTTAATTGATAAATATGCAGAAAAGAGAACACGCATAAAAATTAATGTATGAAAACATTTATTTAAAAAAACATTTAATCCTGTTCCAATTCAATGATTAGTATCACATTAACTAAACAATTATGTATGTTCTTCATTTTAAAAATTAAAGAATAGATTATTTTGGCTTTTTGTTCTTCCGTTTGGCGGAAATGTTCAATTTTGGGAAGCCCTGAAAAATACAAATCTCTTATTATTTCAGTAAATGTTGCATTATTTGGTGAGCTAAATTAATAAATATTCTGAAAAGGGGAAGATGTAGAAATTATTTTTTCGATACGAAATTTTTATTAGGAATTAATTTAATATGATTCTTTCTTTCGATATTAATGACAGGTATTTATTTTAAGAGCTTAAAATTTGAGGAAATATTATTTTCATGTGTAAGACAGATAAATTAGAGATTTAATTCTGTTTTACTTCAATGATTTTGTTTTTCATTTCTTAAAAATATATGCACACTTCATTTTAAAAATTAAAGAATCTATTTTTTCTGGATTTTTCTTTTTTCATTTGGCTTAAAAGTTCAATTTTTGGGAAGCTCTGGAAAGAAAGAATGCACGGCTCTCATTATTTCAGTAAATGTTGCAATATTTGATGAGATCTATACTAATAAAAGAATAAATCGCTCTGTGTGTCTGTCTGTCTGTCTGTGTGAGATGGCTAGGAAAATCTACTGCACGTACGAGGTTCAAAATTTTTCTAAGAATAGCCCAAAGTCTCTCCTGATATACCTGGTTCTCAGAATTTCAAAATTCTAATTAACAGCTGAGTTATTAATTATCAACCGTCACTCACTTTGATTAAAAATCCATTTCGGTAGGTAAAATCTCTGACGCATGCGCTGAAGGCGCGGATACGCAAATGAAGAACGGAAAAAAATATTTCGGGGGTATTTTGTCATTATTTATTAACTAACATCGTCCAAACAGCTTAGTAAAGTTTAAAACGGAAGACATGTTCTGAAAGATTGTACGCTTACGTCTCAAATGCTGTGATCAATTAAAAAATATATCGCAAATAACCCCTTGAAAAAAAAAAAGTTAAAAAAGGATCGTTTTTCTGAAAAACGTTTTTCTCCCTTATTGCAACACCTCCCCAGGATGCAATTTTACAGGTACTGTCAAGTCAAATATATGATTCAAAAGCTGAATCCTTCTTCAAAACGATGGTGTAATTGGTTTTTAAAAATTTGAATTTTAACCCTTTCAAATACATCGCCAAATGCAGATCACTTTCCGCCTCATAAAGATGATTTACATTTCGGTTAAATGTTTATCTCTAAAATATGCATTTTTTTATGAAATTTTAAAAAGGGCTTGATTTAGTAATATTTACGATCCATTAAAATTTCAGAGAATTCGGACAATAATCATTTATTTTATTCTGCTAATGAAACCGACGCGACGCAGAAAAATAAAAATAAAGGCAGAAACTATTTACGCTCCGATATGGAACGTTAATTTTCTAATCTTTTTTTAGCAGTTGTGGCTTAAGCCCTTGGTTTTCTGTACGAACAGACCCGGGTTCGAAACTAGATAGGGCAAAGTTGAAATTTGAATTAGTATGTTTTTTCTATTTTAAGGATTTTATTTTTCTTTGAAGGGTATTTTTTTTTTTTTTTTTTGAAGTGAAAAAATGTTTCGACGATTCCGTTATAAACAGGCTTTACTCTATTGGAAAATAAATTTGCTGGATAGTACCTTTTTTAAAAATTTATATAGCATATTTGCTTGCAGGTTTATTATTTCTTTTTCAGTATTACAGTTTCGGATGCATTTGTAATTACTTTTTCATCTAAAGATTTTAAATAAAAATTTAAAATATTAAAAACATAATTAATTTTTAATTGAGTTCACCAATTTATTTTGAATAAAAGAGTTTAAAATGTCAGATAAATAAAAATTCAAAACCTTAACCACTGACTTTTATCCAACTGAACATGAGTCGGGCCCTGGTAATTTGCAAAATCTCTACATCCTCCCCCGCCCCATTCTGTACCGACGTGCGATACAAATTTCCGGTTTATTTAAGAATATTATTATGGGCTTCTCAGTGCATAATTTTAAAGTTGAGTCTTAGAGTCTTCTTCCCAGACCAAGACCCTCATATTTTTATTGAGGCCCCGGGGATCTTTTTCAAACATTTACCCCCTTTTTGTGCATTTCTTTAAAATATTTTATTGAATAATTCATATTATTCCCTATGCTTAAATTTAACTAAAGCGCTAAGTACTAAGACATTTTAACATATTTCATGTTAGGGCTGGGTTTTTAATTATCAATTGGCCCCATTTAGGCCCCCTTTTACAGCTCCTTTAAAAATGGTCCAATTCAGAAGCTTTTTTTTTTTCTAACAACTTCTTAGGTCCTCCAGACACTATATGAGAGACAAAAAAAAAAGTTCTCAGGCTTCAGCTACCACCAATTTTGAATGCTAATCGCCTTTTGGGGCCCTTGGTGCAGCTTCTTTAAAAATTTTACGAATTGCTTGCAATTTTCTTTAACATAGTCGTACCGTCTTCCGATTACTTTAAAAGCTACTAACAATATCTTTATGCCCAACTCATGTCAGTTATGTCCCTGGCCCTCCTTGAAGTTTTTGCACCACTCTGGTCCCCCAAGGCCCGGTCTTTCTTTATACCTCAGTTACCACTTTTTTCGAACATTAATCTCCTTTTTTAGCATGAACTTACGTTTACTCACTACAGCCGTACATTAAAAATCGCGTTCATTTAAAGGTTACTTTAAAAAATGAATTTCATCAGTTTAATAAATATCGTGTTAATGTTAAAAGTAATTTATGAAATTTAAAAGGGAAGAGATCATCTGTCACCGCTTGGGGGCTCATTCTTTCCTCCAATTCTAAGGACCTAATTTCAACGGGATTTGGTTCATTCAACTCAGATTACAACTACAACTACTTTTTGTATTATGAAATTTTATCTTAGACTTCAGTTACCAACATTTACTAACATTCATGATGCATTCTTTTTTTTTCGATTCTATGCGCTTGATTACTACGAGGTTTGGCTTACTCAACTTGGTTTTCGATTGTCTCCGGCACGTGCGGCGCACTTCCGGTACATGCTGCCTTATGTAGGGTGGACCCAGGTTACAGGTTCGTTCGGAAAAAAGTTTGTTGGTAACGCACTAGACGATGAGGAAGGCAATGAGTGCCTCCGATATTAGGTTCATTTAAAAGAATTTCAAAAGATATAAAATCATACAAACTTGAGTTTTGTTTAAGGTTACTAGGGGGCTCGGCCCCCTACGAGCTACGCTCGCCAACCCCCGTCCAGACACCGCAGACTCTAAATGCACGCTAATTTGATCGGCTTTAAAAAGATTTCGAAAGATTGAATTATAATTTTAAAAAACAGTGGCGATCTCCCTATAAACGAATTTCTATTCATTTCTCTTTGATTGGGGAATTTTAACGCCAAATCCGCTGCGGTACTACTTGATTATCCTGTCGACCAATTTAGCCAAATTATATAAATCGCCAAACCACTCGCCAAATTATACAAATTGATATAATTTTTATTTTAAATAACGAAAGAACAAATAAATTCGTACAGCATTAATAAAAACACAAATAAAACGTCGAAATAAAAATAACTTGATGACGTATACACGTGTAACAACATTTCAAAATAAGCTAATATAAAAGGAATTAAGTAAAGAGAGTCTTTGTCTCCTGGTATCTTTTAACAAAGCGAAAAGAAAGTTCTTTTAAATGAGACATTTTAAATTAATTCTCAAAATATCAAATAAATGTCTAGCGCAATTTCTAAATTTAAACTTTTTTGCACTATAATTTTGCGTTCATTTTATGTAATAACTATAATGTGACGTAAATATGACGTAATTTCTCCTAAGACTTCTAACGCGTGTTAATGAATTTATTATTTTACAATATCCTTTCTCTTTTAAAATTCACGTGTATACTTTTTATGACGTAATTTTTAATAAGTTCCTGCTTTTTATACGTAATTATTTAATTCTAATTTGAAAGTTTTTTTCCTGTTTATAATAGTCACGTGTAAATAAATTTTTAATTTGAAGCAAACATTATTGCTTGCGCTTTTTATACAGTTGGCAACAGTTTAAATTAGTACAATTTTCTGAAATCTGTAAAAAATATCTCTAGAAATGCTGAAAATTTGAATTTAAAATAGAAATAAAACCTGAAAAAATGAGTCAAAATAAAAAAAATGAATGCAATCTGCACTCCGGCAAATTCTAACGCATAAAATGATCTAAAAATTATTACACTGCCATGTATAGTTTTTGCTGCTATAAAACTCTTTTAGTGGAATGATTTTGTCCAACTTTAGCATTAAATAACTCTTAAAATTATTCTTCGATTTGAAAACTGTCTGCATCAGCGTGTTTATCAAACATTTCTGTATAAAACCACCTATTTTCATATTTTTGTATGCATTATTTTTGTTAATATTAACGAAGAAAGGCCTCCGGTCACAAAAAAATCAAAACCGGCGGCGGCGGCGGCGGCGGCGGTGACAGCGGTAGTTACTTTTTTTTAGAATAGAGAGATTATTTACGGACCCCGGTCAACGCCGGGCGAGTCTGCTAGTATATTAATAAATATGCAGGAAAGGGAATATGTAGGAATTATTTAGTCGATAAGAAATTTTTATTATGCCTTAATTTATAAGATTGTGCACATATCAATGAAGGATGCATTTAGTAAGTTAAGACTGGGAAAAGTTTTATTTTTGCGTATGAGACAAATAAATTCATATGTATGTAAACTAATGGATGAAAACATTTATTTAAAAAAAGAGGTTTAATCCTGTTTTATTTGAATGATTTTGTGTAACATTAACTAAAAATATATGTATTTTTCATTTAAATTTTTAAAAATCGCATTTATAGAAGGAAATATTCTGTATTTTCCTTCTTCCGTTTGGCGTAGAGATTCAACATATGGAAGAACCAGAGTAAAAGAAACGCAGGGCGCCCATTATTTCAGTAAATGTTGCATTATTTCTTGAAATAAATTAATAAATATTCAGAAAATGGAAGATGAAGACAATAAGGAATTTTTAAATAAGAAATTTTTAACTTGCCTTAATTTAATAAGATTTTTTGCACATCAATGACAGGTTATGATCTTAAGAGATTGGGGAAAATATTCTTGTGGATTTTGAGGCAATTAAAGTAATACGCCTATAAACTGATGGATGATAATATTTATTTAATAAAAGAGATTTAATCCCGTTATACTTCAGCGATTTCATATTACGTTATTTAAAAGTAAATAGGTGCTTCATTTAAAAATTAAAGAATCCAATATTCTGGATTTTCGTCCTTTCTTTTGCCGGAAAGGTTCACGCGTTGGGAAGCCTTGGAAAGACCTTTCCTTTGCCGGAAAGGTTCACGCGTATGGAAGCCTTGGAAAGAAAGAAAGGCGAGTGTATTATTATTTCAATAAATATTGCATTATTTGCAGAGATAAATTAATAAGTAGTCTAGGAAGGAATTATGTAGAATTTATTCCGTCGATAAGAAATTTTTATTATGCATTAATTTAATAAGATTGTGTGGATATCAATGACAGGTAATGCTTGGGAGCTTAAGATTGGGAAAACTATTATTTTCGCTTAATAGACTAATAAATAAATAGGCATCTAAACTAATGAAAGAAAACATTTGTTTAAAAGAGAGCTTTAATCCTGTTTTAATTCAATGTTTTTGTGTAACATTAACTGAAAATATATGTATCTTCATTTAAAAGTTAAAGAATAGAATTTTCTGAATTTTTGCTCTTTCGTTTGGCGGAAAGGTTCAAGCATTGGGAAGCCCTGGAAAAGAAACCTGTTTTAATTCAATGATTTTGCATAACATTAACTAAAATTATATGTAGGCTTCATTTAAATATTAAAAAATCGATTGTTCTTTATTTTTATTCTTTCCTTTGACGGGGAGATTCAATCGTTGGAAAGCCCTGGAAAGAAAGAAAGCAAGGTTCTCGTTATTTTAGTAAATGTTGCAGCATTTGAGGATATAAATTAATAAGTATTCAGAAACGGGAAGATGAAGGATTTATTTTGTCGATAAGATTTTATTATGTCTTAATTAATAAGATACTGTGCGTATAAATGGAAAGTTCAGATTATAAGAACTTAAGATTGAGAATGTACAGTTGTCGAGTTTGAGACAATTAAAGAAATACTCATATAAAACTAACGGATGAAAACATTTATTTTAAAACGACATTTAATACTATTTTACTTCAATAATTTTGTGCAACATTAACTAAAAATGTGTGTATACTTGATTTAAAAATTAAAAAATTGATTCTACTCGATTTTTGCTCATTGACGAAGAGGTTCAAGTTTTTGGAAGCCCCGAAAAAAAAAAGCAGGGCTCACATTATTTCAGTTAATGTTGCATTATTTCTTGAGAAAAATTAATAAATATACAGGAAAGAGGAGACGTTAAAATTTTTGTCGATAAAAATTTTTATATTACGTAATTCGGTGAATACCAATGACATGCAATGATTTTAAGAGCTTAAGACTGAAAAGGATATTATTGTGGAGTTTGAGACAAAGTAACACGCATATGGACTAACGGATGAAAACATTTATTTAAAAACGACATTTAATGCTGCTTTACTTGAATCATTTTATAATACCTTAACTAAAAATAAGTATGTGCTTTGTTTAAAAATTAAAGAATCGAATGTTCTAGATTTTTGTTCTTCCGTTTGGCGTAAAGGATCAAGCGCTGGGAGGCCTTGGAAAGCAAGAAAAGCGACTGTCTCATTATTTCAGCAAATATTGCGTTATTTGATAAGATAAATTAATAAATATTCTGGAAACGAAACGGGTAAAATTTATTCCTGTCGATAATAATTTTTTATTTTGACTTAATTTAATCAGATTTCGTGCATATGAATGACAGATAATGCATTTAGGAACATAGGATTAAGGAAAATATTATTTTCGTGTATGAGACAAATAAATTAATATGCATATAAACTAATGGATTAAAGTATTTATTTTAAAAACGAGATTTAATCCTGTTTTACTTCAATGAATTTGTATAACATTAACTAAAACTCTCTCCTAATTTTTCACTTCTAATTTAATAAGATTCTGCGCATATCAATAACATGTAATGATTTTAGGAACTAAGATCGAGAAGAATATTGTTGTCGACTTTGAGACAATTAAAGTGACACCCACATAAAGTAACGGATGAAAACATTTATTTAAAAACGACATTTAATCCTATTTTACTTTACTTATTTTGTATTACATTAACTAAAAATATGTATATTCTTCATTTTAAAAATTAAAGGATCTATTTTTCTAGATTTTTCTTCTTTCATTTGTCTGAAAGATTCAAGCGTTGGGAAGCTCTGGAAAGAAAGAAAAACAAGTCTCTCATTATTGCATTAAATGTTGAAATTTTTGAAGAGATAAATTAATAAATTATCAGAAAAGAGAATAGGTAAAAATTTTTGTCGTTAAGAAATTTTCATTATGTCTTAATTTAATAAGATTCTTTACATATCAATGGCATGCTATGATTTTATGAGTTTAAGATTGAAGAAAATATTGTCACCGAGTATATATATATCTGTTTCAAACTAATGAATTAATTTAATTCAACTTTAAAAGCATTTACAATAATAATAATAATAAAAATAATGCCATTCAAACACAACGAACTCTTCTGGCAATTAGTTAAACAAATTCTAAAAGGGTTTTTCTTTACAAACGTAGTGCTCGTTCAAAAATTATATATTTTCATGCCTATAAAAATGTGTATAAATGAACTAAATAACCCCCTAGACCGATTTTAGTGGCTTATCGGTAGATTTATTATTGTGTTTTCCTGCACCCGAAGATATGAAAACATGATGGACTGGGAGCAGGAAAACATAATGGTAGCTAACCAGTCAACCACTAAAATCGGGTCTGCAGGTGTTTACAACTAGATGAGAAGATGGTTTGTGCAAACGCCCCCCCCCCCCTTCTCCTCCCTACTGGTATGTTCTTTATTGGAAATCGATTTCTATGAATAGTGATGGTACACATCGAATTGAAAAAAATCCGTATAGGAAATCAGGCAGTCCACTTATTTAGTCAAAAATACAGAGTTTCATATTAATTTGAACCTTTATTTTTCTTTCCTATTTTTAACAATAATCAAGATATTTTATCGAAAGTTAAAACAGACAAATTTTCATTTGTGTGAAGTATAATGACTTTCTCAGAAAAGCTAGTAATGTAATTCAATCAATGACTCCATATGCATCGTCATGGACATGGTACATCGTCTAACCAAATCTTGTCTGGACGCAAATGGTCGAAATTCATAGCAAATTTTGCGTAGTCGTCAGATTCTTGAGAAAATAAAATAATTCTTTTGAAAATATCGTTATCATATCGGCATTGTTCTGATTGGGAAAGTGCATTGCATTTTTGCAGGCTGAAAAACGATGTTTCATGACGTTCAATAAACTTTACATATTCTCCAGGAGTACTTTAAGGTATATATTTAACATACATGTTTAGAAGTGCATTTTTACAATTGCCGAAGAAAACTTCTTACTTATTCTTTGATTTTAAATATACTTGGTATAATGATATTTCACTTTCAGTCTCTCCTGCAGAGAATTCTAATGAGAAAGCAAAGTCATCGTTGTTGACAAATTCCCAATCTGTTCTGACGCATCTAAAAATCCCCTGTTCAACTCTAATTACTTTGTTTCTACATTTTAATGAATGATAAGCATTAATTTCTAATACCTTATTCTTAGAACACGAATTATTTCGTCTTCAAATAATTTTCAGCATTAAGAAAGTACATATATTTATTATATCTATACTTCTAATAAACATTATATTATTTACGATTAACATTTTTCAATATATATTTAACATACGCTTAAAAGTACCTTTATCTAATGGTAATAAAGTATACTTTTCTAGAAAAGTTTTATTTATTCTATTTTTGTATTAATTGCATCGTTACCAAAGTCCCCAAACTTGACTAAGACTATTTTACGTTATACACTAATTAAATGAACAACTAAGAGTCCAGACATACCAGTCTCGAATTCCGGGCCAGACTTAAATATCCATTGTTCTTCAGTTTCTACTTTTGAAAGAGGTTCCAGTCTGATCAAATTCTTGATCGCAAAGAATAAGGGCCATTTTACGATTCCAAAATTTTACAGTTCTTAGTTCAACATTTTAATAGCTCGTGGTTCAAAGTACATAAGTTTATGATTTAAACAAAGCACTAAATACACTTTTAATTGAATCCTAATGATTGGTAAAGCTATCATACTAATTGACATTTTTTTCCAACTGGGTGAAAATGTGTCCATGCCGAACCCAAGATCTTTGACTTAAATTGCTCTTTCCCTTGAGCTACCTGGGCAGTCAACTGATCGCTGTATAATCTCGCGTTAGATGTCAACAACCGACCGAAAATCGACTGTTATCTGAGTGATTTGTGTTGGCCGGTGTCCAGTACAATTAGCTTAATAGGAAGAGCGTTCAGCTTCTGAAATAGTTTAGGAAAAATATTATCTCATGCCAACGAACTTGCAGCTCTTATTTCTCTCAGAATTGATGGGGGTATTTCGGAGATTTTAATACAACTTTCTACTTCGTACCACAAATGCGTAATTTGTTCGAGATTGGGAGACTTGTGAGGCCATTGTCGCTGTTTAAACTCCGAATCTTGTTTCATCAAACTAATCTGAGATTATTCTAACCTGGTGTCAGATGCATTAATCTGCTGGAAATGTTAGAATGCTGTCACGAAATATTATGGGCAATAGCGGTTGCTTATGGTCAGCAACGGTGTGAAGGTAAACCATTTTACCAACGGGCATTTCCAACGGAACTAACGCACCAAGTGTATACCAGGAAAATACTTCTTGGGATGTATTCCACTACCAAACGCTTGAAAAAAAAAATTATACCATGCAAGATCCATGGTGCTGCTTGCGCTACACACAGACCGGCCATCAGCGTTATAGAGAAGAAATCTGAGCTCGTCAGACCAGATAACTTTCTGCTACGCATTTAATGGGAAATGTCGGTTTTCCTTAGCCCATAATCGCTGCGTTTTTTGGTTTTGCTACGATTAGAAAAAAATCTCTTTTTGGCCGGCGTCTATTAAAACCAGTTCCTTTAACCCATTTATGCCTAAATTTTTCTTTTGTCAAATTTGTTGGCAAAATCACTTTAAAATGTTGCAAAATGAACTGGAAAAATACCAAAAAAAAAAAAAATTAGGCTGAAATATTTTTGTACTTATTTGATAAAATATAAACGTACTAAATATGGGAATATGGATAATATTTGTAATAGTATATTATGCATAATTATATGTTTTGACTAACTTTATATAAATTAAGCTTTTAAATTGTGTATTATATCATACAATAATCAGCATTTTTATGAACTATTAAAAAAATATAGTTATTTCTTTACACAGACTAATAGCATTATAAGTATTATTAATAATAATTTAAGAATAATCGTATTTGAGCCTAATTTTTTTTCTTCCAAAATCATCTTGAAAGGGATATTGCATAAATAACTGTCCACTAAATGAGTAATAGAAATATGTACCTATTTGCGCCTAGAGCCCTGAATTTCGTACGTTACAAACATGCATAAAAAATAGGCTTGAACATGTAATTTCGCAGTTTAGAAAATGCATATTTCAAAGAAGACTATAAGCTAAGATTATGACTTATTTATTTGGATACTTGATGCAAAAAGTACAAATAAACTTACTTTTTACATTTCGCTATCTTGAAAAATGAAAAATCTATAAACACCGAAAAAAGGCCTTCCTTTTAGCAAATAAATATCCATCTTATGCAGTCATTTCTCGGTAACAGATAAAGACATTTATAGACAATTACTTCATACAATTTTCATGTTGTAAAGAAGAAGAAAATTATGAAAAATTATTAACATTCGAAACATTCCAAAAATGGGACGCTAGGCATAAATGGGTTAAATATTCATCTTGTACAGCGTATGGATATGCTTTGCAATGATCCTGAATTATATTGCACTGTAATTTGTTGTGCTGTAGCTCTTTTCTTGTTGCAGATAATGTGTGTCAATTCCTTTGCCGTTAATTCGTTTATATTTAATTTACGCTCACTATGCCGCTTTTTGATCGAGAGTTTCTGGCTTTGATGTCACTCTTTGTAGTATTGAGATATTATTGAACAAGAAAACCCAAGAAGATTAGCGCTTTCAAAGCTTATGTAACAGGCCCTTCTGGAGACAAAAATTATGCCGCGATCAAAACCTTTTAAATCTCTCGTTTTCTCTTATAAAGAGACAAATTGTAATATCCACTTGTTCTTCTGACTAAGAGAAAAAGTTTTTATGTGCCGATACAGTTTTTTATTTCTGAGCACGTGCTACGCAGACGGTTTGAATTTAAAATGAAGTGCATTCCATCCAGTGTAGTATTTAGCATTGAAAAGTCGTTTCTCGGTACTCATAATTAAATCTAAAATATATTGAAAAAATTTATCAGTTCCCTTTTATGTAGAATCTTTGAAACAAATTAAAAGAATTTCGTATTTTTCTTTAAAAATTGCGAATATATATATCATAATGCAATAAACATATAAATTACATATGCAACATATTCTTCATTTGAAACTAAGTTAATTACATTTAATTGTCAGGAAATCTCAATCCAAAGGCAAATGCTACCTTTACACTTTTATTCAAACTAGGACAAAATTAATGACATTTTAGTTTTTTCGTCAATCACTCAGAAAAACATTAATTACCACGTTCAATGCCATGTATCAAACTTCCATTCTCACACCAGACACCTTGATGACAAATACAAGTATATCATTTGTGGGTATATAAGAATGTGGGTATATACTCTATATAGGAATGTCGACTTAGGAACAGGTCATGCTTAAATTGGGCTCAGATTGGGCTCAGACTGAAAGTTTAGACAAAACTATGGCAAACCTACATCCAGAACATGGAGATATCTCCCTGGATGAATTTGAGTATACAAGTAAGGAAAGCTAACAAATGTTAGTTAACAAATGATGGGCTCGTCAAGATGCTTGATCATTCGATTTTGTTCAAAATCGTTTCAAACTATCAAATTTTATATCCCTATCTCGCCACTCTCATGTAGAAGCACCCTAGCAGTGTGTCCACGAGACAGAATTCTACTGAATGTTATCACGTAGCTCTCAGTCAGCCAACATTAAAAAAAGCAGTGCAAACACCGCTGACAAATATATAATCCATTATGACTTTTATAAAATCCACGTCTCAACCTCTATTACTCTGTTTACAAATTCAAATGTAAAGGATTATTGTATGTTAAAATTTGTTTGGAAAACAGATTAATTCGTCTATTGATAATAGACGTTAAGAACATTTAATCTTGTTCGTCTTTAATTCAATTATTTCAAGTTATCTTAAATTATTTACTTTTCAGAATAAATATTCACAACCGCTAAAATAAACAATGAAATATTCCAATGGCATACATGTCATTTAATATTTTATTAAAATTAAAATAACATAATGGTATTTTTCTTTTAGTTCTGCCACTGAGAGAAGCATAATCAGAACGAAAAGGCAATTTGTTGACAAAACCCAAATCTGCTTTGACGCCTTTAACAGCCCGCGGCGAAATCCCTATAATTTTGTTTATAAGCTGTAATGAATACAAACCGTAAATTTATAATATATGTCTGGAAAGAGGATTATTTGGCATTTTGATTTTTCAGAGAGTTTAAGAAGGACAAGTCTAACAGGAATTCTTTGTAGTTAACTTTTCATGCTTTGAATAAAACATAGATAACACAACATATCTTCAGAATTTATTTAACTCAGTAACTATAGAATTTGTATTAAAATGTCCTCTCATAGATACGAATTTAAAATTAAAATTAGAATTTCACACTATTATGTTTATTTAAAAATTACATAATTAAAAAGAAAGATAGAAGAGTATTGAAAAAATGCATTCCGTCATCTATACTCCTATTATAAAGAGGAAAAAATTGTTTATTTGTCGGAGATAAGCTCTGGAACTACCGAACCGATTCCAAAAGTAATGGTATCAAAATGATGGTGTTAGTCCAACTTAGAACATAGGCTATATCTTATATCGGTGCCACTACCCCAAAAGGGGTGTAGGAGGAAAAAACGTTCTAAAAATACGATTTTTGTGTTACTGAAGGGAGTAGAAACATGAAATTTGGAATGATAGTTACTTATAAGATACTAATGATCTCTGAGGACATTTCGTAAAAAAATCGAATTTAAAAAGGGGTGAAAATGCGCGAAAAGCGTTCTAAAAAACGTTCTAAATGGTAGTTTCTACATAATCTCAGGAAATATCAAATCGATTTAAAAAATATGGGTGTCAAAATGATGGTGACAACGCTTGCTCCAAGATAGGCTATGTTTTATGTCGGTGCCACTACCCCAAAGGTGGTGCAGGATCAAAAAACGTTCTAAAAATGCGATTTATGTGTTACTGAAGGGCCTAGAAATATGAAATTTGAAATATTAGCTATTTATTAGGTATAAAGGATTTCTAAGAACAGTTCTTAATCGATTCGAAATTAAAACGGGGTGAAAATGCGCGAAAAGCGTTCTAAAAAACGTTCTAAATGGTGGTTTCAACACAATCTCAGGAAATACCAAATCGATTTAAAAAATAATGGTGTCAAAATGGCGGTGACAATCCTTGCTCCAACATAGGCTATGTTTTATGTCGGTGACACTACCCCAAGGGGGTGCAGGGGGAAAACGTTCTAAATTGCGGCTTTTGCGTTACGGAAGGGCCTAGAATCGTGAAATTTGAAATGGTAGTTAGTTATAAGATATCAATGATCTCTAAGGACATTTCCTATTAAAATCGAAATTTAAAAGGGAGTCAAAATGCGTAAAAAGCGTTGTAAAAAACGTTCTAAATTGCGATTTCTATGCAATCTTAGGAAGTACTGAACCGATTTCAAATATAATGGTGTAAAAATTATGCTGACAGATCTCGCTCTAAGTTAGGCTATATTTTATATCTGTTTCCACTACCACAGAGGAGATGCAGGAGCAAAATGCGCGAAAAGCGTCCTAAAAACGTTCTAAATGCCGATTTGTCAGTGATATCTAAGGAAGAATCAAACTGATTTCAAAAGAAATGGTAGGAAATTGATGCTGACAGACTCTGCTCTAACATAGACGCTATTTTATGTCGGTATCACTATCACCTAGACGTTGCAGGAGCAAAAAAGCGTTCTAAATTTCAATTTTTGTGATCAGTACGGGCTAGCAACTTAAAATTAGGCAAGCTACACATTTATTAGATATAAATGGTCTTTAAGAACAGTTTCGAGAAAAATAGAAATTTAAAAAGGGGTGAAAATGCGCGAAAAGCGTACTAAAAACGTTCTAAATTGCGATTTCTACTCCATTTCAGGAGATACCAAAGCTATGACAGTCCCTGCTATGGGTGACAGTCCCTGCTATAACATAGTTATATTTAATGTTGCTGTCACTACCCTCTGAGGGTTGCAAAAGCAAAACATGTTCTAATTTGCGCTTTTTGCACAACTGAGGGGTCTAACACTTTGAAGTATGGCATGGTATTTACTTACAAGATGCAACTGCTTTCTAAGAACAGTCAAAAGAAAATTCCAAATTTAAAAAGATGAAGTAAGCGAAAAGCGTTATAAATTACAATTTTTATGCAATCTTCTCAAATACTAAACCGATTAAAAAAATAATGATGGCAAATTGTTGGTGTTAGAACCTGCTCAAACATAAGCTATATTTTATATCTGTGCCACTACCACCAGAGAGTTGCAGGAGCTAAAAACTTTTGAAATTGCGATTTCTGTGATACTGAAAAGGCTAGAAACTTTAAATATGGCATGGTAGTTACTTATAAAATACAAATGCCCTCGAAGGACTGTCGAAAATAAATTCAAATTAAAAAGGGGTGAAGCGAAGGGAGGTGTGAAAAGCATTCTAAAAAAGTCCTAAATTACGATATTTATGCAATTTCAGGGAATATAAACCGATTATAAAAGTAATAGTTGCGAATCAATGGTAACAGTCTCTTATCCTACACAGGCCGATGATTCTACCACCTGGGGTTTACAGGAACAACAAACGTTCTATTAAAGGCCTTTAAAAGCTTTCTAAATTACGTTTCTGTGAAATATTAAAAATAACAAACCGATTTCAAAATTAATGTTGGTAAATTAATGGTGATGGTTCCTAATTCAACATAGCCCTTTCTGTTGAGAGAGGTGGTAGGACTTGGAATTTGACATGATAGTTAATTTTAAGATGTAAGAAGATGGTTCCTAAAAAATTCAAAACTTCAAATGAATACTGAAATGATCGTATTAAATGAGCATAAAGGTTTCAAAATATTTTCTAAATTATCATTTATTTTCTTTTATTAATTTAAGTCTCATTTCTCCCTAATGCAGTGTAATAATGATGTTTAATCAAACTGTGTTTTAAATAGTAATTTTTGAATTATTCTTAAAAGTAATAAGTAAAAATTTAGTTAGTACCTTTTAATAAAAATTAGGCATATAAATATCCCGTGGCACATTTCAAATATTAAGCGAGCAAAGCCGCGGGGTTTGCTAGTAATATTATAAAGAGGAAAAAATTGTTTATTTGTAAAAGGTAAGCTCTGGAACTACCGGACCGATCCCAAAAGTAATGGTATCAAAATGATGGTGTTAGCCCAACTTAGAACATAGGCTATATCTTATGTCCGTGCAACTGGCCTAAAGGGGGTGCAGGAGCAAAAAACGTTCTAAAAATGCGATTTTTGCGTTACTGAAGGGCCTAGAAATATGAAATTTGGAATATTAGTTACTTATAAGATATAAATGAAGTCTAAGAACAGTTCTTAAACAATTCGAAATTTAAAAGGGGTGATAATGCGCGAAGAGGGTTCTACAAAACGTTCTAAATGGTAGTTTCTACATAATCTTAGGAAATACCAAACCGATTAAAAAAACATTGGTATCAAAATGATGGTGACAACGCTTGCTCCAAGATAGGCTATATTTTATTATGTCGGTGCCACGACCCCGAAGGGGGTGCTGGATCAAAAAAAGTTCTAAAAATGCGATTTATGTGTTACTGAAGGGCCTAGAAATATAAAATTTGGAATATTAGTTATTTATAAGATATAAATGATGTCTAAGAACAGTTCTTAAACAATTCGAAATTAAAAAGGGGTGAAAATGCACGAAAAGCGTTCTAAAAAACGTTCTAAATGGTGGTTTCTACACAATCTCAGGAAATACCAAACCGATTTAAAAAATAATGGTGTCAAAATCATGGTGACAGATCTTGCTCCAAGATAGGCTATATTTTATATCTGTTTCCACTACCCCAGAGGAGATGCAGGAGCAAAAGGTGCGAAAAGCATTCTAAAAACGTTCTAAATGCCGATTTGTCAGCAATATCTCACGAAGAATCAAACTGATTTCAAAAGTAGTTGTAGGAAATTGATGCTGGCAGCCTCTGCTCCAACATACACGCTATTTTATGTCGGTATCACTATCACCTAGACGTTGTAGGTGCTAAAAAGCGTTCTAAATTTCAATTTTTGTGATCGGTAGGGGCTAGCAACTTAAAATTAGGAAAGGTACATATTCATTAGATATAAATGATCTTTAAGAACAGTTTCGAAAAAATTGGAAATTTAAAAAGGTGGTGAAAATGCGCGAAAAGCGTTCTAAAAACGTTCTAAATTGCGATTTCTACTCAATCTCAGGAAATACCAAAACTATTTCAAAAGTAATGGTTGCAAATTTATGGTGACAGTGCTTGCTATAACATAGGTTATATTTTATGTTGCTGTCACTATCATCTGAGGGTTTCAAAAGCAAAACCTGTTCTAATTTGCGTTTTTTGCACTACTGAGCGGTCTAACACTTTGAAGTATAGCAATGGTATTTACTTACAAGATGCAACTGCTTTCTAAGAAAAGTCGAACGAAAATTCCAAATTTAAAAAGATGAAGTGAGCGAAAAGTGTTATAAATTACAATTTTTATACATCTTATAAAATACCAAACCGATTAAAAAAAATAATGATGACAAATTGTTGGTGATAAAACTTGCTCAAACGTAAGCTATATTTTATGTCTGTGCCACTACCACCAGAGGGTTGCAGGAACAGAGAACTTTCGAAATTGCGATTCTGTGATACTGAAGAGGCTAGGAACTTTAAATATGGCATAGTAGTTACTTATAAAATATAAATGCCCTCGACGGACTGTCGAAAATAAATTCGAATTAAAAAGGGGTGAAGCGAAGGGAGGTGTGAAAAGCATTCTAAAAAAGTCCTAAATTACGATTTCTATTCAATTTCAGGGAATATAAACCGATTATAAAAGTAATAGCTGCGAATCAATGGTAACAGTCTCTGATCCTACACAGGCTATATTTTATGCCGATGATTCTACCACATGGGGTTCACAGGAACAACAAACGTTCTAAAAAAGGCCTTTGAAAGCTTTTTAAATTACATTTCTGTGGAATATTAGGAAATTACAAACCGATTTCAAAATTAATGTTGACAAATTAATGGTGACAGTTCTTATTTCAACATAGCCCTTTATGTTGAGAGAGGTTGTAGGACTTGGAATTTGTGACGATGGTTAATTTTAAGATGTAAGAAGATGGTTTCTAAAATATTCAAAATTTCAAATGAATACTGAATAAGCTTATTAATTGAGCATAAAAGTTTTAAAATATTTTCTAAATTATCATTTATTTAGTTTTATTTCGTTTTATTAATTTAAGTCTCATTTCTGCCTAATGCAGTGTAATAATGATGTTTAATCAAACTGTGTTTTAAATAGTAATTTTTGAATTATTCCTAAAAGTAATAAGTACCTTTTAATAAAAAAACCTTTTAATAAAATAAAATATTACCTTTTAATAAAATAAAAAATTAGATAGTACTTTTTAATGAAAATTAGACATATAAATATCACTTGGCATATTTCAAATATTACGCGAGCAAAGCCGCGGGGTTTGCTAGTATATTATATTTTTTTCACACATATATTTTATTTTTGCAATAGGTGGTTTTCATGATGATATTGTTTAAATGTTAAAAATTAACAATGTTATAATTACTACAAATTTATGATGCGAAGTATTTTTTTTTTATTTTAAAATATATATTTATAAGTTATTTTTTACTTTATTTTATGTTATCCGAATTACATTTTCATTTTTGTATAATAATTTCTTCTCATTTTCAAAATACCCCACATTAAAAATTGCAAAATGTTTTTTAAAAAGTGTGCAGTGTTCTTTTATATTATAATTTCTTGACAAATCCCGAATCTGGTTTGACGCCTTTAACAGCCCGCGGCGAAATCTCTATAATTTTGTTTATAAGCTGTAATGAATACAAACCGTAAATTTATAATATACGTCTGGAACGGGGATTATTTGGCATTTTGATTTTTCATAGAGTTTAAGAAGGACAAATCTAACAGGAAGTCTTTGTAATTAACTTTTCATGCTTTGAATAAAACAAAGATAACACAACATATCTTCAGAATTTATTTAACTCAGTAACTATAGAATTTGTATTAAAAACACTTCTCATTGATACGAATTTAAAATTAAAATTAAAATTTCAGCCTATTATGTTTATTTAAAAATTACATAAATAAAAAAAAGATAGAAGAGCATTGAAGCATGCATTGCCTGACATATTATTTTTCTTTCACACACTAGGAGGCTCTGCCCCCTACGGGCTACGCTCGTCAACCCCCGTTCAGACACCGCACACTCTAACAGCACGCTATTTTTCGGTTTTCGCTATATTTCGGTTTTAAAAAGATTTCGGAAGATTGAATTATAATTTGAATCTAACAATTATAATCTGACATAATTTTCATCAAACGTTTCTTTCTCTTTTTAATATTCACGTAAAAATACTTTTGTTAGAAATGAAATATTATGATAATCTTAAAACATCAAATAAATGTTTCGCGTAATCTTTAGATTTAAACTGTTTTGCAATATTATTTTTTGTTCATTTTACGTAATAAGTGTATTGTAACGTAAATGTGATGTAAATTCTCCTATTTAAGACTTCTAACGCATGTTAATGAATTTATTATTTTACAATATTCATTCTCTTTTAAAATTCTGTGTAAATATAGTTTTTATGACATAATTTTCAACGAGTTCCTGCTTTTTATATTTTCTGCTTATAATAGCCACGTGTAAAAATATTTTTTTTTAATTTGAAGCAAACATTATCATTTGCGCTGTTTATACAGTTGGCAACAGTTTAAATTCATACAATTTCCTAAAATATGTAAAAAATATCTCTCGAAATGCTGAAAATTTGAATTTAAAATAGAAATAAAACCTCAAAAAATGAGTCAAATTAAAAAACTAAATGCAGTATGCATACCGGGAATTTCTGACGTATAAAATGATCTAAAAATGATTAAATTCCTATGTACAGTTTTTGCTCCTATAAAACTTTTTTAATGGAACGATTTTGTCCAACTTTGGCATTAAATATCTCTTTAAATAATTCTTCGATTTGAAAACTGTCTGCATCAGCGTGTTTATCACACATTTCTCTATAATACTACCGATTTTCATATTTTTGTATGAAATAGTTTTTTGAATATTAACGAAGAAAGGCCATGCTTAAGCATTCAAATTGGATGCCGATCTGCCGGGAATATCTACGGAGATTTTCATTGGTCCATTTCCAAATCAAAACTTTTTTTTTATATACTAGGGGGCTCGGCCCCCTACGAGCTACGCTCGCCAACCCCCGTCCAGACACCGCAGACTCTAAATGCACGCTAAATTGATCGGCTTTAAAAAGATTTCGAAAGATTGAATTATAATTTAAAAAACAGTGGCGATCTCCCTATAAACGAATTTCTATTCATTTCTCTTTGATTGGGGAATTTTAACACGAAATCCGCTGCGGTACTAATCCCGTCAACCAATTTCGCCAAATTATATAAATCGCCAAACCACTCGCCAAATTATACAAATTGATATAATTTTTATTTTAAATAACGAAAGAACAAATAAATTCGTACAACATTAATAAAAACACAAATAAAACGTCGAAATAAAAATAACTTGATGACGTATACACGTGTAACAACATTTCAAAATAAGCTAATATAAAAGGAATTAAGTAAAGAGAGTCTTTGTCTCCTGGTATTTTTTTAACAAAGCGAAAAGAAACTTCTTTTAAGTGAGACATTTTAAATTAATTCTCAAAATATCAAATAAATGTCTAGCGCAATTTCTAAATTTAAACTTTTTTGCAATATTATTTTGTGTTCATTTTATGTAATAACTATAATGTGACGTAAATATGACGTAATTTCTCCTAAGACTTCTAACGCATATTAATGAGTTTATTATTTTACAATATCCTTTCTCTTTTAAAATTCACGTGTATACTTTTTATGACGTAATTTTTAACAAGTTCCTGCTTTTTATACGTAATTATTTAATTCTAATTTGAAAGTTTTTTTTTACTGTTTATAATAGTCACGTGTAAATAAATTTTTAATTTGAAGCAAACGTTATTGCTTGCGCTTTTTATACAGTTAGCAACAGTTTAAATTAGTACAATTTTCTGAAATCTGTAAAAAATATCTCTAGAAATGCTGAAAATTTGAATTTAAAATAGAAATAAAACCTGAAAAAATGAGTCAAAATAAAAAAATTAATGCAATCTGCACTCCGGCAAATTCTAACGCATAAAATGATCTAAAAATGATTACACTGCCATGTATAGTTTTTGCTGCTATAAAACTTTTTTAGTGGAACGATTTTGTCCAACTTTAGCATTAAATAACTCTTAAAATAATTCTTCGATTTGAAAACTGTGCATCAGCGTGTTTATCAAACATTTCTGTATAAAACCACCGATTTTCATATTTTTGTATGTATTATTTTTGTTAATATTAACGAAGAAAGGCCTCCGGTTACAAAAAAATCTAAACCGGCGGCGGCGCCGGTGGTGACAGCGGTAGTTACTTTTTTTTAGAATAGAGAGATAGAAGGATATATTTTATTTTTGCAATAGGTGATTTTCATGAGGATATTATTCAAATTGTCTTAATGTTAAATTTCACGATGTTATAATTACTACAAATTTATGATACGAAGTATAGTTTTACATTTTAAAATACATATTTATAAGATATTTTTTACTTTACTAGGGGGCTCTGCCCCCTACGAGCTACGCTCGTCAACCCCCGTTCAGACATCGCAGACTCTAACAGCACGCTAATTTGATCGGCTTTAAAAAGATTTCGGAAGATTTAATTATAATTTGAATCTGACGTAATTTTCACCAAACTTTTCTTTCTCTTTTTAATATTCACGTAAAAATACTTTTGTTAAAAATGAAATATTATGATCATGTTAAAATATCAAATAAATGTCTCGGGCAATTTTTTAATTTAAACTGTTTTGCAATATTATTTTTTGTTCATTTTACATAATAAGTGTAATGTGACGTAAATTCTCCTATTTAAGACTTCTAACGCATGTTAATGAATTTATTATTTTACAATATCCTTTCTCTTTTGAAATTCACGTGTACTTATAGATGAAGTATTTTCAATAAGTCCCTGCTTTTTATACGTAATTATTTAATTCTAATTTGAAAGTTTTTTTTTTCTGTTTATAATAGTCACGTGTAAATAAATTTTTAATTTGAAGCAAACATTATTGTTTGCGCTATTTATAAAGTTGGCAACAGGTTAAATTAGTACAATTTTCTAAACTAAGTATAAAATATCTCTCGAAATGCCGAAAATTTGAATTTAAAATAGAAATTAAAGCTCAAAAGATGAGTAAAATTTAAAAACTAAATCTGCACACCGGGAAATTATAACGTATAAAATGATCTAAAAATGATTAAATTCCAATGTATAGTTTTTGCTGCTATAAAACATTTTAATGGAACGACTTTGTCCAAATTTAGCCTTAAATATTTCTTAAAATAATTCTTCGATTTGAAAACTGTCTGCATCAGAGTGTTTATCAAAGATTTCTCTATAATACCGACGTTTTTCATATTTTTGTATGCAATATTTTTCTTATTATTAACGGAATTATACCTCCGGTCACAAAAAACTCAAAATCGGCGGCGGCGGTGGTGACAGCGGTAGTTACTTTTTTTTTTAGAATAGAGAGATTTTATTTATCCTAATTATATTTTCATTTTTGGATAATAATTTCTTCTCATTTTCTAAACACCCCACATTAAAAATTGCAAAATGTTTAACAAAAAGTGAGCAGTGTTCTTTTACAGAAAAGATTAAATTTGAGTTTTTAACTTATATTAAACTTTTCTTTTCATAATTGAATTTGCTTTATATATATATATATATATATATATATATTTTGCGAGCATTTTCTTAACTTTTCAAATTCTTCACGGTGAAAAGTTTATTAATTACTTTTTCTCACTAACGAAATATTGAAAAAAAAATAATGACAATAATGTTTGTAAAGATGTATGAATTATTCATTGATTAATGTCTCGCAATTTTGAATATGAAGTTTAATGTTCATAATACATGAGAATCCTTATCATTACGATTTTGAATGCATTTGTTTTTAAACTTTAAAAGTTTTCTAATAATATTCTTTATTAATAATTTTAATCATCAGCATTTTTACAGTTGAAAAAGTTTAAAGTTGTTTATTTGTTTTTAAAAAACCTGCCATCAAACGATCGATTTTAAGATTTGTATTTTTTTTTATATTCTTCATACTTTTTTAATATTTTACAATGCAATTTCTCATTCATAATAAAAAAAGAATTTTCTTCTTAGTTTCATCATGTATTATAAATGGTGCAACTTTATGATGCAAATATTTTTAGAATATTTTCATTTATTTGTTTTGAAAGAGTCTCAGGAACAGTCGAAACATGTAAAATGTCAAATAAGCCTATATTTACAGTTTTTAATCTTTTAATCATACACATTTTAGTAATTAAAATTATTATATTAGTACAAGGTGTTAATTTGTTATATATCATAACTTCTTTAAAATGTTCTACAAAGCACTTTTCCTGCAATATTTTTCATCATGTACTGCAATTTTCTTTTGCGTCAGTGTAAACAAACTATAAATTCCACTTATTATATAGGCCACAGAAAGCCCGTTGTAGGCCATCACAGCGATGTATATCAATTTCATTATGTTTGAACTATATTAACATCATTAAAATATGAATTTTCCTCATAGACCATAATGCAAAGGGATTTTATTGTCTATCTGTATAGCCCCTTGAGGGGCGGTGGGATAAATTTTATCCCACTTAATTTTAATGAAGATTTTCACCGGAAAATTTTAACTAAGTTTTACTTTTACAACTTTGATGGAAAAGATCTGTAAAACTGTTTTCCTCATTTAGAAATGAAATTTTTCTAATTTTCAGGTGTAAATTCAACATTGCAGAACACAGTTACTTGCCTCTAAAATGGTTAAACGAATTATGAATACTGCCCTCTTCATTTTCATCGAGAATATTCTAGATTAAACTTCGACAACATATAAAAATTCCATTGCAATCCGAGTAAATTTACGAGAGTTATGGCATATACAAACGGCCAGAGAAGCCGAAATCATAAATTATTTTTACCTGTGTTGTATCGTGTTAAAAACTGCTACGAAAATCGAAAAAGTAGCAAATTACCCGGTTGGATCTCAATTTCTGTTATTCTATGCAAAAAAAGTCATTTAAATTATTAAAATGCAAACGCGAAATTCTAAAAGAACGGGGGTGTTTGTTTAACATTAGCTTACGAGTGTCTAAGCCCAAAAATAGCTTCTGAATGATACTGATCTAATTTAGGAAAGCTTGCCGGCAAACAAACAAATCGGGATAACACATTTCGTTTTTGCACGGATATTTTTAAAACATTCCAAAATTTTATATACCTGAGATTTTTTTTTCATAATTTTTTTATCTATACTTTCTTTAATGCTGTGAAAATTTATCGACACTGATCTAATTTAGAAAAGCCTAGTACCTACTAAACGAGCGAATGTTGATTACTTGTCTTGTTTTCGAATGAGTATTTTTATAAACGTTTCAAAATTCTACAAAAATACATTTTTTATTCATAATCTTAATTATTAATATTGTCTTTAATACTCTAAAAATATATTGAGAGTGATCTAATTTAGAAAAAACAAAATGTGTTTGTTTAGTAGTAGTTTAAGTGTTACATTTTCATTCACATATTTTTTAAAACTCAAATTTTTCTACACACCAAAACTTTTTATTCATAATTTTATTTGGGATTTTTTCAATTTAATGATCAGAAAATTTATTGATATATGATCTAATTTAGGTTTTTTAATACTCTAAAACTTTATTAATACATGGAAATTTTCCAGAGAGAAAAATTCGCCTTGCATACAATATTTCAAAGGAA
Source organism: Maratus speciosus (assembly GCA_963932465.1). Lineage (NCBI taxonomy): Eukaryota > Metazoa > Arthropoda > Arachnida > Araneae > Salticidae > Maratus > Maratus speciosus. The sequence continues at coordinate 403,841,946 of OZ010798.1, read as the reverse complement.
AATCAAATTTCAAAGTAATTTCTTAAGAGGCGCAAAGGCTAACATAGTGAAAAAGATTCCATGCGGGGACCCAAACCCAGGCCATCAGTATAGCGCACTGACGTTCTACTGACTAAACCACATGGAACGGCACCCAACCTGGAAAATTTCTCACTATTATATGTTGGCAAGGCTACAAGCGGTTTAGTATTAAAGCGGAAAAACGTCAGTGCGCTACACTGATGGCCCGGGTTCGAGTGCCGGCATGGAATCTTTTTCACTCACTATGTTGGCCTTTGCTCCTCTAAGCAATTATTTTGAAATTTGATTTTCATTTGAAATACTCTAAAACTTTATTGGCAGTGGTCTAATTTTGGAAAGCTACTAGTAAACCATTCAATTTTGTTTAAGTGTTACATTTTTATTCACAGTTTTTTTTTAAACTTTTTATTTATACGCGAATTTTTCCCCTCTAATGATAAGAAAATTTCTTGACACTGATCTAATTTTAGAAAGCTTAATTACTAAATTTGCGAATTATGATTACTTGCTTCGCTTTCGTAATGGTATTTTTATAAACATTTCAAAATTCTGCACACATACATTTTTTATTCATAATTTTATTCATTAGTATTTTCATTAATTTTCTAAAAAATTATTGAAAGTGCCAATTTAGGCCAAAATCAAATTTTGTTTGTTACATTTTCATTCACATATTTTTTAAAACTTGCAATTTTCCATACACAAAAACTTTCTATTCATTATTTTATTCGTGATTTTTTTCTCTCTCTAATGATCAGAAAATTTATTGACGCTAATCTAGTTTAGAAAAGCCTAGTACTAAACGAGCGAATCATGATTCGTTTGCGTATGGATATTTTTATAAACATTTAAAAATCCTACACACATACATGTTTTGATTCATAATTTTATTGATTAATATTTTCTTTAATACTCTAAACATTTATTGACAGTGATCTAATTTAGGAAAGGCTAGTAGTAAATAATCGAATTTTGTTTAAGTGTTAGGTTTTTATTTATATATTTTTTTTAACTTACAATTTTCTATACATCAAAACTTTTTATTCATAATTTTATTCGTGATTTTTTTTCTCTTTGATGAAAATTTATAAACATTTAAAAATTCTACACACATACAATTTTTATTCATAATTTTATTCATTAGTATTTTCTTAAGTACTCCAAGAAATTATTGACAGTGATCTAATTTAGGAGAGGCTTCTAGTAAACAATCGAATTTTATTTAAGTGTTCCGTTTTTATTTACACATTTTTTTAAAACTTACAATTTTCTATACACCAGAACTTTTTTTTTTCTCTAATGATCAGAAAGTTTAATGACAGTGATCTACTTAAGGAAGGTTTACTTGCAAACGATCGAATCATGCCTACGTGACTAGAATTTTTTCACTTGATGAAAATGGTTGGACACATTTCACGTTTATAGGTCCAAGATTTAGATTTATTTATATCTCAGAAATACGTGACCTTACACCTTAAAGAGCTTTCTTTAGCGTTGTGTGACTATTGCACGAGCAGAAAAAGATAACATGTGTTAAAAAAAATGAAGTCATTATGGAAATTGCTAAAAAAACAAGCCTAATACTGCAGACATATAGCGTAGTTGATAAAAACTGAGAGTTCTCTATGGAATAAATGTAGACATACAGATAACACGTATGACGGGCTTGAACATAAATAATGCTTCGATGATACAAAGACACTATTTCTAAAGCAAAATTATGTATTTCTTTTAAGTAAAGTTCATTTTAAATATATAACAATTTAACTCTTTATAATAATATGGTATTTAAAATTGCTAAAAAGGTATTTGTTTTTGTGTTTGGCAAAAGGTGTTTGTTAAAGTTTTGTTCATTGCTGTATATTGAGTTGAAACATGTCAACAGTCAAATAAAATTATTTTTAAAGTTTTAATCTTACACCTTTTTTAGGTAGCTTTCTTTACAAAAAGCTACCTATTGCAGCCGTTCGGAGGAGAGCGATTTCAAAAAATTTTGGTATATTTTCATCGATCATGACCCCCAGACCCCGAAACCACCCTCCGTTCAAAATTGATATATATATATATATATCAATATATATATATATATATATATATATATATATCAATATATATATATATATATATATGACCTATGTCACACTGTAACTCTCGTATTTATGAACCGATTTGGATGTAATTCGGTGTGTACATAGTACATACCAATGTCACGAGTTCGTTAGCCAGCTTCATCCGCCATTTTGTTTCAAAATGGTGGCCATTTAAATATTTTTAAAAGATTTAAAATTTGAAATGTGGTACCAAAAAATTGAAAATGGAAAAATATTTTTTTCTTATGTATTTGACCTTTATACAAAGACTCCGTAGCAGTTTTTGTTTCGTCTATATCTTAAAAAATGGCTGAGTTATAGCATTTTGAATTTCTAGCGAAGCTGACATTTTGAAACGTCCTGAATTTTGTCACGCGATAAAAGGTGTATTTATGAACCGATTTGGATGTAACTTCGTTTATACATAGTACAGACCAATGTCTCAAAAGAGTTCGTTGGCCAGCTTCATCCGCCATCTTGTTTAATAATGGCGGCCATTTAAAATTTTAAGAAAAATTTAAATTTGAAATGTGGTAGCAAAAAATTGAAAATTGAAAAAATATTTTTTTCTTATGTGTTTGACCTTGATAAAAAGATTCGGGAGCAGTTTTTGTTTCGTCTATATCTTAAAAAATGGCTGAGTTATAGCATTTTGAATTTCTAGCGTGACTGACATTTTGAAACGTCCTGATTTTTGCCACGTGATAACAGACGTATTTATGAACTGATTCGGATGTACCTTGGTGTGTACATAGTACATACAAATAACTCAACCGAGTTCGTTGACCAGCTTCATTCGCCATCTTGTTTCAAAATGGTGGCCATTTAAAAAAATTAAAAAAAAAATTTAATTTAAAATGTGATATCAAAAAATTGGAAAATGAAAAAGATGTTTTTTGTATGTGTTTGACCTTAATACAAAGATTCCGGAACAGGTTTTGTTTCGTCTACATCTAAAAAAATGGCTGAGTTATAACATTTTGAATTTCGATTGTGGGTGTCATTTTAAAATGACCTGATTTTTGTCACGCGATAACAGGCGTATTTATGAACCGATTTGAATGTAACTTGGTCTGTACATAGTACATACCAATGTCTCGACCGAGTTCGTTGGCCAGCTTCATTCGCCATCTTGTTTCAAAAGGGTTGCCATTTAAAAAAAAATGTAATTTAAAATTTAAAATGAGGTATTAAAAAATTGGAAAATGAAAAAGATTTTTTTTATGTGTTTGGCCTTGATACAAAGATTCTGGAGCAGTTTTTGTTTCTGAAAATTTGTTCTTTTGTTTATATCTTAAAAAGTGGTTGAATTATAGCCCTTTGAATTTCTATCATGGCTAACACTTTGAAACGATCTTGTATTTGTCACGCGATACCACACGTATTCGCCTATTTCGATGGAAGAAGGCATGTGGATAGTATACATCAATATCTCGACCAAGTTCGCTGGCCAGCTTCATCAGCCATCTTGTTTCAAAATGGCGGCCATTAAATTAAAAAAAATTATATTTAAAGTGAGGTGCAAAAAAATTAGAAATTGAAAAGGTTTCTTTCTTAAGTATTTGACCTTGATATAAGGATTCAGGAGCATTTTTTGTTTGTCTTTATCTTAAAAAATGGCTCAGATATAGCAGTTTCAATTTCTAAAGTGGGTAACATTTTGAAAAATCTGATTTTTTGCCTGCGACAGCACTCGTATATATCAACCGATTCCGATATGAGTGAGCATGTGCACAGCAATTACTAAGGTCTCGACCAAGTTCACTGGTTAGCATCATCTACCACGTTGTCTTAAAATGGCAGGCACTTTAAGAAATCGCCGAATTTGGCATCCAAATATAAGTGACTTTAAATAAAAGCAGCTTGGATAAAGCTGGCTAATTTCGCGAAATTCTCATTCATAATGATTTAGTATTGATAAAAATTAGTATTGAATCTCCTACATTCGGTTTCCACTTAATTGAGCTTCGTGTGTTTGAATAATATAAGTTGGCTTTTTAAAAATAATGAATATGAAAGCTACCTCTTCCTCCCGGCACTGGCCGGAAGGACTTTTAGCAATTAGAAATGATATATTATTACAAGGTGTTAAATTGTTATATATAATACAAAAACCACAGCCTTGGCAAGATTACATCAAGAAGAAATTATTCATATAAATTTCAATGAAAGTAAAATAATTTTTCTTTCAAACCAATGTTATCCATCCATTATAAGTGAAATAATAGAGATTATAAAACATAAAAATAACATATATAACGATACAGCATCATTCAACTTACCAAAACTGTGATTCGAGGTACTTAAGGGTTTAGAAAATAGAAATAACCGTCCAAGTAAAATAAATAAAAAAGTAACGTGCATTACATGAAAAACTGAATGGTGGCTTTTCAGTTAATTGCATCATAGACCGGGCAATTTCAGAATAATCATTATTTATTTCTTTTTGAAACTGACTCTGGATGAGTTGATGATGGAAAAACAGGTCAACAGTCAACCAAAACTATTATAGTGTTTTTAAAGTTTGAATCTTACACCTTTTTTGCAATTAGAAATAATATAGAGTTACTTTTAATTAATTTTTTTTCTGTGTCTTACATTATGATAGAATTAGAAATGAAAAAAAAATATTTTCCATATTAATAAGGACAAATGTGCCCGTGCGTAAGGCTGGCATCATTTTGTGAATGGAAACACTTGACGGTGAAATTTTGGTTTTCTGATTTTTGTTACTGCAATTGTTTTAATTTCTAAACATTGCACCTTTTCAATTTTTACACCCTCATATGGGAAAAAAATCTGCTTTCAAATGCACTTTGTTTGAAAACTGTATCTTAAGGGGTCTTGTACATTTTAAACGCGTCGAAAATTAACGAAAGACTTCAAAGTTTGAATTAGTCTATCTTCAAAACCTTTTTATGCATAAACATGAAATTTTGTATATTGATTAAACAGATTGTGCTTTGTAATATACTATCATTAGAAATTTTTTTAACCCTTTACAGAATTTGTGTATTGTTGAAATCAAAATAGCTCTTTTTTTTTACCCCATAACACATTGCGCGCATGATATCATGAGAAGGTATGTATGGATTCTCATGAAATTTGGTAAAAATACTAAACAAATATGTATGTTTAAAATGATCTACTTTTAAGTATTTACAATGGGAATATTTTTATTCATTAAAAATGCAAAATTTTTATTTTTTTTTGCGAAAATATTTTTTTTTATATAGTTAAGGAAATAATTTTAGCCTAAGAGTAGGTCATTTTAAACGCACATATATGTTTAGTATATTTACCAAATTTTAATGCCAATCCATACACACTTTCTCAAGATATCATGCGCGCAATGACTTATGGGGTAAAAAAAGAGCTATTTTGATTTCAACAATACAGAAATTCTGTAAAGGGTTAATAAATTTATAATGGTAGTATATTACAAAGCACAATCTGTTTAATCAATATACAAAATTTCATGTTTATACATAAAAAAGGTTTTGAAGATAGACTAATTCAAACTTTGAAGTTTTTCGTTAATTTTCGTCGCGTTTAAAAGGTACAAGACCCCCTAATTGACTGATTTATTAAGGCTTCGAAAATGATTTTCAAGCATGAATTTTTTTAATCTATCTCACTCGTGTGCAGGTTCCATCACAAAATAACGCGTTTGCACTTATAGCAATATAAATAATTCAGCATTTGTCTCTGGCTGGATTTTCATAACGAAATTAAAATTTTATCAATATATTATATTTAAAAGTGACTGCCCGTTTTTATTTCACAGCTACTTCTCCTAGAGTACGGTAAGTTGGACGATAAAATTAAAGCCAGTTATCCACATGGATTCGAGGATGTCAAAAGCGGCTTAGAGTTTTAAAATTTTGAATTTATTTTCGATATATATATATTTTTCGTAACTTTTAATGACATTTGTGTAATGATGGCAACAATTGGAAAACTGGAGAAATGGGAAAACGATAGGGATAGCTGGATATCTTTGCTTGACAGCATTTTCAAATGAAAATTGACTTTTATTTGAATAGATGTTGAAAATAATGTTACGATTAAATTCTATTTTTCAGTAAGTAGAAACTGATTTTTGCATATTCGAGCTTCAAGAATCTGTTTATTTTAGAAAGCAAAAAATCATCTGTGGACTGGAACACTGAGATAAAGTCCATTGGCGCCAAAAAAAAAAAAAATAAATAAATAAATAAAAAATAAAAATCATCGTAGCCTTTTTAATTTAATTTAAAGTGGAAAAATAGATTTTCAACTATTTCCTTTAGATGGCGATAAAAACTTTTCACAAGGACATTAAAAATAAAACGAAAAAAATTATATTTCTCTAACCATTTATTTTAACTGATACATATAAAACGATTTTAAATAAATTTGCCCAAAACAAAGTCATTTTTCAAAGTGACCAAATGACGTCCTTTCTACCTTCTCAGAAATTAGAAACTAAATCTTGGAAGAATGACAAGAATTTGACAAATAAAGTTATAGTATATATGTGCAATAAAAAAAAATACGTTCATTTTAAAAATAGTGATGCAAAACTGCTCAAATGAAAAATAATACTTTGGCATGAAAAATTAACGCAATAGACACAATTAACACAAATTAACACAATTTATATTAAGTGCTGTGTTGGGAGATATCAGCAATCAATAAAATCTCCTTTTAAAGCCCACTGTATAAGTATAATTGACTATTGTGTATATTGCAGATACTAAAAACGGTGATATTAAGGGTTAAAAGTCAACTTAACTATCTACTGGATTTATTTATGCAATTCTTAAAACATATATTCATGTAAAAGGTCTTTTCCATTAACAGTAAAAAATATAATGTAAAACAGACTTGATTACAGTTTAAAATAAAATTTATAAAAAGTTAAAAATACTAAAAATATAAATAAAAATACAATTAGTAGACGTCTCGCCAAACAACCCAAGGCCTCATCAGTACAATTTAGCCATTGCAAAATAAAAAAACACAACTTTATAATAATGCACAACTTAATAAAGTAACTTTAACTTTATCTGTACTTTATTTGTTCTGTTATTTTCTTAGTCTTTCTAAAGTCTGTCCTGTATTATTTATTTTATTTTGTCTTTTAGTAAAGAATTAATTCTTCATTCCATTTTTTAAATAATTACAGTTCTTATTTAGAGGTCAGCATTAACAAATTCATTATATTATTGCCTGAGGGTGGTTGTCGTGTTTCAATAAAACCGAACCCAATATTATTTTATATCCCATAAAATTTTTCATGTTTAGATTAAAAAGTATTTACTCCGCATACTCTATAAATATTTACAGAAAATGTAGAATCTCTTTACACCTAAGCAAATAAATTTGTCGTGTGATTCAGACGAATTATTTTATTTGTCCCCGGTATGCTATTTCTTTCTCCCAGCTATTAAAGTGCCGTCTCTAAAAAAGATCATTTCGTTGTATTAGTCAGCCGTAAAACAAAGCAGATGTATCATTGCACGGTTAAGTACTCTTACTGCAATTTTTTTTACTTCTAAGAATCGCACATTTTCAATTTTTATAACGCCGTATTGAAAAAAGAAAAAGTGCTTTTAAAGGCAATTTGTTTGAAAACTGCATCTGAATTTGTTTTTGAAATATTAACTTTTTTGTAGTTTTTGGCACCATTTGTTTGAATTTTAGAACTCAAGTACTCCATTTCTGTAGAAAGTAAAGGAAAAATAGTAATTATATCTTTTTGTTGTCATTTTCCCATAACAACTTTTAAAAATGAAATTAAAATATCTGTAAACAACTTTGGACTATTATACCATAGTTAATTCAAATATAAATAAGTGAAATGTAAATAAACTACAAATCAAGATTTAGATTCCTGAAGGCCACGGAGGTGTGATGAAACCGTAGAATAGATGTTTTAGTGATTTTAATGTTTTAATCTGTATTAAATGTTTATACACCATTTTAGCAAATGATTTGTAGTTTATTTGCATTTCACCTATTTATATTTAAAATATGTGTTTTTTAAAAATATAAATGAATGATTTCTGATAAAACATGGAGCTATTTTAAACCAAATTTAATTTTAAGTATCCATATTAATATTACTAACAAATTAAGGCATATAAATCATTAGATAGCCGATTTTTTCGTCGATTTTCTTGAATGACGACAACTCTTTTTTTTTTTTTTTTAATTTGTGTTTTATTCAGCGATTGTGACGTCATATTCGTACTTTATTGTAGATGTTGTTTAAGACTGGATCGTATAAATGAAGAATTCTTCAGCGGATGCGGATGACGTCATTTTATATAAAACAAAAGCGTGTGTTTAAAGTCTTAAAACTGTAATATGTTTTGTAATATCTATATTTATATACTACACTAGGGGGCTCTGCCCCCTACAAGCTACGCTCGCCAACCCCCGTTCAGACACCGCAAAATCTAAAAACACGCTAATCTAAATCACGCTAAAATATTAGAGAAGATTGAATTATACTGAAAAAAGCTGTGCAGATCTCCCTGTAAACGGGTTTCCATTAAATTCCCTTTGATTGCAAAAATTTAAGGCCGAATCAGTTGCTGTTAAGACATCCAGTGGTTATTTTCGTTTTTGATTAAAGAGGATCAGTTAAACATTTGAAAAGTAGCTAAAATAAAATTAATTATGTATACAGAGTCTTTGTGTCCCGGTATTTTAAAACATTCTCTATAACAATAGCCTAAGTCATGTGACTTTCATCAACAGTTCCGGGCGGACCACTTCGCTTTTTATACTTTAGGTGCCATTTTGGTACTTTAATGTTAGCCATGCACAGGTGATAAGTCGCCAAATATTATTTTATCGACATCATTTCATCTACATTATAATAGTTTAAGTCATCAACTGTCATAAACAAACGCGGTCTGATCCCTTCGCCTTTCATATAAAAGTTTGGCGCTCATTGCATAAACAACAACATCCGGCTTACCATATCAAGCAAAATAACGATACTTTGGCGCTACTTAAGTAGCCGTTGCGTACCCATTGGCGTCAGAAAAAAAAATCACGCCAATTTGGGACCGTATATAACATCTGTGCCGAAAGTTTTCCATTTTGATTAAAAAATCATTTTTTTTTTCGAATAAAACTATATAAAAATTGTCATGGTCGCAAATGATTCTTTGTATTGTTACGCTGGCTGGGTGCAAGTCTCGCCAATAGCTTTTTTTTTCTAATTGCCAGTTAGCATATTTTTTATTTTTCAAGTGGTAAATTAAAACATTGATTTGAAGTTGAAATTAAATGTCAGGGTTTGTTGCATTATTGGGAAGAGTTCCATGTTGTGTGCTGGTTGGCGCGATTGGCGAAGGAATCCAAAATGACGCCAAAACAGCCATTTTAGCATCTTATAAAATTTTTCTGGATGGCGGAAAAACATGGTCCTTAAATATTTGTAAACACATATATATATATATATATTTAATAAATGTTATAAATGTCATATGTTAAAAAAAATAGAAAGTTTATACAGATAGTTTTATATAAATTACGTATAGAGCGGGTTCTCATGTCAAGCACATAAGTCGTATGTTTGTTGTTCAATAAATAAATAAATACGTAAAAAGATATACCTTATACATACATAATATATATACACCTATAAATAAATATTATGTACTTATATATAATTTCATGTATTTATTATATTTATTATACATGTCAAATTCAAACAAAAGTTATATATTTTTTCGAAAAATATAGGCTAAACGCAAAAAAAAAAATTAATAAAGTCCATTCCAGAAAAAAAGCAACCCTAAAGGCTGGCGATCTCAACCACATCGATTCATTTAATGCCAAAAAAACCAGCACACAATATGGAACTCTTCCTGCATTATTTAACATTTGGCCAGATGTGATGTGCGCATCGCAGGTTTGGCGGGATTTTTCTTTTTTTATGAAAATTTGGCAAAAACCTCGTTTTCGAATACCAGTTACATATGCATTTTTGGTATTACTTAGTTATCTCATCGACCAAAAATCTATTGCCAAACTATAAGATTAAATGTCAAAAATGGTTGATCTTAAATGTCACATTCACTTGACTTTAATCAAGTTATGCGTCTTTACGTCATCAAGTGATTTTTATTTCGATGTTTTATTTGTATATTTATTAATGTTATACTAATTTATTTGTTCTTTCGTTATTTAAAATAAAAATTATGTCATTTGTATAATTTTGCGAGTGTTTTGGCGATTTATATATAATTTGGCGAAATTGGTCGACGAAATAACTAAGTAGTACCGTATTTTTTAATTATTTTCTATTATTTTCTAAAGGAAATATAAAAAAATAATTAATAATTATAGAACAAAATAATTTATATAATTTATAAAAAGAAATAAAAGTAAATAAACATTTATTATCAAATAAACAACAATAGCTGGGTTACCATGTCAACCTTTTCTGAAATATGAAAAAAAATATCTGTTTGATTAAAATTTGAGTTGCCATCATTAGAAAAATGTATATAAAATTAGTAAAAAATTAATATTTCGAAAACTAATTCGAATTTAAAAATTCTAATACCAGTTTTGAGATCTGCGGATCAATGCTGATTTTTGGTGTTAATTTCATTGCAAAGTATTCCATATTTTAGGAGAAATCGCTTGAAACATAATCAGTTGTTTAATCAGTCGATTCATATATCCGTTTCATAAATTCGTTTCATTAGGATTTTATATATACGAGTTGCAACCCGTCGAAATTCGACGTACTAAAATGTTTGAAAGGAACTGTCAGATCGAAATTATAATAAACCTACAAAAATAATTACAACAAAAAAATCATCTTACATTAGTTGTCTAACTCTTAAAACCTTAAAAGAAATAATATTTTAAACCCAAAATTACCAAAACATTATTTCTACAAACTTCAACTGCTTAAATTATTGAAAAATTAAACTGTATTAGATTACGTAATCAAGATGAGTAATTATGATGAAGTTATCGATGGAGCTCTTATGTTTGTTTTTATATGGGATGAAAAATCAGTAAAAAGTATTTCACTTTGTCACATCATAAAATTTTCCCCCATAAAATCTAAACTGTACGTTATTTTCACATTCTCGTAATTTACATACGCACCACTCAAATTCACAATTTGAAAATATTTTAACGCGCAAAAGAATAGATTATTAATGAATGCATTTCCAAAGTTAAAGTCACGTTTGTCCGATACAACTTTTCATGTGAACATTCGCACAAACCTCAAGTTCTAATCTTAGTACCCGCGAAAAAAAATTCAGAAATTTGACTTTAGTTGTCATAGTATTCGCCATTTATAGTATTGGTCAAATATATAGTTTTATCAAAAAAAATGATCGTTTTGTTTTAAATATATCATTTTTACTCAATGAATCATTTTGCCGAGCGTCTCAAACTCATTTATCAGCGTAATGTAAAAATATTAAAAATGTAGCTGATTTATGAAGAAGAATGCGTGTTTTATTTAATGTCTGACATCATTTTCTGTTCAAAAATTATAAAAAAGTTACTTTTATTTGTAATGTGAAAATGGCATCAATAAGGATATAATGAATAAAAATAATAAACCATGAATATTTTCCCTTTACTTTCAATATAAATGGAGTACTTCAGTTGCCACAATTACAAAATTTGTATTAAAAACTACAAAAAAATTAATATCTCAAAAACAAATTGAGATACAGCTTTCAAACAAATAGTATTTAAAAGAGAATTTTTTTCCTTATATGACGGTGTAAAAAGTTAAAATGTGTGATGCATAGAAGTTTAAAAATTTGCAGTACAGAAAATGCAAAACCAAAATTTTATTTCAAATTTCAAAGTGTTGCCATTCGCAAAATGACGCATGCGTTACGCACAGATATGTTTGTCCTTTATAATATAGATATGGTAGATGTATATTATTTTTCATCGGGGGTGACACTAAATTCTTAAAAAGCAGAATTCTTGTTTTCTAGTTCTATAATTCATTGATTTTGGGCAAACTTCTCTCGCAATCCATCAAATTTGGACTGCAAAAGTTATCAATATGCTGGTAGGTCTTTGTATCAGTAAGAGAAATAATGCATTCGGGAAAAGCCGAAATTAAGTTTGTGATATATTGTCATATTGATGCAGTAATAAAATAATTGTTAAGTTATGGAAAAATATATTTTCTATTAAATAATAATAAGTCGGAAATTATACGTCAAACGTGCAAATGAGGTACTATAACTAGTTTTAAAAATATTCAGATCCTGGGGCTATAGCTGTTGCACTCTTATGAAAAAATGCATGAATACAAACATTATTACAATTAAATACAGGGTGAATACAAAAGGTGGACTCGATTTAAAAATAAAAATCATATTTCCGAAATTACTGCACATATTATAAGAAGTGATACATAAATTTAAAAAGAAATATACCAAGTTTCTTTTCAGTTACAAATGTTCGATGTGTGACATTCTTTTTTACGGCATTGGTGGTACATAAACAATGTCTTTGACACGGCCAGAACTTGAAAAAATGCATTTGTGCAGCATTCAAAATCATTGACAGAGTGATGCTACAAAATGTTTTGAACGAACTGGATTACAGATTGTAAGTATGCCGTGTAACAAGAAGGTCACACATCGAACATTTGAAACTGAAAAACACTTGGTATATTTCTCTTCACTTATTATAATATGTGTAGTAATTTCGAAAATATGATTTTTTATAATCGTGTCCATCATTTGTACTCATCCTGTATATTAAATTCAGTAATACGGAAACAAGATGACTCCATCTTAAAGAGTGCGTAATCACCATGGCTACCTAGAATTATTACCTACCATGGGATATAATTGAATTAATTATGTATAATAGGACTTAATAGAATGGAGAAAACTTTTATTAATATCTTTTTAAGTTTTGATTCGATTTTCATAGAATTTGATATGACTCGAAAAAATTCTGCAACGATTATAACTATTACATTTCAAACCATTCGGTTGGGGAATTTTTGCGCTGTTATATGAGGACAGACGGTGACCAGACGACTATTAGGTGCTACTTATTTATAGAATTACAAACGCACCCAATAAGGTAGATGGAATTTTCTTACTACAAAAATGAGGAGCTTTTAAGAGTAAAATGTTGATTATAATACATACATAAAATAAAACAAAAAGTTCAAAAGCACTTTTAAATGGATATTTAAAGAATGACTATAAGTTGAATTAAAAACAGTTACGTATGATTTAATTATTGAACTTATCGGATTTTTTAAAAGTTAGTCTACAGTTCATCGTAATTATCTGTTTTAAAAATAAATGCTATGTATCATTGAAATATTTACTGTTTTGATGTTTTAACGTTTCTTTCTTTCTGCGTTTTCTCTACACTTAATTTCGCTACCCACGTGCTGTACGGTCGTGAAAAATAAATTAGCACTCCCTACTAACTATAACTCAAATATTCGTATAAAAATGTGGCTGATAAAAATTGATTATAAATAATGCTTACTAAAGAAAATAAGTTAAAACTAGTGTGAATGAATAAGAACAAAAAATCTTCTTAAAACATCATCAAAAAATTTTAAATGTGCTAGGCCTTTCGAAAGATCTGAATCTTTCGAAAGTCAGTCTTCCTGCTGCTTTCATAGTAGAAGGACGTCTTCTTTACGCCTGACGAAGAAAGACTCAGATCTTTCGAAAGGCCTAGGGCATTTAAAATTTTTTGATGGTGTTATAAGAAGATTTTTTTGTTCCTAACGCTTACTAATTATTTGTATACTTAAGTTTCGCTTAGGGGGAAGATGTCCTCTAGATATAGAAAATATATCACATTTTAAACTTTTAACAATAACAGCCAATTATGACATGATATTTGGATTCAACACTCACATTTACCTTCGTATAATAAATAGAAAGTGTTTCGGTTAACAAGTATAGGTGTTAGGCAATTTAAAATTGGGAACTCTTAATTATGAATTATTCCGAAACAAATTGTAATGCAGATAGTTTTTTTTTTTTTTTTTTTTTTTTAAACAATAATTCAAGTATTATTTTTCAGAATGACCTGTAATTTTGAAATCGCATATTTCAAGCTTCTTGAAATTGATTTTAGTTTAAAGAAGTTATAAGTTATAAGTCATTTTTTTTTTAATTATAAGTTATAACTCATTTTTTTTAATTATAAATTATAACTTCTTTAAAAAATACATAAATTATAACTCATTTTTTTAATTATAAGTTATAACTCACTTTTTTAATTATAAGTTATAACTCGTTTTAAAAAAAACATAAGTTATAACTCTTTTTTTTTTATAAGTATAAGTTATAACTAACTCATTTTACTCTTTTTTGAAATGTTTACTTTGATATTAATTTTCCCGAGAGATGACAATTGTAACATTTAAAAAAAATAGAAATAGATTTCTAGAAGCTTCAAATATGCGAATTCAATATTACAGCTGATTCCGCTTAATGCCTTTCGAGCTTTGGGGCTTAAGGGGACTCTTCACTCACTTGAAAACACCCGCTTCGTAATGTTAAACCAATGGGAAGGTTGTTTTCGAATTTCTCGTTTAAATTTGAATATTTTTAAACAATTTTTTTGCATAGGACAGCTGAGTTTAGTTGAGGATCGTTTAATATGCTATTTTTAACACGTTCCAACAAAGCTGAAAAGTGTTTATAACTTTGGTTTGTCTGTCCGTCTGTCCACGCTCTAACTCTCGTAAATATGCTTGGATCGTTCTGAAATTTTTGGATGTTAGTGACCTCTACCATAGCACGTTTCCTATTTCAAATGAAGTTTGTAGCATGTTTAGTTCATTTACATGGACAGTCAAAAGTTTTCCGTTACATTAATGCCAATGGCAAAAAAACGTTTCAAACGATTTTTAATGGTGTTACACTCTTTCAAACATAGGAAAATTGATATTCATTTATGAAGTCCACTAAAATATACATTCTGTTGAATATGCGGTGCAAAGAGTAGTTATTGTTCATTTACAGGGCCACACAAAAGAATTCCGTTCATAATGGTGTAGGGGGAATTGTTTGCGGTGTATTTGAAAAGATTTCAGATACTATATTGTATCTGAATTACTGTATATTAGTAATGATTGCTCGAGATGCATTTTTAATTATAATATGCGCTTTTTTAACTATATTTATGCATACTACACTGGTGAAAACAATTAAAGGGACAAATGTTTTTTTTTTTTTTTTTTTTTTTTTTTTTTTTTTCAATTAAAAAAAAAATTAGCAAAGCAAATAAAACCAAACTTGGCCAAAATATCCTTCGATATAAGACCAATGTATGGGGAAAAAATGGGCACAATCTACACCCTAAATAAGGTAACTGGCCACGTGTCCAGCACAGCAGCTGACTGACACACTGCCACTCAGAGAAAAACATGTCTAATAGAGTTTATAATCGTCTGTAACAACTACACAACTCTCGCATTGGCGTTTCATACTGCTTACCAGGGTCCTTATCAATCTCTGTGGCAATTGCACCCACTCTTGCACCAAAGCACCCTTGAGCTCATCGATGGTCGTTGGAGCTGGTCTTCGAGCTGCAATTGGTCGTCCAAGGACGTCCCATATCTGTTCGATGAAATTAAGGTCAGTGGGCATCATAGGTCACTCCATTCGTTGAATATCCTATGATTCGAGGTATTCATCCACCAACTGATCCCTATGTGGACGGGCGTTATCGTCCAAAAATACGAAATTTTGTCCATATGCTCCGCGGAAAAGTCTCAAAGAGGGTGCAAAGATCTCGTCCCTGTACCTCTGACCTGTCAGAGTACCTCTATCAAACACATTATGGTCTGTACGCCCGTCTGCCTTGATGCCTGCCAGGCCATCAAACGACCTCCCGCATAGTGATCATTTTCGACAATTTTAAAGGGCCGATATTGACTCTCAGGTTCTCTCCATATGAAAACACGTCTCGAGTCGCTGTCCAGACTGAATCGCGACTCATCACTGTACAGAACCCAACCCAAACTATCCTCTGCTCAAGACAGGTGTTCTCAGCACCATGCTAGACGGGACTTTTTGTGGTTCACGGTCAAAGGGATGCAGACTACAGGGCACCTGGCATACAGGCTACTTGCATTAAGTCTCTGCTAGCCTGTTTTCCGTGAAATAGATGTTCCTCTAGCATTATACGGGTGACGAGACAGTTGTGTCGCTGTCGCGGACCTATCCCTTTTGGTTAAAAGTCTCAAATAATGGTTTTCAGCTGGCATTAAGTCTCTGGTAGCGTGTTTTCCGTGAAATAGATGTTCCTCTAGCATTATACAGGTGACGAGACAGTTATGTCGCTGTCGCGGACCTATCCCTTTTGGTTAAAAGTCTGAAATAATGGTTTTTAGCTGGCGTTGTTGCTCTTTTTAGGCCTTGACCAGGTCGGGGGATCACTGTTTCGGTCTCTGTGAACTGTTTCCACAGAGTAGACACCACATTTCACGGAACAGCGATGTCCTTACAACAGGTAGCCTGTGATTGGCTGGCCTATAGTCTTCCAACAATCTGCCATCTTGTGGCATCATCTAGATGATGTCGACTAGCCATACTAACGATGGGTTAACAAAGAAATTCAAAAAACAAGAACTGGGTTATGCTACGATGCCACAAAACGTCCTTCCGCTACAAGCTTCGGCGCGGCGGTCAAATGAGGCACCTCTGCACAAACGAGATCACAGCGTCACTGCCTTATGACTACACACACCACAGCGTGGCAGGTGTGTGCGCGACGAGCTTAACTATCATCTGATACCTTATTTGCGTATAGGGATAACTTATTTTTTTTTTAACCGTTTGTCCCTTTAATTGTTTTCACCAGTGTATAAAGTGCGTATAAATGCTATAGTTCATATACAGGGCTACAGAAATGAATTCGTAAAGGCTACTGAGTATGAGCATAAATTGCTTAAAGGTGGGTTATAAAGGAGTTATGCATTTTTACGCTGTACTGAATTTAGTTTACTAAAAAATATTTGTAGAATATAGATAAACTGATGTACAGGGCCACGAAAAGAGTTGGATACATGGCCGTCTATGGGTGGTAATTTCTTGAAATGTAATTTCAGTAGTTTTAAGAGTGTTTTAGTTTGAATTAAATTTTTAGCTAAATAGTGGCATGTAATAAAGGCACTAGGTAAACTACAGGGCTGTACAAAAGTATTCAAGTATGTTTCCATTTATTAGTATAAATTGCTCAAAGGTGAATTTCAACCTGTTATGCATTTTCTTGCTAAACTGAAATTTCCCATTATATAGTAATATATATCAACCTACAATCAAATACAGGGCTGTTCAAAGGAATTGGAATACACATTTGGCTATGGACGGTAACTACTGAAATCAGGTTTTTAAATGTTTTATGCGTTTTATATAAAATGTTTACTTAGTTATCTTATTTACCTTATTTCCCTAAATAAGAAGTTTTGTTAAAGCATTCAGGATGTGTTGGAAAGTGTTTCATAATCTATGCTTAACGCATGATTTTTCTTGCTTGTTTACTTTTTGATTTTGGTTGCTGATTTTTTTAATAAAGGTACTTTCACTTTCCGAATCGGTTTCGAAACTAAAAGTACCTTTTAAAAACAATGTGCAAGCAGAATCTAAAAAGTAAAAGGCAATCATATTAATGACTGGGCTCAGCTATCCTAAGCAAAAAAAATCATTTATATATATTCAAATATAAACGAGAAATTCGAAAAGAACCTCACCATTGGTTTAACATTACGGAGCGGGTATTTTCAAGTGAGTGATAAGTCCCGTTAAGAGAAAAATTCCTGCATTGCAATCTGTACA
Source organism: Maratus speciosus (assembly GCA_963932465.1). Classification (NCBI taxonomy): domain Eukaryota; kingdom Metazoa; phylum Arthropoda; class Arachnida; order Araneae; family Salticidae; genus Maratus; species Maratus speciosus. Next base: position 403,824,005 of record OZ010798.1, on the reverse strand, counting down.
CATACGCATACACACACACATATATATAAAGACCTATCTTCATTATGTCCCTTCTCCTATATTTTAATTGTTGAATATCTCTTTTTATGGTTTTATTATGTACGATAACCCGAATTTTGCATTGTTTAGCTTACTGTGTCTCTTAGAAAGTGTGATATCGCACATTTTTGAGTAATTGAAGGACAATTTAACCTGATTATTCTGCCTTCATTGCACAAATATTTAAATTTTTATAATATTTTCGATTAATTCAATAATATTCAATATTTTAATATTCTTCAATTTCTTACCTCGCTTATTATAATATCTTTTTGGAGATTTGTCATAAAAGGTACGACTTCATTTTTGATTTTCATTTTACCTTTCGTGAATCATTATATACATATTCGTTCGATAAAAAAAAAATCTTATATTTTATACATGTTTATAGTAAAAATATTGGCCGATAATATATCTAAACAGATCCTCTTATCACATTTTGGCGATTTATTGTATTCTATAATTCATAGAGTTAGGGCAAAGTTAGTTTCCAATCCATCAAATTTAGACAGAAAAGGTTATCAATATTCAGGTGGTGTCTTTGTATTACGGAGAGAAATAATGCAGTTGGGATAAGCCCAACTTAAGTTTGTGGTATATTGTCACATAGATGCATCAATAAAACGAAGGTCAAAGTTTGGAAAGATATATTTTCTGAAATATAATTTTTTTATCGATGAAATTTACGTACGAAACACTGCGAAATTCATTACAATAATATGTTAAACGGAATACTTTGATATAAAACAATCTAAACTATTCATAATATAAGATATAAAACATTCAATCAATACAAATAGCTTATTAAAACGGGAATTGTACGTCAATTGTTGGAAATTGTACGTCAAATGTGACAAATGAGGTGCATTCGTACTATAACTAGTTTTGTAAATATTCAGATCTTAGTGCGATAGCTGTTGCACTGTTATGCAAAAATACTTGAATACAAAATTTATTGTGATTATATATAATAAATTCAGTAATACGGAAATAATAGGACTCCATCTTTAATAGGACGTACTCACCATGGCAACATATAATCATTACCTACCATGGGATATCATTGAACTGATTACGTATAACAGGATTTAATAGAATGAAGAAAACATATATTAATATCTTTTTAAGTTTTGATTCGATTTTCATAAAATTTGAAATGGCGAAATTCTGCAACGATTATATACAGTGAGCAAAAAAAGTATTTGCACACCAGGTAAAATTGTTGTAGCATATGTATAAATAAATAAAAAGCAACTAAGAATTAAAAATACCAACACTTTTACAAAACAAATAAACATACTTAATATCTGACTTAATAATTATATTTAAAATATGAAAACATAAAAAAGTAGCATTTGTACTGCCAAAAAAATGTTTGCACACTACCAATAAAAATAGAACTAGAGGAATTATTTATAAGTTAAAAACAGTGCTAATATTTAGTATGCACCCTTTGCTTCAATTACAGCTTGTAATCATCTGGGCATTGATTCTATTAATTTGTGGCATGTTTCACTGCTGATTTGTAGCCATTCTTCCCTAAGAGCTTGCTTAAGTTCTGATTTGTTAGACATTTTCTTTTTCCTTATTTTCACATCCAAAATATGCCATAAATTTTCAATCGGATTGAGGTCTGGTGATTGTGGTGGCGTTTTCAATTGATTTTTTATATTATAAAACAACCATAACCTCGTAATATATGCAGTGTGTTTCGGATCGTTATCCTGTTGGAAATAATATGAATTAGGAATTCCGCAGCACTATTCCAGAGCACTATTAGATAAATGATCTCGAAATATATTAATATATTATTTAGCATTCATATTGCCTTCAATAAACGTCATTTCGCCAACTCCGTTAAAAGACATACATCTCCAAATCATTACATGACCACCGCCATGTTTTACAGTTGGTTTCAAGTTTTTAATTTGAAGTATTACTGTATTTGGCTTTCGCCATACAGTTTTCTTACCATCTGAGCCAAAAATATTGAACTTGCTTTCATCGGAAAAAATAACAGTTTTCCAAAACTCTAGTGGTTTGCTGACATAAGCTTTTGCAAATTGAAGTCTTTTCACTCTATTTGTTTCACTAATAAATGGTTTTTTTCGAGGGGCTCTTCCTCGAACATTTGCATCATGAAGAATATTTCTAATTGATTGTGGTGTAACTATTGTCCCGACGTTGAAGCGACATCAACAGCCAATTCTCGAGCATTTAGAAAAAGGTTTTTGAAGATTCTTTTATGATGGCACTCCTTTGCCTGGTATTTAGCTTTCTTGGACGCCCAGTTCGCGGCTTATTTATAGTTGAACCAGTTTCTTTTTTCTTAATTACATAACAAACACTAGAAAAGTTTAGAATTAATTTTTTACCTATTCCTCGGTAACTTAATCCAGAATTGTGAAGAAATATAATCTTCTCACGGGTAGCAACAGACAGTTCACACGTTTTTGGCGCCATTAGTACAAAAACTCCCCAGAATCCCTGCTCCAGTTAATATATTACGTGACTTTAAAGTGCGGGACTAATGTACTGCGGAATTGATATGCTAAACATTTGCAAAATGTTCACATTTAATGCCTTTTTTAACAGTCAATGCTTCTTGTGCAAATACTTTTTAGGTATGAGAAAATATTAATTTATTTTTTAAAATGTGTAATATTACTGTTTAAGGAACATGGGTAGTTATTTTTATTTTCTTCTTAATTAAATAAATGAATAATTAAGAGAATAGTATCAAATTTGCTTTCTATGGCTACTTATGCAGAAAATTGCGTGCAAATACTTTTTTTGCTCACTGTACATTAAATTTCAAACCATTCGGTTGGGTATATTTTATACTCTTATGTGCAACCAGGCGGACGGAGCAGACGGCGACTATAGGAGCTACGTATTTATATAATTACGAACGCACCTAAAAAAAATTGAATACATGTGTTAGACACATATAAACACAAAAACTTCAAAAAATGAATGCAATATATTCTGCGTGAAACGCGCACTTTTAAAACAAGATAATAGATCAAAACTTACATCTGCGCGTTGTAAGCTGGCTTTAAAAACGAAAGAAAATTGAGAAAAAATAAGCGCAAGAATAATCGAGATTTCTTTAACAATGAACGAAAATAGAAGACGCGATTAGTCGAATGTATCAAATAATGATTCCAAGTGATCTGAAGTGATTCAGGCAAAAAGCTAAGTTGGATATATCGTATGTCTTCGCATCCTATTTACTATTTTTTTTATTTATTATTATTCTAACTTGTTATAATCATTTTTACTGTTTCTTTAGTATTTGTATGCTATTTATCTTACTAGCTGTTACCCGTGACGCCGTTCACATCTCCTTAGAAGAAAAATAAATACATTAATTTAGCAGAACACATCACCTACGACAGTTTAAAAATATATATTTCAGCAACTTTTAATCACAGTTTATTGGTGAGGATACGGTATTTCTTATTTATAGTGACTTTGATATATACAGTCACAAAAACTGAAATTTTTTGCAAAATACTATAAACAATGGCGAAATGAAACTGCAACCAAGGAAAAAGACGAGACCCAAGTAAAATCATAGAAATCATCGAATCTCTCTTCATAAAACAAAAAAACAACGGTGGGAGAATTCTATGACAACAGTGTATTTTGGGTGGTATTTAATGTGAAATTTGTATATGCATGCATCACATCTTGCAATCCTGTACAGAAATCTGTTATAAAAATTTCAAATGTTAAGAAAAGCAATTTAAAAAAATAAGTACATATTTTTACACTTCTAAGTGGTAACAGATATGTGGAATTAAAATCCGGTTGCCAAACTACAATTTACAATCGTGTCTCTATTATACTTCGAGCTCCCAGGCCTTAATTTCTATACTGGGCGTGGTAAAAAGGTGTTACTTCAACGCAATCATAATAAACCTTTAAGTTTTACAATCGAATATGCAATTTTCTTTTAAAAATTAAAATAATTTGTATTTTCTAAAAGTAACGGCTTTAAGAATTAACGTTCATCAAAAAGATTTTATTTCAGGCAATCGTGTTAATTTATTTGTTTTTTCAGAATAAAAATACTATTTCCCGTTAATTATGACGTCATTTGTGACACGGATAATTTTGCAGTGCATATTATTAACATTTACTATCCTTTTTATTTGAACATTTTTTTTTTCAATTTCAAATTAAAAATTAAATATTTTCTAACCGTGCGCACAGGATAGCCTATCAATCCGTGATAATAATTTTCTTTAAATAATAAGAATTAACACCATAACACAAGAACATTTTAATTTAAAATTAAAGCATTCCGTTTTATCTTTCATATATTACGTTATATTCTCCTTCTTTCTGTACTCCCTCATATACATGCAACTTGTATTATTAAGAAATACTTGCAATTTCCTTTTATTTCCAGTATGACGTCATATTCATCTTTTCTTTATTTCAATTCTTATTTTTTTTTAAATTTCATTTGGGTTTTTCAAGGGAAAATCTTTCTATTGAAAATTAATTGTTGAGGAGAGATTATTATTCCTTATTTTTATTTTTTGGCAACGAAAAAAGAATAACTGTTAAATTTTAGAGAAAAAATGTCATTTGATTCGCTACAAAAATAACGAAATTTTGAATTATGAAAAATATTTGAGTAAAATATATAAAACATAGCTTTTCATTTCTGGGTAATAATCCATGTATTTGCAAAGATACAAAGGCACTAATTCATCCGTTTTGACGTTGATTTAACTCAAACATTCACACACTTCCACATTCATAATATTTTTAGGATTAAGGATTTTGCAAAGAAAGATGTCCGCAAAAATAGCTAAATTGTAAAAGTGTGCTTTTTATGTTAATAAAGCTATTCTTACTTTTTTTATTTTTTAGAGAAGGGATATTAGCATATCTAAAAGACAAAGAAAAGAAAATATTTTTTTGTTGTTGTTAATTTTTTTCTTTTTAATCTTGCTGAAAATTATTGAACTATCTTTATTTACCATAGCACATTATCACGCAAAATAAAGCTTAAATATTCAAGTATTATTTATATTTATCTGAAAAAAATAAAATCTGTCAGAATTTTTATTCTTTTGGAATGAATATGTCAGCGAATCGTGAAGGAACAAAGCTGATGTCAGACACAAAAGATCTTAAAAATCTCTTAGGATTAAAAGCTTTATATCTGACGGAGGTCAAGATTTTGGAATCAACTCTTTAGAAATGCGGTCAAATGCGAAAATAAATTGCAAGGTCCGGTAGAAAAGATTTCAAGAAAAATATCTTCCGCTATTCAAAATTTAAATGCAGTCAAAAAGGGTGAATAATAATGCACTAGAGATGACCAGTATGATAAATTGTTTGGCTGTTTCGGCATTCCGTGTCATTTATAACGTTAAAGTTTGATAAATTTTTATTTTAACAGCTTTCGAGAAATATATCATTTAATAAACGGTTGTAAACTCTCAATAAATTAAATCATTCAGTGTGGTTATGTATTGCTAAAAGGAAAAAAAAAACAGAAACCCATTAAATCATCGATGCGGAAATACGAAGCATTTAATTTTATGAAATATTCAACTATTTTTTTAAGGACATCTGTTATTGTACCGAATTTTGAAAGAAGAAATTAAAATAACTTTTTACTAATATAATAAAAAATCATATTTGCAATTTAGGATAAATTAAAATAACAAAAAATGTTAACGCACTTGTACAAATCAAAACAATGCTCCTAATAAGGACATCAGACGATATCTTGTAGGGAACGGTCTTCGGTCAACAAATGGTAGCATATACCTTATAGTTTATGTGACTTTTGGACGTGTTCGGATAGTTTAGTTCGTATAGTTAGAATATAGATAGTTTAAGGACACCTGTTATTATACCGAATTTTGAAACAAGAAATTTAAATAACTTTTTGCTAATATAATAAAGAAATCATATTTGCAATTTAGGAGAAATTAAAATAAGAAAAAATATTAACGCACTTGTACAAATTGAAACGATGCTCCTAATAAGGACATCAGACGATGTCTTGTAGGGAACGGTGTTCGGTCAACAAATGGCAGCATATACCTTATAGTTTATGTGACTTTTAAACGTGTTCGGATAGTTTAGTTCGCATTGTTAGAATATAGATAGTTTAAGGACATCTGTTATTATACCAAATTTTGAAAGAAGAAATTTAAATAACTTTTTGCTAATCTAATAAAGAAATCATATTTGCAATTTAGGAAAAAATTAAAATAAGAAAAAATATTAACGCACTTGTACAAATTAAGGCAATGATCTTAATAGGGACGTCCGATGATATCTTGTCGGGAATGATCTTCGGTCAACAAACGGCAGCATATACCTTATAGTTTATGTGACTTTTAAACGTGTTCGGATAGTTTGGTTCGCATAGTTAGAATATAGATAGTTTAAAGACATCTGTTATTATACCAAATTTTGAAAGAAGAAATTAAAATAACTTTTTACTAATATAATAAAGAAATCATATTTGCAATTTAGGAAAAAATTATAATAACAAAAAATATTAACGCACTTGTACAATTTAAGGCAATGATCTTAATAAGGATGTCAGATGATATTTTGTCGGGAACGATCTTCGGTCAACAAATGGCATCATATACCTTATAGTTTATGTGAATTTTAGACGCGTTCGGATAGTTTCGTCCATACAGATACCGAATTCGTCGTCATTTTCGGACCACTGAATGATTTGACACGTCGTTGTTAAAAAGAGTGAGAAAAATTTCTATAAAATCAACTTAAATTATGGAAAAAAAATTTACAATCTTTGTATGATGTACGAGATAATTTAACGACCTTTAAAAATGTATATTGTAATATTCTGTAAATTAAAAAATTGTCTCGGAGCAAAACATGTGAAAAACAAATATTCCTAATAAAACAAGGCCTTATAACATAAATTTAAAACAACATTAAAAACGCCAGAATCTGTAGACATTAAGCAGACTAGTTTCGGTAGCATTTAGCGTACCGTCCTTAGTACAAAGAATAACGGAAACAGGCTCAATTACCTAGGAGAGAAGCGGATTCAAGTGAGAAGTTCATTGACTAATAGAAAAGCCGGAAAATTCGGATATCAGCCAATTTCATGCTTTCTAATTGGTCAATGAATTTCTCACTTGATTCCGCTTCTCTCCTATATAATGAAGCAAGTTTCCGTTGTTATTTGCACTGAGGACGGTATGCTAAATGCTACCAAAACAAGTCTGATTAAGGGGTCTTGTACCTTTTAAACGCGTCGAAAATTAACGAAAAACTTCAAAGTTTGAATTAGTCTATCTTCAAAACCTTTTTATGCATAAACGTGAAATTTTGAATATTGATTAAACAGATTGTGCTTTGTAATATACTACCAACAGAAATTTATTAACCCTTTACAGAATTTGTGTATTGTTGAAATCAAAATAGCTCTTTTTTTTACCCCATAAGTCATTGCGCGCATGATATCTTGAGAAAGTATGTATGGATTGTCATGAAATTTGGTAAATATACTAAACAAATATGTATGTTTAAAATGATCTACTTTTAAGTATTTACAATGGTAATATTTTTAGTTATGACTATTTTTATTCATTAAAAATACAAAATTTTTATTTTTTTTTTTTTACGAAAATATTTTTTTATGTAGTTAATGAAATAATATTAGCCTAAGAATAGATCATTTTAAATATACATATATGTTTAGTATCTTTACCGAATTTCATGCCAATCCATACATACTTTCTCAAGATATCATGCGCGCAATGACTTATGGGGTAAATAAAGAGCTTATTTGATTTCAACAATACACAAATTCTGTAAAGGGTTAATAAATTTCCAATGGAAGCATATTACAAAGCACAATCTATTTAATCAATATCCAAAATTTCATGTTTATGCATAAAAAGGCTTTGAAGATAGACTAATTCAAACTTTGAAGTTTTTCGTTAATTTTCAACGCATTTAAAAGGTACAAGACCCCTTAAAGGTTACATATTCTGGCGTTTTTAACGTTGTTTGAAATTTATATTATATTGCGCCAAGTTGCATTCTAACAATTAAGGCCTTGTAATGCCTGGTCTTATTAAGGGACACTTCATTTTCATCAAATATTATCATTACACAAGTTCATAAAACCTTTTCTGTGTCATTATTTGTAGAAAACTATGGAATCTATCAAGAAGTTGTAAAGTGTAATCCTTTACTCCATGATTTTTTATCTTGTTCGGAAAACATTACATTGGAGTCATTTTTTGATAATTATTCATAAGAAAAAATAGTGAACAAAATATTTCTGTTGGACATAATGTCATAATGTTACTCCTGAGTTACATGACAGAAATTGCTCAAAAAATGATAAATTTAAATTATATACTTACTTTAACGTGTTTACACCGCACAATAACAACTATTAAACGAAATATTAATTTCATAATGCTTTTAATAGTTTTCAGAATTAATAATGACTACCTGATAAAGATAGGGTAAAACGCCAGTCGAGCACATTGCAAGCAGTATCAACAAAAGATGTTGTAACCTCCTCGTGATAACAAATAAGATTAAAAACAGACTTCACGACCTTAAATGAATTTTATCATACGTAAGTAACACGTAATAGTTCAACAAAAAACCAAGAACAAGCGACAAATGTAAAAAGAAAAAGATCTTGTAACTCCTAAGTTATACAATACAATTAATGTTTAATAGAATGTTTAACAAATTAAATCAACACTTTTGGCTGATCAAATCGGCAAGCCCGTAAATGCAGCAGACACAGAATATTGTATTACAAGGAGAAACTTTATTTTGTTCTACTTTGCTTAATATATCAAAATATCTGTTAATTAAGGTTAAATCATCTATTTAGAAAATTATGGTCTTATTAAAAACACATAGTTTTAATAAAGTCATTTTAAAGTAACTTTTTTTTTTCAACTCTCCCAATCAGATATAAGCAGTGACAATAGTATGTATGATTTAATTTTGTAAAAATATTTATAAATAGTACATCCAACAAAATATTTTTTATCGTGACCTAAAATCTTAACGTGGCCTTATTTGGTACAGGTACCTCACATAATTTGTACACAAATACATTAAAACGTTGCACCTTTCTCAATAAACTGCACAATTTTCATTAAGCCATTATATGAAGTGTAGCATTATTCTGATCCTCCGTAACCTTTAGTACTTTTACTAATCTCCACACGTTAAAAGAAATTTATGTTATGAAATTTATGAACTTATATTATATGAAATTGATGTCTGCCATATGGAATCATAAATTTGTATTTTGCGGGAAGTCTGTGAAAACTATTAAATATCCTAACATACCAATTCAACTATACTTCTATTATTAAATAATTAATAATAGAAATGATATTTAATGAATAATGCCTGAAGTATAGTTCTATGTTTGAAATATTTATGTTTTCGTAATATTAGTAATTTATTGTTAACTAGCTGACCCTCAAGGCGTTGCCCGGACCCGTGGTAATAACTTTAAATGAACTTCAAATTTCTATGATTTTATATCTTTAGCTCTAATTTTTAATGAAACAAATCGCAAAAAAAATATTGAATTCAAAGTATATACTATTTGGAATTTTATTTTCTGCGTAAATTGATTTTTGGAGTATATGAATACCGATAGTGAGCTAAACCGCGACGAATTCATTCAGTTTTTTACTGATTTCGTCAAAATTTTAACACATTTTATTTTGTAAAAAATATTTCTATCGTCCAAACGTTTCAAAATTTTTATAGGTGATGCAAATCTAGTCTATTGATGCTCTAAGAAGATTGTGTTAAAATACGGAAATTAATTTACTTTTAGAGTAGAAAAAATATCGTCACCGTGAGACGCGAAAAGACCTGCGTTTGAAAGTGGTAAAAATCATGTTGTTTACAACCGATTACACCATTAAATACAAGAAGGTTTCAGTTTTAAGAACATATTTTTGGTTTGTCATTACCTCTAAAATTGCGCTCTGGAGGGGCGTTGCAATACGGGGGGAAAACGTTCTTTGGAAAACGACCCTTTTTATTTATTTTTTTTTTTTCAAACGGTTAACTGAAATATTTTTTTAATTCATTGCGGTATTTAAGGCATAAAATTACAATCTTTTAGAATATTGTTTACGTATTTATCTTTAGTAAGCGGCTTGGCCAATAGAAGTTAATAAATAATGACAAAATACCCCCTAAAATTCCTTTTTTCCGAAATCCGTTTCCTCTCAATGCGTAAATAGGGCATCTGCGCATGTGAGAGCGCTTTTCCATTTCTCGGGAGAACAGAAATGAGTTTTTAAGGGGATTTGTATATTTTAATTAATAACTCAGCTAATTATTAGAAATTGAATATTCTGAGACCCCGGTGCACCAGGAGGGCCTTGGACTAAACGCTCAGACATTTTCAGCCTTGTACGTGTGGTAGATTAAAATTAGATTCTAGCCATCGCAGACAGATAGACAAACGCACACACACAGACAGAGCAAAAATTTCTTTTATCAATATAGATTGCGGGAATATAATTTGAGAAGCAATGAGTCTCAAATTAAAATGGAAACAAAAGCAGTAAAAAGAAATAGGAAAAATAGAAAATCTATGACAAAAACAGAAATTTTCTTTTGCTTATATATTCTATGTTTGTTTCTCATTTTGGAAGATGAAATTGTCGCTGTAATTGTCTTATACATATTTCCTTGTTTTATGGTGTAAGCTATTTGCTAAAGAAATATCAAGGAAATGAAAGAGATAACTTTGTTTCTGCGTGATGCATCAGCCTATAACTTAATTGACTGATGCGTTTAGCTTCTCTAGTAAATTAAATAAAACATACTTTTTCGTATCTGTAACTTTTTTGTGTTTTTTTAGTTGCTATCATGTATGTATTTTTACTATTTTCAGCTTGATAATTAGATAGTTATCCGTGGTATATCGGTATTTATAATCTATATCTATCTATCTATCTTTATTTATAATAATTAACTATTTAGTAATGCGATTTCTATCTATATATATATAAATTCAAAATACACGCATTGGAGATTATTTTTTAAATCACTGATGATAGAAACATATTCCCAAGTAAAAAAAGTAATCAAAAGAAGTATATTTTTTATCAAATCAAGTATAGCTATCAAGTTTATTTCACAAGGAGCTGTAGTCATATTAAAGAACGATTTTTTGGTTTTATAATTTATATTTTCCCATTTTTAAAAGTTCTACCAATTGTTAAGCTCGCTATTTTTCTTTACGCATATTTTTATATACAGTGTGCCCGCTAAAGTCCGTTGTAATCCCAATACTTTGTGAACGATAAGATCTACAGTCATAAAAGTGAGATTTAGGTATAGTAAAGTAGCCGTGCGCTACTGAATGAAACCGTCTAGTGCGCCACCTAGTGGGAAATTTCGGAGTTAGCATTCCTATCTCGAAAACGGAAAGAGATATGGAAAAAAAGTGATTTACAAACTTATACACTATATGGCCAAAGGTGACCGGTCACTTGTGATTTTAGACGTTTTGTCAAATATCTAGAAAAATACATGACGAATTAACATGAAACTGCAGGTGTGTAAAAGGTGTAGTACAGGTCATATATTTCCGCGAAGATTTTTTTCCCGAAACTCCATACGGGACCGTCAACAAATTGAAAAAGAACGAATATTTTTTGGATAACTCTGTAAAAACTAATGTAGCAAAAGCGTTGAAACTCGAAATTATTAATAAGTGACTTATTATAATATACTGACTTCATTTTTATGAGGATAGTATGTATACTCGTAGAGAAATTAAGGTTTTTACAAAAACAGTCCCAAATTTTGAGAAGAATTTACACAGTTCTTAATATAAAAATAAGTTATTTTCAGAAAATATGACAAACGGCATTGTACACAGTGCTCTGCAATCAGAATAAAAAAATAATAAAAATTGGATGAAAAATGAGCAGGTATACTAAAAAACATTTCACTGCGCATGCGCGAATGCAATCAAAATATAATGCACATAATGTATTAGCTAGGTACATAGAGCAACTTTTGTGAAAGTCTCAAAATCATAGCTTGAAAATTCTGAAAATAATCGTCGATGGAATAAGCTCGAAATCCGTTTTCCCCAAAAAGAAGCAAAAAGATGAGGGGTTGTATTGAGCAATACTTAAAGTTTTTATTGGTTAATACTTAAAGACCACTACATAAAACATATCAGTTATGTAGATTTCTCTTTGAAATTATAGGATGAATTAAAACATCACAACAGTATAAGACTATTATTTTTTTACAATTTAAAAATTGGTGTTATTTCATTCGCCGAATATTTGCCCAACTTTCTCACCTAATAAAATCTGCTATCCCTATTATTAAAACCAAGACCAATCAAATTTTCACACTTTGATTTGAACTGCAGCAAAATCAACAAACTCTGATGTGAAATCTCTTAGATGTAAGCACACTCAATATTTTATTTAATTACCTACCTTTGTCTGTTTTCATCATCCCTTCGTCTATAAAGGATAATGCCGAACAAAGCAAAAATTTATACCCATTAATAAGCTCAACTTTTTTTATTTATATATGCTCCGCCGTATTTTTTGCATATTAAAATAAAAAACAGTTTTATTACATACGACTAATAATTAAAGATGACTACCATAAAGCATATCAGTTATAGAGATTTCTTTTTGAAATTTTAGGATTAAATAAAACATCCCAACAACGTATTACTGTTGACTTTTCACAATCTAAAAGTTGTTGTTATTTCACTCATCAAATATTTACCAAACTTTCTTACCTAAGAAAATCTGCTATCCCTATTATTAAATCAAAGATCAATCCAATTTTCACACTTTGATCAGAACTGCAGCAAAATCAACAAAAAAGTGATGTGAAATCCCTTATATGTAAACACACTCAGTACTTTATTTAATTACCTATCTTTGTCTATTTTCATCATCCCTTCGTCTGTAAAGGATAATGCCCAACAAAGCAAAAAGTTATAGGGGAGAGTTGTACAAAACCGGGTAGGCGGGTAAAACCTGGTAGCACTGGTTCCTCCTTAATTTTAACTTTTATCTGTCGGCCAACACAAGGAATTGCTTGTCGAAAGTCATTACGGCATTTGTAGCTGAACGAAGCACTATTGTGTGCGGTTACTTTTGTGTGGAGAAATGCGTTTGAATTTCTCTTAAAAAATTATTTTGTTTGTTTCTAGGTTTTACGCATATATTAACTGTTTGCCAGAATATTAAATATTGGTAAGTACTATATTTAATTATTTGCTTCCTTGCAAGTATTTTAACAGTTTTACTGATATTTTACTATAGGACTGAGAGTAGTGACGTCTTGTTTAAAAATATGTATCACGTTGGAGGTAAAACCGGGTACTTAAGAGTGGGTCAAAACCGGGTATACCCATTTTTGGCCTACACTCATGGAATGATTTTTTAGGATAGTTAATACTTTAGCATGGAGTTTTAAATTTCAAATTAATGCTGTTAAATAATGTTAACCCTTTGGTGTGTTATCCATAGCACCTCTAAACTATACTACAAACAAGAGGTGAGGAAGTGGTTACTTCCAATACTGAGCGATCTGTAACAATTTTAGAAAATCATTCAAAGCTGCTTTTAGAGCAGTAGTTATAAATACTCCAATCAGACAGTTTGAGAAGACAGGGATTTTTCCTTACAACAGCGATGTTTTCCCTCTATTTGCTCTTTTGGAAATGACAGAGAAACCCATGGAAGTCATGATAAAACGCCTAAGTCTACGCAGCCATAGGTTGGCATAGCTGCAGCAATAAATATTTATGAAATATCACAGGATAATGAAGCTCATCTTTCCACATTTAAAAGTGTCGACATCATACACACAATTGTTGACAAGATCCAGCTTCCTCTATCGAAATCTGATATAGTGTAGCCAGCAATATGCAATTCCAATTTCAATTAAAATGTTATTACACCTCCTACAGGAAGGCTTTAAGAATGAGAAAAAAGGTGGCAAACGAAGTGGGAATTGTTATTTTAACTACTTCACCCTACAAATTAGAGCTCGAAACAGATATTAAAGAGAAAGACAGTCTGAAAAACGAAAAAGGAAGATTCTTAAAAAGAAAATAAGAACCAACAAAAAAACAAACCAAAAAAGGTTGATGAGGCATCCTCAGAAGATGAAGAAGATAATGAAACATGAATGTTTTGCAATGAGCTTTACTCCAATTCTAAATCCAAAGAAAGTTGGATACAATGTGTGAAATGTCACGGATGGGCACACGAAGCATGTAGTATGAAGGCGAATATGACAATAAATTTGTTTGTGATTTTTTGCAGTTAAAATAACTCTAAGACTTTCACTGTAAAATAAGTAGGCATATACAATGTAGATAATTTGCTACAGATTTATTTTTGACACATGGGAGAACACATGTGCAATTTCGTTTTGTTAATTATAACAGAAAATTATTTTTTTACTATATTAAACAAGATTTTTAAAAAAGAAAATGAGTTTTCCACGAGTTTTAAAGGGGTACTCGGTTTTACCCAACCAGTGGTGTAAAACCAGATTTTTACATATATCTGAAAAAAGCTATTTTTTTATATAATGAATTACATTTTTTACTGAAAAGAGTATGTTTTAATATAGCCAAAGATTTATTTAAAATGAAAAACGGTGTTTAGAGTTTGTTTTCCCATTTGATTGCATTTAAGAACAACAAACATTTATGGTACCCGATTTTGCCCCACCTTCCCCTACCCATTAATAAGCTTAATTTTTTTGTTTATATATGCTTCGACGTATGTTTTGCATATTAAAATAAAAAACAGTTTTATTACATACGACTAATACGTAAATGTGACTACCATAAACCATGTCAGTTATGTAAATTTCTTTTTGAAATTTTAGGATATAAAAAATCATCCCAACAATATAAGGCTATTGTCTTATATTATTGTCTTATCTTATTGTTATTTCACTCGTCAAATATTTACCAAATTTTCTTACCTAAGAAAATCTGCTATCCCTATTATTAAATCAGAGACCAATAAAATTTTCACACTTTGATCAGAACTGAAGCAAAATCAACAAAAAGGGGGGGGTGAAATCGTTCAGATGTAAGCTCACTCAATATTTTATTTAAACTCCTAACTTCCTATTTTTTTATCATCCATTCAAAGCATATCAGTTATATAGATTTCTGTTTGAAATTATAGGATGAAATAAAACACCACAACAATATAAGACTATTGCTTTTTTTTTCACAGTTTAAAAGTTGTTGTTATTTCACTCATCAAATATTTGCCAAACCTTCTTACCTAAGAAAATCTGCTATCCCTATTATTAAATCAAAGATCAATCAAATTTTCACACTTTGATCAGAACTGCAGCAAAATAAACAAAAAGGTGATGTGAAATCCCTTAGATGTAAACACACTCAATATTTTATTTAAACTCCTACCTTTCTCTCTTTTCATCATCCATTCGCCTCTAAGGGAAAATGCCGAACAAAGCAAAAACTTCTACCAAATGTTGGGATAACCAATTTATATCTTCTTTATTCTCGTGAAAGAAAGTACGCGAATGCACTTCTGTAATCGAAGTGCCCCAGTACAAAAAGTCGAAGCCTCTTAACTTTATTTGAGCTCTTTTTTATATACCCTCTGCTGACCAATATTTTCCTTTGGGTAATAGTGCGATGACCAAAAATGTAAGAAACATGGTGTAAGTAAATAGAATTTTTTTTCTCTTTCAAGAAGTAGGTGTTGGTTTTGGAGTAAGTATTTTTTTCTTGTTATTTATTATTTTTACGATTTCTATATGTTGTTCACATGTATCAGTTTTTGAGGTAAGGATATAGTAGTGTTTCTGAAACAGATCTATATGAATATTTTTAGTGTAAACTTAGGTTGTTTCAATTCGTATACTTTTATACATGCTCTTTTCAAATAGAAATATTTATAATAAATGCCAAAATTAACTTTCTTCGGCTATTTTTCAAATATTATTCAAATTTAAAATATTTTTACAATGTTGCGCGCATAATCAATATTAGAGAGCATTATTTTTTTATTATTAACCCCTTAACGGTCGCTTAATATTTGGAAAAACCATAAAAAATGTAGCTATTTTTTATTGCAGAAATTGAATAATTATAAGGCTTCTAAATAAAATATGCAATTAGATTTTTTAACACTAGAAAGACGGCGAGCGGTCATTTTCACCGCTACCAAATGAATATAGTTAGGTTCGAACCAAAAATTTCTTTATAAATCTAGTTTAAAAGATACAAAAGCTAAAAAGTCTAGTTAAGTAAATAAGTTAACAATTTAAAATAAAAATTCTGGTATGAAATATTTTTTTGAAATTTGAGTAAAATTCCCCGTCTTTCTAGTGTCATGGTGGAAGAAAACAGATGTTATAGAACAAATTCATATTTTTAGAAAAGCCAACATGCGAGGATTCTGTGTCTTAATGTTTGTTTTACACCATACAAAGGAATGCAAATAAGACCTTTATTTTTCACATTTTAGACCTTCATTTATCTTCATGACCCAATTTTTACAAATAATATTTGAAATAATATATATATAATAAATTTTAATTATTAATAATTTTTTTGAGTGTGAAATATTTTGGAACATGCAATATTAAGTCCAACATCACAATCAGTGCCAAAAACCAAACCCAAACAGTAATATTCAAAGGCATCACACGGAAATTACTTTTAAATTTTTCTGGTTTCAAAGTTTTTTCCAGTAATTAAATCTCCAGCCCGGAAATATGACGGGCACGAGAAATAACGAAAGACACCTCAGCCCATGATATTGACGGGAACGAGAATTAAGGGGTTTATTATCTAATATTAATCAATATTAGATAATTAGATATTAATTAAAATTAGATGGTATTACCTTCATAAAATTTCTGAATCAACAATGACAAAATATGTTTTAATATATTTATTATGTCCTACTTTATGCGAATCCAAAATTTCGTATTTTTCTTCCTGATAGTTTTCAAATTATTCTTTAAAAAGTCAAGAGGCTGTATTTAGTATTTTAAATTTGTATTTAGACTATTTGAAAGGTACAGAATTTATTTATGGTGTTAAATTTGGGTATTGCTGTTGAACATTTTACAATGTTATGCGCATAATCAATATTAGATTGCATTACCTTTTGATTATTCCCCAAACTTTTGAATATTAATTATCTAATATTAATCAATATTAGGTAAATAGATATTAATTAATATTAGTTAGCATTATCTTCATGAAATTTCTAAATCAACGATGACAAAATATGTTTTATGTATTTATTATAACCTACTTTATGCTAATCCAAAATTAAAAATTTTTCTTCTTAGTCGTTTTCAAAATACTCTTTAAAAAGTCTGTATTTAGTACTGTAAATTTGTATTTGGACTAATTGGAAGGTCTAGAATTTATTTATGATTTTACCCACAAAGTTTGGGTTTGTTTTGATATGTAGAAGGTAGGTTCTCTCACCAAATTTTATATACATCATTTAAAAGGCGATTTTATTTACAATGGTTTGGTACCAGAAAATTTCTTCTACGATAATTTGTTTCGAAGTTAATAGTTGGTGTTAACATACCCCCCCCCCCTCCCCCGTGACTGTATCTATAATATTGTACTTATACATTTAAACCAGATTCATAAGTTTTGTGAACGATGGAAATTGAACTGTAATTTGACGGGTAAAAAGTTTTAGTTTTTCTGCCTTCTTTTCGGTGTAATTTTCATGATATAACTATTCGGAACAGGGAATAGATTTACTTTTTTTTATTATAGTGTAAATTTAAATGTTTTTATGTGTTTCTATAAGGATGCTCCTATTTAATATCTAAGCCATTTGTGGAAAACTTCATTATCTTATGTCACATGTTGATGAATTATGCGTAGAACAAACCCAGATGAGATAATATATATATATATATATATATATATATATATATATATATATATATATATATATATATATATATTTATATTTATTCTGATTTGACTGTTAAAATTAAGGAACCTTTACTAGAAGTATTGATAATAAGTAGAAAAAATAACATTATGGCATCCGCGCTAGTAAATATAAATTCATGTATATGAGAAAAAATTGTTTAATAAAACAACAACCATCAGTACGTTATGAATGTTTTCAAAAATATACTATTCAAAAAGGCCTCTTGAAATTTATGTAAAAGAAATATAAAAATTCTGTCATTTTTCCTAAATTTTACATATAGCATCCTCTTTTTATATCGGTAAAAAAAAGGAACTATTTGCTTCTTTTAACTTAATGTTGAAGTAAAAAAGTTTCAGAAAATATCAATTTGTACCTTACATTTCATTTTTATTCTTTATTTTAAAATAAATCAGATTTGTTAAGAGCGTATAAAGGCATTCTTTTTTGGCATTATGCTAGACGGTGCCACATTTTCTTTATTTTTTGGATGCCTCATAAAATATAGCCTAGATATATGCAATTTTATGTTCTCAATATTTTATATTGCCCCTTATCTACATAACTTTTGTATCTCAACTTATTACACCTTAGAAAAGGCAAAACGATATAATAAATTCCATATTCTAATTCAGCATTTTTAAGGTATTACAGATTTTAAAAAATTGAATCATTAAGCAGAAATTTGGCTTACGTATACATATAAAATTAGTCCTAATTGGAGCCTTTATGTAGAAGCCTTTGTTTGGAGGAATAAGTAGAAAAATGTAAACTATGCCATCTGTGTTCTTAAATAAAAATTCATGTTTATTTTTAAAAAATCGAGAAAACTACAGTAATCAATGTATATGAAAGTTTTCAAAAATATACTATTGAAAAATACCACTTTGACATTTTCCTAAAATTTATGTAAAAAAAAAACTATCATTTTTTCTGAATTCCTTTTTATAGCAGCCTTTTTTTTTTTTTATCTATAAAAGAAATTTAACTATTGGCTTCTTATAACTTAATGCTGTAGTAATAAAGTTTCAGAAATATCAATTCTTACCTTACATTTTATCTTTATTCTTTATCAAAAAAAATTTTTCAGTTTTGTTGAGAGTGTATAAAAGACATTCTTTCATGGCGTTATGCTAGACGGTGCCACGTTTTCTTTATTTTTTTGTATGTCCCATAAAATGTAGCCTAGATACATATACTTTATTTTGCTCCTTATCTATATTAAATTTTATCTCAACTTATTACACCTTAGAAAAGTAAGAAATGTGTAATAAATTCCATATTCTAATTTATCATTTTTCAGGAATTAGAGATTTAAAAAAATCAGTTATATAAACTTAGTTCTGATGTGTAGGAGCCTTTGTTTGTTAGGTAGATTTCGTATGAAATACGAATTGTAATCTTCTATTGCAATCTCATATTGCAATCTCTTATTGCAATCTATATACCTATTGCAATCGCCCTATGTCAGAATTTTTGAAACATTTTGCAAATCTACACCGATCTACCCTTAGAACCCCAAAACCACCCTCAGTAAAAAACTTTCTCTCCCTCTCTTTCTCTCTCTCTCTCTCTCTCTCTCTCTCTCTCTCTCTCTCTCTCTCTCTCTCTCTATCACTTTTTTATGAACAAGATAACTTCCATAAATAACTTCCATAATTCTGCACAAATCTCTTCTAAACTGATACATAAAATCAAGGGCATAAAATCTTGGTCAAATTCGTTAATAGGCAAACTCGAACCAAGGAGATGGAAATAGGGAAGGATTTTGTGAAAACTGAAAAAAGATACCCGTAACTTCTTAATCATAATATATAGCAAATCAGTTTAAAGTTATTATTAATTCTAAAAAAAGGGCCAAGACTTTATGTATGACAGATTTTTGATTAAAAAAAAGTTGGCTCAAGGGGCGAAAATAATAGGGTTTTGAGGAAAGAAAAATTCATAACTTCGCCAATTCTTAAGATAACAAATCCAATTAAATTTATTAATCAAATAAATTTTATTAATCAATTAAATTTATTAATAAAATTTTCTTAACATAATCTACAACTTTTATACTAACAAGTTTTTGATAGGACCAATTCATACCGCAAAAAATAAATAAAAACGAAAACAAAAAAAGGGGGTTTTGAAATAGAAAAAAATCCATAACTTCATCAATTCACAAAATATAAAATCGGCATGAATTTATTATATATATTCTTAATACTACAGCATTTACATTGACAAGTTTCTGATAGGGCTAATCCTTAGGTTAAAAATACATAGCGGTTGGAAAAAATCATCCTATTAAGGGTATACTCAAATCCAAACTTCTAATTTTCTGACTCATTTTTGCTCTCAAACGCATCCAGTTGGTAGGTTTTCCTATTCAGAAACTATATAATGTACTGTAATGGTCAATTTCGTGATAGAAGCAGAATATATTTCCAAAAATGTTGTCAAAGTGGGCATTTTGAACCGAATTTCCCAAAGCAATTGTGTTGGAAACTAAATATATTATCCTACTGAGAAAATAACTGTTGATAAATCAAGTTCTAATTAATCGAACAACAACAACAAAAAATAAATAAATAAATAAATAAATAAACAGGTCGCGTATAAATTTCTTCAAAAATCACGCCACTAAGTTTCATGTATTTTCTTTTAAAATTAAACTGAAAATGTGTCAGAAAATTTCGAGTTGTTGAGTATGGAAAAGTATTCTTTTTTAATACCGCCTTAACATGATTCTGATAAAACCAGCTGTTATAAAAAAAGGAAATTAAAAACTCGTGAAAAGCAGCCAAATAAAATTGTTAAAGTGGATTTATCTCTAATCATGATTTAGTTTTTGTTGTTGAAATTAGTACTTAAATTAGAAATCTAACGGTGCCTTTAGGCCGAGCCGGCAGGGTTTTTTTTGGGAATAATTAGAAAAATGTAAAGTACGCCATCTGTGACGTGAAGTAAAAATTCATGTATATTTAAAAAAAAAAAAAAAAAAAACTACAGTCATCAATACATCATAAAAGTTTTCAAAAACATACTATTCAAAAAGACCGCTTTGACATTTTCTTGAAATTTATGTTAAAAAATATAAAATTCTGTCATTTTCCTGAATTCTTTTTTACAGCAGACCTTTTTATATCTGTAAAAGAAATTGAACTATTGGCTTCTTTTAACTTAATGTTGTAGTAAAAAAGTTTCAGAAAATATCAATTCTTACCTTATATTTTATCTTTATTCTTTATCAAAAAGAAATTCAGTTTTGTTGAAGACTGTATAAAAGACATTATTTTATGGCGTTATGCTAGACGGTTCCACGTTTTCTTTATTTTTTATGTGCCATAAAATATACCCTAGATATATACAATTTAATGCACTCAATATTTTATTTTGCTCCTATATATAAATTTTCCACATCAACTTATTACACATTCAAAAAGTCAAAAAGATATAAGCAATTCAATATTTTAATTCAGCATTTTTAAGGTATTGAATATTTTATTAAAAAATTAATCTTTAAACATATGTCTGGTTTATGTATCCATGTAAGATTAGTCTTAATAGAAACCTTTATGTAGGAGCCTTTATAATGGATTTATGGGAACAAATAGAAAACGTACGCTACATCATCTGTACTCTTAAATAAAAATTCATGCATCTTAAAAAAATAAAAAAAACTAAGAAAATTAACAATCGTAAATATATCATGAAGGTTTTCAAAGATATACTATTCAAAAATCTTCCTTGATATTTTCTTGAAATTTATTTGAAAGAAATATAGAACTGTAATTTTTCCTCAATTATTTTTATAGCAATCCCTTTTTATTCAATTAAAATTTCTCTCAATTAAAATTATAACACTTTGTAATAATCACCGTAAAATCAAAACAATACATAGGACGTGTTTCAAGCTTAAAAAATAACGGCCCGTCATCAGCTACTTTAAACACGTGTCCGCAAAGCAGACCTGCCAACTGCTACGAAAAAATCGTAGTTGCTACGATTTGGACCTATAAACTACGATGTTACGAAAATCGGTCTTAAACTACGATTTTTTGCAAAAAACACAAATGCATTTTTTTGTTTCTAGTTGCGATTTTTATCAAACGCAGCATATTTTTCAAGGGGGGGAGGGTGTTATTTGAAGGGCAATGTTTGAAATAGTGTGCAAATTCGATTTGCGCACAGAAAAGGGATGTCCTGCATAAGGAAAAATGTTGTGCAGTATTACCTATGATTCTTCTGCAAGTATATTTTGAAATTTCTTGGAAGTTCGCGATTTTTTTTTTTCCCTTGCAGAATAAAGGAATTTCTCCAATTGGGAAAAAATTGTGAATATAATTGTGTATAAAAAATTTCTGAGGGAAAAAATTGCTATATTGAGTTGAAAGACAAACCTTATTCCTTTTACGAATATCAAAAGATGGCTGCAAAACACGAAAAACCAACCAACCAACCTCTAGATTAATTTTAATTTTATGTGCTACGATTTCTCATTTTCAAAGGTTGGCAGGTCTGCCGTAAAGGTACAAGGTTACAAATGCACAGAAAGGGAAAGAAGGAGACATTACAAAGCGTTCGACAGATGACGCTAGCAGTAAAGTAAAACCAACACATTTCGAATAACTTTCAAAATTTCTAAAATCCTGTCTTGTTTAAATTTCAAAGTTATCTACAAACCTATCAATAAAATTAAATATCTTCTCTCAAAGATCCTATTTCTACTGAGAACCGGTGGGGCGTTTATTTTATTCCTTGCTCTTGCAATTTAGATTATACTGGTCAAACTAAGAGAGCTTAAGGGGTCTCAGGACTCTTAAAGATCTAAAATTTTCGAAATTTATTTTTCTTTTATATGTTAAACTTCTTTGTTTTCTGAACATTTTGATATAATTGTTATCTTGAAATTTCCATTAGAACAGAAGTTATGGCATTTAGAATTACACTCGCTCAATAGCTGAAGCGGTGTTTTCAAAACTTTGAAGTCATTTTTCTCCAAATGACGTTTTTGGGCATAACGCGCACGATATCTCAAAAACTTCTGAATATTTTTTCATGAAATTTTCAAAACATATGTTTTATGTTTGTCTGTATAAACTGAACCTAAAATTTCCTTTTTATTGTAAAAAGAAAATATTTTTTAGGGGTTTATATTGTTGAAATTTTCTAAATTTTGCATTAGCTAAATACAACTTTGTATTACAAATATAAAAATGCTTTAAATACAAATTTATTTAGGTTCAGTGTAATTATTATAATCTGAGGTATACGTAGGCACCAAAATTTTCATTCTAGTTGCGAAATTTATTTTGTAATCGTGCGCATAAGCTGTTACGCCAATTTTCTGCTCGTCAATTGTCTGACAGTTTTGAGCCTCCTGTAAATGCTAATTCTGCATCTTGCAATTTTTGAAATATTTGAAATGAAAGAACATACTTGTATCTTTCATTCCCATTTAAAATTGTGTCTTAATATCAAATACATTTTAAGATATTAAATTTTGAAAAGGGTCATTTTTTTTTCATTTTTTCCCAATTTTAAGAGTCCTGAGACCCCTTAAAGTTCAGATTAACCATTGTCGGCGCAGAGGTCCCACGTCGGGACCACTATGAAAGGTTTGAAATGTGTGTGGTTTACAATGAAAGGTTTAAGGCAACGAGTTCTTAATTTCTAAAAAAGTTGTTTGTAAATTCCGGTTTGAGTCAGTCATTTCATCATTTTACGAACAGAATTTATCTGTGCCGGAAAGGGTTAAGCGAGCACCAAAGATATATTTCAAATCAAGAAATGACCAAATCTTCTATTGCCTCTCACTGTTGGAGTTCCAGCTCATGTTTTAATTTCTCCATGGCCAGAATTATTTCTTCTGCTGTCTCTCCCACTCACTTGGATATTCACGAATCTTATTTTGTTTTAAAAAATTCTGATAAACTTGTCAATGATCTTTCATCATCTCGTTTTCTCTCTGCAGCTTGGAAATTACTTTTGTAATTCTTTCACTCTTTTCTTGTCTCTTTTCATTTTTTATAGCTTAAAAAAAGAAATAAAATCTTTTTTTTTCTTTTTTTTTATCGTTATTATTTATTTTTCTGTATTTTATTATTATTATTATTATTATTTATATTTACTTCTTTATTTATTTTAATTTTGTTTATTTCCCTTTCTCTTTTGCAAACGTTTTCTATCATTGTGGCAACACTTTCCAATTCTGCGTGCGATTCTCTGTGAATAGTTTTTACCTTATTGCAAGCGCCATTTGTCGCACTCTTTGTAATCTCTGCTTCTTTCCCTTTCTGTTCATCTGTGACCTTTTCCCTTTACGAAAACGTGTTTAATGTAGCTGATGACGGTCTGTTAATTTTCAAGCTCGAAACGCGTCATATGCATTGTTTTGATTTTATGGTAATTTTTCCAATGTGTTATCATTTTAATTGTGAGTTATCGCCAATTTTTTGGTGCTCTTTCTACTTGTTTTATATCTCTAAAAGAAATTGAACTAGTGGCTTCTATTAACTTAATGTTGATGTAAAAAATATTCAGAAAATATCAATTCTTACTTTACATTTTTTCTTTATCAAACAATTCTTCAATTTTATTGAGGGTGTGTAAAAGGCGTTCTGTTACGGTTTGTGCTAGACGGTACGACTTTTCCTTTATTTTTTTGTGCATCTCATAAAATATAGGCTAGATATATAGACGTAAATGCGCCCACAATATTATTTTACTAGCTATCTGTATAATTTTCTGTTTTAACTTATTAAACGTTAGATAAGTGCAAAATTTGCAACAAATTCAACATTCTAAACCTGTACTTATTAGATATTAGAAATTTAAGAAATGGATGCAATAAACATATATATGGCTTTCATATACATTTAAAATTAGACCTAATAGAATCCTTGATGTATGAGACTCTGTACTGAGGTTAAGTAGAAAAAATACACTATGTCGTTTGTGCTGGTAAGCAAAAATTCGTGTATATTTAATAAAAATCTTTCAATAAAGAAAAAATTGTTAGTGAGTATTCTAAAAAATACATATTATAATGTAAAATATCTAATATAGTTATCCATTAAATAAATGGTTTTCATCTGTATTCTGTAACCCGGGAAGCCCGGGTATATGGGGGTTATATTCTCACAGTTTTTGTCTTTTAAGTCCCTGGATAATATTTTTTTTTTTTTTTTTTTACATATTCTTGTGTTGTTGTTTTTTTAATTTCATATGCTGGGGAACATCCCATTGCATGACTGCATAACAATGTTAACGAGATAAATAAGTTT
Organism: Maratus speciosus; assembly: GCA_963932465.1. Lineage (NCBI taxonomy): Eukaryota > Metazoa > Arthropoda > Arachnida > Araneae > Salticidae > Maratus > Maratus speciosus. The sequence goes on along the minus strand of OZ010798.1, from coordinate 403,798,693 downwards.
TGGACGATGTTGGGGGTCCAAATATCCAAGAAAACTCCTATACCGCCCCGTGTCGCTGATGCTCATTTATAATTTTGGAGCTGTCTGTATAAAATTGTTTCAATAAAAATAATTATGTAACTTTTTTCGAATCTGGGGCTATTGTGTTATTTAAATATGTAGCAAAAAATTAACCTGCGCACTTTTTTTACAGTGGTTATTATTTTTTAACTCTGTCCCTGGGTTTTAGATTCCTTACCGTCCCTCTTCCAAAATTATACAGAAATCACTTCAGATGCAGCCACAGAATTTTTTTTCAAGTTTTTTCTCATGCAGAAGTATCCTAGAGAAAGAATGTCTGAAATTCTTTGACAGGAAATTTACTGCAGAATTTATATCAGCATTTAAATATCAATTTCAAGCATCGTGGCTTTATTGGTAGTCTTACTGTCTTCAAGGCTTATCCCTGCATTTTTCGAGGTAAATTATTTTTTTTTTTCAATTTAATCTAATGTTAATAATTTTTTCTAAAAATCTATCATTATTGTGGCAATCACTGAGTCTTAACATGATTTGCCTAAAAATAGGTGATCATTTTCTTTAAACCAATCCTTACCATCCCTTTTTTCCTCATCACCGTCCCTTTTTTCCTATACCGCCCCTTTTTTCCCTTATCGTCTCTTCTTTAACACCCCTTTAAGACAATGTTAGGATAACTCTAGAATAGAAGGCCATAGCGGAGAGATGGCCATTCTAAATATCTCCAAAATTTGATCATAGATTGCAATATAAACATTGTTCGTATGAAATAGTTCAACAAGTTTATTTATTGCGACGTGCAGTTGTGTTTTTCGATTATAAAAAGTAAGTGTAATTTTAATTCAAATTAAATAGGTGGTTGAATAGTTTTTTGACTTAAATATCTGTACGTTTTACAGTACGTACATTATATATATTTTTTACTATATGGACTTTTAAGACACGTATATAATCTAATCTTTACTTCTAAGAGTAAAACAAAGACGTACAATGGCTAGTGATGCTTTAAATTGGGCGATCATTAGTCCTTCAATTTCAGGATAGATGGCCACCTTTAATCAATATTCCAAAATTATACTTAGTGATGATTTTAACTAAATATAATTAAATTTAAAATAAATATATAACGTTTACGTTTATAAATATATTAATTAAAATAATTACTTAAATTTTAACTATTATAAATATTTTAGTAAAAATAATAGCATAATAAGACCAAACGATTTATTTGTTTCAGAAAATACTGAAAAATGTCGGAAACTTTCATAACAGAAGCTGATAAATTTGAAAAATAAACCAAATTAACGTAATAAACCTACAATTAACGCGAGAAAAAAAACCACGACAATTCCAGTAGCGAAGCTAAATACATTTAAATTATCAGATTCTACTGATTCCGAGTAAATATAATCGGATTAGGATCACTGTGTGGGTTGTGCAAAACAATATAATATCACATCTAAAAGGATTGTCTGGATACAATGCATAAGGTACCTGAAGTGGTTCCATGAAATGTGTACTAATTATCAAGATCTTTGCCAAGCAAGTGGTGAGATTTTACGAAAAGTGAAGTATTGAAATTATACTTCAAATTTTGTTTATTCGAGTTTTCTTCACTCATTTTCCATCATATAACTGCATCTTTACAACAAATTGATATATGTCTTTCATGAATAACTATATGAAATGTTTTTTTTTTTGCTATTTAAATTAACTTTTTCTTTCCTGTATTGGATGGCCATCTGTCCTCGGCTTTAAGGGGTCTCAGGACTCTTAAAGCTTTAAAATTTTCGAAATTTTAAATTTTTTTAGATGTTAAACGCCTATTTTTTTTTGAACATTTTGATGTAATTGTTTCCTTGAAATTCCTATTAGAACAGAAGTTATGGCTTTTACATTTATACAAGTTCAATAGCTGAAGCATCGTTTCGGAAACTTTGAAGCCATTTTTCTCAAAATGACGTTTTTGGGCATAACGCGCACGATATCTCAAAAACTTATGAATATTTTTTCATGAAATTTTCAAAACATATGTTTCATGTTAGTCTGTATAAACTGAACCTAAAATTTCCTTTTTATTGTTCAAAACAATGTTTTTTTAGGTGATTATACTGTTGAAATTTTCTTAATTTTGCATTAGCTAAATAAAACTTTGTATTAAAAAAATAAAAAAGCTTTAAATACAAATTTATTTAGGTTCAGGGTAATTATTATAATCTGAAGTATAAGTAGGTACCAAAATTTTCATTCTAGTTGCAACACTTATTTTGTAATCGTGCGCGTAAGCTGTTATGCCGATTTTTTGCTCGAAAAATGTCTAACAGTTTGGACATTTTTTAATTATGACCCGCAATTATGACCCGCAATGAACCCGCATTAATCGGAGATACTTGTGAAGAAAAGACGCATTAACGTGAGTACGCTGTAACAATAAACCAGAGTTTATGTTGACAGATATATTGTGAAATATAATCTCCAAACAAGGACATTAAAATAATCAAGTGAAGTAAATTGCTTTTCATGTGTCAAATGTGATTTACAAAAGTAATTATCGAAAGTGTTTACGATCTAAAAGAAGGAAGTGAAACTGAAAAGTGATTGCACAATCATAAACAGATATTTTATTATAAACATTTTTGCAATACTCAAGAACTATAAAACATTTATTAACTCTAATTTTTAAATTACCGTAAATATAAATATTGATACAAATTATTTGTTATGCTGATTTATGGGATTAATTTCCTGTTTCTTTATTGTTAATAATATTTTATTCATGTATTTTTTTCTCTACTTCCAGTTGTTACTCAAACTCTCAAAACTGAGAGATGTATGCCTTAAAGCTCTTACTAAATGTAATTTTACTTTTCTATTCATAAGTTTCGGCACTAATTTAACTTCACAAGACACTCAAAATATGCGTCTTTTTAAACAACATGAAGTTCAGACCATCAGTCACATATACGGAATAAATAAGAAATACAGGAGCAAGATATAGATTTATTTACTCTATCCGGAGGATAAATACCAGATGTCAAAAAGGATATACATAAATATAAGGTAAGCCCAATTTATCTTACCTATGCTTTTTATATTGAGAAATAGATAATTAATTTTGAGGATAAAGATCGAACATCACGCGAATTTTTGATAGCAAAGATTAAATATTGCTAACAGTTTAAATATGTGATGTTGGACACACAAAACGAGTGTGTAAGTGATGTCCTTAGCATTAATTTCAAATAGAAAATGATGGTAAAACCAAATTGTTTTCATTAACCGGAGATGCGTCTTAAGAGAAGACGCATTAACTTGAGTACGCTGTAACAATAAAACAGATTTTAAATCAAGTGATGGTGAAAATACAAAACGAGTGTGTAAGTGATGTCCTAAGCTATAATTTGAAACAGAAAATGATGTAAAACTGAATTACTCGCATTAATCGGGGATACTGTTTAAGAAGAGACGCATTATCGAGAGTACGCTGAAACAACAAAACAGATTTTAAATCATGTCTTAGTGAACATACATAACGAGCGTTTAAGTGATGTCCATTAATTCCAAACAGAAAATAAAGATAAATCTAGATAGTTTTCATTAACCGGAGATTGGTTAAGATGAGACGCAATATCGAGAGTACTCTGTAACAACAAAATAGATTTTTTATCGTGTCATGGTGAACATAGAAAATGAGTGTGCAAGTAATTTTATTAGCATTGACTTCAAATAGAAAAGGCTAAAAGCAAAATGTCCGCATTAATCCGAGATACATCTTCAGAGCCCACGCAATAAGGAGAATGCATTGCAACAACAAAACAGATTTTATATCATGTCATGGTTAACATACAAAAAGAACAAGTAAGTGATGTCCTTAAACATGAATTTCAAATAGAAAATGATGGTAAAAACAAATTGTCCTCATTAGTCGGAGATACGTCTTAAGAGGAAGCGTTTTAACGAGAGTACACTGTAATAACAAAAGAAATTTTTAATCATGTCATGTTTCATTAAATATTGCAACAAAACTTTGATATCTCGTCTTCAGAAGTAAAACTTTTGATATAAGACTATCGTCTGACAAAAACAAAATCAGACATTTTCCAAAACATTTTTTTTGCTACATAATTTTGAATAGTTTTCTAAAAGAAAAACTTTAACTAAAATGTTTTTCTTTTAAATATAACTGTCGCATTGTTGAGTAATACATAAAAAATGAATATAAGGAAATTGCTTCAAAATGAAATAAACATAAAACCTAAATTTTATTTTTTGGCTAACTTCCCAACATCCGCTTTAAATCCATCTTCTCTTATCCGAAAAAGAAATTGTCCGATTGACTTCTTTTTAGTGCAATGCCAGAATAACAAATGCTCGAGGCTTTCATTGTGCCTTAAATTTTATCTATGTTTCCTTTATCAACCAACGTTTTCTTTAGTTGATAAAATAGAAAACACCCATTTACCACATTGTGTGTAACTGTTTTTTTTATTATTATTTCTTCTCAGAAGAGCACGTGTGTTAAGTAAAAGAAATATAGAAAGAGATTTTCTTGTAGTGCAAAAAAAAAATCACAATTTCCTTTTATATTTATAGCGACACCAAAGTAACCTTATTACTTTTTTTATATTTTTTGTATATAAAAGATATATTTTGAAAACAGTCTTTTGCATATGATTAATTTTTAGGTGTTTCAGAGAAACATTTTAAGGTATAATAACTGCATATTTATAATTCTGTGTTTTAATTAACTCTCAAAAATGTGTTATAAATAGTTTCATAAATTAATACTTTTTACGTGTGAAATACTACCCAGTAGCACCGTTTTAGTTTTAATTAGTTGAAAAAACGATAATAAATTTAGTTGACAAAACGTTGTTCAATGATGTAATAAATTCAAAAATACAGCTCGGTGATTTGATTATTTTTCAACGGAAACTGCATTTAACTGCATTTTCAACGTAATAAATGCCGTTTTTAAAAGGTCGAACAATGTCACAATAAGTACGCAATGATAAAGTTAATTTTACTGTTTTACAGCATCATTTTACAGCCCAAAGGGCGTTTAGAAATAAAAATATGTGCGAAATACTGACTTGTTAATGTTATTATACTAAAACTATTTTATAAAAATCTTCAAATTTTATTTTATCTCCGACCACTATCTAACAAAACAAAATATCAAACTTTTTTCAAATGGTTTTTCATCTACAAAATTTTTTTAATTGTTTTTTGAAAGAAAAACTCTGACTAAAATTCTTTTCTTTTAAGTATACCTTTGGCATTGTTGAGTAATACATGTTTGAAAAACAATTGAATGTAAGGAAATTGCTACTAAATGAAATAAACATAAAAACAAAATTTTATATTTTGGCTAACTTCCCAACTTCCGGTTAAAATTCACCTTTTCTTATACGAAAAAGCGATTATCTGATTGACTTCTATGTAGTACAATGCCAGAATAAAAAATGTTCGAGTCTTTCAATGTGCCTTAAATTTTATCTATGTTTCCTTTATCAACCAGCGTTTTCCTTAGTTGATAACATTGAAAACACCCATTTACCACATAGCTTATAACATCTTTTTTTATTGCTATTATTTCTGCTTGGAAGGACACGAGTATTTTTTTCTTTAAAGTTTTTCTTATTGCGAAAGAAGAAAAAAAAATCACATTTTTCTTTTATATTTATACCGACTCAAAAGTAACTTCATAACTTTTTTGATGTTTTTGAGTATAACGAAGATTTATTTTCAAAATAATCTTTTACATATGATAAATTTTTAAGGATCTCAGAGAAACATTTTGAGGTATAAGAACTGCATATTTATAATTCTATGTTTTAATTAACACTTGAAAAATATGTTATATATAGTATCAGAGTTTAATAATTTTCCGTGTACAATACTTTCATCTAAATTATGACAAAATTTCTTTTATTTTAGGTATATCTTTCGCATTAATGAGTAACTACTTAAGAAAAATTGGATGTAAGGATATTGCTTTAAAATGAAATAAACATGAAAATAAAATTTCATTTTTTGGCTAACTTTCCAACATTCGCTTTAAATCCACCTTCTGTTATCCGAAAAAGAAATTGTCTGATTGACTTCTTTCTACTACAATGTCAGAATAAACAATGCTCGAGGCTTCCATTGCGCCTTAAATTTTATCACTGTCTCCTATATCGGCCAACGTTTTTTTTTAGTTGATAACATAGAAAACACCCATTTACCACATTATGTGTAACTACATTTTTACCCGACTGAAAAGAAGGGTTATGTGTTTCACGCATATCTATGTACGTGGATTTCTTTATACCCTCGAAACATCCCAACTGCTGGATGGATTTTAATGAATAAGGTCTCTATCAATTCGTCTTAACGGCCCGATGGTTATAGGCTAGGTTTTGTTTTTAAAAATTCAAAATGGCGGTAGAGACGAAAAAAAATACGCACCTTATTGAGTGGCATATCATTGGATAGGTCTTTCAAAATAAAGACGATGTTTCATTGACTATTTTACACTCAGAAGCTCCGTTAAAATATCATACAACCTGGAAGTTGTGTATGTAGGATCTCTAGCTTTACTGTAACTCTAACCATCATAGACATCTATAGACCTCATCAAAAGAGTGTTTATAAATAGGACTAACAATTAAACACAACTTAAAAGCCATCAATGCAAGTAAATAAAAAAAAATAGGTAAGTAATATAAACAAGTAATACAATAATAATAATAATAAAAAGTCAATTCCTACTAAGGTAATCCAATAAGAGAATTTTTTTTCTCCTATTCTTCTTTCCTCTTGTGTGGCGCTTAAAATGCCTTGATCAAGAAGAGGGCTCTCTCGGTCTTAAAATACCTTGATCAAGAAGAGGGCTCTCTCGATTATTGAAAATTAATTAATTTAATTTAATTAATGAATTAATATTTGAAAAAAACTGGATTAACACAAGTGTCATCCACTACAAGTTTTAAAAAAAATTATTTCAGCTTGATTGGATGAATAATAAGTATTTTATTAACGATTGAAAATTTGAACAAGATATGTATAGCGAAAGTGTGAGCTAACAGTAAGAATTGAAAAAATAGTTTCACATTGGTGAGCAATAATTAATTAGTTCACTTTTTACGCAGTCTGTTTTTTTTTTTAATTTAATTGTTTATTGTTATTATTTCTTCTCAGAAAGGCACGTATATTAAATGAAATATAGAAAGAAATTTTCTTATACTGAAAAAGAAACCACAACTTCATTTTATATTTACAAGGGGGTATAGCCTGGATTTTTGGGTGCAGAATATAGATAAAAACCATTTATTTAACTGATAAATATATTAGAGTTTTTACATATATTTTTGAATACACACTAACAATAAAGAAAAGTCACAATCATATGAAAAATAGTATTTATTTTAAATATGGTTTTGAAATTTATTAAAAGGGATAGTTTTGTGTTGGCCTCGCACCAGGAGTTAACAACCGAAGAAATCGCCAAAGATCGTTAAACTCTGCCTTTTTTTACTCAGATCATTGTCGTAGTCACGACCTAAATACCTTGGTTCCCACCCCCCCTGTATTCAGTTTTGCGTCTTGAATTCGCTTGAACTCAAGCTAGGCATACCTTTTGTCCACCAATCCCCTTGGTTTTACCAGTTGTCGCCCACGTGAGTCGTTCCTTTCGCAGTCCATGCGATCTCCCGTTTTACCTACTTTGACTTTCACTTAGCGTAGCCTGTCTGCCATGTTTGGCGTGTTAGCCCGCGGAGGTTAGCGTTTCCCGTGTTTCCATTAATACCTTGGCGCACGCTGTGGCGGTTTGCCTTTTTGAGTTGGCAACCCTTGCCGTCCTCATAATCTGCGGGTTTCGCTAGTATCAACAGAGGATCTTGCGGGATTGCAGAGAGGTGTTTGCAGTGCCTCTTGTTTTTCGAGAATGCGTTTGGGATGCCGCTGTGTTACAATGGACGCTTATTGACAGCGAAGAGCGAAATTTGATTTTCCATAAGACTTTTAGCATTAGTGCGAAATCCTGCAATTTCATTGGCTATCGCTTCACCGATAGCCAATGAAATTGAACCGAACTTCTTCACCTGAAAGGACAAGTATAAGAGTAAAACATTGCGTAAAGCCGACACATGGTATTTTGGTAAAATAGCATATGAATGATCTAGCCCAGTGAGATCCCCCAGTTATCCTTGAGACATAAAAATCTTTATTCATTTATGAAAGATTACTTTATAATTTTTTTTATTGTAAATATTATACAGATAATTAAATTAAATTGTTAAATTCCTATGACTTATAGGGTATTTTTCTAATAAATAAATTTCTTTAATAATTAAAGTGTAATAGTAATATTTTCTTATTTCAATTAGTTAAAATCAGTTGATCTTTATTACCAGTTCCTTTGTATATATTTTTTAATAACATTTTTTTAAAAATAAATTTAAATAATTAAATTAAAAAATTCATTTAATCTATTTTTTAATAATTAAAGTAAACATTTATTAAAATGCAATAATAAATCTGCTAGGCTTACATTAAAAGTATTTTTATGTTAGAACTTTATAAATTTCTGATCATTTTTAATTTATCTGTTACTGTAATAACAGATAAATGTAAAATTATCAGAATTAATATCTTAAAGGTTTTCTATTTTAAAATTATCCTTGAGACATAAAAATCTTTATTAATTTATGAAAGGTTACTTTATAAATTTTTTTATTCTAAATATTATACAGATAATTAAATTAAATTTTAAAATTCACATGACTTTTATAGGGTATTTTTCTAATAAATAAATTTCTTTAATAATTAAAGTGTAATAATAATATTTACTTAAGTCAGTTAAAATCAGTTGATCTTTATTACCAGTTCCTTTGTAATTTTTTTTTTTTTAAATAAATTTAAATAATTAAATTAAATTCATTTAATCTATTTTTTAAGAATAATTTAATAATAATATATTCTTACCTTACATTAAAAATACGTTTTGTTGGAATTTAAAAAATTTTTTAAATAAATTAATATTTAAATTAATATTTAAATAAATTACTTTTGCTAATTATATATATATATAATTAGCAAAAGTAATTTTTTAAGTGTTAATTTTTTTTAATTAAGCATTATCTTTCATATATAAAAATATTTATCAATTTATCAGCTGCTTTCTATTTTTTTTTTTTTTTTTTTTAATTGTATATTCAATACTACTAAATTCTTATCCCTTATAAACTGTATGTTTAAAACGAATATTTATTAAAATTTAATTGTAATATCTTCTAAACTTTCATGAAAAGTACTATTATGTTAGAACTCAAGTATCTAATAAATAGTAATTAACAGAATTCATTTATTAAAATATTCATCTTTAAGAATTAATTATTTATCCTTTATATATAAATTACATTAATAATGTTTCAATGATAATTTAACCATTGAAGACAATAAATTACTATACTTTAAGGGTGTTCTCAAATCCAAAAGGGCAACTTTATGACATAAGTTTTAATTTATTTTTGTTCGGAAATGCATGAAACTTACAGGTGTTGTTCATAAACTATGTAATTCAGCTAAGGTTTTTTTTTTTTTCAAACGCAATAGATCTTTCAGAAAATAGTGTTAAAGTTGACGTTTTGAACCGAAGTTCCTGAAGAAATCAGAAAAACCAGTCAACGATTGGCGAAAAACGTGTTTGTCAAGTGATCAAAATTGCTTATAACTCAATAGGTAATTTATTGATCAAAAAAATGGAAAAAAAAACAGTTCGATACCATATCGCTTCCATGGTCAGGCTTTCCAATTTTATACCTTTCCGTTAAAAAAATAATTTTTAAATGTGTCAAAACGTTTTGCGCTTGTTGAGCAGAGCAGTTGAGAACAGCCTTAAGTAATTGAATGCATGGTAAAAATGCAACAAAAATACATATGTATATATATATATATATAACCATTCAATAAATATTACCGTCCACCAACAAAAAAATATATATCTGTGATTTAATAGTTATTATTCGCAAAAAGTTTTATTATATATATATATGTTGCAATAAAAGTGTAATATACATCAAACGTGAACAATGTAAAATATTATGCTATTATATGCAATATATATATTTAAAATAACGATTATTATTATTATGGAGTCTTTTGTTATTATCTTTATTTATTAATTTATTATCAGTAGCTTTACAATTTTTATTCGAAATCTAATATTGTGATTATAATTTTACTACATAATACCACTTAGGAGCTAATGTTATATAATTAAAATAAAATATATATTTAAAGGCAATAATAGTATCTTTTAAATTGACGTAGAAAAATATTTTTATATATCTAGATGGAACTCCAATTACTTATTTTTAGCTAAGCTGCTAGAACTTTAATATTGATTGCAAACATCTGAGTAAACAATAAAAAACTTATAAGCAACTTATAACAATCTCATTATTTTCTCATAATTTGACTAAGTCAATGTTGTTTTAGAGCTGTTGATAATTTTCTTCATAGAAAATTAAATCAAATTTAATAATTAATTATATATTATGTTATTAACTGAATAACAATTGTTTTTGTGTTCAGTATGAGAAATATATACGCCTTTTTTTTTTTTAAATACATCAAGTTATTGTGAGTAGAGGCGCTATTACTCGTAAAATGGATTTTTTCCTTCCAGGGAAAGAAGTTCGGTTCACCAATAACCAATGAAATTGCCGGTTTTTGCACTAATGCTAAAAGTCTTATGGAAAGTCAAATTTCGCCAGCGAAGATGACTATAAGAAAATGTGCTATGTTATTATCATTAAATGTATTGTTTTGTATTTTTTATAGCACCTTACCCAGTTCATTCAGTATAGGTATATTTCTGCTGTTCTAGTATTTTATTTTTATGTTGACTGAATCATATGTCGATAGACTTAGAATTTAGCAGCAGTAAGGCAAATATATTTTGACATCAGTTTCTCCCTTGAATTAGTCCCACCAGGATGCCTAATATATATATATTATGGATTATTATTGAAGTTTCAATAAACAATTATGTTCGAACAAACTATTGATTTCCTGTCACTTTATACTTAACGATTCCTACAGTATCAGTTCATGGAAGTAAAACTTCCCAGTTACCTGGTTTATTTTCACTAGATATTTATTTTTCAAAAAACACAACTCAACATTATAATTCCACTATACGTCAGGTCCATTGGATTCTTGTAAAAGAAATATCCTATAGGTTGGAGTCAAGTACCATCAATTTTAATTAAAGTATTGCAACTTTACAGTTTTTTTGGATCATTCTGTCAAGTTAATCTAGAGTTAACACTTAGATGATTTAACCAACCATCCTTCGCATTTACGAATGCATGTTTTACCTTTTTAAATTGCTTTTGAATTATCGACTCTTGATAAACGTCAATTGGTAAAGGCTCAACCAACCAACCAGTCAAATTTTAACACGACAATCATTTTAGTCGTTTAAGTGCATAGTTTCATCGCATGTCTTAAAATTGTATTTTATTTCCATTTCATTATTTTATTTATTGATAGATGAAGATTTATAGTTCGTTATGTCAGATTAGCTGGAAACAAATGCTGAGCTCATATCGGCACGCGGTAGCCATAGATTTAAAAAAAAATCATGTCCGAAAATCCTTTTAAAAGGAATAAAAATTTAGTAAATAGTGACATATTTTGCAAAGAAATTGCGATACAGTTTTCAAACACATTTCATTTGAAAGTACTTTTTTTCGCTATTCGCCGGAGTAAAAACTTAAAATGTGCGATGTTTAGAAGTAAAAAAAATACAGTAAAAGTGAAATTTAATCGTTCGGTGTTACTACCGTCAAATTGACCTCAGCGTTACGTACGGATACGTTTGCCCTTTATAATATAGATAGAGACATTAAAGTAACTATATTAATTTTGATATATTCGAAAGTAACAAAAATTTATTTCGAAAATAATCTTTTACATATGATAATTTTTTAGATATTTTAAAGAAACATTTCGAGATATAATAACTGCATATTTATAATTGTTTATTTTAATTAACACTTAAAAGATATGTTGTATATAATTAAAAAAAAATAGGAAAATTTTTAAAGCGACCATACACAATTACGACTTAAAATAATTTAGCACAAAGGCGGCATTAATATAATTTAAATTTTATAAATTAGATATCCATCCCTTAACTGGAAAAATTAAAATCCCGTGCACAAACGGAAACGTGCCGTCTGTGAGACTGCTAAATTAAAAAAATTGCTGTAAAATTTTAAAAGGAAAATAACTCTTAATAATTTACCAAATAGCGAACTTAAACACTTAATATTTAATAGTAATGTATTAACATGACCAATTTTTTTATGTGACAGGATAAAAATAAGTTTTGAATGTCGGAGACAGAAAATATTTTGAAATTACACATTATTGTTCAAAATATAAAATTTTCGTTATAATAATTAAATAAATGCTAATATTTTTTATATATTTCGGTACGATATGAATTAGAAAAAAATATTATGCAGTAAAATTAACAAAACATTTAATAGTAAATATATAATAGTAAAATATAGTAATAACATTTAATAATAAAAATTGCAGCATGTTCTAAATATCTGCATTTTTTATGCATTTTTGACAATGTTGAGTAACTTTCGTGTTCAGAATTTATATATTCATCATCTGAAATACTTTCAATATCGCTTATGTCACTTACTACTTCATCAAACAATCTCAAAGCAGTTTCTTCAGTCTTTTTTATCACTGTAGCGTACCCGCTTTGATTTACCAACGTTATTTTTATTTTCTTTAAGACATCAGGCAGTATTTTCTTTAGGTGATACTAACAAAAACATCTCTGTACCGCCTTGTGTGTGACTGTAGTTAGTTAATATTTCTTTGTTAAGTTATTAAATTGGAGTCCCTGAAGAGTATTTCTTATTGTGTACCCAATTTCCTTTTATGAATATAAGACACTTTAATAAATATATATTTTTTGTAATTTTACAGTAGAATAAAGATTTAATTTGAATAAGTTCCATCATCATCTGTCAGATTTTGAGAAAAAACATTTCATAATTTCTTTGGAATACACTGTAAAAAAAAAGATGTAATTCTACAGATGCAAAGTTACAGAAATCTGTATACTTACTAAACTTTTATCTGTACACTGTACAAAAAAAGATCTAGACAACTAATTTTTGTAAAGCTACAGAAATCTGTAGCTAAAATTACAGTCATATTATTAAAAAATTTTCTGTAACCCAAGTTGCATTTGCATAAAAAGTTCTAGGTATCCCAGTTTCTTAAAAAACTCTTAGTAACCTGACCGATTTTTTTGATTTACAGTGCAAAAGTGTATCTGTTACATAAACTTTTGTTGTTGCCGTTTCATAAAAAATTCCAGGCATCCCAGTTTCCTAGAAAATTCTTAGTAACTTTACAGATTTTTTTTTTTTTTTTTTTTTTTTTTTTTTTTTTTTTTTTTTACAGTGTACATTGCTATAATTACTCATTATGTTCCTCAAACCTAAAAAATATTATTTTTTCCAAAGTGTAAGGAAAAATTATTTAAACTGTTCTCTTTCTGTTAATTATTTAATTTGAACAAAATACTTCAAGGCTAATGTAAAATATAGCATTATCCAAAATGATTCATCGGATTTCAAAACACAGTGTGTTGTGCTATTTTTACCTTAATTTACTCTCTATTTTTAATATTTTATTATGAGCGCAGCTTTGCAACACTTTTATTTTAACATATTTTGTATATTTTGATGTGTTTTATAACGTATGTCAAGAAGAAAATGTTGCACGAATATGCTCATATAAGTAATTGAAGAAAAAAAGCAGAAATTTCGTATTTTTCATCAGAATTACGAATTATACGAACTTTGAGCTTGCGTAATCATATAAATCCGAACAAAATACAAAAACTACTGTTAAGATCGTACAGCATATACCTTCTAATATTAAAAAGCGAAATAATTAAGTCAGTATAACATAATCGAATTTTAGTCTATTTCATGGGACAAAATCGCGGCTAATGGACCCTTTAAAAGCTAGCCTTGCTGCTAGCGTGCAGGAACGCATTCCTGTTGCTGTGACCGACATTGACAGGAACATACAATTGTGCGTATGCACGGAACTGGATAAATGTTGGGATGTTTTCAATTTTGCATCGGGATGTTTTCAATGTTAAATTCTTCATCTTGATTCAAACATAAAATATATAAAGTAAATTTTAAAAAGTTCACTGTCTTACTTAAAAAGCGACTAAAATAATGAAAAAGATGTTACAAGTTAAAATATTCATTTATCTAAAACTTCTTAGTATTTTCAAGCTTTTCAATTAAATTAATTATTTCTCTAATTAAATTTAATTCATGACACGGCTACTTCTACTTTCAACTCTAATAATTTTTGGCCCTATAATTTTCTAAACAAAGTGACGTATTTATATAAATAAACAGCATTTATTTATTAAAATATTCTCTGATTATTAGCTTGGAAAGCTTGAAAGCACTAAGAAGTTTTAAATAAAATGTATATAGTAAACTCTGTCTAAAGTGCAATCGATCGTTCCCAAGAATATTTTCCGCAGTAGACAATATTCCGCCTTAGATAAGTTTTACTTTATGTCTATGGGTACGCAGGGACTTGAAAATCTTCCCGAGTTAGACAAATTTCCGCGTTACACAGAATCCGCTTTACAGAGAGTTTACTGTATTTTTAACTTTTAACATGTTTTTCATTACCGTCAACCGTGGCTATTTTGGTCCTTGCGTTACTTTGGTCCATCCCATAAAAAAAGTTTTTATTCTTTGTATTGAACAAACAATGCAAAATAATTTGGAGTTTTTGCCCTTAAAAAATATTTTATACCCTACTATAGGGTATTTGAATAGTTTGGGGGTAATTTAAATTTTTTCATTGGCAACACTGGATGTGTTTGTAAACAACTGTTTTCGTGTGTAAATTTCAACTCTCTAAACTTTCTGTAGTGAAACAATCTGGATAAGAGCTACAAATAAGAAAAATGTCAAAATATTACCTTTAGTAATCTGTAACCCATGTATGATTATAGATTTTCCTTTAACTTTTTATTTTGACAGAAAAATTTTACGTTTTCTTAAAGCTAACATGAAAACTAATATTTCCGGGCTACATTGTGCCAGGCGTTTTTTGGTCCGAAAATAGCCCCAATTACTTAGAAATGTCTTTCATACAAGCAAATCTCTTAGAACATGCTTTAAATAACATATTTTTCAAATGTTACTGTAGCAAAATGTTATATTAATTTAAGTATTGCGCGGCAGCGCAATACTTATTTATTTCCAGTGTCACTTCTCAATGTTAATTTAACATAGGAAAGCCTATGGAGATGGTAACTTTTTCATTTTTTCTTCCCACCTTTTTGTCCCTGATGCCACTCATTTTCAATTCCTTGCTAATTCTAATAATATTATAAATTCAAAGTGTAAAAACATTTGCCAGACGTCAGAGTCAAAACGGATCATAAAATGCTTTTGCATATAGATGGATTATAATCTAGAGAGTAACATGGGCTAATTTTTATATACATTATTCAAATATTTTTCTTAATAATTCCAAATTTCGCTTTTTTTCATTGAGATTCAACGGACATTTTGTAATAAAATATTTTTTTTTTTTTCATTGTTGTAAATAATTCAAAAGCCGTAATAATAATTTGCCTATTTTTCGTTGAATGAATTTCACGTGAAACATGAAACTGAAGAAACTGAAAAAGTTTTTTTAAGAATAAACTGAAAAAGTTTTTTTAAGAATTAAAAAGAATATGAATATGACGTCATAGTGGAAATAAAAATGACATTTTCAAGCAGATTTTTTATGTTCAGATTGGAATTTTTCGTGCAAACTACAGCAATATTCATTACTGCACTGGTGAAAATTTTTGAATCATACACAGGTAAATTACATCACAAATTGTGATGCGATATCGCACAAATCAAAGCCTGATGATGATACCCTCCATTAATTTTGAAATGTGTTCGTTTGAATGCAGTAGTTATTAAAAAACTTGACATATTAAACAAAAACCTAATTTGCAGATGAAATTAAAAAAACAAAATTTATTTCCTAAATTGTTTAAGCCCGAGAAGAGGGAGATATTAAGATATTTCATTCAATTCGTTCTACATTTAATGTTAAATTTTTGTAACCAATAAGTTAAACCAATGAACATTAAAAAATAAAAATGAAATTCATACACTATAATACTTAAAACACCTATATACTTAGATTCCGTTCAAATGAAATCGAAATAAATCTTAGAATTTTTTCATTTTTAAGTTGTAAATATTTGTACTGCAGATTTTGCATTATGTTTATGACGATTGTACATAATATGATAAGATACATGCAAAATACAAAACTTAAAAAAAATTCTAAGATTTATTTCGATTTCATTTGAACGGAATCTAAGTATATAGGTGTTTTAAGTATTATATTGTATGAATTTCATTTTTATTTTTTAATGTTCAATTGGTTTCACTTATTGGTTACAAAAATTTAAAATTAAATGTAGAACGAATTGAATGAAATATCTTAATATCTCCCTCTTCTCGGGCTTAAACAATTTAGGAAATAAATTTTGTTTTTTTAATTTGATCTGCAAATTAGGTTTTTGTTTAATTGTTTTTGTTCCAGTTGCTGAGGATAACATGGCGAAAGCAGTTCTCGTTTCTTTAATATTAACGCCTGGTTTATTGTGTTTAAAAGTAAAAAAAAAAAAAAAAAAAAAAAAAAAAAAAAAAAAAAAACATTTGTTTATCGAGTTTGCAGTGTTAATTTATTAGCAAATGCTATGGCAATGGGTTTTCAATGAAAATGTATTCATATTCATTTTATATGAAACTAAGTGAATGGACCAAAGAAGCCCCCAGCCGGAGCTACTTTGTTCCAAAACTTTAAAAATAGTTAAAAAATAAAATAAATAAAAATTTTCCTCTTTAAAACCATATAATTTGCTTCATTGTTTCATGTTATTTGTTTACAACTCCATTTCGACGATGAAAAATCACATATAATATTTTTTTTAATAATAGATATGTGAGTGGAACCAGGAAAATGTGGCCCAATGTAGCCCCGGTTGACGGTATTTTAGTCGCATGTTAAGCAAGACAGCGAACTTTTTAACGTTCACGTTGTATATTTTATACAATAAAAGATAATTTGCAAAATAATATTATTGGCTTCCTTCCCAACATCAGTTTTAGATCTATCTATCTTTTTTTTTTTTTATCCGTAAAAGAAATTGCCAATTTGACTTCTTTTTAGCTCAATGCTAGATAAAAGAATGCTCGTGGCTTTCGATTTTGCTGCACAATTTATCTATGTTTCCTTTATCAACCGATATTTTTCTTTGTACAAAACCATGGAGAAAACCCGTTTACCACAGTGTGTGTAACTGATGTAACTTATTTCTTCTGTTGCACGGTATTAAATGAAAGACCCAAAGAATATTTTCCATTGTGCACAAACTCGCGATTTATTTTTATATCGGAACTCTAGTAAACTTATTATATTTTGGGTATATTTTTAGCATATTAAAGATTTATCTACTAAAAAACAACTTTTCAAAAGTAAAAAAAAAAAAGCCAAGCAAAAAAAAAAAGAAAAGAAAAAAGGGGAAAGTTGTGGCTAAAAAATAGTGTGATATCAAATTTCCAAGCTAATATTATGGTACTTATTTAACATTTTTTATTAAAAATTTACCATATGTAAGTCGAGTACCTAAGTATGCGTTGATAGAAAGCCTTTTCTCCTTTACTAAATACATCATAACGTGTTTCTGAAAATTAATTTTTTTTAATTATGCATGATGGGCTTGGCGGCCATCTTTCCATATTTTACACAATTTTCTAAGCACACAAGTACATTGTTAAGATCGGAAATTCGAAATTGTTGCTAAAGCATACATTTTATGCTTTTAATTTATGGAAATGAGTGCCTAGAAATTTGTGTCTTAAAATAAAGTTGAAGTAACTTCAGGTTTTATCTTATGATTCTCTTTTTTCGGAGGGGGTTAATTAATTAGTTAAAGCAGTAAAAATCAATTTGTTTTTTTTTCTTCAAAATAAAAGACTTTCTTAATTTATCTGTCTGTAGCCAAAACTAGAAGTTCAAAATTCTTAATAAGGCAAACATATTACGAGCTTGTCTGCTTAGAAATCTGTGTAAAATATGGAAAGATGGCCGCCAAGCCCATCATGCATAATTAAAAAAAATTAATTTTCAGAAACACGTTATGATGTATTTAGTAAAGGAGAAAAGGCTTTCTATCAACGCATACTTAGGTACTCGACTTACATATGGTAAATTTTTAATAAAAAATGTTAAATAAGTACCATAATATTAGCTTGGAAATTTGATATCACACTATTTTTTAGCCACAACTTTCCCCTTTTTTCTTTTCTTTTTTTTTTGCTTGGCTTTTTTTTTTACTTTTGAAAAGTTGTTTTTTAGTAGATATCAGTTCTTTTTTTTAAACAGATTATATATAATTGAAATAATTCTACTCGCTAAAATTAGTCCTTGTATAGCCTTTATAAGTAGGGAACAAACACAATAGTATACACTTTGTTTACCTATCATTCATTTTTTAGAGTAATTAATAATTTAAAAGTAAGGAAAGTCAATTTCTTCTTTCAAAGTATCAGTCTTTCTCAATTTATATCGCCTTAAAATTTTCTATGAAGGATGAAAATTTAGTAAAAATCAAATAGAGTCAAAATAAAATATATATTTACAGTTAGTCTGTCAGTTAATTGTTTGTTCTAACTTTTTTTTGCTGACGGTTTTTCAAAATAAATTTATCTTTACAAATACCTACGGAAAATCCGAGAATGAAGCCCCGCAGGCATCTAAAGAATCGAAGATCTGTCTAAAGAAGTAAATCTAGCAATTCTAGACATGATGATGAAACATTTTTGATAAAAAAAATCTAAAAATTTAAAGATATAAACTGTACATATAACTTCATCTTCATTTAGATCGTGTTATAGAGAAGAAAGAATAAATATGTAATTTTACTCAAGTCTGTTTATCCATACCTATTTGCATAAATGTGAGAACATAATTTCGTATAAAAATTCCCGTAAATTGGTTATATTTAATAGTCTATTATTAAAGCCGCATAAACATTAGAATAAAATTTTTTTGCAGTTAAAAATTGCCTGAAATCTATAGTCTTATCGTTCGTCAAATTTGTTATATGTTTTTTTAATACCCAGACACCTTTTCTAAACTCTGACAAAAGATCACAGAAATACTGAAATTATCCAAATACTTATACCTTTCTATCGTATTTCTTTTTTTGAGTGGGGGGAGGGGTGAGGAAGGGCGCTTAAGAACTTCGTTTTGTTCTTAGAATTCTGAATTAATCATTGAAAAGATCTACCTACGTAAGTCTTGTTGCAGAATTTTCATTAGGTAAGAGTTGCATCAACTTATACATCATGTGAATATATTAAATTACTTTTGTAAAATACTAGATGGGAGCCATTGATATTTTCAGAGCATTTGCCTACATTTTAAACTTAAATTATTTACAACTATTCATTAATTTTCTATACGAATTAAAGAAGTCGTTGTTTCCATGGCAACTGTACCTTTCACTATTGCTTGTTTGTTTGTTTGTTTTATTGAAAACATATATATCAGATCACGTGAGGATCACGGCGGGATTTGAACCCTCCCCCAACCTACGTTCTCAAGCGATTAGCGGCGTGGTGTCTTATCCACTCAGCCACGGTGGGCCACTATTGCTTTATCTAATACCCAGATACTCAAATTTAACCAGCTGCGCTTAGAATCATGCTCATAACAGAGTACATTTATATGTAAGAGTGGTGACACATATGCACAAGTCGTGTACTCATATTCAAGTTTTTGTCCAAAGTACAGTAACTCAGTTTTCATTAATAGACGTGGAAGATTTCGATTGAACTAACCAAAAAAGTTTAAAAACATTGGCTTTCTCATTTGATTTTATTCAAAATTGTCTTAACCAACCAAAGTTAATGTCCGGGATCCAGAGTGTTTACTGCAAACATAAAAAAAGTTTTCAAAAATGCAGGCTTCTGATTGATCAATCTCATCGCGCTAATAGCGTGAAATCTATCTTGATCCCGGTCTATTCAACGTCCTTTAAATATTCGAGAAAGCCTTGACAAGTCAGGAAAATATCACACAAAGCAGGCAAAACAAAGAAGAAAAATCATTCATTGGCTCGTTCATATCCACGAGCCAATGAATGATTTTGTTCCTTTGCTTTGCCTGCTTTGTGTGATGTTTTTGTGACGCGTGTCAAGACTTTCTCAAATATTTAAGGGGCGTTTGTTTATTTCACCACCATGAAGCTATGAAAGGAGAGGAGCAGACATGTCAATCTTCCCGTGTGAAAAACTGCATAAAGAAAACGAGTTCTTTCCCCCTCTTCTGCCCTTTTCTCCCTTGATTTTGACCGATAGCAGCCCATTTAGCAGTCTCCATAGCAAGATGCAGCTATATATGGCGGACGCAAGAGGGAGGGTGTTAGCGTGACCAATGACGTAATAGGCCAGTTTATGACGTTTAAAAGTCACACGGAGTTGGATCATCTTTACACGATGATTAGTACAAAGCGGTGCGCCGATTTTTTTTTTTTTTTTGTGTCCATTGCCGTGTACAGATAATCAACTCCGTGTGACGTGATGAGCTGGCCACACTTAGGAACAGCTTCAAATGACGTCATCTACTTCGAGGCAAACGAAAAAGGACAGGCTACCGCGGCGCTACAGCGTCTAGAATATATAGTGTGGAAATCCAATCAGTCGATCACAGCGATATCTGCAGGATATTTCCCAAAACTCCAAGACAATTTGGTCTAGACGCTGTAACATTTTTTTAAACGTTTTATTAACTTACATTTGACCTGTGTGCTTGGCGTCAAACCCGCTGTAATAATACGATGTTTACTTTGAAATTTGAAAATATATAGCAGATGTCGCTGCGATAATCTCCCTGGATTTCAGCGTCAGTGCACATTTAAGGGATACACTTTTTAGCGGTTCTTGGATAGCAAATTTCCACATGTATTCTAGACGCTGTAGCGGTGCATTACACATGTCTCTTTCTTCTTTTAAAAAATATCCTGCAGATGTCGATGTAAATGACTGTTTGGAATTCGACATCGTTGTACATTTAAGGGATTCAATACTTTCGCGCTTTTTTAAGTATTGCTGGGATAGTCGATTTCTACAACATATAATCTAGACGCTATAACGGAGCTATAGTTTCTAGAAGATATAGTTTAAAAATCAGCTTATTAAAAAAGTGCTAAAAATGGTATCCCATAAATGTTGAACGAGGCTGAACGACGAATGTCGATTACAGCGACATATGGTAATTCCAACATAACTATTTCAAAAGAAAACGTTTCGCTCAGAGAAGATCTAGAAAATGTTGCTCCTATCGACATTTGTCATTCAGTATTTTTCAATATTTATGGGATTCAATTTTTAGCACTTTTTAAAGAATTACTGGAATAGCCGGTTTCCACACTGTGACCGTGATCTAGGTAGATTTTTCTGTGTTATCGTAACGAGATTGACCAATCAGAAGCCAGAATTTTTGCTAACTTTTCACTGTTTGCAAAATTCTACCTGGATACCGGCCTATATTTCTAGACGCTATAACAGAGCTCAGGAATAGTACAGAAAGCAAACTCTGTATTTTGATACATTAAGGCCGGGATCTAATTAGGAACAAGTGTGTCTCTATAACGAAGTAGTGACATACGGCCAATAAATGTTTATTGGTAAAAGTGATAAAAACAAATCGTTAAAGTTCTTTACGAGCATGCCATTATCGCCAGGTTAATGCATGCTGAATTATTTCTCTAGTCTAATAGAGATCGTCCATGCGCGTATCTTCTAATGGAGGATATTCCAAATATGGGTTCGAGGCTGAAAAAGTCACGTGGTACCGGTAATTTACCCAAAGAATTTCTAACTGATAGAAGGGAAACAGGAAACTACACTGTTAAAAATATCGTGAAAAATTACCTCGGTTCTTACAGGTTCTCTATTTTCTGACCAATGAGAACGCTACATAAACGCCTATGAAGCGTTCTCATTGGTCAGAATACAGATAGCCTTTAAAAACAGAGGTAATTTTTCACGATATTTTTAACAGTGTACTACTGCTTTCTCCCATGAACTGTTTCATTGGCTAGCGGGGATTTACATTACGTAGACGGAGCTTTCCCTTCTTTACGCTAGACGTTCTTGCCTTGACCATGTGATCATAACGTAGATTGAATATCCTCTATTCAAGAAAGCGGATTGCCGTACTTTCGACAAAAGCTTGAAATGAGCATGTCTCCTGTGCATATATCACCACTCTTATGTATAAAGGCTCTCTGTTATGGTGTTGTTTCTGATACAGCGCCTAGAATACCTAGTGTGGAAATATGCTATCCAAACAGTTCTAAAAATTTGTATCCCTTAAATGTGCGACGATACTGCTAAAATTTCAAGTGTCGATCGCAGCGTATTACTATTATTACATTGTATAGACTAGCAATTTCTTGCAGTTGTAGAAAATATCCTGCAGATGCCGCTGCGATCTGCATATTACAGCAGTATCATTGCACATTTAAGGGATACAATATTTTAGCGCTTTTTTAAGTATTACAGGGTTAGCCGATTTCAACACTATATATTCTAGGCGCTATAGTTTCTGAGCGCTGTTGGTTAAATTTCGATATTTGTGTTTTAGAGTGAGCAATAGAGAAAAGTACTAAAACTATTGAAACAACAACTTCTTTAATATTGAAATGTATAGCAAAGGAGTTCAGAATCAATGCCTTAAATAGTTTCGAATACGCACTGTTGTTATGACATCAATACCCTTCCTGGATGTGGAAATGCAAAATTGTGTTCAACATAATTGGCCGCAATCTAGATAGATTTTTCGCTGTTAGCGAAACGAGATTCATTAATCAGAAGCTTGCACTTTTGCGAACTTTTCGCTGTTTGCAGCAATGCAGGCTATTGATTGGTGAATCTCGTTTCGCTAACAGCGAAAAATCCATCTGGATCCCAGCCTAAATTTCTGTAAACATTGCACTTCATCCATGGCACTAAGAAAATGACTCAAAACTTTTATGACATAGGCCGGGATCCAGAAGCAGCAAAAATTCTCAAACATTCTGGCTTTTGATTGGTCAAACTCATTTCGCTAACAGCGAAAAATCTATCTGGATCTCGGCCATAGTTTTCTTCGATGAAATCAATGCAAAAGGATAATATAAAAAATTTTAAAAGACTTCTAAAATGATTTGGCGGGTTTATCGCTGTTTGGCATAATTTATAAACTTTAAAATTAATTAACAGTTTTTTGCTAATTAAGAATAGAAAATTTGTGTTTTTAAAGCTGAATTTTACAAAAGCACGTAGATTGAGTAAATATCTGTCCAAAAATGCAATCCTTACTTTTTTATGTCCTTTATTTAAGTCTCTACCTTGATTGAACCATAAATTGTGACGAAGAAAATAAATCGATCATTTTCAGTATCTCGACGTTATTTTAAAAAATCTATATCTATGTTTATAATTAATTTATGAGGATGCATTTGGTCTCAAATTGAAGATATTTTCCATTAGGTCCTTCTGGTTTTGGTTTTATTTTTCTGCGATGATTGGTTCTTTTGATATGGGAAATTTTACGCTGGCATGTTTGGTTGATTTTACATGGAGAAGTTGTCATCAGTATAATAAGCAGTTACGGTGTCTTGCGTTTTATTCTTGGCGTTTGTTTGTTTGGCGAGGTTAGCATTTTTTTTTTCAGCTTGGCTTGGCAGAACGACCGTCCTGCTTGATTATGAAGCGCTCTTTTGTCACCTGTCGGGTTTGGTAAGAAACATATTAGAATTTGAATCATAATTTATTTGCCATTTTAGACAGATTACATGGTAATATTTTCTTAGTATGTTTATACTAATAGAAATCCACTATTTTTTTGTAAAGTATAATACAAATATTTAAATAATAAACACTCTTTTATATTATATTTCTAGCTTTAAAATAACACTACAGATTTACAAGGCTAACAAGTGGTCCCGTTTTTGGTTTTTTCTTTTTGGGTTTTTCTTGCAAATTTTGCAGAAACCTCCCCCAAACGTTATTAAACTTCGCATTGTTGTAAGTAATAACCTACCATGGAAATCGTTTGAATAAAAGACTGGTATTCAAAAAGCAGAACATTTGGAAACCCTGAATTTAGAATTAAAATTTATTTAAGATATACTTATTTTTAACAAAACATTTTGTATATCAAAAACGAAATACGAAGAAGCATTTATACATTGTTTTAGCTGTGAGAGTGTACAGATTTGTTTTACAAATTTACTACTACGTGACTTATCTTATAGTGCGGGGCTGTCCAAACCGGCGCCCGCTAGCGCCATGTCGCCCTTTGGAGGATTTCTTGGTGCCCTTTCGAATGCTTTCTGTTACTAAATTTTTTAAGTTTAAAATTCTTTTAAAAAATTCATAAAAGCTTTAAATCATTAATATTTGCATGCTTTTTATATTGTTTGTAGAATCAAGGATTTGACTTTTTACTGTGCCAAAGTTGTTTAAAAGAGCCCCTTTAAGAAAAATTTAACTCTAAATCTACTATATTTATAGATTTTCTGTACTGTAATTAAAAAAAAAGAAAAAAAATCTGTAAAGTTACTAAAGATTTTTTAGGAAACTGGGATTCCTAAAACTTTTTATGTAACTGCAACAAAAAAAATACATGTAACGGATACAATTTTTCGCCCAAAATCAAGAAATCTGTAAGGTTACTAAGATTTTTTTAGGAAACTGGGATGCCTATAACTTCTCATGTATTTGAAACCAGGGTTGCAGATAAAATTTTAGTAAGATTACAGTAATTTTAGCAGATTCATTTGTAAGTTACAGATTTCTGTAGCTTTAAAAAAATAGTTCTATAGATTTGCAGCTTTTTTTTGTACTGTTACAGTTTAGTAAGCATGTAACTTTACATCTGTAGAACTACAGATTTTTTTTTACTGTGTGCAACTTTTACATGGGCATGACTTTCACTATGAGACGTATATGCATTGTATAAGACATGTGTGTGCCTTCCGAATATTTCCTATTACCAGCTTTATTTACAGCTAAAAATCTCAAATGTTTTATTTTGATCATTTACTTGTTTTTCTATTTTAGTCAGCCTTAAGGTTTTGGCCCTTATCCTACAAAAGTTTTTGCGATAGGCTCCTCTCAAGGAAGTGAAATTCTAAATTTAGTATGATTTACATTTCTGTTTCAGTTTATTTTTACATGGGCATAGTTATTGCTGTGAAATGCATGTGCATATCAGAGGACTACTATGTGTCGTTAATACTACCGACTTAAGACAACATTGTGTAGTTCCAGTAATGTTTTAAGAGGACCTTCTACATTGGGAGACCAAAAAAAAAGCACTTTTTTATGATTTTTTTTTTTTTTTTTTTTTTTTTTTTTTTTGTAAGAAAACTGCAGGATGGATCTTTTTGAAATTTTAACAGTTTATTGTACATATCTTAAGGTATACACAAGAATTTTTTTTATTAAATTTTGTTGCTTCTACTCTAAGTTTTAAACAACTATGTTCAACTGCTTTCGAAAATTTCGTCTGGACGGTGGGCATGATAGCGCCTTGTAGAATTATCTGAAACACAAAAATATTTTTTTTTCGTAAACTTCGTGAGTATAGCTTCTAGTTAAATTAAATGAACCCATAAATTTATTTTTAAAAAGTTATGTAATGGCTGATTAAAAAAAATATTTTTTGTTAAAAAAAATCGTTCTTATTTGTTAATTTTTTTTAATAATTTTAATAAAAGCTTTAATTCATATCGAAGGCAATTAAAAAAGCTTTAACTAAAAAAAGCAAGATGATCCATTGAGTAGTTTTTTTTCAAATCTTGCCCACCATGCCAAAAAATGTGGTTGAACATATTTGTTTATAACTTAGAATAGAAACAACAAAATATAATAAAAAAATTCTTGTGTATACCTTAAGATATGTACAATAAACTGTTAAAAATTTCAAAAAGATCCATCATGCAGTTTTCTTACAAAAAAATCATAAAAAGTGCGCTTTTTTTGTCTCCTAATGTAGAAGGTCCCATTAAGGTTTTGGCCCTTATTCTAGAAAAGTTTTTGCGATAGGCTTCTCTCAAGGAAATGAAATTCTAAATTTACTATGATTTATATTTCTGTTTTAGTTCCTTTTTACATGGGCATATTTATTGCTGTGAAATGTATGTGCATATCAGAGGACTAGTATGTGTCGTTAACACTACCGACTTCAGATAACATTGTGTAGTTTCAGTCACGTTTATTGGCGCCCTTCATTGTTTGCTGACAACTAAAGTGCACCCCTGGTAACTGAAAGGTTGGTCAGGCCTATTATAATCTACAGAAATTTATATAGGTATAAATTCAAGTTATTGAGACAGATTTTTTTATTATTCTCTGTAGTAATTGTACAGTAATTGTATTAATCTCTTTTAAAATGAAAAAGTTGTTTTTTAGAAATTTTCATGGTATAAATTCTACGCTTTTTTTCTTTCGTATATGATATTTTATATAATAGTTTATATGTTGGAAAAATTTCGAAAAATAAAATACATTTTCTGATTAGAAATTGTATATTATTTTATGGTAGCTTTTGAGTTTAATAAAGGTTTATTTTTATAATATTTTTAATGTTAATTAAAAAAAAAAAAAAAAAAAAAACATTTTATAGGCATTAATTCCAAGTAGTGAAATAAATCTTTTTTTTTTCTTTTGTAATTTTTTATTTTTTATTTATTTATTTTTTTTTTTTTATTTTCGTGTATTCAGAAATATTTTCTATATTGCTAAGTAATATTTCAAACAAGATAAAAGAAAAGTATTTAAAGAATACACAAACAAATAAATTATTATTATAGTCCTTTTACCCTACATCCGCTTTATATCCATCTTTTCTTATCCTTAGAAGAAATTCTCCGTTTGACTTCATTCAAGATATGTGCTGGAAAAGCAAATGCTCGAGGCTTTCAATTGTATCTTACATTTTATCTATATTTTTTTAGTAACCGATATTTTCTTTCTGTGATACCATAGAAAACATTCGTTAACCACATTGTGCGAAACTAAGATTATTTATTTCTTTTGTGATAAGGTATTAAAGGAAACAACCAGGGAGTATTTGGTATTATGCACAAAATCACAATTTTTTGCTATATTTCTATTGAAAGGCTATTAAACTTGAAAAATCTGATATCACTAATTTCCGGAGCTGTTTTTGTATCTTTCATTAATCATTTTTACGAAATCAGAATATCGGTATTTAGGATACTATTAATTCTCAATTAAACATTGTCAGTTGCTTAATTGAATTTATCCCTTTATCTACACTGTAAAAAAACGACATTTTTACAGTACAAAGTACTGTTCATCTCGCACACAAACTCGATCACAGTGAATGTGCTGTAACTTTCTTTGGTTTCCTGACTATGATATTAACATGGAAAATACAGTAGTTGCGTAAAATTAACAGCACAATGTGCTGGCAATTTGGACGCCAGCAGTTTGTGCTGGCATCCAAATTGCCAGTACATTGTGCTGTTAATTTTACGCAACTACTGTATTTTCCATGTTAATATAGTCAGGAAACCAAAGAAAGTTACAGCACATTCACTGTGATCGAGTTTGTTCTGGCAAATTTACAGTGGTTTTTTTACAGTGTACCGACGATACTTATAAGTATCATTAAAATAACTTCTTATAAAATCCATTTAATTCAACGATTAGTTGTAATACAGTTTAGAATGAGTTATGGATACATTACTTAATTTGTTCCAAAAGCATTATGCGTTACACAAAAGAAGAATATTTTTAAAAGGATGATTTCTTTTACCTTTGCATCTTTTCAGCTTTCTTGGCTTTAGGGGAGGGCGGGGGATTTTCAATTCGGAAATATTTTTGTATTTCTATTGTAAGAACATTATATCTGTGCCTTTCCTAATTCTTCAAAACACTAAGAAAAATATTTAAAATAAAAGATTTGAGTTGGATTATAAATATTGCACAAAATCCCTATAAATTCAAATTTAATTAATCCTTCTTAAATTCTTCTAAAATTTATTAAATGATTATATGTAAATCTTCTGTAGTTTAAACAATTCACGAAAAATGCTTTAGAAGATAAAATTTTCATGAATTCATAATTCAGTACATAAAGGGTTATACATCCATGGATAACAATATAATATTAATTTTAATGCTGATGTTACAGCTGCTAAATTATCCTATTTGTCCGTAAAATATGTTTGTTGAACATGAAAATATTTACATGAGAATCGATAGCAACCAAAAAACCTATACTTCAGGATTAGAAAACTGTTTAATACATATTAAAAAGTACTCAGAAACTTTTCCGAAAATGAGTGGAATCAAAAGAAACTTTGTTTTAATACATTTTTCTTTAAATTTTGAAAATGTATTGGTTTTTGAGGTTTTTAAATAATTTTTGGAATAATGGAAAACGTGTATTTAATGTGTTGATTCGTGTTTACATTGCATTTTCGTAGATTAAAATCATTTATTTTTTTTATAGTGCAAAAGGAATATTCATATTTATCAATATATATATATGAATATCCTTTGTTATACTTGTGGGCCGTGGGCTTTTATTTGAGTAAAAATGAACCCCAAAATCTAAATTTCTTTTTTTGTGTGTGTTATCCTCCAGTTTGTACCGAGTCTTTCGTGAAAAATTGATGATGCGATGATTTTTCGTAAAGTTACAAGTGTTTTAATTTTGTACACAAACAATTTTTCGGCCTTATTTAATATACACTTTAAATCTGTTTTTTTTAAAAAAACTGATTTTTCAACGTTTTTAGATTTTTGAAAATGCTCCTTGTATCTTAATTTTTTGTCAAATTTCATGAAATTGATAAGGAGGAGTACTGATATTACTTATACAAAATTGTATATGCTTTTAAAAATACGACTTCATTACGATATCTAAACTAAATTTTTAATTTATTAAAAGGCAAAATCTGGACTAAAATCGGTATGAAAATCAGTTAAAAATCTCAAAAAAATTAATTATTCAAGGGATTAAAAAATCGTTATACAGTACATATACGATATTTCTTTGTAATTGAGTTTCAAGTGATTAAAATGGAAAATTGAAGAAATATCTCAGAAAGTAAGACGCATGAAGCATTTTAAAATTTCTTTTTAAAATTTTAATTTTTTTTAAATAAGAATTATAGGAAGATTGGAAATTTCTTTTAAAGTTTTCGATATTCTTATGGTGAAATATATATTTGCATAGAACTTCATATATCTATGATGAAAAAAGAAATTAACGTCCACAGTCCCCTTAATATAATAAATTATTCACCTTTAATCATATAATCTTTTAGATAATTGAAAACTGATATGCATTTATGGCAATATCATATATAATATGTTCACAAAATGCCTAATATTTGACAATATTAAGATATCAAAGTAGTCACTTTGGTTAGATGCGTATGCTGCTGTGCTGTTGGATCAAGGATATTGTATGAAGCACTTAAAGTGGTGACTCATCCTCTTATATGGGCTACATAACTATACATTATAAACAAAATTGTATCGCATATACTGATTAATTGTAGATAGTCAGTTAACTGTCAAATAACGTAGTACACGCAACCCTTAAAATGTTGAAACATACTTATGAATAACATTGTGCATGGGGTACATACTGTAGTAAGGATGTCGAACTTTATTCTATTATTATTTTTTATATATTTTTAATGTCATAAATCACACACTTTACGCATATCATTTTCTAGATAATAGTAAACTGCTTTGCATTTATGGCAACATCATATATAATATGTTCTGATCTTTGACGTTCAACTGTAAAGACTACGACGTTTATAGAATATCAGACTTTTTATCGATTTGATATGTCCTTATAACATGTTAGACCATTTAGAAATAGACGGCGCATAAATGTGGTTTTGGAGCACAACATCGGCGATTAGCTGCACTTGGGCACCGACTTTTTGAAACTAAATACGTGGATTTCTTGGCTATCATACTTTTTATAAGTAAACTAGGGGGCTCTGTCCCCTGCAAGCTACGCTCGACAACCCCCGTTCAGACACCGCAGAATCTAAAAACACGTTAATCTGATGGGTTTTAAAAATATTAGAGAAGATTGAATTATACTGAAAAAAGCTGTGTAGATCTCCCTGTAAACGGGTTTCCATTCAATTCCCTTTGATTGCAAAAATTTAAGGGCAAATCAGTTGCAGTGAAGACATCCAATGGTTGTTTTCGTTTTTGATTAAAGGGGATCAGTTAAACATTTGATCTGTAGTTCTTGGTGAAACTAGCTTATAGAAAAGAGCCATTATTATATGATACTTTGTTTTTTAATAGAATTCTATAAGAAATTTTTGTAAGGGAAAGTGCTACGCCAGCAAATCAATAGCAGTGAGATAGGTACTAGCACTGCAGGAAAAGTGCCGGATTGAAGTAATGTGATGGCATACCAATGCTGGCCTGCTGTTGGCCATCACTGATGGGCCAGCTGCATTCGGCTCGTACACTTTACGACAGGTTTAAGTAATGGCACCCTTGCACTTTACCGCGGTTACGGCTCTTTGAATTTTTTTGTCCTTTCCAGATCGTGTTCGGGTTTCAGGTTGACTTCAAATGGAATTTTCAGATTCTGGTCGTATTGAGTGTACACGAAAATTAATTTGCCTTTTTCGGATCGGGGTACGGACTGATGTATTTTTATTTCGGGTACTGTTCGGGTTTCAGGCTAACTTCAAGTACTTTCAGGTTCAGATCGGGTTGCATGACAACGGAAATAATTTTACTTTACTCGGATCCGGTTATGATTCTTTGGAATATTTTTGTCGGATTTCGATTTGGTTCGGTTCGGTTCATATTTCGGGGGTTTTCTAGTGGAATTTTTAGGTTCGAGTCCGGTTGCGATACACGGAAATTATTTTGTCTTGCTCGGATCGGGTTATGGTTCATTAGTATATTTTTGTCGATTATAATATTTTGTTCGAGTCATATTTCGTGTTTCTTTCAAACTAAATTTTTAGGGTCGGATCAGGTTGCGTGTCCACAGTAGTTATTTTGCCTTGCTCAGATCGTATTATGGTTCTTTGGAATAGTTTATTTGTCGGGTTCAGATTTGGTTCGTGTAAGATTTCGGGGTTTTTTAAATGGAATTTTTTTCAAAAAATTTACGTTTGGGTCGGGTTGCGTGTTCACGGAAAT
Source organism: Maratus speciosus (assembly GCA_963932465.1). Taxonomy (NCBI): domain Eukaryota; kingdom Metazoa; phylum Arthropoda; class Arachnida; order Araneae; family Salticidae; genus Maratus; species Maratus speciosus. The sequence continues at coordinate 403,767,293 of OZ010798.1, read as the reverse complement.
TAATTTGTCTTGATCGGATCGGGTTATGGTTCTGGGGAATAGTTTTGTCGGACTCAGATTTTGTTCGTGTCAGATTTCGGGTTTTTTTACAAGAATTTTTAGGTTCGGGTCGTGTTGCGTCCATGGAAATTATTTTGAATTGCTCGTATCGGGTTATGGTTTTTAGGGATAATTTTTCGGATTCATATATGGTTCGGGTCAGATTTCAGGTTTTTTTAAATGGAAGTTTTAGGTTCGGTTCGGGTTGCGTGTCCAAGGAAATTATTTTGTCTTGCTCGGATCGGGTTATGGTTTTTGGGGGTATTTTTGTCGGATTCAGATTTGGTTCGGGTCATATTTCACGAACTTTTTAAATGGAATTTTTAGGTTCAGTTCGGGTTGCGCGTCCAAGGAAATTATTTTGTCTTGCTTGGATCGGGTTATGGTTTTTGGGGATATTTTTGTCGGATTCAGATTTGGTTCGGGTCATATTTCACGGGTTTTTTAAATGGAATTTTTAGGTTCAGTTCGGGTTACGCGCCCAAGGAAATTATTTTGTCTTGCTCGGATCGGGTTATGGTTCTTTAGAATATTTTTGTCAGTTATCAAATTTGGTTCAGGTCATATTTCGGTTTTTTTTTTCAAAAAAAAAAACAAACAAATAAATAAAATTAAGCTCAGGTCGGGTTGCGTGTTCACGGAAATTATTTTGTTTGTTCGGATCGGGTTATGGTTCTTGGGAATGTTTTTGTCGGGTTCAGATTTAATTCGTGTCAGATTTCGGGTTTTTTCTAATGGAATTTTTAGGTTGGGGTCGTGTTGCATCCACGGAAATTATTTTTTCTTCTTCGTATCGGGTTATGTTTTTGGGGGATATTTTTGTCGGATTCAGATTTGGTTCGGACCAATTTTAGGTTTTTTTAATGGAATTTTTAGGTTCGGTTCGGGTTGCGTGTCCAAGGAAATTATTTTGTATTGCTCGGATCGGGTTATGGTTCTTTGGAATATTTTTATCGCGTTCAAATTTGGTTCGTGTCAGATTTCGGATTTTTTTCTGTGGGAATTTTTAGGTTCAGGTCGTGTTGCGTCCAAGGAAATTATTTTGTGTTTCTTCGATCGGGTTATGGTTCTTTAGATTATTTACGTCAGTTATCATATTAGGTTCGGTTCATATTTCGTTTTTTTTTTTTTTTTTTTTTTTTTTTTTTCAAAAAAACTTCATGTTCGTGTCGAGTTGCGTGTCCACGTAAATTATTTGGTCTTGCTGGGATCGGGTTATGGTTCTTTGGAATATTTTTGTCGGGTCTGAGATTTTGTTCGTGTAAGATTTCGGGTTTTTTCTAATGTAATTCTTAGGTTCGGTTCCGGTTGCGTGTTCATCGGAATGATTTGATTTACTCGGATCGGCTTATGGTGCTTTAGAATATTTTTGTCGGTTATCATAATTGGTTCGTGTCAGATTTCGGTTTTTTGTTATCAGGTTCTGCTCCGGTTGCGTGTCGATAGAAATTATTTTGTCTTGCTCCGATCGATTTTTCACGAATCCAATTCTTTCTTCTTGTAAAGATAGAAGAAAGTAAAAATTATTATTCAGGGACTTAAAAGTTAAAAGATTGTGAGATTTCCTCACATATTACATACGCCATGCTGCAATAATAAGAGGCTACCGGGTATTACGATAATTCTTTTACTAAAATAAAAATTATTAACCAGGGACTTAAAAGTCAAAAGACTGTGAGAATGCCTCACATATTACGCACGCCACGCTGCAAAAATAAAGATACTTTAAACTGGTATAAATCAAAAACTAATTAATATTTTTACATGAAACTTTCAAAGGTTTGAACTACTCATAAAAACAATTCTAATGCCGTAATATGCGTAAAAATCCGATAATTACACGTTGCTGTAGCCCTGTCAACAGATTTGGTCGGAACAAGAATTTCAAAAGTGCAAAAAACAGCACTTTTAAAATCGCACTTACTATAACCTATTGGACGGATCCAATTTTATTTTCGTTTTCTGAGTCACGTGGCACGCCCTCATTCCATAGAAACTAGAATTTTGTTTCTATCATATATAGAACCGGAGATATAGAGGGGCCAAAATCCCGCTTTGGTCAGTCCGGAAAATATAAACTTGACAGAGTAGTAAAAAATTTTTGAAATATCGTTTGTCATTAATTGGCAGAAATTCCTTTCATTTACGGTTCATTGCACTGTTGTTTCTTTTGCTTGGCGAGAAACTCTATCGAGTTTCTATGATCGCCAAACTATAAGATTAAATGCCAATAATGGTTGATCGAAAATGTCACATTCACTTGATTTTAAGCAAGTTGTAAGTCTTTACATCATCAAGTGATTTTTATTTCGACTTTTTATTTGTATATTTATTAATGTTATACTAATTTATTTGTTCTTTCGTTATTTAAAATAAAAATTATGTCAATTTGTATAATTTGGCGAGTGTTTTGGCGATTTATATAATTTAGCGAAATTGATCGATGGAATAACTAAGTTGTACCGTATTTTTAAATTATTTTCTATTATTTTCTAAAGGAAATATAAAAAAATAATTAATAATTATAGAACAAAATAATTTATTTAATTTATAAAAAGAAATAAAAGTAAATAAACATTTATTATCAAATAAACAACAATAGCCGGATTACCATGTCAACCTTTTCTGAAATATCAAAAAAAGAAGTATCTGTTTGATTAAAATTTAAGTCGCCATCATTAGAAAAATGTATATAAAATTAGAAAAAAAATTAATATTTCGAAAACTAATTCGAATTTAAAAATTCTAATACCAGTTTTGAGATCTGCGGATCAATGCGGATTTTTGGTGTTAATTTCATCGCAAAGTATTCCATATTTTAGGAGAAATCGCTTGAAACATAATCAGTTGTTTAATCAGTCGATTCATATATCCGTTTCATAAATTCGTTTCATAAGGATTTATATATATATATATATATATATATGGTAGATATGAAGTACTATTCTGCCTTAAAGTTACTTGTTATAGTTTGTTCCAAAAGTCCAAAGCATATATTATCAAATACAATAGTTCTACTTTATGGAGAAGATATGTTTTCAATTATAGCACATTTATACGACATTTCTTGCAAGAAATTTTGATTAGCCATTAGGCTTTCGGATAAAACTGGGCTTAAAGTGAAATAAGCGTTTTCATTTACTCTTTTAGGGCAGTGATTATGAAATGTGACACCTGACGTTATATTTGACTACAGCTTATTCCATGATATGTACTACCACGAGAGGTGTAATGATAATATAATAATAACATACGTTCTAAATATTGGATAATCAGATAATGAAATTACGCAGTTTTGGTAGGTCAACTATTGAAATAAATGCAAACCCTAAATCATAAAAACAACATTTTATAATCACACGAACCGCGTAAAGAATCAAATCATGGAAATAACAGTAATAATTTATGTTTATGCCATTCTAGCATTCAAGAATTGACCGATATCACCGACGTTATTTCAACAATTTAGCGATCAAAATCCAGCTACTTCTTGCTATCTAGTGACTATAAAATATCGTAATTACAAAAATCCCTTAGCAATATTTGTATTGTTATACTTAACTCAACTATTATGCATAACTTAATGTTATACCTAACTCCTAAAAAAAATAATCGTTTTAACCATATATGCAAACCTTGTATTGTTGTCCAATTTTCACTTATGCACAAAAAATGCAAATTATTTATCTTGCCTATTTCATTTTGCATCCCTTTTTATGCTAGTATATTTTCTCTTCTTTGTGTAAAAAATACACATAAATATTATAAAATATTTTTAAGTAATTTAAAATGCACCTTTTATATAAAAAGACTAAATTAATTATTTCTACAGATATTAAGCTTTCTGCTTATTTTACATTAGATCAAAATACATTTGATTTAAATAATTGTTTACGTTTTATGCAAAGGCGATGAGTTATTTGAGCTGAATTAATACGGCCTTTCATACGAGAATAATCTGTTTTATTGTAGTAAACAAATTTTCTTTGTTGCATCGTTAAAGAATTACTCAGAAAACACATTGTTAACAGAATAATTACTTTACAGACGATTTGCAGCTAATAGCCGGGGCTTTAATCCGGTTACATTAACAATTATCAAAGGATATGGTTCTAATTAGTAAGTAATTTCAAGATCAAATATCGCTGTAATGATCAAATTGAAAATCTTTCAAGGATCAAGTTGAATTAATTTAATTAATTTGAGTATTATTAGGGAGATAACAGACGGAATGCACTGTTCTAATTCCATGCTTGCAGAAACGAATCCAATAATGGTCTTTGGCAATTGTCATTCACGAGGCTATCGCTGTGCTTTGTATACTTTAATCATTTGTTCATGCCTACAAATGGTAAAAGCACGAATGACACGGGAGCAGAATAATTTAAGTCAAATACGAAGTTAAAAATTGGAATGTCAATGAAATTAAATTTAAATGTTAAGTGTTAGTCTAATTAATACAATTAAGAATAATTTATTGACCATTTTGACATTTACTAAAAGAGTTTACAAAAAGGGATTAAACCGGAATCGTAATGTATTAGTTATATTTAAATTAAAGCAAATTCCTTTGATGTCCTAAGCATTGTAAATAGATAGATGTATCGTTCAACTTTTCATTGTTTGTACAAAATAATAGGTTAAACATAACATTTCATTTAAGAAACAGAAACAAATTTTATATTGTAGAACGATACTTTGGAACCAATTACGATTTTAAAATAATACATTGTATTGATTTTGATAGAGAATGTATATAAACTTTAAAAATTCATAAAAAAAACAGATATTTATACAAAATTATGGATTGTATTAAGACATTGTCAGCAAACGGGCTTTATTTTAATAGGAACTGAGAAAATAAAAGCATTTGAATTTTTTTTTACAAATCAAGTCGGTTCTTCTTTACCTCCAAAACAAAACTTGTCTGCTAACTAGACTGAATCGGTAAATTAGATCACAGGATTTTGCTTTTCCATTAATATTTTCTTTCCAATCCATTAAAAATTTGCCATTTTCCAAAATCAAATGGAATCATTAGTATGAATAAAGTAACTACGTATATCTCAATTAATATATGTTCTTTTGCATTTAATATATTAACACGAATAAAAGAATTGCATTGTTTTTAACATTTTATGTATCAAATTGAGATTTTAATATTTTAATATCGATATTTTTTAGATTATACGAATCAATTTAAGGAATTAGGTTCTTTTACAAAGTACTTCTACAACAAATCTTTTTCCAATAGCTAAGACTGAAATGTGATTTTATTGAAACATTTTAAAAAAATCCCAAAGTAAAAAATTGCTTTAGGAGAAAAGTTATGTCAAAATCTCTTTTTATATGATCAAGGGGTAATCCGATTTTTTTTTACATCCGCTGTACTTTGAAAAATCATGAATGAACTAAAATTAGTATATGTTATAATGAAAAAATATCCCCCTGAAAACTTTTATATATAAAAAAAATTACTTTCGCGATTTTATACTGTGCAATATTTTAAAGAATGATGCCTAAAAGTTACTAAAGAATGTGATTAATAAAATATTATTTAATTGAACATGGTAATTACTGTATTTAAACCGACAAATAAATACATTTTTTAAGATAAGTTTAATGGTTTTGATAAAATTTAGGATCTGTATTTAATGGTTCTATCATTGATTTATGTCCAAACACTGTTTTAAAATGTTATACATATAAAAGTAATTTTATTTAAAAAAATTAAGTTCTATATTTAATGATTCTACGATTTAATTACGTAAAATATTGTTTAAATATGCTATAAATTTTAAAGAATTCTAATTGTTTTCATTAAATTTATGTTCTATATTTAATGATTGTATGATTGATTTATGTCTAAATATTGTTTAAGTACATCATACCTTTAAACGTATTCTGTTATATTTTTTAAGGTAATTTATTTATTTCGATAAAATCTAGGTTCTATATTTAATGTTTCTATTTATTCATGTCTAAACATTGTTTAAATCTGTTTTACAATGTCTGAAACATAATGTATGTAGCAAAATATTATAATTAACGCTTAAATAGACCTGTTTTCCAGTTATGTTTTATTTTATTAATCAAATCCATAATTGAAATCAAGGTGTCTCAGGACATATAAAACTTCAAAATTTTCGAAATTAATTTTTTTTTTTTTTAGATTTATTTTTAATTATTTAGATCTCCTATTATTTTGATATAACTATTTCCTTGAAATTCCCATTGGAACAGATGTTATGGCTTTTAGAATTATAACCTCTCAATAGCTGCAGAGGCGTTTCCGAATCTTTGAAGTCATTTTTCTCCAAATGACGTTTTTGGGCATAACCCGCAGGATATCTAAAAAAATTCTCAATAGTTTATCATAAAATATTCAAAACACATGTTTCATGTTAGTCTGTATAAACTGAACCTAAAATTTCCTTTTTATTGTTCAAAAAACTATTTTTTAGGTGATTATACTGCTGATATTTTCAAAATTTTGTGTTAGCTAAATACAATTTTGTATTTAACAAATATACAAATTTATTTAGGTTGAAGGTAATTATTACAATCTGAAGTACAATTAGTCACAAAAAAATTTCATTTTAGTTGCAAAATTTATTTTGTAATCCTGCGGGTAATCTGCTATACCAATTTTCTGATCGACAAATGCCTGACAGCATGGGTCCCTCTTAAACACTAATTCTGCATCTTGCAACTTTTTTAAATACATTCAGTGAAAGGATATACTTATATCTTTCATTCCAATAAAAATTGTGTTTTAAAATCATAAACATTTAAAAATATTTAATGTTGAAAGTGGTATTTTTTTCGATTTTAGGAGTCCTGAGACCCAATACATAAAAGAAGCCTTTCAGAACTGTTATAACGACTTCTTAAAAAAAAAAAATATTGAAATTATTTATAACTTCCTAAATAATATGTGTTGAAAGTGTTTTAATATGTTTAAACTTTCTTCAAACAAAAATTCTTTATTGAATCAAAAAATTTAGATCAGAATTTTTATCAAAACTTTGAACTGTCACAGAAAAAACAAGAAAACAATATTTGGGAAGCAACGAGAGATCCTAAATGGTCTTTAACTACCCTATTTCTTCAAACATATAAGATTTTTATTATGATTTATTTCATTTTCAATGCCTAAAATATATGAAAAATTAACACATATTGGACAATTGCACCATAAAATATAATAAATAAACAAACAATCTTGCTCAATGCTGCACAAAGTGCGAACTTTAATAAACTAACATTTAAAATCACGTTTCGAGCTGTTTCTACAACCGTCTTCAGGAAAATATGATGGTAAAATGGCTCAAAGTTCAGAGACGAAAGATTCCTGTGCAAGAGATAATTAGTCGAAACATGACCAATGATTTGAATACAAAAATGTAGTGTTGCCATCCAGTAAAAATAAATAATTATTAATGAACTGAGATCAAATTAATCAAAAGGTCGATTTAAGAAGCCACATGTGTCGCCACCTACATATGAGGGACAGAACCACATTCAATTGCGTTTTCATTCAAGTTTTTGGCAACATAATACAGGTTTAAGCTGAAATATTGTAATTATATATAGAATTATGACTTTATGATATTATGCCAGATTTTTGGGATATTATAGGATAAATTATCATTACAAGGTTTATCCTCACGTGCAATGATTTCAACTGATTCTCTAATTTTACTTTCAAAAGGGTTATTGCACGAAGCTATAATTTTTGCCTCATCAAAGTTAAAATAGCAGACTTCATTAGTCAAGTAGAACCTAGAAAGGGCTGTATTCTGTTTATGCTGTTTAATGTCCTTGCGATGATCCATAATCCTTACTGGAAACTTACGTTTTGTCAAGCCGATGTAGTTTCTTTCAATATTGTTACATAAATTAATAGGGATTTCATATATACCAGCTTATCACATATACACCAGCTTAAACTATGACAGAAAAAACAAGAAAACAATATTTGGAAGTGTCGAGATACTTTAAATGCTACTTAGTGACCTTATTCCTTTAAACATGTAAGATTTTCATTATGGTTTATTTCATTTTCAATGCTTATAATATATCACTTTTAAAGATATAATAAATTTGCATCAAGGAATGAAAGCGAATTGTTACAGAGAAATATTTTGTCATTTATATGTCTTTTTTTCTTTTTTTTTTTAAAGTAATATTTTCTTAAAATTTATTTGAGCGAAATCTATCTTTGCCCCTTAATAGAAATCCTTTTTAAAGACTTTAGTGCGTTTCAATTTAATCAATCAAATCATCCATTCATCCACCTGTATTTTCGAAAATCTGTTCCAGCTTTAAGAAGGTCAAACCTCGTTAAGAAAGAAAGAAAAATCCAAAAAGGCAGAAATGGCAGAAAAAAAAAAACGAACAAGAATTGTTGAAGCAGAAGCTCAGGTTTGATTAGGTAGTTTATATCACATTCTTTTGCGCTTAACAAAGCAGTTTTAAAGGAAAATATCTTTTGACTGCAAAATAATTTTTGTCTTTTACCCATTAAAACCCATTTGATGAATTTAAAACTCAGAATCGAAGTCATTTTTTTCTTTGTTATGAAAATCAAAGTGCTCCGTCAAGATGTTTTATTGTTTCTAAGTACTATAATTGGTTGATAGATAGAAAGCGAATAGGGAAATTTTAACAAGAGCCTGTTTATAATTTATTTAATTAATATTTTCGATTATCTAATTAGAGCAATTAATTTTAAGACTTCATACATTATCAGAGAAATGTTTTGTCCTTTATGTAAGATATTTTCATTTTGTAACAAGCAATAATTTCCCAAAATTTGAGTGAAATCTTTCTTTTCCTCTTCATGAAATCTCTTAAAAAAGATTTTTGTACCTTCCAATTTAATCAATAAAATCATCCATTCATCCACCTACATTTTCGAAAATTTGTTCCAGCTTTAAGAAGGTCAAACCTCGTTAAGAAAGAAATGAAAAAGAAGTATAAAAAGAGGAAGGTTAGATAGAAAAAAAAACAAAAAAAAAAAAACAAAAAAAAAAAAAAACGAGAAAGCATTGTTGAAGCAGAAGTTCAGGTTTGATTAGGTAGTTTATGGCACATTCTAATGCCCTTAATAAAGCAGTTAAAAAAAAAAAAAAAAACTTTTGATTGTAAATTAATTTTTGTCTTTCAACATTGAAACTCATTTGATACGTTTTAAACTTAAAATGAGTGTCTTGTTTTCTTATTTATTTAAAATATCAAAGTGCACCGTCAAGATGTTTTATTATTTCTGAATACATACATTAATTGGTTGACAGAATGAAAGAGAAATGGAATACTAACAAGCAAGTTTATAATTTATTTAATTAAGATTTTCAATTATACAATTAGAGCAATTAATTTTAAGACTTAATACATTGGAAGAGTGAACGGTAAGTTAAATACTTACAGTTTCTAATAATGATGTTTATAATTTTTTGATTGAGATTTGCTGTGCATTAGACATATTATTTTTTTTTAAATAATATATAGTCAAAACTTAATATTATATATAGTATTTCTAATTTTACAAAGTTAATGTTTTCACTTATGTTTTATTTAATTATTAAAATGCGTAATCCAAATTAGCATGCATAAAAGAAGCCCTTCATAACTCTTATAAGAGCATTCTTATTAAAAAATCAAAGTTTAAAATATGTTGAAATTCATTATAATTTTCTAAATAATACGTTTTTAATATATATTATTATACTTAAACGTTCTTAAGATAAAAATCATTTATAGGAACTCTAAATTTAGATCTTAATTTTTATCAAAACTTAGTATTATCTTAGAAAAAAGAGGAAAAACATATTTTGGGCGCTGTTGACAGATATAAAATGGTATTTAGCTACTCCATTTCTTTGAACATGTAACATTTGTAATTTAATTTATTGTATTTTCAATGTCTAAAATCTACGATGCTTTTTAAAACTATGATAAATTTTGTATCAATGAATTGTTACAGACAAATGTTTTGTCCTTTATATAAGTTATTTTCTTTTTGTGACAAGCAATAATTTTCCAAAATTTGAGGGAAATCTTTCTTTTCCTCTTCATGAAATCTTTATAAAAAGAATTTTGTACCTTTCAATTTAATCAATAAAATCATCCATTCATCCACCTGTATTTTCTAAAATCTGTTCCAGCTTTAACAAGGCCAAACCTCGTTAAGAAAGACATGAAAAAGAAGTATAAAGAGAGAGATGTTAGATAGAAAAAAAAGAGAAAGAATTTTTGAAGCAGAAGTTCAGGTTTGATTAGGTAGTTTATGGCACATTCTTATGAGCTTAATAAAGCAGTTTTTAAAGAAAAAAATTCATTTGATTGTAAAGTAATTTATCCCTTTTATCATTAAAACTCATTTGATACATTTTAAACTCTGAATGAGAATCTTGTTTTCTTTTTTATTTAAAATTTCAAAGTCAAGATGTTTTATTATTTCTAAATGCATTAATTGGTTGACAGAAAAAAAGGGAAACTGAATACTTTAACAAGCAAGTATATAATTTATTTAATCATGATTTTTAATTATACAATTAAAGCAATTAATTTTAAGACTTCATACATTGACAGAATGAAAGGAAAGTTAAAAATTCACAATCCATAAAAATATATATATTTAAAATTCGTTTGATTGAGATTTGTTCAGAATTAGACTGTGCTATTCTTTATTTGAACAGTGTATGTTCAAAAGTTCATATTACTTTTTTTTTTCATGTAACAAAAATAACTCATGTTTATAAATAAAATACTGTAAAAAATTTCATCCAGCCTATATTGTGTGATTTTTGTCATTTGACATTCTTAAAATACTGTAAGTATATGATGATTTTTAAGGCTGTAACAAATTTTATATTAGAATAAATTGTTATACAACTGTTATAAATCTTAAAACGATATCTGTGTGTTTGATTAAGTTTTGCAGTGCATTCGACTGTGCTATGCTTTATTTGAACAATGTTCAAAATACATAATTTCGACTTTTTTTTTTTTTTACAATTGACCAAGATAACTCATGTATGTTTATACAAAATGCTAAAAATACATGCTTAACAGTTTCAAGGAGCCATTATTGCATGATTTCTTTTAACTTGACTTAAAATACTGTAAATATATGATGATATTAAGACTAAAATAACTTTTATATCAGTATTTATAATTCGCTTGATATACATTTGCTGTGTATTAAACTTTACTAGTTTCAGTTTCAACAATATACAGTTGAACCTCTATTTAACGAAGTCGTTAAATCCCGGAAAAAGTTCATTATATGGAAATTTCGTTACAAAGAGATTAACTTTTTAAAATACTTCAAACTACATAAAACAGATTTTAAATTCATAAACACTAAATATTTTTACTAAAAATAATTAATCACATTTTTTTTTTATTATTATAAATTATATCGATTTGTTTTATTTATTTTACCCACCAAAACCATCATCAATTCACTTTTTCTATGTGTTTAAATCTTTGCAATCTGCAAGGAAAACAAAACATTGTCCGGGAATACACTGTATTTTCTGTTTAAAGTAAATAGTTTTACATTAAAATTAACGAATTTTAATGACATTATCGTATTTATTATTATTATAAAAAATACATTTAACCATAAATTAACATATGCGTCCTTAAATTTAATTTCTGAAAAACTCTGTTAATTTTGCCTGAGTTTTTTCTTTTAAAAACTGCTTTCTCTCATAATACGTCTCGCATCTTTTCAATGCACCAAAAATCCCTTCATGCGTATTTTCTTCTAACTATAATCCGCGTCGGATTGTTTCAAATGATTTTAGCATTTCATCATACGAAGTTTTGTTAATTCCTGCATCATGATCATTTCCATCATTATCATATTCGTCTTCTTCGCAATTCATTGCTGTATTGTTTTTTATTTTTCACACTGTCGAGAATATCCAATTCGGATAGTGTTTCCGTGGTCTCAATTTCAGAATTAAGTGAAATGCAATCATCAATCAGCACATCATGGTTAATTTCATCTTTTTTTCTCAGCTGTATCCACATTTTTTTAAAGTTACTCTAAGGGATTATCTTCTTCGTCCTCCGTACTTACCGAATTCTTACTGCTGACAAAAAGGCGCCTGGTAAAACCAGTTCAAAGCCATTGAACATCATAAAATGTGTTTAAAGAAAGAGTAAGTTTCAAAATGTCCAGAAATATTTAGAGAAATGGGGAGAAAAAAAAATTAGATCACCAGAAAAAGTTCATTAAATAGAGAATGCACTTCGCTATTTGGAGGTTATTTTACGGAGAAATTCACAATATGTTCTTGGTTCTAAAAGAAAGTTAGCAAAATAGAGAAATTCGCAAAATAGAGGTTCGTTAAATAGAGGTCCGACTGTATTTTCAAATGTTAATATTAAGTATATGTATAATTATTTAATTATTTTTTTAATTAATTTACGCCCGAAATTAACATTGAAGGACCCTGGGCGAAATATGAGACAAAATAAAGCCCAACATAGGTGAACATATATGAATATCATAGCGGAAAATTCGTCGCAGGGTTGAGTGCTCATGAACATCTTGTGCTGTGGTTGCAGCGTTACCGACATATGAGTGACAGATGCCAATCTGGTTATTGCCCTCGTCGCTCAAAATACTAGTAAGGTTCGATTCCCAGCGTGGACATTTTTCATCTGTTGATTTTACGCTTAGTTAGAAATGTAAAATCTTGACATATTTAATAATCAATATTAATTTCGGGATTAATTTCATTGCTAAAAATTAATTTAAAAATTATGCATATATATTTCACCTATGTTGGGCTTTATTTCGTCTTATGTTTTACCTCAGGGTTGTGTGCTCATGAAAACTTTTCCGTCTTGTGCTGCTGTAGCAGGCTTACTGACATATGTGAGTGAGAGATGCTTGCCTGGGTATCGTCCCCGTAGCTCAAAGGTAGAGCATTATAGCGTTATTCGAAGGATCCGGGTTCAATTCCGGGAATGGACATTTTTCACTGTGTTTATTTTACGCTTATTTAGCCATGTGAAAAATTCATGTAATTAATATTAATATTAAGGTTTTCACGACTGACAAAGACAAATCATGTATTTGAATACAAACACCGAATATTAATATTTAATAATTTCACAAAGCCTTTATTGCAAGTTTTTTTCCGCTTGACTTTTCAAAACCATGCAAATAAATATATGATGATTCCTAAGGGGTGTCGTCCCTATCCACCGCCAGTAAAAAGTGACGGGACTTTGAGGTCTCATAAATTTTTTAACATTTATTGACATTGCACAAACCTCTGTAATATATTTTAGCCATATTTCAGGCTTCATAAAATAAATAAATAAACGCTTAAAACATAATATAAGTGAATAGTATCTAGTTGAGTTAATATTGCAAATTCTTTTTAAATGGTATGTCACATAACTTCGAATGTATAAATGATCTGTTTATTATGTACATAATTCGGTACAGCCAATAAAAGTAGTGCATAATTAAACTTCATTTGGTATTTCATAAAACTAAATTCAGCGTTGTAATAAACTTTCCTTTTTACAGTGTAGCTAAACAAAACACTTGTTCAAAGTTTAAACTTGGCGCGCTCCGACAGGAGGTCGCAAAGTTGCAACGCCGCCTTGGTCCGAGCCACGTTTTCCCGGTAGATTTTTAATTAACTTTTAAAAATACAGAAGCGCATTGAGAGATCCATTCAAGCAAGCTAGTTGCAAATGCCATAGTATTTGATTAATTCTAATTAAATTAGTATGGTTTTTTTTTTCAATTTGGCGTTTATTGCTTTTACACTGCTACTGGGCATTGCATTGCTCAAATGTATCCTTAAAAGTTCTTATCTAGGCTTTAAAAGTCGATGGTACATAAAGTACGCCGCCCCTGTCATTATGTATGTCCAAACCGTGTCTTTAAGGGTTTATATCTCGGCTAATTACCGACGATTTTTTTCGAAAATCATTCTCAACAATGCTTTTATACTTCTGCTACGGTAGGGACCTTCAGCGCTCCTAAACATCTGTACAGGATGCCCTCAAATCGAAATTTGTGTGTAAAAATATACATTTTATTTAAAAAACTTCTTAGTACTTCCAGGCTTTACCAAAGTCTTCATTAGATAATATTGTAATGATTGTTGTTTATTTGTACAAATACGTCACTTCGTTTTGAAACCGAGAGAACCAATAAATATTAGAATTCAAAGTAGAAGTAGCACTTACTTTGAATTAGAGAAAATATAATGTAATATAATAATAATATATTAATTAAAAGTTAATAATGTATATTTTCTCATTACTTTTCAATGGCGGTGGGACGATTTCAAAAGGTATGAGTCACCTTAACGCTTTAATAAATTTTATATCAGAATAAATTCTTGCAGAAAATTATTTACTTCTTTAAATATGTTTCTCTATTTTTGGAGCCAAAAACTACATTTTTCTTGATAAAAGCTGTCTTCTACCTTTCTAAGAAAACTTCTATAAAGCTTTTTGTGTCTTTCAATTTAGGCAATAAAGTCTCACTCATACACTTTATTTTTTTTTCAAATTCTGTACCAGATTTTCAAACCTCGTTAAGATGAGTGGAACGAAAGGAAAATAAATAAAAAGAAAAAAAATTTGGATAGACAAAAAAAAAAAAAAAAAAAAAAAAAATCTAAAAAAGAATTGCTGAAGTAGAAATTTCGATTTGATTAGGTAAAATATGGTACAATTCTTTTGCGCTTAATAATTCAGCTTTTAAAGGAAAATATTTTTCAATTGAAAAGTTATTCTTATTTTTTAGACGTTAAAACTTATTTGATTTATTAAAACTCGGAATGAGAATACTTTTTATGTTGTTAATTGAGAAATTTAAAGTGCTTCGTCATGTTATTTTACTACTTCTTTCAACATCAATTGGTTGAGAGAAAGAAAGGGTAATTAAACACTCATCATTTTTAACACCAACATTTATCATTTTATTTAGCTATTTCCTATGCACAAAGTTTATCAGTCGAAAAAGATAAATAAGAAACGGGTAATATGTTTTCACAGAAAACAGTGAACAAACTGCTGCGATACACAAATAATGTTAAAAAACTTCTTAATAATGGCATAAAATTAAGAGATGCATGAAGCCTTTTGAAAGAACTTTGCCTTTCTTTGTCAGTCGCAAAGTATACGTGCTACCACTTAGAAAGTAGAAGCAGACTAAGAGGAAATGGGGTAAAAAAGGACAGGAAAAAAATAACTAAAATTAAAAAAAATATTTTTTTAATCTCTATTTTATTCCTTTATGTGTATATTTTTCTAAATAATTACCTCTTGCATTCTTTTTCTGACTATGTATGCTTATCCAATTTGCTTCATACTTAAAATTCTGTTTTGTCTTCTTTTGATTTTTTTGTCTTCTTTGCTAATGGTGATGCTTTCTGTTTTCCCATTGGTTGCTTTCATTACCTTCTCATTTTCTGGCCCATTTCCTTACAGTCTTGCACCTGAATTCAAAATGATACTACGCATTTTCTCACCTGACAAAGTATTACAAAGTTCTTTCGAAAGTCCTTGCATATCTCTTAATTTTATGGTAATATTAAATTGTTTGCCTTTCAATGTAAACAGTTTTTTTCTATCAATCTCTGCATCCGTACTGTGGATTACCTCTAAAGAAAATTATTATTATTTTGTAACATACCTTGTTTTTTCGAGTTAATTAATATTAGTATATGCTATAATCAGCATTATCTCAAGAAAGTTTTGGCATAAAATAAATTGACAAGATTGATATTCTGCTATGCACTTTAATTTTGAAAATGATGAAGGAAAGATAACAGATTAGAATTTATAACTGAATGATATATAGTTGACCATGTTAAGTCGTGCATTTAAACGAAAAGTTTAAATTTTAAAATGTAATATTTATGTGGAGCTTCTTTTCATTACCACAACCATATGATGATTTTTAACACAATACAATTTCCTTTTATCAAAGTATAAGAGTAAATTGTTGCAGTGAAATAATTGCACTTTTACGTAGGTTTTATTCCTTTTTAACTTATAGTATTTTTCAAAAATTTACATCAGTAAAATGTTTTATTTCAGTTCTGCGAAGAAATCTCTTCTAAAGAATTTTGTGCCTTTCAATTTAATCGATAAAATCATTTATTTATTCACCAGTTTTTACAAAAATTTGCTTTAACAATGTCAAACCTCGTTAAGAAAGAAATGAAAAAGACATAAAAACAGCGAATGCAAAGAAAAAAAAATCCCAGAACGAACTGTTCAAGTAGAAAATTAGGTTTGATTAGGTAATTTATGGTACGTTCTTTTGCCAATATTAAAGCAGTCTTAAAGAAAAATACCTTTAATTGTAAAGCGATTTTCGACGTTCGATCGTTAAACCTTATTTGATACATTTAAAACTCGGAATGAGAACCTTTTTAATCTTTTCTAACAAAAGTTTATGACTTCGATGTGCCTGTCTGTCGTCTGTCATCCGGTTATGATCCATTATGGTACATTCTTTTGCTATATTAAAGCAGTTTTTTAAAAAAAATATCGTTTAATCGTAAAGTGGTTTGCTTCGTCCTCTAATTAAATAAAATTTTATACATCTAAAACTCTGAATTACGTCTTTTCTAACATAAGTGTGCGACTTCGGTGTGTCTGTCTGTCGTCTGTCATCCGGTTATGATTCATTATGGTACATTATTTTGCTATTTTTAAAGCAGTTTTAAAGGAAAATACCTTTTAATTGTAATTTTCGACGTTCGATCATTAAATCTTATTTGATACATTTAAAGCTCTGAATGAGAACCTTTTCAACATTTTCTAACATAAGTTTATGACTTCGGTGTGCCTGTCTGTTGTCTGTCATCCGGTTATCATACATTATGGTACATTCTTTTGTGATTATTGAAGCAGTTTTAAGGAAAAATATCCTTTAATCTTAAAGTCTTATTTTCTTTAGTCTTAAATGCTTCGTCCGTTAATTAAATCTAATTTTATACATTTAAAACTAGGAATGAGAACCTATTTAATATTTTCCGACATAAGTTTGTGATTTCTGTCTGATGTCTGTCATCCGGTTATCATACATTATGGTACATTCTTTTGTGATTATTGAAGCAGTTTTAAGGAAAAATATCCTTTAATCTTAAAGTCTTCTTTTCTTTAATCTTAAATGCTTCGTCCGTTAATTAAATCTAATTTTATACATTTAAAACTAGGAATGAGAACCTATTTAATATTTTCCGACATAAGTTTGTGATTTCTGTCTGTTGTCTGTCATCCGGTTATCATACATTATGGTACATTCTTTTGTGATTATTGAAGCAGTTTTAAGGAAAAAATATCCTTTAATCTTAAAGTCTTCTTTTCTTTAATCTTAAAGGCTTCGTCCGTTAATTAAATCTAATTTTATACATTTAAAACTAGGAATGAGAACCTATTTAATATTTTCCGACATAAGTTTGTGATTTCTGTCTGTTGTCTGTCATCCGGTTATCATACATTATGGTACATTCTTTTGTGATTATTGAAGCAGTTTTAAGGAAAAAATATCCTTTAATTTTAAAGTCTTCTTTTCTTTAATCTTAAATGCTTCGTCCGTGAATTAAATCAAATTTTATACATTTAAAACTAGGAATGAGAACCTATTTAATATTTTCCGACATAAGTTTGTGATTTCTGTCTGTTGTCTGTCATCCGGTTATCATACATTATGGTACATTCTTTTGTGATTATTGAAGCAGTTTTAAGGAAAAAATATCCTTTAATTTTAAAGTCTTATTTTCTTTAATCTTAAATGCTTCGTCCGTTAATTAAATCTAATTTTATACATTTAAAACTAGGAATGAGAACCTATTTAATATTTTCCGACATAAGTTTGTGATTTCTGTCTGATGTCTGTCATCCGTCCGTACATAAACTCAATTTTTTTTGGCCGTTCTTTAAGAAATTTTTCTTAGATTTTATACGATGAAGAATATCTATTTCGGAAATGCAGTCTTATTCTCTAAAGCAGATATAAACTCATCCATCAAATTTAGGCCTTTTTCCAGTTGCACCTTTTCTTCTGCCGAATCCTCGTCATCATTTTTATATTTGCTACCAGCGTTATCGGCAGTCCTATATAGCACAGTACCAGCTATCTCGCTGTCTGTTAATCCGTTGCTTTTTATCTCCAAGATTTTAATTCATAAACAA
Source organism: Maratus speciosus (assembly GCA_963932465.1). Taxonomy (NCBI): domain Eukaryota; kingdom Metazoa; phylum Arthropoda; class Arachnida; order Araneae; family Salticidae; genus Maratus; species Maratus speciosus. The sequence goes on along the minus strand of OZ010798.1, from coordinate 403,749,050 downwards.
TTGCTATTTTTTTTTTCTCCCGTAAGTTAAAAGTGTAAAGAAAAAATTGGGAGGGGGGGGGGGGAGGTAACTTTTATGTCGGATTTTTGAAGTTGCCAGATTTCTGAATGTCAGATTTTCGAGGTCCACTGCACTTGTTTTTTTTTTAACTGGCTAAAATAACTTATGTATATAAAGATAAATTATGAAAGTTGATATTTTATATTACAAGAACTTTATACTTTATTTAAGATTTTTATATTAAGGGGTCTCAAGACTCTTACAGCTTTAAAATTTTCTAAATGTTAATTTATCTAGAGGTTAAACTGCTATCTTTCCTGAACATTTTGATATACAGTAGAGCGCCGATTACCGGAACTCTAATTAACCGAACTTCCAATTATTCGAACAGCCTATTTCTCTGAAAAAAATTAACCGAACTTCCAGTTATCCGAACACTCTATTTCTCCCAAAAAATGTTTAACCGAGCTCCCAATTTTCATTGTCTTGGAATAAAATTTTAAGTAAAGAAAAAATTGATAGTGGATCAAAAAATTTGGAATGTAAAGCAATAAAAGTGATGGGAAGAATCCTAAGCTATGCAGGAAATGGAATTAACGAGTTATTAAATAGTGAAGTACATGACCCTGGATATCAGATTTTAAATGATGATGAGATTCGAGATGAAAAAGAAATTGAAGTTAATGAAAACGGATGCTCGGAATGTAACCGAGGTCCATCACATAATGAAGCATTTAAATAATCGAAAACAGCTATGAAATGGCTTGAGCGGCAGAAGAACGTTAATCTTATTCAATTAACGTATTTAAGTAGAATTATGGGGATTTGGAAGCATTGAAAAGAATGTCTTCTTTGAAGCAAGCAACAATCGAAAGCTTTTCTTGCTTAAATTATAATCTCTGGTGTTCATAAAACGATAAAAAGAGAAGAAAAATTTTAATGATAAAAATATAAACAAAAAGAAAAAAAAAAGAAAGAATTTTTAAATATGCCAGCACTAACTGGTGCTGCCAATCCTATAAGCTTAGATAACGTGTGAAAGTTTTTGTATAGTCAGAAACATCTTTTAAAAGAAACATCTTTTAAATCTGTCCATTTATCAGAGCTGGGGTCGGTCCCGACTTGTTCAGATAATCGGCGCTCTACTGTAATTGTTTCCTTGAAATTTTTATTAGAACAGAAGTTGTCGCTTTTAGAATTATACCCGATCAATAACTGAAGAGGAGTACGTTCAGGGCAATTATTACAATCTCAAGTATAAGTAGGCACCAAAATTTTCACTCTAGTTGCAAAATTTGTTTTGTAATCCTGCGCGTAATCTGTTATGCCGATGTTCTGCTCGTCAAATGTTTGACAGTTTGGAGCCCCCTGTAAATGCCAATTCTGCATCTTGAAATTTTTTTAATACATAAAATGAAAGGAAAACTTATATCTTTCGTCCCAATTAAAATTGTGTCTTAAAATCAAATACATTTTAAGATATTAAATGTTGGAAATGGTCTTTTTTTTTTTACTTTTTTCCAATTTTAAGGGTCCTGAGAGGTCTTAATGAAACTTTTGTTATAAGATTTTTATCATTTTAAATTTCTAAAATTCCAGTAAATCCATGGCTATATGGAGGCTTTAATAAATGTCCTTTTACAGAATAAGAGTAAATTGCTGTAGAAATTGCATTCCTCATTGTGTAAGTTTTTCTTTTTAACGAATCAATATATTTCTCTTGGAAAATGTATCTTTACTTTGCAAAGAATGCTTTATAAAGATTTAAAATTGAAGCAATAAAATTGCCAAATACTCTACCTATATTTTCAAACATCAACTCTTGATAACAACTCTTATAACAAGCTCAAATCTTGTTTAAAAAATGAAAAAGAATTAAAAAAAGACAATGACGTTGAGAAGTAAAAAAGATGAAAACAATTGTTGAAGCAGAAATGTCAGATTTGATTAAGCAATTTATTGCAAATTCTTTTGTCATTTATGAAAATGTTTGCGAAGGAAATCACCTTTTAATTGCAAAGTACGTTTTATCTTTGAATAATTAAAACTCATTTGATGTATTTAAAACACGGAATGAGACTGTTTTTATTAGTTTGTCAATGAGAATATTAAAGTCCTCCTTTAAGATGTTTTATTACTTCTGAGTATATTAATTGGGTGACAGAAAGAAAAGGAAGTTAAAAATTATAATAAATAAATTAAAAATTTATTTAATAAGGATACGTAATTAAAATTTGCTATTATAAAGAAAATAAAATTTTTTAGGACTACATACGTTGACAGAAAGAAAATAAAATTAAAAACTTACAAACTAGAACTACGACATTTGTTTGATTGAGATTTGGTATGCTATAATTTATTTTAACGATGTGCGTTCAAAAGTCAATATTATTTAATATATATATTATTTAAGTCAATATAATTTACTTTTTTCTGTTGATACAGAAAACTCAAGTATTTAAAAATTAATATGAAAAAATTAATATTTCGGAATCCAATATAACATTAAACCTTTATTGTATTATTTATTATATTACCTTATCTTGCTTCTAATAATTTCTTTCTTAAAAGTTCATTATTTTTGTTACAAGAAATTGAGCGACTTTTTTAAGGACGACAAAGATAAAATAAATTCGACAGACAGATGAACAATTTATTTACTGAATTGCAGTTCATTTTGTCAGGGCATAATTTTTTTAAGTAAAATGAAAATAAAATTAGTAGTTAAGTTATGTACATAAAAAAATGTATATTTTTTTCTAGATTTAAGTTTAAAAAATTAAAAATAGGCTTTTGTTATTTATTTTGATGGTATGAAATACAATTTTGAGAATATATCCGATGTGTACTTTTTAAAAATTAAAATACGCTCTAAAGAGCGCATTATTAAAGAGTATCTTGTTGAAAAAAGGTTTATATTCGCATTTGTATCACAGAAAAAGCTGGTACTTTCTCAATGCCTACTTTTGCAAAATATTACGCCGTTTTGTTAATCATTTTAACATCAATTCAATGTTTTTGGCTTGCAAATTGCCAGTTTTAATAATCTGAATGTCATTAACAGTGGTAATATGATTGTCTAACACGGAGACTAATTGTAATCTCTAATTTTCGAAATAAGTCATATTTATGGCAATATAATAGTATTTTTCTAATATTGCAGTTGAGTTATAAATTTCTAATGGAATAGTGATATTTTCATATAACTTTTGTTGCATTAAAAAGTTTTATAGCAACTAACTGTCGTATACTAACAGCTTGTTTAGCATTCATGAATTTCTCTTTTTTTTTTTTTTTAAGTTTCTTTTATGGTAAACAGGGAGTTTTTAATTGTTAATGCAAAATTTTAATAATTAATTAATATGCACACATATGTGCGCATAAAAGAAACGGAATATACATACTGAAAAAATTGTAAAGTAAGATTTGTAACTTATTATTTTTTATGCGATGGAATTTTTTTGAAAAAAGGGAATTTTAGATCATATCACATAACAACTTTATGAACTACTTTAGTATTTATCAATTTCTTTTACTCAAGCGGTATTATTTTCTTTTAAAAAGTTAATTTTAATATAACATTTAAAAAGATTCAACGGCAATCAATACGCACGCATATATGTTTATAAACGTAACTATTAAATATTCATAGATATTACATATCTCATAACTTATAATTTTCTTATGCAATGGACATTTTTAGGAAAAAAAAATATTAAAAAATATTGCATAACCATGTTTTGTCCTTACTCTGCAACTTGGTTGCGTTTTACCTTTTTTTTAATCAAACTATATTTTTTTCTTTTTTTTTACAAAATGTTGTTTTTTCTTTTACGTAAAAAAGTTTCGATTGTAATTAATGTGCAGACACATATTAGTATATAAAAAAAAAATCCCTGCCGGCTCGGCCCTACAGGCGGAGGTACATTTCGAAGTTAAGTACTAAATTCACCACCAAAACTTAAATCAAGATTAGAGATAAACCCAGTTCCTTCACTAAGAATGAGCTCTAGGGAGCTAAACATTTTGTGAAAATTCTAATATACACGAATACACACACGCATGTATATGTAATAGGTTTAAAAAATAGCTATTGAAAATTCAGAGAACCTCAAAGTGTTAAAATAAGTTAATATTTCCATAGTTGGGGTTTTATCATGTTTTAATATGTTTCTTCACTCACATGACGTCACATACTCACATTTCACTCACATATCCACCTGCTGAAGCCCATTTTATTTCCAATATGACGCAATATTTTGTTTTTTGTTTTTTAATTCGTCAAGCTATTTATTTCATTTTGAGTTTTCATGCGGAAATCTTGCTCTAAAAAACTTATGGCGTAATAGTTTAAAAAATTGTAATATTTTTTACGTAATATTGAAAAACTTGCAATAGGAAAGCAATTGTTGTGGTGAGAATTTTATTGCTTTTTTTATTGTTGGCAACTGCTAAAACGAAAAATATTTTTTTTTTCCTGTCATTGTTGTGTAAGAGGCGGTTTTATCAGAACCATGTTAAAACGGTATTCAAGATTTTGAACCCTCCCCATTTCCATTCACTTTGGCCGATTTTGCCCATTTTCAATCCCCGCCAAGATATTAGCAATCTCAAAGTTGTTGGCGAGTTTGAAGACGATCCGTGCATAATTGCGACTTTTATCGTGCGGACAAAATTTAGTACATACATACATATATAGATATATATAAACTTTTTAGGTAGTGGGGGTTTTGGGTTCCTGGGGTCCTATAATGAAAAGTTACGAAGGAATTTTTCAAAAGTCGCACCACGGTAACGACTGCAATAGGTAGTATTTCTTACGAAATCTACCTAATAGTTTTTTATGATACAGAACACATTGAAACTAGCACACTAAATATAAAAAATCCCTGCCGGCTCAGCCTACAGGCGGAGGTAGATTTCGAAGTTAAGTACTAATTTCGTCAACAAAAATAAAATCAAGATTAGAAATGACACAGTTTAACAATTTTATCTGACCGCTTTTGACGAATTTTTAATTTCCTTTTCTGTATGAGCTCTTTTTATCAGAATTATATTAAGGCGCTATTAAAAAAAAAATGTTTTTCCACGATCAACAACTCGAAATTGTCTTACACATTTTCAGACTCATTTTTAAAAGTAAAAACATGAAACTTGCTGACGTGATTTTTTGAAGAGGTTTATAAGTGACGTGTGTTTTTAGTTTTCGATCAAATAATTAGAATTAAATTTGCAAATATTTTCTCAGTACGGCAATTATTTAGTTTCCAGCACTATCACTTTAGGAAATTCGGTCAAAATGCCCACTTTGACAGCATTTTTTGAAATATGTTCTGCCTTTATCAAAAATTGACCAATACAGCACATTATATAGTTTCTGAATAATCCAATGTGCAAATTGGATGCGTTTGAGAACAAAAATGAATTTAAAAATGAGTCAGGAAATAAGCCGTTTGGATTTAAGTACACCCTTAATACGATAATTTTTGCGTCAACCCCTATTTTTGTTTATTTTATTTTATTTATTTATTTTTTGCTTTAAGTGTTGATCCTATCAAAAACTTGTCAATATGAAAGTTGTAGATAATATTGAGAAGATGTACAAAAAATTTAAGTGGATTGGATATCTTGTGAATTAAAGAAGTTATGAACTTTTTCTTCTTCAATCCCCCCTTTTTGTTTTCGGTTTTGATTGTTTTTTGCAGTATGAGTTGGTCCTATCAAAAACCTGTCAGTATAGAATTCGTAGATTATATTAAGAATATTTATAATAAGTTTACATGAATTTTATATCTTAAGAATTGACGAAGTTTTTATTGTTTTACTCCTATAAACCTTATTTTTGCGCCCCTTGAGCCCATTTTTAATTTTATCAAAAATCTATGATACTTAAATTTTTGACCCTTTTTCTAGAAGTAATAATAACTTTAAACTGATTTTCTATTTAGAACAATTAAGCAGTTATCGGGGTTTTGCGGTTTTCACAAATCCCCTCCCTATTTTCACTCCCTTAGTCCGATTATATATATATATATAGTCAACAAAGACAACACTCACTGCATTAAAAACAGTTTTGATTTGGTGGATAAAATAAAGCCATTAACAAATGTCAATAATATTATTACTTTAGATTTCAAAGACCTATTTAATAATATCATTCTAAAAGACTTACATTCTATTATCAATACATTATTTATGGAATATTTTTCTTTATTAAATTTACCTGATAACATTGATACTGACTACTGCACATTTTTGACTAACTTTCTACTATTTCATAATTTTATTTTCCAGGACAATGCTTTTTTTATTCAAATACAGGGCAATTCCTCAAGGAGCTGCTTCATCAAGCATGTTATCTGATTTATATCTTTGCTTTTATGAATGAAAATTTATTAACAAAAATAAATTTCTCTACAGATACATAGATGATATAATTATTCTTTCTGTTAAAGATAATAATTCTATATATTTTCCTGTAAATTACCCTTCTAATCTAGAACTTAGTATTACCTTTTCACATAATTCTAGTATCAATTTTATGGGTGTTAAAATTAATATTCTACCTAATAAAACCCTAACATTTTATATTTATGATAAACGCAATGAATTTTCATTTAATGTAATTAATTTTACGAACTTCAATTCATGCTTACATATTTCAGTATAAAGAAATATTCTACTTAATCATAGTCTTCGTATCAAACGTTTATGCTCCTCCCAATTCTTACAGCCTAACATTTTTAAATTAAAGCAATTAGCACTGTCCGATAATTATCCCATCTCTTTTATATCTGCATGGCTCAAATCCTAATATTCATTTCTTTCTACTTATTACCAGTATATGCATATAATATGTATATAAAAAAAACTAAAAAATCGAAAACACTATTATGGAGGGTGGGATGTGGATTGCTGAAAAAATTATAAAAAACATACACAAAAAATTATATATATGTATGTATATATGATATATATATATATGTATATTTATATATACCAAAAAAAAGTATGTGTGTGTGTGTGTATGTTTTACCATACATTATGCATAAAAAAACACATATAAAAAATAAAAATACCATTACGGAGGGTTGAGGTCGGGAATGCTAATAAAAAGTTTACAACCTTATATGTTTATATATGTGTGAGCCTGTGTGTATGTATATATATATTGTATGAATATTTAAAAAAAAAACACGGGGTATCATGTATTTTACATCATAAATTTCTCATAAATTTTCACATATTGCTTCATAATACAAGGATATATTTTACTACCTCAATATTCCTCATTGTCTTTTAAATTTTCACATTTAGTTACATAATACAAGGCTATATTTTACTATCTCAAAATTTTTCCTCACCGCTTTTTAAATATTATTTATATTCTCATTTTTATATTATAATATTTTGTCTTTAAATTAGTTAATTTAATCAATTGTCTTTCTGTTTATTTATTTTTATATAATTCTTTATTTTCTTTTTCATTAATTTATTCCTATTCTTTATTTTATTTTGTATTTACTCAGTACTTATCAAGTTTATTCCTATTTTTTTTTTACTCTACTTTAACTAAATGTGAATCTAAGTCAATTCTTTATTTCTTCAATAAATTTCATTCCTTTTTTGGGTAAAGATGACAGCACTAAACATTATTGTTAATAATCCAGTTCCAATTTACATTTTTCCTTTCTCACACCAGATGGCAGCAAAGTTATGGGTTTCAGTCCGATACTCAACTGCAGACCCACATGTTAAAATAGTCCTAACTCCGTTTTTCCATTCAGACATGTTGCAATTTTGCTTCTATTAATTTTTAATATCCTGTGTGAGGTGTATTTTTTAAAAATCTCTTGGATTTTTATTATGTATTTTCTGTTATGCTTGCGTTATAAGGAGATAAATTTTGTCATTTTAGGCTTAATGCCGAAAAAATTGGATGAAATAACGCATCTTCTATGAATGAACTCACAAGCTCCTCTGAAGATTCTGTGGGTAATTCATAGTTTCTTATTTTACATACTGGTTTCCTGTGTTCATTTCTAATTCATCTTTAGAACTTTACCAATTTATTCATATATTTGGGATTTCAAATTTATTATTATTATTATATAGATAGATAGATAGATAGATAAAGTTTTTTACTGAGGGTGATTTTTGGTTCTAGGGGTCATGATCGGTGTAGATCTAGAATATTTTTCAGAAATTCCAACATAGGAGGGACTGTAATAGGTAGTATTTTATACGAAATCTACCTAAAAACTAGTACATTAAACATTGAATCACTAGCCCTTAATTATAATGTACACATTTCTTTTGTGATGAAATTTTAGGAAGGAAAAGTTTGATTAATATTTTTATAGTTCAATATTTTTTTTACGCTGTCAATTTCTTCAGCTTCTGTTTTTTTTAATGCTTTTTTTATTTTATTTATAGAACATGATACAGTTTAACGATCAATTAATATATGCACATAATTTCATATACATATAATTTTTAAAACTGCGTAGCTTCAATGGCAAGCAAGAAAATGTGAGTTGCAATTAATTATTTTTTTATGTGATGAAAATTGCTGGGAGAGAGAAATTTTAAAAAGTATCTTCTAACTTATTTGTGCGGTTATTTTTTCTATGGTATAACTTTACCATCTAACAATTTTTTTCGTTACAAGAAGTTTTATTTTTTTGTTATGCTGAACATTTTTTTAAGATTAATTACCATGTACATATATTTGCATATAAAGATAATTCGTAAAGATACTTAGACTAAATAACTAGCATGGAAATATTATCTAGAAACTTTTTTAAGTAATGAAATGCTTTTGGAAAAAGATATTGTAAACAATATCTTATAATCTATCTTATAACTTATACTTTCTATGATACAACTTTAGCTCCTAACTGTTTTTTTTTTATCTGCAAAGTTTTTTAAGATAAGAAATATATATATATATATTTTTATGAATTACTTTTTATTATGCTGAGCAATTTTAATGGTTAATTAACATGCACATACATTTGCATATAAAGATCATTCTTTAAAATGCATTGATCAGATAACTAGCCTGAAAGTATCATCTACAAATTTTTTTTCATGTGATGAAAAGTGTTTAGAGAAAGAAATTAAAAAAAAAAATACATCATTACTCACTTTTGCGTTTATTATTTCTATGGTATTTCTTTAGCTTCAATATATATATATATTTTTTAATCAGCATTTTTATGCTACAAGAAGTTTTTCTGTTGTGTTAAAAAATTTATGGGTTATGTAACATACACATTGTGATGATGAAATAACCAATCATCACCTATCATCATTTATTCCCTATTTTAATTGCTCCTTCCACAATTACATTAACTCAAAAGTCCCTCTCCTTAAAAAAATTAAACAAATAAAAAAAAAAAATAAATAAATATATATATATATATATATATATATATATATATATATATGTATATATTTCTTCTTTTTATTCTTAATAAATACCATTCACTTTAATGCTTCGAGGCTCAATCCAGCTGTTAATAAAATAAATCGAAAACAAATCTTTTTGTCAACCTGTAATCATTAACAGTTCGTACATACTTTCCTTTCCGTTAACGAGTAAATAAAAATATATTCTTTGGCCATATGCATTTATGCAGCAGTAATTTAAACACTTATTGTTATTGCTCAGTTTGATAGTCATTGCAAATGCTTTTTCTGTTTCAAAAATCTATCCTGCTTATATTACAGTCTACATTTCTGTTTCTAAATATAGTTTTTTCCATTACTCAGCTTTGGCATTCGTATATGCAAGTTAAAATTTTGATATGTCAATTAACGGTTGTTTCGCTAGATTGTAATTCAAAGATCCCTTTAATTGATATATATTTTGGGTTATAATGGTCCAGAGTACCAAGATTTTCACTCCACGCACTGGCAATAGCATCTGACAACTAATCATTCACTCTTTGTACATGGGACTTGTAAAATCTCTTACCGATCGGGACTCTCACAGGCTTTACATTTTAAATATCTGTCTTCACAGTAAATAAAAGCCATTCGGTCTTCAGCATTTGTAGAGTTCTTTTTTTCGCATTTATTTTTAATATTCAAGGATCTTGAAACTTGGATTTTTGTCAGCAATTATCTAAATAGTAAATAAATATTGTGTGGAAATATAAATCACCAAATGTCAACGTTTAAACACACAATTAACACAGTTGATTTTTGGTGATTTAATTATCTAAATGCTGTAATCAAACTTCCATACTGTACCATCATAAACTTACGGTCGAAGTGTCTGCTATAGGACTAACAGACTTCTGTATATTATACGTATATTTGCGTATAAAGATAACACGTACAGCTACATAGAACAAATAACTAGCTTGAAAATGTGACGTATAATAATTTTATCTGATAAAATATTTTCGGGGAATAAAATTTTAAATAATATTTTATAACTCATTTTTGCCCTTCGTCTATCATATTCTTTAACTTATAACAATTTCCTTTTTTCCAATCCCCACTTTTTTCGTTACAATGGGTTGAACTATTTCTCCTTCGAGGATATATATACATATAAAAAAAAAAAAAACTTTCCGACAAAGAGTAGAACAATTCATTTATTGAATTGCGGGATTTTTGGGCAAGACTTTTTTTTTATTGAAGCTAAAAGAAAAAAATAGTAACTAGATTGTGTACATTGAAACAAAAATTCTTTTGAATTTAAGTAGATAAAATAATGTTCCTCTGAATAATTTTTCGGTCTCATCAAATGTTATTGGAATTTTGTTTTGATGAAGATAATTAAAGTTTACTGATTTACATTTGCTAAACCTACATATAGCAGAATTAGGTATGCAAAAAAAAATAAATAAATAAATAAATAAATAAAAAGCCTGTAACTATTTTACTGCAGAAATTAATCAATATAAGGAAAATAAAATTTAATGTTGCCACAATACTTGGTGCAAAATTTGAAAAACATTATTTTAAAGCTATTATCCATTTTTTCGACTAAATTTCGTTCTCGACGTAATCCGGGCATTCAGAAATCCGGATAAATTGAATAATGATCTAAGCAAGGTTATATTGGAAAATAAAAATTTCTCTGAAAATACTATTGTTTGATAAAAATTTCGGGCTACCGTATATTCAAACTAAACTATATAATTATAATTATAAACAATTTAAAGGTTTAATCAATTAAAAAGTACATTATGGTACGTGTTCCTATAACAATATTGCTTGAACCACAGCTCTCTGAATTTTAGGCTTACATGCAGACTCAAAAAGGGTGTCTGCGGTAGGTGGATTTTTTTCAGCTTTTGCTCGGTCCCTTGCACGCGATAACCAGTATTTTCTAAAGATATTCTTTGCCTCATTTAACCTGAGAAAAATAATTCGGAGAACACTCTTAGAAATTACTGATATTTAAACTCAAGGCATCCTAAAAGCACTGAGAAAAATCTACCTACAACCGCTGACATTTTTCTTTGAGCGCGTAGACCTAGGACTCAGACCGCTGTGATCGAACACGTCCAACAAATTTAACTGTTTTGCAGTAGACCTTGTTTCCGTGTTGCATTTGACAGGTTCCGCTGCAGAAGCAGCTGCTACTGTATGCAAATGATGTATTTTATGATTCAGAGAGGAACTATTTTTAATTTAATTTAAATTTAAATTTTTATTTTTATTTAATTTAATTTAATTTAATTTAATTTTAATTTCATTTTGATTTTAATTTTAATTTTAATTTTAATTTTAAATTAAATTAAATTTTAATTTTAATTTTAATTTTAAATTAAATTAAATTTTAATTTAATTTTAATATTACCAACCTTCATCTACATGGTGAATGAAACAACTGCAAAGAGATTCACCTTATAAACCCCCGATAACCCCACAGAGACGAGTTTTTCCTTTCTAAAATATTCTAATTTTTAATAAAACAAATTTTAAACCAAATATTCTTCCTTAATATTTTTAATAAAATTGTAAAAGGATTTTCAAACTGTGCATTTTGAATTACAGGTTATAAGAAAGATAAAAATATTTTTAAATAAAGACATGGAAATCTCTACAGGGTATTGGATATAAGAAAAGGGAAATGTCTTTAAAATGATGACCGAGAAACTCAATCGGATGCATGTAACCGAGAACTAGTGTAAATTTACATAGAGTCTGTTTCTGTGTGTGTGTGTGTGCGCGCGTGTTAGGGTGGAACTTAAGTATAGGGTAAAAAAAAAAAAAAATATTTTAATGTGTCATACGGAAAACTTTTTTTCCTTTTTGAATGCCTAAACTATTGGCTGCAAAATATTTTTAAAATTAATTTGTTTACCGGTTCTTCAAGGACGTCAAAGTTTTAAAATTTCAGTATAAAGTAATTTAAAGTAAACAAGGTAGCTGTTAGCTCATATCTGCTTATATTAAGCAAATGCTACCCAGAAGTCATCAAGAGGAGTTGGCTAAATATCGATTTCCACCCTCTTTACCTCTCTTTGTTATGGATTAATTCAATTTAATATTCAACCTACTCGCTTGTAGATCTTCTTAGGCAAACTTTGTCATTACATTGCGGGAATTCAACTTTCCCAAGATAAAGTCATCTCTTGCTTAATATGTAAAGACGGTTGACGCAGCACGCGTGACAATTTTGACACACGTTTCCACTGTTTGAGTATGAGAAGGAAAACCTAAAATTCTGGTGTTTCCCATGTTTGTACTTTTTAAAAAAAGTTTTTCATCCGATCAGTCAACCGTCAAGACAGGATCCATTTTTTTATAGTCTATAATTTCAATATGTTTGCATTTTTTCAAGTGACTTTCCTATTGATCCAGAAAATTCTTTAGTACCCGTAGTTTTTCCAGCAAAATGTTGAAATAAGAATCTAAAAAAAAAAAAAACAGTTCATGTGTATGTAATAAGTAAATTATCCATTGTAAAGCTTTTAAAGTCTTGCTTCCAATGTTTTGACAAAGAAAATTTTTTTCTATGATAACCTAACATTTTGCAATTTTACATTGGGTGTGGGATTATTCTTTAAAATCTTAATATTTTTCTTCAAATTTTGACATTTCTCACGATAGTCCAATCATTGTTTATTATTTGTGCATCAGGAATTGTTGGAATTTAAGGTCTCAGCAATAAACTTGTAATTGTATCAGCAACAGATTTAGATATTTAACAGTGTGTACGAGATCCCAGTTGGCAGATTTTAAGTTAAATTGAAATCGAAAATAATGTTTCATAACATCTTCATATGTTCGCCAAAGATGTCAGTCTAATGTTAATTGTTTTGGTTTGCGAAATACAAGACACTTCAACAATTTTCTAGATTTAGGCACATTAGCAGACATTGTCACGTTTGACACAGACAGTTAATTGCAAAATAATCGAAGAAACTGTTAACACACGCTAAATCGGACTAACTTGTTATGAATCGTAGCTAAATAAATCAGAGACAATGAAAGCCGATGCCCACTACGCTGGCTTCTTCAAAAGTCAAATAAATTGGGCCATCTTTTCCATCGCACCCAAACTAAATTATTCTCTTTATTACAAGACATTAACACTTCATTAATTTAATTTTGAAAAATATAAATTTAACAATAAGCTTAAAGCATTTTTCATGCAATTATTTGCTTTTATTCGTTTTTTTTTTATGAAAAATCAGGCGCTTTGAGGAACCGAAAAATATCATTTTAAAATTAGAAGAAAAATAGTTTATTTTTATGGAGTTAAGAAGAAGAAGAAAAAAATTACTAATAGAAGATAAAATTCGAAACTTCGTTTTTTAGTTCCACCCTAGTGTGCGTGTGTGTGTTTCACAGAAATGTTTAACAGTGTGGTAATAGAATTTTTCTCTAAAATATATTGCTAAAGAATTACTATTTATAAAACTTTAAAAACTCTTATATTTCGCCGATTCCCCTATTTCACCAGAACTTAGGAGACGTGTAGCTAGTAGACGGGTAGCTTATTTACGTAGCTATAAAAAAGTATGTACACATTTTTTTTTAAATATTACTGTCTAAAAAATTGATGTTAGGAGATTTTCGATAGTGGTAAGACTTTGCTGAAAAAAACCCTTGTAAAAACAGTTTTTTTTTTACATTTTTTCAAATGGCAGTTCATGAGACAGGACGGCTTCTAAAATTCTTTTTTTTTTTTTTTTTTTTTTTTTTTTTAAATTAGAACATCAGGCTATACACCATAGCTTGCTTTAGAACTTGTAATGTAATCTCGGGAATGAATTTTCGTTACACAAATTCTCTTCTTGGACAAAAGTTCCTATGCTTCACTGCCAACCTTCCACGAGTCGGCGATTCAAGTTAATTTCATGCAAAAGCACACATGCGCACACATTTATATAGAAAGACAGAAATAAGTAGGATGAGTTGAACATTATTTATATTGACAAAAAGAATATTCTGTTTTTATGTGATAAAATTGTTGGAAGAAAGAAATTCTTAACACAACTATTAGGTTTACTTTTAAACTTTTGTAATTCCTATCAGAATCATTTTTAAAAATCTAAATTTTTGTGCTAAGAGAAAGTGGACTACCATTTGAGCATGGAAAAAAATTGCAAGAAAAAAAGAAAGATAAGCAATTCATTTATTGAATTGTGCTACTTTTGGACATAAAACTTTTTTTGTCAAGCTAAACAGAAAGAAGCAGTATTTGACTTGTTAAAATTGAAACAAAAATGTGTTTGGATTAAGGTAAAAATAAAATAAATAAACATTTTACAATTTCTTTTCTTCCTCTGGCACTAAATATTATTTTGAATATTTTTGGTACTTAAATTTTTCTAAAGCTTAGTAAAAATAATATATTTTTCGTATAAAATAAATATAAGAAAATAGAAATAACATATTTTATATATAGTAGTAGGCAGTATAGTTCACTTGACAGTGCGTTGACAGCTTAAGCCAAAGATCCCTGGTTGAAATCCTGACTTGGACACTTTTTCAATTAGTTTAAAAAATTTTAACTCTAACGATTCATTTACCAATAAGAATGATTTGGTTAAATTTATTAAATTGCATTGGATTTATTTTTTAGAAGTAATTATGTACATTGCTGGCCATTAAAATTGCAACACCATGAAAGATTAAAAAGACAAAAAAGATATTTATTGTACGTAAACAGTATGGCATGAAAACAAAATTATTAAATTTGTAAACAGTTTGGGGGTTTACAAGGGTGCGAAATTGGTAGAAACAGCTGTTCCTACTGGCAGCTAAAACAATCTATATCCGTTTAGGCATGGAGTCGAACTGGACTTGGAGGACAGAAAAGGGCTACTCATTTCATGCTGCTTCAAGTCTTTGCCACACTTCATCAACCGTATTAGCTGGAGAAGGGTTGCGGGCTAGTCTCTAAGCAACTCATGACCAGATGTTTTTAGTGGGTGACAGATCTGGAAACCGTGCACGCCAGGGCAGCAATCGAATACCCTGTGTATTGAGGAAGGTTAGAACACGACGTGCAACATGTGGTCATGCGTTATCTTGCTGGAAGATGGCGTTTGGCAGGCCTCGAAGACAGGGCAGAACCACTGGATGTAAGAAAAATGTACCGATCTGAGTTCAAATTATCGTCGATCCGAACTAGAAATGTGCATGTTGTGTACCCAATGGCTGCTCAAACCATCACTCCAGCTGCAGGGCCCCTATGCCGATATCGAATGCAAGCAGGCAACAGGCGGTTTCTTCGGAGCCTCCAGGCAAGTATACAGCCATCAGAATACAGCACGTACAACTGGGACTCGTCTGAAAAGATGGCATTTTGCCAGTCATGCATCCATCTTTATCGTTTGGGATACCAGATTCGCCGACTCACTCTATGCCGCATTGTCAAGGGAAGCCACAGTACTGGTCGCCGTTCTGACAGTCCACATTGCTGCAAACCTCGTCGCATCATACGAGCGAAAACTGGACGCGCTTCAAACGTGCTCATTTCCTGACTAATGAGTCGTGATGTGGTTGTACGGTTTTGCAGGGCTGACCTCACAATATGTCTCTCCTCTCCGGCGTTAGTCGGGCTCCGAGATCTTGCATGCCATTCAGTATGACCCTCAGTAATCCATTGGTTCCATATTTGCATGACAGTGGTTGGATTTCGACGAATGCAACGGGCGATATCACGGAAAGATAATCCACACTCTCGATTGGCAACGATACTGCCTCTATGGAATACCGACACTTGGTGGTAAGCATTTCTTCTTATTATTCGAGGCATAACACGATATTCTGAGCAAACGCTGACCTTACAAAGTGCGTTCCAAATGAGAAAACCACTATGCAACTTTTCTTTTATGCAGTGCTTCAGGTGTCGTTTCTCCCGCCTGCCTCGTCTAAATCCGCTGAAATACTAATCATTTGCATATTCTAACCTCTTTTTCGTTTCATGTGATTTTGACTTTCGTCAGTTCATTTCTTCCTGGTGTTGCAATTTTAATGGCCAGCAGTATAATGTTTGTCGACTGTGTTTTTCATTTAAGTAAAAATTGTGAATGGTTTAGGGAACGGTGGAGATTAAAAAAAATTCTTTTAATTTTTATAATAGAGATTTGAAATTTTGTGCAAATGTACATTTCACCATAAGTATATAGAAAACTTTAAAAAAGAAATTTCCAATCTTAATATAATTTGACCATGTAAAACTTTTAAAATGAAATTTTAAAATGCTCCTTGCGTCTTCATTTTTTAGATATTTTCTTGATTCTAGATTTTAATCACGTAAATCTGTACTGCAAACAAACATGTGTATCGATTTTTTCAATTAAACAATTAATTTTTTAGAGAAATTTTTCTGAATTCCATATCGATTTTCATCAAAATTCTGCGGTATCATAAGTTAAAAATCAAATGTAATTGTTTTAATGAATTCCAATTTTAAAATGGATGCACAGTTCCTTTTTAAGCAATATTAAGATTCTTCCTTACTACTTTCATAAATTTTGATCAAAAAGTAAGTAGCAAAGAGCATTTCAAAAATTAAGAAAAAAGCTGTAACATGGTTATTGAGAAAAACAGATTTAAAGTATATTAAAATGCCAAAAAATAGTTTGTAAACAAAATTAAAACACTTGTAACATTGCGTAAAAGAAAAGCATCTGCATGCGTAGTACAAATTAGAGAACAATAATACACACAAAAGAAATGTTCATTTTGGGTCGATTTTTGTTCAAATAAACTTCTACGATCCCCTTAAATGCACAAAAATTTGGATATTTTATTAGGACATCATCCTGTAGAATATAGCTTGCTTTGTAACTTTTAATGTACACATACACATGCGCCTAAATTACATAAAAAGCTAAAGAAGTATGAACAGTTGTGCATGGTTTTTTAACAAAAACGAATATTTTGTTTTTAGTTTTTATCTGATAAAATTGATGGAAAAAAAGAAAAGCTTAGTTACGAATTTTAGCTCATTCTTTCGGTTTAGCTTTTAAACTTATGCAATTTCCAACAACAACGTTTTAATTTTTTTTTTTTTTTTTTTTTTTTTTTTATGTGCTAAAAGAAAGTGGGCTAATTTTTTAAGCATTAAAAATTTTTTTCAAGAAAAAAATGCTGAGCAATTCGTTTATTGAATTGTGGTACGTTTGGGCATAAATGTTTTTGTGAAAGTAAACAGAAAGAAGTTGTACTTGACTTGTTTACATTGAAGCAAATATGTCGTTTTTAGATTTAAGCAAAAAGAAAAAATAACTAAAAGTTTTACAATTGCTTTTTCCCACTGACACTAAATATTATTTTGAATATTTTTGCTACTTACAACTTTCTTATGTTTAATAAATTAAAAAAAGTACAAAAAAAAAAATAAATTAAATAATACCCAAAAGAAGTAAAATCTTTTTACATCTCAGAGAGGTAATACAATATTTTATTCGATTAATTATTTTCTGGAATATATATTGACGAATATACCAATGATATCACTGGAATTATTTTTGTAATATTTTGTCAGTCGATTACGTCATCCACTTAAGTAAAAATGTCTTTTTTTTTTTTTTTTTTGGTTCCATGAAATATTATTTTGAAAATTTTTAATAGCTAAAACTTTGTTAAGCTTAATAAAAAAATGTATTTTCGTAATATAATAAAATAAAATCATAGCAAAAGGAAGATTATTTTTTTATATATCAGAGGAGTAATTGAATATTATTACTATTATTAATTAATATTAAGTACTATTAAATTTTTGTCATTCTATTTTTTTTATTTATTATATTTTTTCTATTAGTTTCGAAAAAATAAATTGATGGATATACAAACAATGTCACTGGAATTATTGTTTAGTAATATTTATGCAATATCTGTCTATTAAGGCTTTCATGTAAATGAATTTTGAAAACGTTTTACGATTTCCTTTTTTTTCCTTTCTTTCTTTCTTTCTTTTTTTTTTTTTTTTTTTTTTTTTTTTGTTACATGTAATATTATTTTGAATATTTTTTGCTTGCATTTCCTTAAAAGTAAATAAAAGGAAACACACATCTTTCATACACGAATAAATTAATAATTAAATAAAAATAAAAATAATCCTTTAAAAATATACAATTGTTTTAATTATTATAGGTTCCTACGCGACTATCAATCCAATATTTGTATCATATTAATTAATTTTGAAAAAAATATTAAGTCGCAATTAAAGACTATTTTAACAATATTACTTGATGTATACAGCAATATTTTATAATTGATGTCACTATGTTATACTAACATTGAAGGTAATTGTAATTGAATGTATTACTAATAACTATTTGTAATAAACTGTAAGGAACTTTTAAACGTTAGTTTAATAGGTTATTTCAATAGTATCGGCGTTCTTTTATTTAACGGTATATTCAGTTTCACTTCTTTTTCATGGTATACTTAGGTATACTTGACTTTTATTTTGTTTAACCCTTATTGACTTTAACTCATCAGAATTATTCTTCCGGCCAGTGCGCGGGAGATAAAACCATCTAATAATTCACTTCTGTCCCTTTTATCATTATCTATGCAAGCAATATATACCATACACTAGGTAGCATAAAAACTAGTGTTGTATGTGTAAGTGTGCCTTAATGGCGCATAATTCATTTCATTAAAAAACTTTTGTATCATAAATTGTTAGAAAATGGAAGCTAATCTGAAAAGTATACAGAACATTGCTGTACAATTTTTTTCTTCTTCTGATATATGTCTTCTTCCTATTAAATGAACCCTGTTAAAATTCACACAGCTTCTGAAAATTGAAAATGCGGTATGTTATTTTGTGTCCTGCTATAAGGCGTTATGAAAATTCATGCAGTTTCTTCAACCTGAGAATGCTGCTCTAAAGTAGCTGTTTTTTTAGATAGATTTCGTAAGAAATATTACCTATTACATTCTCCCCTATCTTGGAATTTCTGAAAAATTTTTGCAGATCTACGCCGATCATGATCTCTAGAAACCAAACCATCCCCGGTTCAAAACTTTATCTATCTATCTATATATATATATATATATATATATATATCACTTTTTTATGGACACGTTAACTTCCATAATTCTTCCGAAAATCTCTTCCAAACTGATACATAAAATCAACGGGCAGAAAGTCTCGGTCAAGTTCGTTAATGGACAAAATCAGACAAAGGATGTAGAAATAGGGAGGGGTTTTATGAAAACTTAAAAAAGACCATAACTTCTTAGTTATAATACATACCGAATTAGTTTAAAGTTATTATTACTTCTAAGGGCCAAAATTTATGTAACACAGACTTTTGATAAAATTAAAAATGGGCTAAACAAAAAATAGAGTCTTAGGGAGAAAAAATTCATAACTTTGTCAATTTTCAAGATATAAAATTCACTTAAATTTATTATAAATCTTCTTAATATTATCTACAACTTTTATATAGACTAGTTTTTGATAGACCAAATCTTAGGGGAAAAAAACGGAGGTTTCAAGAAGAAAAAATTCATAACTTAGTCAATTCTCAAGATATCAAATCTGCTTCAATTTATTATAAATCTTCTTTTTATTATCTACAGCTTTTGTATTGAGAAGTTTTTGATAGGACCAACTCTTACAGCAAAAACAAATTAAACAAAAATAGGGGTTGAAGAAAAAAAAAAATCGTAAAACATGATTCTGATAAAACCAGCTCGTACAGAAAAATAAAATGAAAAACTCGTCAAAAGTGGCCAGATATAATTGCTAAACTGGGCTTATCTAAAATCTTGATTTAGTTTTTGTTTGCGAAATTTGAACTTAAATTCGAAATCTAACTCCACCTGTAGGCCGAGCCGGAACGGATTTTTTATTATTATTTAATTATTTGTTTATTTATTTACGATTTGCTATAAAGCGTTATAAAATTTAAGAAAAAAGAAAAACAAATATTTTTTGGACACAGAAGGAATTTATCATGTGCAGATTAAGAGGTCCAAAAATATATACGAAAAATATATAAAAGTAATTTACTGTTTCAAAAATGTCTCATCAAAATGATTTGAAATTCGGCGGTTAGGGGTAACTTCAACAGCAGTTTAAATGTATTTTGTGAAAAGTTATTTTGCAGTTGAAGTATTAATCTAAAATTTAAAAAAAAGATGGCACATAATGAAAAAACTTACGCTGATCATTTAATAGTGAACCTTTTTTTCGAAATAATCCATAGTTGGGTCTTTTTTTATGCAAATAATTGAGGCAGAATAAGTACGTGGTATTTTTTATATTTTTTTCGAAAAGAGGAAAGGGTAAAGTTTCACCTAAGTATATCATTTTTCTAAAACTTTCATTTTATGTTCAAAAGCATTAATTTCTAAAATATTGAACTAGCATTTGTATGTAGTAATTGTGTGCAATTTAAAATTCAGTTCTTTTGAAAATACACCCATTACTAATTTTGTGCTTTTGACAGCTTATTTATGCCCAAAAATGTAATCCTAAATTATAATCTTAATAAGTGAGGGATTTTCATCTCAAAACTCTTTAATTTAAAGAAAATAAAAAATTTCACGCAAATATCCTTCCGCTAATTAAAGGAGTTTCGGCATTTTATATTTTTCAATAAAAACTTTAGTTTACATAAAAGTAAGCAATTAATCCTAAGCCATAGTGTAATGGTAAAAAGTGTAAAAATTTTTTAAAGACGCTAAAAGTACGTATTCTATTGAAACTATATGGATTTTAATTTCAAAGGCATTAATTTCTAAAAATTTTAGGTAAGTAATTCAACATTAGTACCTATTAAGTGGCTCAATTTTAAATTCAATTCTTTTGGAAACACATCTACTACTAAATGTATGGTTTTGACAGCTTATTAACATTCAAAAATGCCTTCTATTATAATGTAATCGTAATATCTGGAGATTTAGTTCAGAAAAGTCTCAAATTGAAATAAGCTCAGATAACATATTTCACATAAATATTATGCCGCTAATTAAAGGAGTTTCGGCATTTCATATTTTCAACAAAAACTAGTTTTCTAGACAGAAGCGTAAGTAATTAATGTTAAGCCATAGTATAATTGTTAAAAATGTACAACATTTTTAGAAGAAGAGAAAAGTAATTATTCCTTGAAATTATATACATTTTCTGTTACATGTAAAACACTAATATTTCCAGTAAATTAATATAAGATTGATCATAAAGTTTAAAGTTTGAATGTTTTTTTTTAAATTTAAATAAGCTTTCGGATTTTTTCGAACATAAATATAATGACGCTAATTAGAAGAGTTTCAGCATTCCCTATTTTTGGCAAAAACTTTTTTGACAGAAGCTACGTAATTAATGCACAGCTGCCAATATTTACGCTTTTTTCTTACACCTAAAATTTAAAAGAAAATATTGACTTATTTAATCGACGAAATCTTCCATTAATTAATTCAAAAAAAATTTCTTTCAAATTTTAGTGGTAAGAAAAAAGCGTAAAAGTTGGCAGCTATGTTAATGTTAAGTAAACTACAGTATAATGGTAAAAAAGTGTAAAACATTTTTAGAAGACGAGAAAAATAATTATTCCATTCAAATTGTATAGATTTTATTTTCAAAAGCGTTAATTTATAAAATTTCAAAGTAAATAATTCAACATTAGTACAATTAAGTGTCTTTAATTTAAAATTCAACTCTTTTGAAAACATTCCATCACTAAACTTTTTTTTTTTGAAAGCTTATTAACATTCAAAAATGCCATTCTATATTAATGTAATTTTAATAACTGGGGATTTAGTTATCAAAAGTCTTCAATTCAAATAAGTTCTCAGAACATATTTTACATTAATATTATGCCACTAATTAAAGGAGTTATGGGATTTTATATTTTCTTTTCTAGATAGAATCTTAAATAATTAATGTTAAGACGTAGTATAACGCTTAAAAGTGTACATATTTTTTTGAAGAGTAGAAAAGTAATTATTCATTTAAAATTATAAAAATTTTCTGTTACAAATAAAAGAATAAAATTTCAAGTAAATTAATATAAGACTGGTCAGTAAGTTTCATGTTTGAGTGTTTTTTTTTTTAATTTAAATAAACTTTTTGATTTTTATTTTATTTTATTTTATTTTTTTGCATATAAATATCATGACGATAATAAAAAGAGTTTCGACATTTCATGTTTTTGATAAAAATATTATTAACCTGGATAGAAGCTACGCGATTAATATTAAGTAAACTATAGTGTAATGGCAAAAAGTGTACAAAATTTTTAGAAGACGAGAAAAGTAATTATTCCATTCAAGATTTTATTTTCAAAAGCATTTATTTATAAAATTTCGAAATAAATAATTCAACATTATTACCTAGTGAGTCTTTTCAATTTAAAATTCAATTCTTTTGAAAACACATCCATTACTAAACTTATGATTTTGACAGCTTATTGATATTCCAAAAATGCCATTCTATTATAATGTAATCTTAATAACTGGGGGATTTAGTTCTCAAAAGTCTTCAATTGAAATAAGCTCTCAAAACATATTTCGCATTAATATTACTCCTTTAATTAAAGGAGTTGCGGCATTTCATATTTTCGACAAAAACTAGTTTTCTAGATAAAAGCGTAAGTAATTAATGTTAATCCGTAGTATAGCGGTTAAAAGTGTACATAATTTTTGGAAGAGGAGGAAAGTACTTATTCCGTGGAAATTGTGTAGATTTTCTGTTAAATATAATATACTAATATATCCAGTAAATTAATATAAGAAAGGTTACTAAGTTTCATGTTTGAATGTTTTTTAAAATTTAATTAAACTTTCTGATTTTTTTTTAAACATAAATATCATGACGATAATTAAAAGAGTTTCCGAATTTCCTAATTTTGGCAAAAACTTTATTTGTCTTGATAGAAGCTATGCGATTAATATTATGTAAACTGTAATGTAATGGTAAAAAGTGTACAAAATTTTTAGAAGACGAGAAAAGTAATTATTCCATTCATATTGTATAGATTTTATTTTCAAAAGCATCCATGTATAGAATTTTGAAGTAAATTATTCAACACCAGTACCTAGTAAATGTTTTCAATTAAAAATTCAATTCTTTTGTAAGCACATCCATTACTAAACTTATGGTTTGTCAGATTATTGACATTCAAAAATGTCCTCTTAATGACTGAGGGATTTAGTTCTCAAATGTCTTCAACTGAAATAAGCTCTCAGACCATATTTCACATAAATATTATACCGCTAATTATGGGAGTTTCGAAATTTCATATTTTTGACAAAAACTAGTTTTCTAGATAGAAGCATAAGTAATTAATGCTAAGCCGTAGTACAAAAGTTAAAAGTGTACTTAATTTTTGGAAGACGTGAAAAGTGATTATTCCAATAAAATTGTATAGATCTTATTTTCAAAAGCAATAATTTATAAAATTTTTAAGTAAATGTTTTCAATTAAAAATTCAATTCTTTTGTAAGCACATCCATTACTAAACTTATGGTTTGTCAGATTATTGACATTCAAAAATGTTCACTTAATGACTAAGGGATTTAGTTCTCAAATGTCTTCAATTGAAATAAGCTCTCAAACCATATTTCACATAAATATTATACCGCTAATTATGGGAGTTTCGAAATTTCATATTTTTGACAAAAACTAGTTTTCTATATAGAAGCATAAGTAATTAATGTTAAGCCGTAGTACAAAAGTTAAAAGTGTACTTAATTTTTGGAAGACGTGAAAAGTAATCATTCCAATCAAATTGTATAGATCTTATTTTCAAAAGCAATAATTTATAAAATTTTTAAGTAAATGTTTTCAATTAAAAATTCAATTCTTTTGTAAGCACATCCATTACTAATCTTATGGTTTGTCAGATTATTCACATTCAAAAATGTCCACTTAATGACTGAGGGATTTAGTTCTCAAATGTCTTCAATTGAAATAAGCTCTCAGACCATATTTCACATAAATATTATACCGCTAATTATGGGAGTTTCGAAATTTCATATTTTTGACAAAAACTAGTTTTCTATATAGAAGCATAAGTAATTAATGTTAAGCCGTAGTACAAAAGTTAAAAGTGTACTTAATTTTTGGAAGACGTGAAAAGTAATTATTCCAATCAAATTGTATAGATCTTATTTTCAAAAGCAATAATTTATAAATTTTTTAAGTAAATGTTTTCAATTAAAAATTCAATTCTTTTGTAAGCAAAGCCATTACTAAACTTATGGTTTGTCAGATTATTGACATTCAAAAATGTCCACTTAATGACTGAGGGATTTAGTTCTCAAATGTCTTCAATTGAAATAAGCTCTCAGACCATATTTCACATAAATATTATACCGCTAATTATGGGAGTTTCGAAATTTCATATTTTTGACAAAAACTAGTTTTCTAGATAGAAGAATAAGTAATTAATGTTAAGCCGTAGTACAAAAGTTAAAAGTGTACTTAATTTTTGGAAGACGTGAAAAGTAATCATTCCAATCAAATTGTATAGATCTTATTTTCAAAAGCAATAATTTATAAAATTTTTAAGTAAATGTTTTCAATTAAAAATTCAATTCTTTTGTAAGCACATCCATTACTAAACTTATGGTTTGTCAGATTATTGACATTCAAAAATGTCCACTTAATGACTGAGGGATTTAGTTCTCAAATGTCTTCAATTGAAATAAGCTCTCAAACCATATTTCACATAAATATTATACCGCTAATTATAGGAGTTTCGAAATTTCATATTTTTGACAAAAACTAGTTTTCTAGATAGAAGCATAAGTAATTAATGTTAAGCCGTAGTACAAAAGTTAAAAGTGTTCATAATTTTTGGAAGACGTGAAAAGTAATTATTCCAGTCAAATTGTATAGATCTTATTTTCAAAAGCAATAATTTATAAAATTTTTAAGTAAATGTTTTCAATTAAAAATTCAATTCTTTTGTAAGCACATCCATTACTAAACTTATGGTTTGTCAGATTATTCACATTCAAAAATGTCCACTTAATGACTGAGGGATTTAGTTCTCAAATGTCTTCAATTGAAATAAGCTCTCACACCATATTTCACATAAATATTATACCGCTAATTATGGGAGTTTCGAAATATCATATTTTTGACAAAAACTAGTTTTCTAGATAGAAGCATAAGTAATTATTGCTAAGCCGTAGTACAAAAGTTAAAAGTGTACTTAATTTTTGGAAGACGTGAAAAGTAATTATTCCAATCAAATTGTATTGATCTTATTTTCAAAAGCAATAATTTATAAAATTTTTAAGTAAATGTTTTCAATTAAAAATTCAATTCTTTTGTAAGCACATCCATTACTAAACTTATGGTTTGTCAGATTATTGACATTCAAAAATGCCCACTTAATGACTGAGGGATTTAGTTCTCAAATGTCTTCAATTGAAATAAGCACTCAGACATATTTCACATAAATATTATACCGCTAATTATGGGAGTTTCGAAATTTCATATTTTTGCCAAAAACTAGTTTTCTAGATAGAAGCATAAGTAATTAATGTTAAGCCGTAGTACAAAAGTTAAAAGTGTACTTAATTTTTGGAAGACGTGAAAAGTAATTATTCCAATCAAATTGTATAGATCTTATTTTCAAAAGCAATAATTTATAAATTTTTTAAGTAAATGTTTTCAATTAAAAATTCAATTCTTTTTTAAGCAAAACCATTACTAAACTTATGGTTTGTCAGATTATTGACATTCAAAAATGTCCACTTAATGACTGAGGGATTTAGTTCTCAAATGTCTTCAATTGAAATAAGCTCTCAGACCATATTTCACATAAATATTATACCGCTAATTATGGGAGTTTCGAAATTTCATATTTTTGACAAAAACTAGTTTTCTAGATAGAAGCGTAAGTAATTAATGTTAAGCCGTAGTACAAAAGTTAAAAGTGTACTTAATTTTTGGAAGACGTGAAAAGTAATCATTCCAATCAAATTGTATAGATCTTATTTTCAAAAGCAATAATTTATAAAATTTTTAAGTAAATGTTTTCAATTAAAAATTCAATTCTTTTGTAAGCACATCCATTACTAAACTTATGGTTTGTCAGATTATTGACATTCAAAAATGTCCACTTAATGACTGAGGGATTTAGTTCTCAAATGTCTTCAATTGAAATAAGCTCTCAGACCATATTTCACATAAATATTATACCGCTAATTATGGGAGTTTCGAAATTTCATATTTTTGACAAAAACTAATTTTCTAGATAGAAGCATAAGTAATTAATGTTAAGCCGTAGTACAAAAGTTAAAAGTGTACTTAATTTTTGGAAGACGTGAAAAGTAATTATTTTAATCAAATTGTATAGATCTTATTTTCAAAAGCAATAATTTATAAAATTTTTAAGTAAATGTTTTCAATTAAAAATTCAATTCTTTTGTAAGCACATCCATTACTAAACTTATGGTTTGTCAGATTATTGACATTCAAAAATGTCCACTTAATGACTGAGGGATTTAGTTCTCAAATGTCTTCAATTGAAATAAGCTCTCAGACCATATTTCACATAAATATTATACCGCTAATTATGGGAGTTTCGAAATTTCATATTTTTGACAAAAACTAGTTTTCTAGATAGAAGCATAAGTAATTAATGTTAAGCCGTAGTACAAAAGTTAAAAGTGTACTTAATTTTTGGAAGACGTGAAAAGTAATTATTCCAATCAAATTGTATAGATCTTATTTGCAAAAGCAATAATTTATAAAATTTTTAAGTAAATGTTTTCAATTAAAAATTCAATTCTTTTGTAAGCACATCCATTACTAAACTTATGGTTTGTCAGATTATTGACATTCAAAAATGTCCACTTAATGACTGAGAGATTTAGTTCTCAAATGTCTTCAATTGAAATAAGCTCTCAAACCATATTCCACATAAATATTATACCGCTAATTATGGGAGTTTCGAAATTTCATATTTTTGACAAAAACTAGTTTTCTAGATAGAAGCATAAGTAATTAATGTTAAGCCGTAGTACAAAAGTTAAAAGTGTACTTAATTTTTGGAAGACGTGAAAAGTAATTATTCCAATCAAATTGTATAGATCTTATTTTCAAAAGCAATAATTTATAAAATTTTTAAGTAAATGTTTTCAATTAAAAATTCAATTCTTTTGTAAGCACATCCATTACTAAACTTATGGTTTGTCAGATTATTGACATTCAAAAATGTCCACTTAATGACTGAGGGATTTAGTTCTCAAATGTCTTCAATTGAAATAAGCTCTCAGACCATATTTCACATAAATATTATACCGCTAATTATGGGAGTTTCGAAATTTCATATTTTTGACAAAAACTAGTTTTCTAGATAGAAGCATAAGTAATTAATGTTAAGCCGTAGTACAAAAGTTAAAAGTGTACATAATTTTTGGAAGACGTGAAAAGTAATTATTTTAATCAAATTGTATAGATCTCATTTTAAAAAGCAATAATTTATAAAATTTTTAAGTAAATAATTCAACATTGGTTCCTAGTACGTATCTTTAATTTAAAATTCAATTATTTTGTAAACACATCCATTACTAAACTGATGGTTTTGACAGCTTATTCACATTCAAACCGTCATTCTGTAATATAACCTTAATAACTAAGGGATTTAGTTCTCAAAGCTCCTGAATTTAAATAAGCTCTCAGGAACATTTTTCACATAAACATTATGCCGCTAATTAAAGGGGTTTCGATGTTTCATAATATTGACAAAAACTCTAAATCTCTAGATGGAAGCGTAAGTAATTAATTTTAAGGCATAGTATAATGTTTAAAAGTGTACAAAATTTTTAAAAGACAAGAAAAGAAATAATTACTTTGAAATTGTATAGGTTCACTGTTATACATAAATGACTAATAGTTTCAGTAAATTAATTATATTGAAACAAACTAAGTTAAAAATGCTATAAAAGTGATAAAATACCTTTACTTACAAGGGAACCACTTTTAGTGCTGCTCTCACCTAGCATTAAACCCTGGTGCATTTTAAATCCTTATACAGTCGGACCTCTGTTTAACGAACCTCTATTTAGCGAATTTCTCTATTTTGCGAACTTTTACTTGGAACGAAGAACATTTTTTTAAATTTCTTCGTAAAATAACCTCCAAATAGCGAAGTGCATTCTCTATTTAACGAACTTTTTCTTGGGATCTAAATTTTTTTTCTCCTTATTTCGCAAACTATTACTGGACATTTCAAACTTATTCTTTCTTTTAACACATTTTATGATGATCAATGACCAAGACCAGGTCTTACAAGGCACCTAACTCACCGAGAACAGTAAAATCGCTGTGATTCTTTGCTTTTCATCCAAAAAGTACAAACTTTCAATATCCCATTTTAACCCTCAATGGAGCTGCCCCGTGTTCTTAGAGTCTCTGGTTTTCTGGATTGTTGATCATGATCAGCAGTGTTGGTAATTTCGGTTCTTGTAGCTCGAAAATGTCAAAGCGAAAGTGCTTGAGCATCAAAGAAAAAGAAAAAAAATAACTCTTGATCAGGTGGATAAAGGCGTGAAGAAAAATACTGCTTTAAAATTTGGTATATCTCTAAACAGCTTATCAACCATAATAAAAAGTCGTGATTTTAATGTAAGATAATTTTTTTAATTGAAAATACAATGTATTTTCAAACAATGTTTTGTTTCATTCTTATTTCCCTTGCCGATTTCTTTTTGATGGGTAAAATAAATAAAACAAATAGATATAATTAAAAAAAAAAGTGTAGTTAATTACTTTTTAAAATTATATTTAGTGTTTATAGACATGTTTTATGTAGTTTAAAGTGTTCTAAAAGGTAACTCTCTATTTAACGAATTTCCCATATAAAGAATTTTTTTTCGGTATTTAGCGACTTCGTTAAATAGAGGCCCGGCTGTATTATGAAGTTTGAGAATCGAGAAAAGTTTTTTCTGTTAAAATAATATTTCTTGATTTTACAGCAGCATAACTTTCTGAAAATGCAATTTTTGAGACCATTTATCAGACTATTTATTTTAAAGAAAAGCATTAAAAATAAAAATGAGTTAATAATAAGTTTAAAATATTGAAAAAAGTTTGAAAATTCCTTCAAAAACCAACGAAATTGATTTTGAAAAATTACAACCTTATCTTCATATTTCTGGTGGGGAAACAGTTGGCTTTTATTTTCAAGGGTAGAGTTTTCCGGCAACCCTAGCCAAATGTCATAGCTGAATTTGTAATAGCTAGAAATTGTAATGTCCGATCTATTTACCGCAGTAATTTTTCTAAATTGTGTAAAAATATTAATTTACTTTATGATTACTTTTACCAAAGGACCATTTAATACAGCAACATTTCATTTTAAACATTCGAAACTCTATTCCATTCGATTTCAAAAAAAAAAAATAACTTTATTATCATTTTTCTATTTCACTAAATTTTCTATTTCACTATTTTCTAGTTCTATTTTCTATTTCACTAAAAAATAGTTTTCAATCATCTTCGAAGCTTTTATAGATTTATATTTAATACTTATGTATTTATCGTCTGCATAGAAAAAGAAATAAAAACCTAATATTTGTTTCTTATGCTATCAATTATTTAAAAATATCGTAATCTGATATACTAGTAATATGTACTGTATACTTACTATTTGGATAAAGCTGGGAGAAAAATTGTAGCGCCATATTTGGTGACTTAACTCACTTTTGGCGTGAAATAAACAAATAAAATAATTTTTTATTATGTAATAATAAAAAATTAAAAGTATAAAAATGTATATAAAATACGATTTTAACAGAGGAGTTTTATCGGTTCTCTAACTTTTATGTATAGGTCTGCAAAACGCACCAGGTCTCGATGCTTGATGTGATCAGCGCCAAAAATGGTTCCCTTGTTAGATTAACATACGTTTCATTGCACTGGCGGCGACATTTTCAAAATCATTCTTGGTTGAAATATTTTCGCAAACTTGGTAAATAATGTCACGAGACTTTATGCATAATGAAAATCAGTGCAAAAATGCAATAAAATGAAATTGGATATTTTGAGCGTGGATTAATTTCAACTATTGTTATTATTACCTAGATTGGTCAGTAAGATTCATGTTTCAAAGTTTTTTTTTTAATTTAAATAAGCTTGCAGACATTTTTTTTTCACATAAATATTATGTCGAATTAAAAGCTTTTCAGCAATTCATATTTTTAGCACAAACTTTAGTTTTCTAAATAGAAGCGTAAGTTAGTAATTTTAAGCCATAGTGTAATGGTTAAAAGTGTACAAAATTTTTAGAACACGAGAAAAGTAATTATTAGTCATTTGAAAATATAGTATTCTGTGACATAAAAAAGTGTAATATTTTCTGTAAGTAACGATCAAATCCCGTAATTTAAATGAACTTTCGTTAAAAAAAAAAAAAAAAAATGTTGACATAAATATCATGTTGCTAATTAAGAGATTTCATATTTTTGACAAGTTCACAAGTTTCGCGTCATTTCATATTTTTGATAAAACTTTTATTTTCCTTGGCAAAAGCTACGTGATTAATGTTGCTAAATTGTAAGGGTTAAAATTGTTCAAAATTTTCAGAACACGAGTAAGATAATTATTCATTTGAAATTGTATTCACTTTATGTTACATATGAACTAATAACATTTTCTGTAACTTAACTATTAGAATAGTCTTCAAATTTCATGTTGAATGTCTTTTTGTTTTTTTTTTTAAATTTATGTAGAGTAAACCACTTATCCGAATTTTCGGAGAAACTAAAAAGTTTGAAAGTACCACATAAGCCATTAAGTTCCGTCAAATCACAAATTCTCCTCGCTAATTTAACCCTTTCACCGTCCGAGGGTTTTCCTGTATTTTTATAAGAATTCTTGTAAATTTCAGGATATATATATTTATTAAGTGCTGTTTGATGCTATCTTTAATATCACTTTTTTCTATATATGGTTCAAAATAAAATTCTGTTTAAAATATTTTTGTCTACAGCCATTTTAACATGATTTCTAGTTATGGGAAAATCCGAGCAAGCCCGTTAAAGGGCTCTAATGGTAGTTGAAAACTTCCTAATTTTCAAAATATCTGACAAATAAATTAACATTTTTAAAGGGCTTTAAGAATCGCAAAATTCAACTAAAAAATTAATTTTCGTTTTCTTTTTTTTTAAGAATTGTATAACTAGATGCTCAAATTTATCTGATGCAAAATATTTTTTTTTTCAATTCTGACGCGTCTTTGCAGAGATATAAGCTTTTATAATTGTAAAAACTGCATAAATTTATACAGTTTTTTTTTTTTTTTTTTTTTTTTTTTTTTTTT
Organism: Maratus speciosus; assembly: GCA_963932465.1. Classification (NCBI taxonomy): domain Eukaryota; kingdom Metazoa; phylum Arthropoda; class Arachnida; order Araneae; family Salticidae; genus Maratus; species Maratus speciosus. The sequence goes on along the minus strand of OZ010798.1, from coordinate 403,717,320 downwards.
TTTTTTTTTACTTAAAATGCTAACTTCTCAAAATTTATAATTTCGCGCATTTCTAAATTTTGAAACGTTCCATGCGCATTCCTAATTATCAGATTCTTTTAAAATTTATACTGTATATCCTTTTTACAATACTAAATAAAACTTTTTACAATACTAAATAGATATAACAATTTTTCTACTAGCAGCTCTGCCCTGCCCATAGCCAAAACATAAAAGTCCATATATTTCAGAATGCAATTTGTCATAATTTGTCATATTTAATGTGATATATCTAAAATTTCTTGGAAGATATGTGCACGAAATTGTGTACAGAGATTTTAAGTTATGCTTTTAATAAATTGTATTCAGGAGTTTTAATTTCACATGACAATTTTTAAATATGATCTTCAAAGTAAAAATCTCTCTCAAAAATCCTCTTTTATTAAACTTTTAAATTTATTATAAATTTTGTAATATTTTGATAAATTCTGAAGACAAAACAACAAGAAACCTTTTCTGCACGCAATAGTGAAAAAAAAGTAATCAAACTAGGTAAGTGGTTTATATAAAAAAATTAAATAACATTGAAATTTTTATTTTTTATTAATGAAAAAACTAAGTTGGCAAAAACATTTCAAAAGTAATATTTATGCAAAGATACGTTTCAGCACAAAATTCATTAAAATATGCCTTTAAATAACGAAAGTAAAATGTATGTCGACCACCTTTTGACCGTAAGTTGACAAAATATTTATCATATATATATATATATATATATATATATATATATATATATACGTAATTTTTTTTTAAGTATAGGTCTAACTCATAGCTCGTCAGCTCAGCTATAATATTAATCCGTAAAGTATAAGTTAACAACAAAAAAAAAATTAGAAATACTTTGTGAACTAAAAAAAGACACCCATTAACCCATTTGCATCTGAAACATTGATTTCAGAATTTTTTTTTTATTATTATTCAGAAGATCCGAATTCGTACCAGAATTTATTCAATTACAGACGTTTCGGGATAACATAAAATACAAATTTTCTTCCGAAATTTCGGGTATGGATTTTGAATTTCTGAATAAACATAATTTTGGAAATGGACATATACTAAATGCACCTATGATCCAAATGTATTTAAAAAAGAGTGTACGCAGAAGATAAGTTAAAAAAATTAATTTACTTATCGAAAATTTAAAAATAAGAATGTAATTCTACGCCCATAGGTACTATTAGCAAGAAGAATTTGTGATATCAATGTCCAGCACCCTTAATATCAAAATGCTCAATTGTGCCATCATATAAAGGGTAAAATTTCCAGTAATGAGACAATTACCCACCTTAGTCAGCTTTCGAACAACACAGCACTAAAGAATAATTACTTGAGAGTAGAGACCTGCACGTTCCGGATTTTCTGTCGAAATTTCTGCTTAAAGTCAACCCGAAACACAACCAAAATAAACTCCCACTATCGGATACCCAATCCGTGCCCGAACCTTACGAAGCTTATGAGTAGAGACCTGCTTACGAACCTTATGAGTAGAGACCTGCAAGTTCCGGATTTTCTGCCGAAATTTCTGCTTAAAGTCAACCCGAAACACAACCAAAATAAACACCCACTATCCGATACCCAAGCCGTGTCCGAACTAACCCGAAATCTATCCAAACCCGAAACATTTAAAGTCAACCCGATCCCCAACCAAACAAATTAACACCAACTCAACTTGACCCTACACGAACCGCGGTAACTGAAGCCAAATATCACAAGTTCGAGAGCTCGCCTGAATATTTTTCTCTCAGTAGATTTTAAATGAAATTCTCTCATATGTTATCATTAGTTTATGATGAAATAAAATGAATTTAATGATTGCATATCAATGATTCATGATGTCTCGAGACCTCAAGTTTTGTTTGTTGAGCTGCGCAACATTGAAAATGGATGTTATTACTAACGTGTTTTTTGAAGGAATTATGACGTCCAGAGTTATCCCAGATAATTCAGTTTTTGAAGAGTTGCCGTGAGAAGTGATAGGTCGCAGGTTCGGGCCTTGTATGGAACATTTTCCGCTCAGTTAGAATGAAAAGAATTTATCTAGAGTAATATATTGAATTATAGAGTAATATATTGAATTAAGTTAACCGATTGCTACAAGAATTAGCTCATCGTCAGTGAATCAGATCAAGAAATACTACGTCTGATTGATAAAAAGAAAATTAAGCGCACTGACGACAGGGATTCTGCAACAATTTCAAACCGAATTCGTAAAAAAAAAAAAAAATGTCAAACAAATTTTAAACTCACACTGTGGTTATTTTTTTATAAAATTTTTTTTCTTTTTAAAATTCTGAACAATGGATTACTGTTCAAGACGTTGAAACTTCATTATAGACAACATAAAAAACCTCATTATAAAATGCACATTTTTTTACCAAAAATGGTTATTCAGGTCTCCTCAACGCCCTCTAAAATTTTGCTGGAAATCTACGAAACATGCTTATGTATTGAAACCATTATCATATATCAGGTGAAATTGCTTAACATTAGATATATAACTTAATATTACAAATCAAGTCTTTTGACGTATAGTTAAATGATTATTTCATGGTGTAACATTAGCATTCCAAGTGACGTGACTGAGCAAACGGTACAGCTAGTTCAACATGTACGACTGGGCTATTGTTAATATAAATCATTTAACTAATCATGCTTGTGTGACCGTTGCTGTCTACATATTCATTACAATCGTAGTTCGTGCCAACATTATCAAGGTTAACCCTTAAATGCCGGGTGTTGCTTTTAGGCAACATACCCATTTTATACTCTAAAACACTATTAGAATAATATTGAAGCTATAATGCCTAATGTTGCCAATAAAATACATTCTGAAAATATTATTAAATCAATTTTCAACACATAGATGGCAACACTTGTTCTGTTTAAGAATAAAGATATATTTATTTTTTCAATTGTTGCTACTTGTCCTTTTTGCTCTGTTTGGAAGCTTTCGAAATACCCTATTTTGCTTTGCCGTGAGCAAGTAAAATTTATTTCTTATTATAGTTCCTAAAATTCTTGTGTGTGTAATATTATAGAATTTTATCAAGGAGAACTATTTTTTTCAATTAAAGACCAGTATTGCCGATTAGTAACAAACAGTTTTTTAGCCGTAAACCATACTTAAAACAAAATATGGTTTTTAAAAGTATTTTTCCCATGATTTATTTAAAAAATGAAAGCCGAAAAACATTATTACAATAATTTTTGAAAAATCAGGCATTTAAGGGTTAAATATCATGCTTATGACATATAGAAAGGATTATAATAAATTTGTTTATATCTAGAGTTTCATTTAAAAGAGCATGTCAACATCTCAGCGACTTTTGTCGTGAGAACAGATGTCACGGTTGAAATAATTTGTAGTTTAATATGTTTACATACGTATAAAATCTATGCTTTTTTTCTTCGAAAGAATAATTGTTGTTCGTAATTTAACTTAAAATCATAATATTAATATATACATTACATATATAATGTACAGTCGTGGAAAAAAATAAAGTAAACACCCCTTACTAAATCTGAAAAAATTATCGTAGAAGAAAGTTACTGGTACCATACGATTGGTAATAAAGTTTACTTTTAAATGATGTATATAAACTTTGCTTAGAGGGCCATCTACATATTAAAACGAACCATAACTTTGTTTTTTTCAATAGCAGTACACAATTCTGACAAAATAAATGAACTCTACACCCTTCATTTAGCCCAAAAACAAATTTTTGTCCAATTCGTACGATAAATTTCCGAGAAATTAACTATTTTAAAACGAGCGTGTTTTATGAGTTGTATCCAAACTGAAATTCTGTACTCAGTTGTTGACCGAGAGAGAGATCCCCCATCTTGATCAAGAGAGCCACTCAAGCAGTCATTGAAGACTGCTGGATTACAGAATAGCATAAGAAATTTCAAAATATCTAGTTACTTCTATTATAAACGGCTCCTTAAACCATTATTTTGCCGTTTTTTAATCATAATTTAAAAACTACTTGGAAGAAAAATGTGATCTTGCCATCTTGATCAAATGTGATGCCATCTTGATCAAGAGAGCCTCTCAAGCAGTCATTGAAGACTGCTAGATTACAGAATAGCATAAGAAATTTCAAAATATCTAGTTACTTCTATTATAAACGGCTCCTTAAACCATTATTTTGCCATTTTTTAAGCATAATTTAAAAACTACTTGGAAGAAAAATGTGAAATTTTGGATTTCCATAAAGCAGGACTTAATAAATCTAAATTCATCAAAAAAATTGTAGGTTGCAATTCATAATTTTTTCAAATATTAATTTCATAATTCATATAACAAATTTATGAAAACTGCAATTTCAATGTATTTATATTTGGGTATTTTAGTATTATTGCTGCACAAAAAATTAGCACATTCGGAGTATAATTTCAGGAAATACTAATGAAAATATGAAACTGTAATTTAACATTAGAAGCACAAAATTTATCATTCAAATGACTTGAAATTTGGTGTCTGGGCATGGTTTGAACCGAAAATTTTAAATGTGTCGTTAAAATTGGGTATTGCTATTGAATAATAAATGAAGTTTGGGTTCGTTTTAATAAGTAGATGGTCCCCTAAGCAAATTTTATATGCATCATTTAAAAGTAGACTTTATTTCCAATCGTTCGGTACCAGTAACTTTCTCCAACGATAATGTTTTGAGGAGTTAGTAGGGGGTGTTTACTTTTTTTCCTCACGACTGTAATCGATCAGCCCCGAAAGGTAATGTCATAATAATTTTGCTAGAAACCTGCGAAAAATCTTATATGTATTGAAACCATTATCATATATCAAGTAATATTTGCTTAACATTGGATATATAATTTAACTTTGCACATCAACACGTCATTTGACGTATAGTAAAATGATTATTTCATGGTGTAACATTAGCATTCCAAATGACATGACTGAGCAAATGTTACAGCTAGTTCAACATGTACAACTGCGCTTTTGTTAATATAAATCATTTAACTAATCATTCTCGTGTGACCATTGCTGTCTACACATTTATTAGAATCGTAGTTCGTGTCAACATTATCAAGGTTAAATATCATGCTTATGACATTCAGAAGGGATTATAATAAATATGTTTAGATGTAGAGTTTCATTTGGAAAGGAATGTCAATATCTTAACGATTTGTGCCTTCAGATCAGATGTAACAGTTGAAATAATTTGTAGTTTAATCTGTTTACATACTTTTGAAATTGTCTATGAATGTATTTATAGTAGGCAAATTAGTTGTGTGAAATTATTCGAAAAAGGTTATCCCTTTATTTTTATTTGAAAGAATAATTGTCGGTCGTAATTTATCTTAAAATCATTAAATCAGTACACACACATACACACATATATATACATATATATATAATGTAGGTTCACAAATCGGCTTATTAAGGGAACGTCATAACAATCAGTGCAGTAGAAAAAAAATAAAAGCAGTCATCGCACTTTGTATTTAAGACAGTTATTTTGATTAAATATGATATGAAAATTTGCAGTGTCATAGTTATATTTTTTTTTCAATTTTAAATAAAAATATCTCTTAACCCCCTTCACTGCCGACGAATTCTTACGCAATCTCCAGTGCCTTACATAAATCGCATATTTCTGCAATTAAAGAAGTAGTATGCTAGTTTTCTGAAATAGCAGTAAGAAAATACACTTGTTATACTGTTATATATAATAACCCAGGTGGAGAAAAATGCCTCGCTATCATTGTAATCCCCCATCTCTATAATAGATGCATGCATTTTCTACAGGCGTATATATACGTCCGGAGCAATTAAGGGGTTAAAGTTAGTAAATGATTTAAAAGCATCCTTCTAATGATTGAAAGACGGAGGTTATAAATAGCTGCTATATCGTTTATTTTCCTTCATAGGTTCTGTTTTACCAAATCTCTTTATGTAATTCCATTAGGGGTTACTAACCTTTTCATTCTTATGGGTGTATTTCAATTTTATACCCACATTTTATGAACTCCACCCCCTCCCATTCCCTTTTTCTCACGCACACACAAAGATACATTTGCTATGTCTGCATGTGAGGATATCATAGAATAAACATAGATGATCTCCTTTGTATTAGTTGTAGATGAATATGTATTTAATGAAATTTTCATTTGCAAGGCTTAAAAGAGTTTTTCACCATCGTGGTACCATCGTGGATACTAATGAAACTTATAATGACTAAAATAACCCATTTTTCATTGTGAGTGAAGCTGTCAACATTTTTTGTGCCCCAGATATCATTTTGTACAGATTGGGAACCTTCTTTAATACTTTCCATTAAAATCAGCATTTATTATTCATGAGTACAGAATATAGGTTTATATTTAGAAATTTATAGAGGCCTTTTGAGTGCAAGAAAATGGGTCGGTAGATGCAAGTAAGACCGCGAACAAGTGAGTACATTCTCTTTAATCTGTTAAAAGATTCTTGAAAGCTAGCCTCAAATCAAGGTCCCAATCTATTCTATCGCTCTGAGCTGAAAACCAAACATGCGAATCTTTTGCGGTTTCGTGAAAGAAATCCTTTTTAATTGGGATTTTTATGAGTTTTAATTATTATAAATACGTTAATTGACGGGCGATCTTTACGAATTATGAAAATTTGGATTCCCCAAATTTTGTACACCTCTAGCCCCTCTTTACCCCGTCGGGGAAAAGAGTTTTGTGGCGTCCTACGACAGATAGACACACACACGTATACTGGCAGTAATAGAATAGGTAGCGCAACCAATTAATCTGAATTTGCACGTTAGTTACATCTGTTACAGTGACAATGATGACCAAAAGTCAAAGTCACCACGTTTTGAGGCATTCGGACCTCGTCGAATAATAGGATATATGAACTTCACAATCATGCCGGTATGACTGATTTTTCAAATCAAGTGACGTCAAAGTGTAAAGTAAAAAAGCTATTTACGTCAAAATCCCTTTTTTCAGTCGATTTCGTGTGACGGTACTATTAGTGTGATAGAAAAGTTCTGCAAAGCAGGAATTCATTTAAAATATTTTGATAAAAATGTTATAATTAAATAAGGAAAGCTATTTAAACGTCCCTATTTAACTACTGTTAAGATATTTAAAGTCATAATTCAAAATAAAATACTCTTCATTGAGTGATACTGAGTTTGGCAAGAAATTGTTTACATAATGTATTATAAAAGTCTTGTTTGAATTTTAAAACAATCTCTTGTTATTTATCTCTGAATTAATTGTTAGAGTTATGCATAATTTAATAGTTCAGTTGTGTATATGACATTATATATCTGATATTTAATTTAGGAAGGATTATTCTTAATGAGCAATACTGATTTTGAGACTTTGATTCTGCAAATATTTTATTGTGAAATATCTCTATTCGTTTTTAATGAGGGTAATCGTTCAGAGCTTATAATATTTTTTTATTAATATTTCCAAACAATAATCTTCGAGTTATATTTTTTAAGTTGTGGAATAAAAATTTCCGCCGAATATTTTTATTTCGAAGCATTGATGAAAAAAATATAGGAGGCTTTTACTCTTGAAATTGGCTGCTTACATCTAGATTTATCACTTTACGCGAAAACACTTTAAAGTTCGCTAAATAGTAATATTTGTATTCAGGTGATGACTGCAAAATTACCTAATAATATGCTAGTAAAAGATTTTCGTTAGCAAGGACTTTTATTTTACGGAAAGTTTACAAGCTTATGTATCGACGTATCTAAGTTACACTGTTAAATAGTTGGCATGTAATGACGCAATGGTCTTTAGTGGAGTCTTTGTTATAAGTAACAATGTTGGAAGTTGTTAGGATAACTTGAGAGTAGTAACATTGCATACAGCAACATTTTCTGCAGCCCTGTATATGATTTATAGATATGAATCTATCAGCTACATGCAAGCCAAAATTTAGTTCACTTAAGATATATATATACTTCAGTTGAAAATTTACTTTCAGCACTTTCCTCTATTAAGGAGAATGGTACGTGAATACTTTTGTGCAGCCCTGTATTTGAGGTATGGAATTTATATATAACGAGTTAGATGCAAAGTATTAATTAAATTTAAAAGCGCATACCGAATTTTAAACCGCGCACTTCAGCAATTATTACTCGAAGACAGTATAGTACTGTAATCCATTTCTTTTGTGTGTCCCTGTAAATGAATAAAAAATGCTATGAATGTCCTGTTCTAACGTGATCGTAGTGAAATTCAGTGATTTATATCAGTTTCAATACATTTGAAATAGCATAATGTCATTAAAATACTCTGCAAACGATTTTCCCCCCTATACCATAATGTAATGGAATACTTTTGAGTGCCCCTGTAAACAAACGATTAATCCTACATACTTCATATACAATACCAAACATGCTTTGGTGACACTAAATAACCCTTATCAATTTCATGAAAATCCGACTATATTTACGGGAGTTAGAGGGTGGAAAGACGGGCAGACGGACTGACGGACAGACAAACCGAATGCATAAACACTTTTCAACTTTGTTGGAAAGTGTTAAAAACAATATTATATTTTGAGGAAACTGATTAATACCCATAATTTAAAAAAAAGAAAAGTTGTTCCCAATTAAACTGATTTCATTCAGCTTACAGGCTATTATTCACACTAATTGTATATTATACTCCTATTTATGTTCATGAAATAGAACTCAATCTTTTTGTGCAAAACGAAAAATAATCAGGGAAGTGCCTTATCGGAATAAACCGGTATACCAAATTTAAAGCAAATCGGATAATTCTGCATGAAAAAACCATTTACTAAATGAAGGGGGATCCCCCGTTTCCCCGTTATACTTATCCAATGAATCCATAAAACTAATCAGGGAAGCGTCTTATCAAAATAAATCAATTTACAAAATTTGAAGCAAATCGGATATTTCAATCAAAAGTTATCGCCTTACATACATACTCGTACTTACATACGTACGTACATACAGAACCTGCGTGCAGGTTATCTCTCGTGCTTTGATAGCCTGATGCAAGCTAAAAGACTAATCGAAAACTTTTCCGAAAGTGAGTTGCAGGAAAGGAACATGTCTTAAACGAATGCTTCTTTAAATATCCAAATTATACTGGTTACTGAGTTTTCTAAAAATAAAGAATGCTTTTCAGAATCATGTGTAACTCAGAAATAATTATTATATATTTTTGTACATGGTAATATTATATTTTTATATATTAAGAAATATTTGTATATTTTACTGTGTGGTTACTGAGGTCAGGAATATAAAGAATTATTTAAGATGAATTAACTTCCTTTATAGAATTAATTCAGTAAGCAATAAGCTGTACTTCAGAATATATATGTCTTTATATCCTTCAAATTGTTACGTCAAATCAAGGCATAAACCTCTGTGATATATTATATATGGGAGCTTGTATGTCACTCAGATATATATAGTTGTTAGGGCAGCTGAAATAGCTTCATTAATTCCATCACTGATGTAATATTAGTTAGGTTCAAAACAGTAAATCAAGCGGTTAATGTTTAGTAAACTTGCATATATTATTCAAAGAGGAATTTCCGCAATTACATCAATATTCATAACATAGTTCAATATAAAATTGGGTTAACTATATCCAAGAGTTTAATAACATGGGAAAGTGTTAATTTGTACTAAAACTGTAGGATATTATTTGTATATTAAGGTTCCAAATTACCGAGCGAAACTGAGCTGAATACTATAATTTGATGAAGATTTGAAGGATTTACATAGGTGATTATACAATTTTATTTATGCTCTGTTCTTTAATGTAAAGTGAATGAAATTTTAAGTCAAATTTCGTTTTGAATTTCATCATTATTTTGTTGCATTTGTATATTTTTTAAGATAAAGATACCCCCCCCTCCCCCCTGAATAGGCTTACACCTTGGCACAAAAATGCTGGCTATCGTAAGCGCATATTTTTTTCTGTGTTTGTGCGGTCCCTTGATTTTAAATACCAGTACATTCTAAGAGTTTTATTTGCTTTCCTTTTCTTTAAGTTAAAATATTTAAAGAATACTTTTATAAAATATTGGTCTTAAAATTCAAGTGACCGCATAAAGCTGATAAAAAAAATCTGCACACGAGAACCACGGTTTTTGCGCCCACGCCTATTATTCAGAGATTGTGTCCAAATTATATGCCACGAAACATGTGCTATTTTATTTTTAAATATCTACTTTAGTTTTAACGTTGAAAAAATTGTTTTACTCATTTATATGTTACGTCCATGTTTATGGATATTTTGTTCTACTAATTTTTGCTAAAATATATCTATTATGAACCTTTCTTTATATAATGCATGAAAATATATATACGTAGTCTGCCAAATAAAACTATTTTTTCTTTGATTTATTTGTACTGTTATTTTAATAAAATTGATAAACATAAAAGTATTTTATTGGCATTTGTGTCTTGTTTTAGTATTTATAATTTTTTAAAAGTATATAACACTTGAGGAGTTGATTTAATAATGCACATATCCGTTATTCATGTTTTAACTCAGGCATACATTATTTTTATAAAATATCTTAATGATTAGTGTCTTTTATGGATGATTAAGTAGGGTTGATCGGTGGTGGTTGTCACATACGTTAGTTAGCACAAAGCTCATTTCTTCCTCCTTATGAGCTGTACCAGCTCATAAATCTATCAATATATACCTTTACTGAGGTCGTTCAATAGATATGATTCTTTCTCGCATTACTCTGTTAGTTTGACTTCTGTTTTCAAAAACGATTGGTCTATGTTGACTAGCAGTTATTTTCGCAATGAATAAGTGTTTATCTTCTAACGTTCTAAATTTTGATACTATATAAATAATAGTGCACAACTCGCGTACATTTGTGTAGCTCCTCATTTTTGAAATAGATTAAAAAATAGATTTAAATAAATATTACTCTGTACTTGTTTGAATAACCTTTCATAATGAAATCTGAAGATTTTACTCTGTATTAGGCTTATTTAAAATATTTCCTTATATTTATTAATTTATGATCATTTCCTAATCCTGTGTATTACTCAGGGGGGAAAAAAGAGCCAATGTTGAAGCAGATTCGAAAAAAAAAATACGAAAATGGTAGCTAAAGTCCTTATAACAGGAAAAGTCTTATGAAAAATAAGCATTCAGTACTCTTAAAAATCTATGACAAGCCTCTAGAGTAGGGAAGGCGAACCTATGGCACGCGTACTATAGGTGGCATGGCACAGATTATTTTTTGTATGGCATAGATTCAGCTTCTAAATCAAAATATAGTGAAATGCAAAATGCATGAATTTTGAAGAGCTGAGGTAATCTGAAATCGATTGATTTGATTGGCTAATGCTGCCATACAGATTGAAAAAATTGAAATGCAACTTAAAGAAATTCAACCTAGCTCAATATTGGATCTTTTTTTTTTTTTTTTTTTTTAGTTTTTTTTTTTTTTTTTTTTTAGTAAGAAAGGATCAAGAGGTTATAAAAAAGGAATATAGTAGGGAAATTATAAGGCAATTTAGCTTTTAAAAGATGCGCAATAAATAGCAAGATCTAAAAAAACTAAACCTTGGCTATACGATTGATGAAGGATCAGGTCCGATAATGCCCATCCCTGTTTCCTTGATCCTGTTCTCCGAGATGCTATACAGCATATGTCCCACTCAGGTGGTCAGCCTAACAATGGACCTACAGTGTTTACATCCCCAAGCTAACTTGGTACTAATTTTATCGACCTCGAAATGGCGAAAGGCTGAATGAACCTTGCCCCGACTTGAGTCAAACTCTCGATAGTCAGAGGTGCTAACCACTACGCTATTGACCTTCACATAGCAAGATTTTTACACTTTATTATGAATGGTTGATGAAACAAGTACGCAGTAATATTTAAGTTAAAAAAAATTAAGAATCTTGCTTAATATATCCAGGAAAATACAATATTAAATCACCAAAATAAAAATATATTTTGTTTTTGTGTTAAGAGTTATTAAATATTGTTTAATTTAAAATTATAAATGCGTCGTTAAATGTTTTAAATAATAAAAAAAGTACCTGTCTTTGAAACATATATGTATATTACACTGAGTTTAAAGACATTATTCTTTTTCATTTTGAAACATTAGATGCAAATGAAATTTCTGTGTGCGTGTTTATTACCTTAAAATATGTACTGTAACATTTCCTTGACAAAGTGTCGTATTCACACAATTCCAATAACTAACGGTGACTCTCGGGTAATATATTAGTCTGTTCCGTGCACTTGTGTCACTCAAATATATAGCTATGACACCAGTCAGCCGGTACATCATTAATAACTTCCTTATAGGTAAACAGGTTGTGCTATTTAAAGATGATGAATTTATTATTACACTTTGCCAATACATTTGATGATTAAGGATGATTTATCGTAAAATACATATAACATTTTACTAGCAAATATGTTCTGCATGCACGTTGTTGAATTTAATATTTCATTGTAAATCCATTGACAATATGTATAAAGGAATATACATATGCATACACTTAATGCATGATCTCATATACCCGTAACAAACAGAATGCATGTTATAGCTATATGACAGAAATATATTTCGATGTAAATGGAGATTGGATCACTGTAATAAAAATGTTAATTTAAAACAAAACCGAAATTTCCTTTCTTTACACGATTCGATTTTCCATGTTGGTATCATGATGGTAGAAAATGTTTTTAAACAAAATGAAAAGTGTATTACAGAAATAAAAATCAATTTTGTTTCTGTATAAAAAGCCTATTAGATGGTACAGCAATGGTATTTTATCAAGAAAAAGTTATTTGTTATCTTTCAATTTTTGGATAAATCAAAAATTTTCAATTACACTGTAGTTAAACTACCTAGTCATTGAGATTACATATGCTTAGACGTATTGCTTTAAATGTGTAGCATTTGATGAGTTTTTAATTAATAACTCTGCTAATTATCAAAAAATTAAAATTCTGAGGCTCGGATGCACCAGGAGAGATTTTGAACTACCCTCAACCAAATTTTCAACATTGTACATCGGTATTATTTCAATAGACATCGCAGACACACAGATACATAGACAAAGCGAAACCTGCTTTTATTAATACGAGTTGGAAGCCGTCGAAATTCGACGAACTAAAATGTTAGAAAGGAATTGTAAAATCGAATTTATAATAAACCTACAAAAATAATTACAGTTAAAATTTCATCTTACATTGGTTGTCTAACTCTTAAAACAAATAATATTTTTAACCTAAAATTACCAAAATATTACCAATAAATTACCAAAATTTCCACAAACTTCAACTGCTTAAACTATTGAAAAATTAAACTGTATTTTTAGAATACATAATCAAGATAAGTAACTATGATGAAGTTATCTATTGAAGCTCTTATGTTTGTTTTTGCTGGATGAAAAATCAGTAAAAAGGATTTCGCTTTGTCACATCATAAAATTTTCCCCTATAAAACCTAAACTGTACGTTAGTTTCACATTCTCATAATTTACATACGCACCACACAAATTCACAATTTGAAAGTATTTTAACGTGCAATAGATTATTAATGTACTTCCAAACTTAAACTCACGTTTGTCCGATACAACTTTTCATGTGAAAATTCGCACAAACTTTAAGTTCTAATCTCAGTACCCGCGAAAAAAAATTCAGGAATTTGTCTTTAGTTGCTATAGTATTGGCCATTTAGTTTTGGCCAAATATTTAGTTTATAAAAAAAAAAGAAAAAAATTGATCGTTTTGTTTTAAATATGATATCATTTTTACTCACTGAATCATTTTGCCTAGCGTCTCAAACTCGGTATCAACGTAATGTAAAAATATTGAAATGTAACTGATTTATGAAGAAGAATGCGTGCTTTTTTTAATGTCTGACGTCATTTTCTGTTCAAAAATTATAAAAAAGTTACTTTTATTTGTAATGTGAAAATGGCATCAATAAGGACATAATCAATAAAAATAATAAATCATTGCTATTTTCCCTTTACTTTCATATAAATGGAGTACTTCAGTTGCCACAATTACAAAATTTGTATTAAAAACTACAACAAAAAAAATATATATATCAAAAATAAATTGAGATACAGCTTTCAACCAAATTGCATTTAAAAGCATATTTCTTTCACTGTACGAAGGTGTAAAAATTGAAAATGTGCGATGTTTAGAAGTTTAAAAATTTGCAGTAGCGAAAATTGTAAAAACGGAATTTCATTTCAAATTTCAAAGTGTTGCCCTTCGCAAAATGACGTATGCGTTACGCACAGATATGTTTGTCCTTTATAATATAGATAGATAACATTTAGGAGTAAATCAGTAAAGAATCACATAGGATTTATATATCTAAAAAAATGGTTAGAAGAAAAACATCACGTTTTACAACTAAATATCAATATTTTAGCACAAACGTTATTCACAGGTTTCAGTAATATTATACTTATTACTCACACTTTTTAAAGAGTTTCAACTGTAAGAATTATATTTTTGAAACATTAAATGGCCCGATGCGGGAAATAAAAGTGAGAAGAAAACACTTTTTAGCTGCCAAAGCACCTCCATAAATAAGTTCATTCAGAAAAAAATCAAATAAAAATTTTTTTCAACACTAATAGGTACATTTAAAGCCAGCACTAGGCCGGTCTTGCGCTTAAAAATATAAATCGATAAAGACTGGATTGTGCGTAGCACTACCAGTTGACGCTGCCGAAGGCAATTGGGCCCCCAACTCTAATTTTGTTTAGATAGATTTTCATTTGAAAATAAAAGATCATACAAATCGAGGGTGCACACTATTGAAAGAATAGGACTCCCTGCATTAGGACCGTTTAGAAAGTTTTTCGGTTTAGTCTATTAAATCATTCAACATTGACTTTAGGTAAATTTAATGTCCACTAGTTAATCCTTATGTACTTAAAGAGAGTACAACACACTAGATTAAGATAAAACTAACTTTATTTGTTTTTTTAACAACGAAGAAAAGCCAATGGCATAAATATAATCAGGGCTTAAATATTACATATGACGGTGTATAGAAAGCAGCTCAAACAAACATAATGAGACTCAAAAATTTTATTTAATGAAATGCAACTTATTACTGCGTTGCAATTACTTTACATTATTTATTAAATAAAATTCAAGTGTCTAAATATGTTTGTTTGAGCTGGAATGTAGGGTATAACTAGAATATACGCGGGAATATAGGGTATTTCATAATAGTTCTATTGCAGTTCAATCTCCTTTAATTAAATCTCTCTGTTTTATTTAATCTTTATTTCATAATGATCTGTTTAAGAAAATCTTACCACGTAATATCTTCAAAAAATCTCATACGCTCTATTGATATATAGCCAGTATAGGCTCGCTGGAACTTGCAGCTGATATGCTAAACACAAAACCGCAACGACATTCGCAAACGTCTTTCTTAAAAATTATTTAGACGGCCACCTCAACATTGCATTTCAATATTTAAAATTCCTCTTACAAATTTCTCGTCGACATGCTCATTCGATATCGAAAAAATAGAAAACGATACCCTTTGAACTTAAATTACACTATGTGCAAAATACTTAAAAGATGACAAAAATATTTAAAAATGTGTTAAATTACTTTAATACTTCTTAGTACTTTCAACTATGAACACAGCCTTCTTCAAAGAATACAAAATACTCTTATTAACGTCTTATTTTTCCAATGTCACGTAGTTGATGCCGAAAGAAGTGAAAGTGAAAGACAATTTTTAGATCTGGGAAACATTGGGGGAAAAAATATGGATATGGAATGTTTTCCGGATCTAAAAATTGACTTGCTTCACTTCTTGCGACACTAACTACATAACATTTGAAAAATAAGACGTTAATAACAGTATTTTTGTATTCTCTAAAGAAGGCTGTGTTTATAGCTGAAAGTACTAAGAAGTATTAAAGTAATTTTACATCTTTTAAAATATCTTTGTCACCTTTTAAGTATTTTGCATATAGTGTAATTTAAGTTTAACTTTTTAAAGATGAATTTAGCATTCTATTTATTTATTTGCTGAAGATGCCCTTTACTCATCCATCATTCATCGACAGAATTAACGTTAGTTTGGGGCCTACCTTTGTGCATCCATCATTAGAAAAATTTCATAAAAGTTTAAAAAGATAACAAAGATGATTCAAAAAACTTACCTGGCAAAGAACGAAGCTGCAGCAGAAGGCTGAGTGACACCAAAAGGCGAGTTTCCACATGGCGTGCTGTAGGACGTTCCTTGTAACAATGAATGCTGAGAGCATCCTCCAAACGACAATGAGTGGGGGAAATTCCTCCAAACTGCCTCTTCCCTCTGCTTCAAAACCTTCTCTGCTTCTGAAGCCTGTCTCCATGCCTGCTCACAAATAGCTCTTTCCTCATCCGACAAACCAGAGAATGGATCTCGGTCGCTGTGTTCACTGTAGCCACTGGATGGAGAGATCAGAGCCTGCTGAGCACGACTGAGAACATGCTGTCTGGAAGGATTGGACGAAGAGGAAGATGTACTAGGAAGCCGTGGGTGACCGGAAATTTGAGGCTCTTGTGATATAGAGGGATTTTCTAATGGCAAAGGAGGTATCTAGAAGAGAAAAATGGAGTTTAAGAATAACGCAGTGATTCCAAATGACATTAAATACGAAATTTGACTCAAATTATTAAACATTAATTATAATTGGGTCATCAAAATTGCAAGCAAATTTGCTAAATCTGTTTTTCTCAAAATTGGCTAACCATTACTCTTTAAAGTTAGGTGAACGTATCTTATACTGTAAAAAAAAAAAAAAAAAAAAAAAAAAAAAAAAAAAAAAAAAATGTTCTCGGTTGAATCATCTTTCATTGCTGCGGTAGCTGCAACTAAAAGATGGTGAAATCTTGTTCCAACATTTGGAGCTTTCCACAGTTCCAAATGTGATTCAATGATTTGCAACTTTAAGCTCGTGAAATTCTGTACGTTTGAAATGCCATTGAAAACATAAAATCTGAATTACGATTAAATTTTTCAGTACAAATTATTTTAAAAGTACACCTTTTTCATTAGTTTCATATCCTATGCATATGCTGAAATATACCTTATTTAACTTCACTGCTTTCAAAATTTCATTTCATGAAAATTCAAAATTTCAAAATTTCACTTCATTAGTCCCTGATATAAATTAGTGCTGTTTGCTTTTTGTTCTAAATTGTCCTGCAGGTGGCACTGTTATGCTGGATTTTTCAAGATTTCCGCAATAGCTCTATCACAAAAACTAATGCAAGAAATTTAATCAAACTTCAGATTCAGTAAGAAGTTGACTTAAGGTGTTGATGATTAGATATTGGTGTAAATCATCTAACCGGTGATATGCTGCATTTTTCAGGAAGTATTAACATAAATGAGATGGAAGAAAATTTTGGGATTGCCACATCCGACTAGTTTAGTATAACGTGTGTGCGTGGGGGGGGGGGGGGCGGTATCGTTCAGAATATATCCTAACATCGAACTCAAAAATATGCTAGTTTTAATTTTAGGTATTATATTTTCAGAGATGAACTTCAAAAGATATATTTCTCCTCTATTTCGGAATCTACTGAAACTAAAATATGAAAAAATATATAGCGGTAGTAGGAGTTTATTTATACCATTCAGGAAAACTGCAGTGATTATCCTAGACTACATTCTTTTTTTTTAGAAAATCGCATTTCTCCGTTACACACAAACTTTACTGTACGAGCGATCAGCGGGAGAATTGAGGGGCGCTCAAGTTATCTATCGACGCGGAATCATCCAATAATTTTCGAAAACATTGTCGGTAATTAGATGAGATATTAATTAAAACCCTATCTATAAAATAGCGGCACCGGCGAAGGCTGCATTAAAAATTTGTGACCACCTTTCGAGCGTGCTTGGAAGAATGCCAAGTTTAAACTTTGTACATGGTCATTGTTTTATGGAACCCTTTATCCGCATGTAAAATAAGTACTTGACTGATTATTTCATTTTATTTCATTGTTTTAATCGCCGGATTTAATGTCTTATTTCATGGTAGATTAAATAAAAAGAAAATTACTACCTTAAAAAGTTATAGCAATTTAGACAAAAAAAACTGAAAAAGAGGAAGTTACTCAAAAATGAGTAAATAAATGTACTCATATCGAATTGAGTATGTTTGGATCAAAAATGAACCTATGCTTTGTCAATAACGATACATCACATGTTATCAAACCCAAACAAAAAGATAACTTTGTACACTGTTATGGCTTATTTCATTTATGACGTCATAAAAGACGTTTATTAATGTAAATATTAAACTATGCACAGTGTTTTAAAATAATTCCAAAGTGCTTGCAAATAATACTCTTGTCATGCAAATATTCGATCTGGGTATCTTGCTAATCATTTGCTATTTTCTTAATAAATAATCAATTAAAGGTTACTTCTTAATAATTTTGAACGGGAAATAAATGTCAGTACATTTATACACTAATTTTTAGGTTCAAGGGACTAGTACAGAACGCTTCATATTTGAACACAACCGTGGAATCAAAAATGAGTACTTGTGTTTCTCAATTTTGAGTACATTTGTATCGGAGCTATTCTGAGTATGTGACGTATTTAAAATTGAGTACTTTTTACTCAATTTTGAGTACCCATTTTTTTCAGTGAACAAGAAATAATTCTCGGCTAAATGACTTAATGAAACCCTCCAATCTCTTTGCATTCGAAAATTCCAGTCTAACCACTAATTGAAAGATTTCGAGCATAAGGGTTGGTAACCGCATAGTTTGTTCTGAACTATTCTAAACTTCAGACAAAAGGGAACACAAAAATTTGGAAGCGAAGAATTCTACTTTTAACAATACGAAGCACACGAAAAGTTCTAGAGAAATTTAATAAAAACATGGGTAAATGTAGATAAAGGATGTAATGAGATTTCAAAAGTGTGGGACTTTCATTTAACCTTTGTCCTTTAGTAAAGCGCGTAGGATTGGAAAATACAATTTTCTAACAATACTATTCAATGAATGGTAAATGCAATAACAGAATTGTTTAAACTGAACTAGAAAAATTAAGAGTATTTTATATTTTACATTAAAAAAATTAATATATTTTGTTTCATATTTCAGGGATGCTATATTGTACAATTCTGCAGAATGTTATAGAAGCAAAAAATTTTATTACTTTTTCTAAAACTGAAAGAATATTTTATATATTTAAAATACTCTGCTAGTAAAAAAAAAAAAAAAAAAAAAAAAAAAGCAATTTAACAAATTACAACGACCATTTGGAAAATGATTTTTTCAAAGACTAATATTTAAGACATAAAAAATCGCACGGCATTGATTATACATTACGCACGCCTTGAATTAAACATTAACATTCCTGGACCCATCAAGAACAAATTTTAAAGAAATTTCAGTTTTACAATTTTCGGTACTGTAGATTTTTAAATTTCTACGGAGCTGGTCATACATTATGTACGCCATGGATTAAACATTAATATTCCTGGCCCAATTTTAAATGAAATTTCATTCTTAAACTCCTAAACATCACACAATATTACTTTTTACACCGTCGTATAGAGAAAAAAATGTACTTTAAAATACAATTTGTTTGAAAGCTATATCTCAATTTGTTTATGAGTTATTAATTTTTTTTTTTGTAGTTTTTATTACTTTTTTGTCATAGTGGCAACAGAAGTATCCATCTCTGTTGAAAGTAAAGGGAAAATACAGATTACTATATATACCAATCAGAACACAAATAAAATGTGGGATTCAACTAATAAAACGCTTCAGATATTTTTTTTTTTTGATTTCCTCCCCTGACCGAGGACAATAATCATTTTTCCAAATGGTTAAAAAATATTTTGAGATATAAAATCGTGAAAGATTGAAAAAAGGGGAAGTAGTAAAATTTAAAGTTTTTTTTAATTTAAATATTTTGAAATTCTCTTAATCTGAGGTTTTCTACAGAAGTATAAATTAAAATATTAAAACCATCGTCTATTTCAAACTCTTACATTTCAAAATATGTTATGTATTAATAAGAATATAAAAATCCCTTTATGTTTGTTTTTATGTTATTAATTCTAATCAAATATTTATTTTCAGACGTATTGCATTTAATTTTACCGAGAGATCTACTATATTTAAAAAAAAAATTAGAGATTCAATTCTCATTATATACTTTTTAAGAAAATTAATAAATTTTTATTATTTGTTCAGCTTCTGTATATATCAACGGAACTTGCAATAAAAACAATGCCTTGTTTGATTACTATTGAGGATTATAATATATTACATCATACACAAAGAAACATTTATTAGTTCTAATGAGAGATGATATTAACCATTTCATTTTTTTAAATAGTAAAATACCAGTCTAACCAGTACTAAAGCTTTTTTAAACTGAACGTGTTTTAACCGTTTACGTTCTAAACAGGCTATAGAGATCATAGAAAATTTTAAGCAAAGAATTCCACCTTAAACAATACAAAGCACACGAATCATTCTCGTGAGATTAAGTGGAAATGTGAGTAAATGTTCGCAAAGGATTTAATAAAATTTCAAGATTTGGATGACTTTAAATTTATTTTGTTTGCGAGAGAACCGAGAATCAAAAAATGAAAAATGCAGTTGCTAGACAAGATTGTTCAAGAAATAACACACAAGATAGTGAGATTTTTTAAACAGAAATATTAAACTAATAAGAAATAGAAATTCTTAATTGAAATCTTCATTTCTTACCAAGAGTTATTCTTTTTTATATATTGACTGTGTCCACTTCTTGAGAATATTTCTCAACCAAAAATTTATATTTTTCTAATAAATTATAATTTTTACGAATTGGAGTTTTATTGTATAAAATCACGAAAAGCGGCAAATAAGAAATTCTAAATTTTTTTTTAATTTACAGAATGCGTTTAATCTTATAGTAAATAATTTTTCGAAATTTTAATTAAATTTTATAACTTCGAATAATAACTCTTCAGGCTTCTGATTAATAAGATGATACTTGGTGTAATATAATATAAACAGAAAAAAGAACGTTAATAGCGCCAGAACTTCATATTTTAAAGCATACTAGTTTCGGTAGCATTAAGCGTACCGTCCTTAGTGCATTAAGCGCAAGTAGCATTAAGCCCACTGAAGACGGTACACTTAATGCTACTGAAATTAGTACGCTTTAACATTTAAAGTTCTGCCACTGTTCAAGTTGTTTTATTCTATTTTCATCTTCATACTTCTATATAAGTTAATAATTTTTATCACTTTTTAATTAGCTTACAGTTTAAGAATACTTTGCATGAAGTATTATTAAAATTTCCAAAACAAATTTATCATTAATGATTTAATTTACTATTTAAGAGGTCAAAAATTATTTCTGTTGGTAGATAACACATAACTTCAGTTCCGATAAAATCCTTGTTAACGAAAAAAAAAAGTAATAATAACTTTTAATATTTTCAGCCTAGGCAATACAGCTCGAAACACAAGTGTAAAGCAAATGCTTTTGTTTGATCATTATTGAAGATAATATGTTATACACAAAATAAACAGTTATTAGTGTAGTCGAAACACCCATTAAAATATTCTAGATCCTAGACGCTTTCAGTCGTGACGTCAGTAATGACGTTTGCTTGGAAATTGACTCCAAACAAATGGTTGCTATGTTGTATTTTCTATTTGTATATTATCGCAATATCTTATAGCATGGCTAAGTGTTTTAATAGATAATATCCAGTAGTAACATTTTGTACTTTAAATTTAATAAGAATTGAAACAGTAACCGTTTGTTTGGAGTCATTTTCCAAAAAAACATCATAACTGATGCCACAATGAAAGCGTGTATACCACTGATGAAAAAAATTTAAGAAGAAAATAATTGTAATTGCGTTGTATGTTCTGAAAAAACGAAGAGTACAGATGCAAAATTTTGAAGTATTCCACATTAAGCAATCCAAAACATACGAAGCATTGCCGTGTGGTTAAATGGAAACGTGGGTAAATGATGATACAGTATGTAATGAAATTTCAAGAGAGGATGCCTTTCAATAACCTTGATTCTCGATAGAAGCGAAAAAAGGTGTTAAAATGCAATCTCTAGGCCATATTATTATCATCAAATAATGCATATAGAATAGCGAGAATATTTAAACAGTAATTATAAAAGTGGTGAATATTAGGCCATTATAGGTTATAAATCTCATTATTGTTTGTCTATGATACTCATTTAGAGATTTAGATTCTGTACATCTTTTAGATATTTAGATACTGTACACATTCAAAAAATTTTATTACTTATCCAATAACTCAATATTTCATATGAATTGATAGTTTCCCCTATGGAATCATACAGAAATGCATAAGTGATTTTTTTTTTACTTTTCGAAATCATATAACACTACAATTAATTTTTAAATAATTTTTTAAACTTCATAAACCAATTCTTCCGGGTTTTGTTTATACACATTTCTCAATTTATAATAAGCCCTTTAGCGTGTTCTTTATATGTTTTGTTAAATATGTCAAAATTAATTTATAATTAAACATTTCAAAAATTATCATTTAGAATTCAAAATTATTTTCCTGTGGCATATTATTTTCTTTAACTGTATCTGTTATATAATATATTAAAATACACAATATAATGTATCCGTTCTCAAAAAATCATAGTTAACGAAAGCAATTAACTTTTATTATTTACCCAGTTAAATATATAACAGAAATATAAACCGAAAGCAAAGACATAAGTTTGATCATTATTGACGATTATAATACATTGCTTCACACGCAAAACAAACAGTTACTTGTCTTATCAAAACATGCGTTTAACCTTTTGTATTCCCTTACATAAACAAATACTAGTCTAATCACTAGTGAAACGGTTATAAGCTGAAAGGATTGTAACCGCGTACTTTGTTCTGAACAGTAAAGAGGGAACATACGAAATTTTGAACAGAAAGATTCCACTTTAAACAATCCAAAGCACACGAAGCATTCTCGTGAGATTAAATGGAAACGTGGGTAAATGTTGACGCAGGATGTAATGAAATTTCAAGAGTGAACGACTTTCGATATCCTTCGTTCTCTAGAGAAGCGAGAAGGGGTGGAAAGTGCAATTGCTAGACAATATTTTCATCAAATAACGCATAGAATAGCGATAACATTCAAACAGAAAATATAATAGAGTTGAGTATTTGTTATTTATATCCTATACATTTTATTACTGTTTGATTAGGTTATTGTTTTTGTAATTTAGATTCTGACCACTACTTGAAAACATTACTCATTCAAATATTTCTATTACTTCTCTAAAACAGAATATTTCACATGAATTGATATTTTGCGATATAAAATCATGAAAAACTGTATCAGAGAAGCGATAAACCCTTTTTTACTTTTTACAAGTTCTTATTTATATAATATTATAATTAATTTTAAAATTGACTTTTAAGACTTTATAAACTAATTTTTGAATTTCAGAATATATTTTCTTTAAGCTTTTTTATAAAAATTTCTCAATTTGAAATTAGTTTAAGCCCTTTAGCAATTTTTTTATATATTTTTGTAATATATTCCAAAATTCATCCAAAATTAAGTTTTCGAAAATTTAGCATTTGAGTTTTAAAATTATTTACTATTAAAATATTCTATTGTTTAACTGTATCTGATATTTAGTATATTAATCTACATTATTTAATGCATCAGTTATCATATAATTCTAATTAACAAAATCAATCTAATTTAATTTCAATTATTTACTCGGTTGTGTCATATATCACAGAAACATAAACCGAAAGCAAAGACATTAGTTTGATCATTATTGAGGATTATAATGCATTACTTCGCACGCAAAACAAACAGTTATGTTTGTCCTATCAAAACACAAAACATGCGTTTAACCTTTTGTATTCCCTTACATAAACAAATACTTATCTAATCACTAGTGAAGCGGTTATAAGCTGAAAAGATTGTAACCGCGTACGTTGTTCGAAACAGTAAAAAGGGGACATACAAAATTTTGAAGAGAAGGATTCCACTTTCAACAATCCAAAGCACACGAAGCATTCTCGTGAGATTAAATGGAAACGCGGGTAAATATTGACACAGGATGTAATGAAATTTCAAGAGTGTCAGACTTTCAATATCCTTCGTTCTCTAGAGAAGCGAGAAAGGGTGGAAAATGCAATTGCTAGACAATATTTTCCATAAAATAACCCATAGAATAGCGATAACATTTAAACAGAAAATATTAAAGTATTGAGTATTTGTTATGCATATCATATACATTTTATTACTATTTGATTAGGTTATTGTTTTTGTAATTTAGATTCTGACCACTCCTTGCAAACACTACTCACTCTATTCTTCATTTCTATTACCTTTCTCTAAAACTGAATATTTCACATGTATTGATATTTTGCCCTATAAAATCATCAAAAACTGTATCAGAGAAGCGATAATCTTTTTTTTTTTTTTTTTACTTTTTACCAATTCTTATTTATATAATATTATTAATAATTTTAAAACTGGTTTTTAAAACTTTATAAACTAGTAATTTTTTAATTTCAGACTATATTTTCTTCAAGCTTTTCTATAAACATTTCTCAATTTGAAATTAGTTTAAGCCCTGTAGCGCATTTTTTATATTTTTTTGTAATATATTCTAAAATTCATTCATAATTAAGTTTTTGAAAATTTGAGGTTCTTTTTTTCATTTCAGTTTTAAAGTTATTTACTATTAAAATATTCTATTGTTTAACTGTATCTGATATTTAGTATATTAATCTACGTTATTTAATGCACCAGTTATCATACAATTCTAGTTAACAAAATCAATTAAGTTTAATTCAATTATTTACTCAGTTATGTCAAATATCACAGAAACATAAACCGAAAGCAAAGACATTTGTTTGATTAATATTGAGGATTATAATGCATTACTTCTCACGCAAAACAAACAGTTACTTGTCCTATCAAAATATGCATTTAACCTTTTGTATTCCCTTACATAAACAAATAATAGTCTAATCACTAGTGAAGCGGTTATAAGCTAAAAAGATTGTAACCGCGTACTTTGTTCAGAACAGTAAAGAGGGAACATACAAAATTTTGAAGAGAAGGATTCCACTTTAAACAATCCAAAGCACACGAAGCATTCTCGTGAGATTAAATGGAAACGTGGGTAAATGTTGACACTGGATGTAATGAAATTTCAAGAGTGAACGACTTTCAATATCCTTGGTGCTCTAGAGAAGTGAGAAGGGGTGGAAAATTCAATTTCTAGACAATATTGTTCAACAAATAATCCAATAGAACAGAGACAATGTTTAAACAGAATGTACAAAAGTCAATGAGAATGTGGAATTTTCTATTGAAAACATTTATTTTGTTTGCCTGATTCATTTACAGATTTAGATATTGTTCATTTTATGAAATGGCTACTAGATTAACGACTTTAATATTTTTCTCTAAAATAGAAGAAATGATAGGAAATTATTTTTTACAAAAAATATCTTTAGACAATGCTAAAAAAATATTAATATGTATACTAAGATTATGAGGAAATTTAGACTTGGTAGGCTATTATTAAAAAATAAACTGGTATATTGTTATTTCAGTATAAAAGTAAATACACTTTATACGAATTACTTACATTTTATACGGATTAAAATAAAATATCGAAACAAATTTAATACGAGTATTTAAAAAAAAAAGTATTTTATCAGTAATAAAGAGATGGGGTTTATAGAATAAATTTTCGTTTATTTTGCTAGATAAATTAGGTTAGATATTTATATTTTAAATAAAAAAATATAACATCTAAATACATATCTAAAGGCACATATAAACACATTATTAGATAGTTACTGTATTTATTTTGTTTTGAAACATATTATCTAAGTACAAGAATACCATTAGTCAAAAAATTCCATCCAATAATGTCAAACGCATTGCAACACAAAAATCCAAAAACAGAACGCAAAAAACAAAATAATAAGAAATTGGAGATCTAAATTCTGAAACACGATATCAAGGGCATTGTTACACAATATAATGAAGTCGCAATGATTTCTGTTTAAAAATAGACTGTTTATTAAGCAGAATTTCCCCGATCATCTGCGACGATATATATGAAAATGATAGAAAGTGATAATTAATAATGTATATAATATTTTTACATGTATATGAAATGAAATTATTTAAAAATCATATTACATATAAAATTTTAAAATATGTAATAAAATAAATAAGCAAATTAATAAATTTACTGTGTCAAGTATTGTTTTTTGGAAATTTTTGAAAAAGTTGAAGGTAAATAAATTTAAATATACCGAAATAATTCTTAATATATTTGTTTTTCATGCAAAAACACAAGTATTTTTATTAGAACAAATTTTGAAATTATACCTAAATAATCTTTATGGCATGACAATGGCAGGTTTTTTGCTGGTTTATGTTTAAAATAAAACCATAAAAGGCATTTTTGTGAGAAGCTTTGTGTTAAATTTAATTCTTGACAGCAACAAATGTCAAGGCTACGGCTAGCTTCTGGCTTTCTGGTCATTTAAAGAATAACTGTGGCCAGTTTGAGGCTATCTGTCATTTTTGGTAAAAAATTAGTGGCACGGTTATGGGCATTTTCAAGTATTTACTGATAATCGTAATGCGGCTTCATTGTGGCCGGCGTGACACCTATTTAACGCAGCCATTAAGATAAAAGATAGCGGGCCCTCATCGAACACTTTGTTCCAAGGCTAACGAAGCTATCAGTGGCCCACTCGTTCTATGTTTGTTGGGCCAGTTTAACAATTTTATCTGGCCACTTAGGACGAGTTTTTAATTTCATTTTTCTGTAAGATCTGGTTTTATCAGAATCATGTTAATAAGATTTTTTCTTCAATCCCAATTTTGGTTTATTTCTGTTTGCTGTAAGATTTGTTCCTATCAAAAACTTATCCACATAAAAGTTGTAGATAATATTAAGAAGATTTATAACAAATTTAATCGGATTTGATATCTTGGGAATTGACGATGTTATGATTTTTTTCTTCTTTACCCCACCCCCCACCTTTTTTTCGTTTTTATTTATTTATTTATTTTTTTTTGCGATAAGAGTTGGTCCTATCAAACACTTGTCAGTATAAAAGTTGTAAATACTATTAAGAAGTATTATAATAAGTTTAAGTGAATTTGATATCTTGAGAATTGACGAAGTTATGGATTTTTTTCTAACTAAAACCCAATTTTTTTCGCCTCTTGAGCCCATTTTTAATTTTGTCAAAAATCTGTGTTACATAAAATTCTGGCCCTTTTCGTAGAAGTAATAATAACTTTAAACTGATTTTATATGTATTATAATTAAGAAGTTATCGGGTTTTTTAGGTTTTGACTAATCCCTTCCCTATTTCCACTCCCTTGTTCCGATTTTGACCATTAATTATCTTAATCGAGATTTTCTGCCCCTTTATTTTATGCATCAGTTTGGAAGAGATTTGTGCAGGAATATGAAAGCTATATTGTCCATAAAAAGTGATATATATCTATATATAGATAGATAGATAGATAGATAGATAGATAGACAGATAAATAGATAGTTAGATAAAATTTTGCGCTGGGGATGGTTTTGGGTTCTAGGGGTCATGTTCGGCGTAGATGTGCAAAAATGTTTTCGAAATTCCAACATATGGGAGAATGTAATAGGCAATATTTCTTACGAAATCTACCTAAAATTCTCCACAATGTTGTATCCACCAAGCAGTATCATTTATAACTCAAGAAGTCCGGCTTGGATCCCCTGTTATCATAATTAAGTAAGTCTTCTCGACGCGAAATATGTAATTGTATTTCTGAAACATAACTTTTTAGATTAGAACGATCTTCCATTAATTCGTTAATTTCATCCATTCTATCTTCATTTTTTTTTTTTTCCGAAAATACTTTGTTATCTTAAAAAAAAAAAAAAAAAAAAAAAAAAAAAAAAAAAAAAAAAGTAGGGTCAGGTGGGGGAAAGTGGTCATAAAAACAGGCTTTTCAAACTTTCAGAGGATATAAACATCAGAATTTCTGTGATGTTTTCTAAAATTTTGGGTGTTATTTTACATTACATTACTCTAGAGTACATCCATATCCATTTCAGAAATATTTTTGGGGATTAACACCTTTTTATAACATATTTTTTCAGGCATGTTTTTATGACCACTTTACCCCATGGGGTGGGGTAAAGTGAGTAGTGCATATGGGGTAAAGTGGTCACATTGAAAAAGTGTAATAAAAAAATAAACTAATGAATAAAAAGTGACATTTTATTATTTACAAACATTTTAAACAACCTTTATAATAAGTTATCTGCCATTTTATTTTATTAAAGTGTAAATTTGTAATGTTAAAATTGTTTGTTGTTAAAATTTGGTTCTTCAATGATTTTGATTACATCTGATTCTGTAAAAGTACAATGATTGCCAAATTTGGATATTTTTAACGAAAAATAATCAGTTTTTTCCCCAATAAATTGCTTTATTGATTTCTTCATTTCATATATTAACAACACTCAAGGTCCTATAGATATGGTTTGAGGTGTCATCTTTAGCGATTATAAATGGATTCAAAAGAGAATGTTGATTAGGGATATTTTTTTGTTGTTCTTTTCCTCTTGGAAATTTATGCAACATTTAAATATCTCATTCCTCTTGTTATTTTTGCAGATATAATGCAAGTGTTTTTTCTGTCAATACTACCCCGATCTTAGACTGGGCACATTTCCTTTTCCTTTAAAACTATGTCTAACAATTCTATTCACATAAATGAGTGTAGATAATGTTGCCAATGTAGCTTATTTTAATTTTTTTTACATATTTTGCAGTCGGCTTTCTTGATACTGTTTCTTTAAAATTCCTTTCCAGGCTTTTTTTAATGGGGGAAAATACACCTAGATCTAATGGTTGTAGACTATGACCAATATGAGGTAGCAGGCAGAGTATTATAATGTGATTGTCGATAGCTTTTTGTCACGGCATCATAATTCATTTATGTCCATCACAATCATAAATAAAAGGGCAGGCTTTTGTAAGCTTTCGGTGTACTATCTACTTAATAAAATGATCCACTCCAGATTCAAGTACAGAATCCTGCATCTAGCCAGATTTCATGATTCACACAATGCTCCTGCACCACCACCCTTTATCCATAATTCATATATACTCACTCATAAACTACGAATGGAAGAATGTAATAACCACTAGCTGATATACCAAAAGGAACACTAAACATTATCTTTCCTTTGGTTTCTGAATTTTATATAATGCATTGCATTGCGTAAATTTTTTTAAACTGGACTATTTTGGCTATCCATATCCATTCCAGCCTCATCAACATTAAAAATTCTTTCAGGACTTTCTTGTGGACCATTTTCTTACATAATACAAGTACATGTATTAGAAAAAGTAGTTAATGTGTTGGTTGTTAAATTAGTTGATCTAACCTTTGCAAGCAATTTGAGTTTACACTTAGTTAATTCATTCACTATTCAGAACCTATTAAAAATTAAACCTAAACTTTTTTAACCCCCATATTATAAACTATTATTAAATAATAACTATTTGCAGTTAGTTTTTAACAATTATTAGGATTTAATAAACCAGCATTGTATATTATGAATAATTTAACTCAGATCAAATATCTATAAGTTAAGCCTAACCCTATGACCACTTTACCCCATGTAACTAAAACTATTATGAAATAAAATCTGTGATAAATATAACTTAGCTATAAATGAAAATATGTTCTTGAGATATGTGTAAAGCCTTCTGAACTGCCAATTTAACAAAATTTGGAATAAACAAAATGCAGCAGAAAAGTTAATTAAAGAGTTAAAAGAACAAGGTGTAACAAAGACAGACAAAATGAGTGCTCAGTGGATCAAACATGTTACTAAAAATGTTTTTTTGAGTGAGAAACTTTGATCAATACTTAATAAATCTAAAATGAAAAGAAAATTATTCAAATTTCTATAATAGTCAGGATTTTAGCCCTTTTTATGGATTATGACCACTTTACCCCACCTGACCCTACCACACACGTGTATAGAGAAAAATAAAAATTAGAAACCAATGTGAAATTTATTTCCAGCATTACTACCATGCCACTATTACCACCTCGATTCAGCCTACTGTTTGCAACGCCATCTATAGCTCATATTTGCAACTAAAACCTAGAATCACAATAAAAAGCTTCTGACCTCGCGCATTACTGTTCTGCAAGAATTATTGTATCAGCTGTCACCGTTTACAAATTATTGAATTTAAAAATCAGTCACTCCATTTTAGAACACCCGGTATTCCAGCGCAGGACGGAAAACCTTTTTACATCCTTGCACCAACTTTTTTTTTTTTTTTTTTTTTTTTTGGGGGGGGGGGGAATACTTATGTGATCATGGCGTGCCAATAAAAAAAAAAAAAAAAAAAAAAATTGTATTGAATATTAATAAATCAAAGTGACTTAAAACTTTGTTTTTAGAATTAAAAAGCTATGAGTAACATTTGATGTAATTAAAAAAATATGAATTTCTATTGCATCTCACATACCAAACAATTGGTGTCAGCTTCGTACTTATTTCCAGAGAATTGAACCTGTATTGGAGATATCTGACTGTCTGATAAGCGGTTTCTATTTAAGTTTTTTAGCCCCGATATTCTATTCCTTTCTACCAGCAATTAAAATGTCGTCTCTAAAGAATAACGTTCTGTTGAATAAGCCAACCGTAAAAAAAAAAAAAAAAAAAAAAAAAAAAACAGATGTATCATTGTATGGTTAAATACTTTACTCAAATTTTTGAAACATCTAAGCGTCGCACAATTTAAATTTTTGTACCGTCGAATCGGGAAAAAATGTACTTTTCAATGCAACCTATTTGAAAACTGCATATCAATTTGTTTTAGAAATATTATTATTTTTTTTTTGTAGTTTTTAGCGCATTTGTTTAATTTTGGCAACGCAAGTACTCCATTTCTGTAGAAGTAAAGGAAAAATAGTTGGAAAATAGTAATTATACCTTTTTGTTGCCATTTTCCTATAACAACTGAGAAACAAAAATTGTAATTAACCCGTAACTGGAGACGGGAGTCAAGGTGACTCCGCGTTGTTCATTGGCTCTAATTATCACGTGGTTTTTTGTCCTTGAATGCAATCATCTCCTCAGTATCTGATCTTTTATCAGTATGTTGGCAGAAGCCCAAGTTTGAACACGCACCTATATCCGAGTTATTCTTTTTCAAAGTTTTCGTTACTATTTATGGAGTCAGATTGACTCCACGTCTCTGAAACTGTGACTAAGAAAATTTATAACGCACCAGTTAATTTCTACGTATTCAACATTACCATCCGCTTCCTTAGTCTAGAATAATATATTGTTGTTTAAAATAAAATGGATAATACTCAACCAGGACCTTCCAGGAAAAAAATTCGGCCATGTGATCCAGATTTTGAAAAAACTGTAATGCAATGGTTTGAAGAATGCGAAGTTACGGAAGATGACTCTCATATTAGACATATTATTATTGATTATTTTACGTCACTTTCAGAAGAAGATAAAATGTTGCAAAAACCGACGCAGGCAGTTGTGCGCTTGTCTGCTTGTATTGCAGGGAAAAACAGGAATATAATAGCAGACAATTGGTTTTCATCAGTTGAGCTTGTAAAAGTTTTGAAGAAAAAAAAATTAAACCTATGTTGGAACATTAAAAATAATAATAATAAATAAAAATAAATAAATAAATAAATAATAAAATAGAAATAGCTGCAGAATTCCTTCCAAACAGAAGCAGAATAGTCGAGAGTTCAATTTATGGATTTTCGAAGGATTTAACCTTGGTATCATATTTTCCTAAAAAAGGCAAAGCTGTATTGCTAGTGTCGTCTATGCACTCATCAATATCCCAAGATACAGACATCAATAAGCCGGAACTTATCGCTTTTTATAATAATACCAAATCTGTTGTTGATGCCTTGGATGAAAAATGTGTCATATATTGTACTGGTCGGAAACCAGAAGGTGGCCAATAGCTATATTTTTTCGCCTTATGTAGTTAACCCATTTATTATTTACCAGGCCACACGAGACTATAGAAAAGAGTCAAGTAAAGAAGAGGAAAAAGTAGATGCAGATAGCAGTTTAAAATTACCTACTAGAAAATACTGTACCATTTGCCCAAAAAAGGTTAAAAGGAAAATGTCTACTCTATGCCATTCTTGTAAACACCCAGTATGTGGACAATGTTCCGTAGCCGTATGCCCCAGCTGCATTTGAATGATGTAAAAAGTAAAAAGATTAAAGAAATATTCTTAAGGTAATATTTTAAAATATTGTATTCTTCCTTTTTGTTTGTTTAATTCTAACAGTTATTAAATTAGTGTCATCCCATGATATCTAAAAGAAGTAAGTACTCATTATAAGGTTGTTTAGGTTTTTCTTATATTATCTCTCCATCAATTAATATTATAACATTTAACAGTTTTAATATAATTATTTTTAATATTTTGGTAATTACATGATTTCCAGACTATATTGCGTTTCCAAAATAAATTCCAATACTGTTTACAAAAGAAAAAAAACAAAAATAACATTGGAGTCATTTTGACTCTATGTCTCTGACAACGTAAGGAAATTCATGTCTCCAGTTACGGGTTAAAATACGTGCTTTTTATAAACTATATACAATTTCAAGTATCTATATTAATATTGAAAACACATGTAGGTATATGAATTATTAGATAGCCGTTGTTTTGTCGAGTTTCTTAAATGACGACATCTCTTTTTTTGGATTTGTATATTATTCAGCAATAGTGACGTCATATGCACACTTTACTGTACATGTTGTTTAAGACTGGATGATAAATGTGGAATTCTTCAGCGGATGCGAATGGCGTCATTTCATTTAAAATAAAAGCGTGCGTTTTAAGTCTTAAAACTGAAGTATGTTTTGTAATATCTATATTTATATACACTAGGGGGCTCAGCCCCCTACGAGTTACGCTCGCCAACCCCCGTTCAGGCACACCAAAATCCAAAAAGCACGCTCATTTGATCGGCTTTAAAAATATTGAATTAAAATTAAAAAAAAAAAAAAAAAAAAAAAAAAAAAAAAAAAAAAAAAAAACAGTAGTGATCTCTCTGTAAACGGGTTTCCATTCGTTTTCCTTGGATTGAGTATTTTTAAGACCAAATCTGCTGCTGTTAAGAGATACAATGGCTGTTTTCGTATTTAATTAAAAATTTTAGTTAAACATTTGAAAATAAGCTAATGTAAAATGAATTAAGCAAACAGTGTCATTGTCTCAGGGTATTTTTTAACAGCGCGATAAGATAGTTCTTTTAAATAATTCATTTTAAATGTATCGTTTCAAATCTGACGTAATTTACTCCAAAGTTTTATTTCTCTTATTAATATTCAATTGAAAATACTTTTGTTGTTAAGAGGAAATATTATTTGCACTGTCTTTGAATTCACGATAATAGTTAAAAAGATTATTTCAAAATATCTCGCGCTCAAAATATCTATATATTTTTCAATTGTTTTGCCATATTTTTTGGCCATTTTAAATGTGACGTAATTTCTTCCAATTACAAGTTTTAACGCATAATAATGATTTTTTTTATTTTAAGATTTTGTTTCTCTTTTAAAATTCAAGTGTAAGTATGGTTCTTATGACGTAATTTTCCTGGTTTTTACATGTAATCATTTAATCCTAATTTTAAAGGTTTTTTCTGTTTGTAATAGTCACGTGTAAATAAATTTTTAATTTGAAGTAAACATTATTGTTTGCGCTGTTTATACAATTGGCAACAGTTTAAATTAATAACATTTTCTAAAATTTGTAAAAAAATATCTCTCGAAATGCTGAGAATTTGAATTTAAAATAGAAATAAAACCTCAAAAAATTAGTCAAATAAGAAAAATAAATGCAATCTGCACACCGAGAACTTATAACGTATAAAATTATCTAAAAATGATTAAATTCTCATGTATAGTTTTTGCTCCAAAAAAACTTTTTTAATGGAACTATTCTGCCCAACTTTAGCATTAAATATCTCTTAAAATAAATCTTCGATTTGAAAACTGTCTGCATCAGCGTGTTTATCCAACTTTCTCTATAATACCACCTATTTTCATATTTTTGTATGCAACAGTTTTTTTTAATATTAACGATGAAAGGCCATTCTTAAGCATTCAAATTGGATGCCGATCTACCGGGAATATCTACGCAGATTTTCATTGGTCCATTTCCAAATCAAAACTTTTTTTTTATATATAGAAGGATATATATATTTTTTTTTCATAGGGGACGACACTAAACTCTGAAAAAGCAGAATTCCTGTTTTCTAGTGATTACTTTTGAAGAGTAATTAACCATTTAAAAGCAGTGGCAATCAACTTCCTTTCTCAAAAAAAAAAAAAAAAAAGTCTTTTTAAATTTATAACATTATTCCTTTCATCCTTATTTTTCATATCCTTATGATATTTAATCATCATAATCCTTTATAATCTATTAATATTTATTTAAAGCTTATTTTTTGAGGTATATTGGGATTCATTATGTGCATTTCAGTTATTCCAATCTGTATGACAACGAAAACCAATAGAAAGAATCGAATTCAGACAATCCCAGCTAGTAGAAATTCATGCATTTTGTCAAATTTCACTATATTTTGATTTAGAACCTGTAGCTATACCGTGTCAAAAGGCGCACGTGTCATCGCGTAAATCGGGGCTCCAAATGCTCTTTACACAAGTATTTTAAAGTAATTTTCTTCGCCTTATCTAATGGCAAATTATCGCGATTAAAGGTTGCGAAATAAACTGTAAGAAATTAGTGGCGGCCAAAGCATTTGGAGACCTGATTTATGTCAGACACATGGCAACACTATGTACAGACGTAGAAAAAAAAGTGAACACCCCCTACTAACTCATCAACAAATTATCGTAGAAGAAAGTTACTGGTACCGAACGATTGGAAATAAAGTTTACTTTTAAATGACGTATATAAATTTGCTTAGGAGGCCATCTACATATTAAAACGAACCCAAACTTAATTTTTTTAATAGCAATACCCAATTTTAACAATATATTTCAAACTATACCTAGACACTAAATTTCAAGTCATTTGAATGATAAGTTTTTGAACAATCGAGTACCGAACTTCAATTTGGATACAGCCTCTAAAATACGCTCGTTTTAAAATAATTAATATCTGCGAAACTTATCGTACCAATTGCATAAAAATTTGTTTTTAGGCTAATTAAAGGGTGTAGAGTTCATTTATGCTGTCCGAATTGTGTACTGCTATAGAAAAAAAAAAACAAAGTTATGGTTCGTTTTAATATGTAGACGGACCCCTAAACAAATTTTATGTACATCATTTAAAAGTAGACTTTATTACCAATCGTGTGGTACCAGTAACTTTCTTCTACGATATTTTTTGCAGAGTTAGTACTTCGCCATCTGGGAAAAAAAATCTAAATCCATTTTTCTATGCTAGCATAAAAAATGTTTTAAATATAAATAAGCAAAATCACTGATGAATAATAAATTAGCAAATAGATACACATAAAAAAAGCAAATCAACCGTGTAATTTAATATTTGTTAATTTATATATTTAGCTTTCACTGAATAATTACAAAAACCACTGAAGTAATAAAACAAAAAACAATTTCTGTTTCATTAAATATTTATGGAGTTTTTTTGTCAAATAACTTAATTCTTTAATCATTACTTCAATAAACAAAACATTTCCTTTTCTTTTAAACGTTAATAAAATAATGTTTTTTTTCGTACTTCCTCTAAATAGCTTTGACGTTAGAAGAAAAGAATAAAAATAAAAACTGTTCTTTTTCTATTTTATAACCAAAAAACCAAACTCGAAGGAAGATCTCAACCAATTTTATCTCTGGTTTGAACATATTGCTTTTTCTATGTTTTACATCTTTTCAGTTATTTTTATGGAGAAAGGCAAAAGTGTAAAAGAATTTCTTCCGGCCCCAGGCGGTGTTGTGATATTGTAATCGTAGACAATCGATGTCTGCGGTGAGAATTGAAGAATTTTTTTTTTTTTCCTGACGAAACAAATGTGGTTTACAGAAATTGAATGATTCCTCGGCGAACATATGGTTTGAAAATAGAGTGAAGGTCAAAAAGAATGTATAATATGAACTTTAAAAAGTTCACTGTCTTACTTAAAAGACGACTAAAATAATGAAAAGGATGTTGCAAGTTAAAAATATACATTTTATTTAAAACTTCTTAGTACTTTCAAGCTTTCCAAGCTCATCATCGGAGAATATTTTAATAAAGAAATGTTGTTTATTTATACAAATTCATCACTTTGTTTTGAAAATGAGAGAGCCAATAATTATTAGATGTGAAAATAGATAGTATTTTAAAGTAATTTTCTTCGCCTTATCTAATGGCATAATTATAGCGATTAAAGATGGCGAAATGAACTGTAACAAATTAGTGTTTGGCCAAAGCCTTTCGAGCCCTGATTTATGCGAAATACCTGACAAATACTAGGTAAACCGACCCTGTTCTAGGTTCATAACGATAGAATGTATAATCAATCTGACACACATAGAAAAATAAACACATATAATTCCATTTGGTACGCCGCACCGCCATCTGGGGTAAAAATCTAAATCGATTATTGTATGTTAGTATAAAAAATGTTTTAAATATAAATAAACAAAATCACTGAAGAATAATAAATTAGCAAATAAGTACACATAAAACAAATCAACCGTTTAATTTAATATTTGTTAATTTATAAATTTGGCTTTCATTGAATAATTACAAAAGCCACTGAAGTAATGAAAAAAACAAATTCTGTTTCATTAAATATTTATGAAGTTTTTTTTGTCAAATAACTTAATAAATTCTTTAATCATTACTTCAATAAACAAAACATTTCATTTTCTTTTAAACGTTAATAAAAGAATGTTTTTTTTTCTCGTACTTCCTCTAAATAGCTTTGACGTTTGAAGAAAAGAATGAAAATAAAAAGTGTTCCTTTACTGTTTTTTAACCAAAAAAGCAAACTCGATGGAAGATCTCAACCAATTTTATCTCTGTTTTGAACATATTACTTTTTCTATGTTTTACGTCTTTTTAGTTATTTTTATGGAGAAAGGCAAAAGTGTAAAATAATTTCTTCCTGCCCCAGGCGGTGTTGTGATATTGGAAATGTAGACAATCGATGTCTGCGGTGAGAATTGAAGAATTTTTTTTCCTGACAAAACAAAAAGTGGTTTACAGAAACTGAATGATTCTTCGGCGAACATATGGTTTGAAAAAAGTGTAAATGTCAAAATGAATATAAATATGTAAAATGAACTTTAAAAAGTTCACTGTTCTGTTTAAAAGGCGACTAAAATGATAAAACAGATGTTACAAGTTAAAAATATATACACTTTATTTAAAAACTTCTTAGTAATTTCAGGCTTTACCAATCCCTTCATTAGAGAATATTATAACAATTCATTTATGTTTAATTAAACAAATGCGTCACTTCGTTTTGCGATTGAGAGAGCTAATAATTATTAGAGTTGAAAGTAGCAGTTTCTTGGATTGAACTTAATTAGAGAATATATATATTATTATTAACTGTGTTTCCATCTATTTTATTGCATCACTCTCTTCTCATACATCAGTTTCACTTTAAATGTGTAGCTGGACAGTCGAAGTAGCAGCGTTTCAGACTAAATTTGTGTAGGATTGTGTGATTAAAATATATATTTTCTTTAATAACTTCAATCCAAGAAACTGCTACTTCTATTTCTAACTCTAATAATTATTGGTTCTTTCAATTTTAAAACGAAGTGACGTATTTGTATAAATAAACAGCAATTAGTTGTTATAATATTCTCTGGGGAAGGGCTTGGAAAAGCATGAAAGTGCTAAGAAGTTTTTAAATAAAATGTATGTATTTTTAACTTGTAATATCTGTTTTATTATTTTAATCGCCTTTTAAGTAAAACAGTGAACTTTTTAAAGTTCATATTACATATTTTTGTTTAAGGGGGTCCGGGACACATTTTCAAAAAAATTTTATTTATTGAGTTAAAATTTTGAATTTTTTTGTGATGGTTAACCATATCATTTGTAAACAAAATCAAATGATAAAACTTTTCATAGCTTTTAAAAAAAATTTTTAATTTAAAATTTATGAAAAAAGTGGTATAACTTAAAATCGTTATAACTCGAAATATTATTTGTAGAATTTAAATTGTTTTTCATTTAAATAAACATAAATATATATATTTTAATTTAGAGCCAGCATTTAAAAAATATTAATTAAAAAAAGATAAAGTATTTAACGAAAAAATTACAAAAAAAGTGGTGCAACTTAAAAAAAAAAACATATTTTCAAAAGTAAATATTTTTTTTAAATATGCTGGCTCAAAAGTAAAGTAAAATAATTGAAAAAGATATGTTCCGAGTTTCAACCCTGTATCTTTAACGGTTCTCGAGTTATAAGAATTTAAATATGAGAAATAAAGAAAAAACCTATCATGAAGAAAAACGCAATTTCACAAGAACTCGTTTCCTTGACAACCATAGCTTGAAAGGCAGATTTTGAAAACAAACCAAAACGAAAAATTTAATATTTCCTGTTCTAATTCAGATAGAAACATGATTTAAACATCATTTTAAGCAGAAAACGACAGAGAAATTTTTAATCCAATAATAATAAAAAAAAAATTGAAAATTTGAAGATTTTTGTGTCCCGGACCCCCTTAAATCAAGGTGAAATATTCCGTTCCGTCATACGATTTTATTTGGTCAAAAAGAATTTCCAGAAAACAACATCATGGGTTGAAAAAAAAGCAACAAATATATGCATTCACATGACTCATACTAGTTTCTTGCGGTAGATATCACGTGACCATACTTAAATTTCTGCCCTTTTCCATTTTTAAATATACTTTGCTCAAAAAACAGGTATTTTACACTATTGCCCTGCAGTGAGACTGTAAATATTAAAAGGCACTTTACTGTAAAGTTTAAGCACATTTTCCCGTATTTAAATGAGTATTTTAATTTATTAATAGAAATGAATCTAATTTTAAAGAATTATGGAAATTAACTTTCAGTAAAATATTCCATGCATAACGTTTTAAAATCAAAATGTAGAAAAAAAAAATTCTGAAGTAGAATATTTAAGTAATTACATTATTTAAAAATTGAAAATAAATCTTTATTTGTTATTAACATCAAAATTTGCTTTTATTAAAAAAATCCCATTCATCATGGTCAATACAAAGCAACCGATAAAATATTTTTAAATAAAAAAGGTTGAAAATAAACCGGAAATAAACTATTTGGCTCAGATGTCATAGACGCACAGGGGTAACCTAACTGGCGAGAGAATGACGTTATTTCGCCTGATATAGTAACCCGGTTGTTGTCGTTTATTTATTAATAAATTGTTTATTTACTTTTATTTTTTTTTATTTATATAAATTGTTTTGTTCGATAGTTATTAATTAAACATTTTTTTTATTTATTGTCATTTCCTTTTTAAAATAATAGAGAATAATTTAAAATGTATAGATGTACTTGGTACTCGAAAAGGCGGTTTTCGCCAAATTGAGATTGAAACAATTTTAATTAATTTAAATTTTGTTTTAATTCATAAAATTTGATAGTTAACTTTCATTATATATATATATGACAAAACCATAGTTAAATCAAACTAAAACTGACAAAACTAAACTCATTTACATTAAATTTATTTAAACAAATTCGACATGAAACATTTTTGTCTTAAAGTGTATATGACAGGAAAACGTATTTTGTGAAATTTTAATCCATCGCCAACCGGTGATAAATCGCCAAATATCGAAAATTTCATTATTTTTTTACGGACGCTCTATCGAGTTTCAACCGAAATTTTTTTATAAACATATCTATCCTCATGAGTAGAACATTCTATAATTTTTCAGATTTTTCGGAGCATGCCCGTATGTATTCCCTCCTTGTTAGGTTGACAACTGTGACAAGCTAGCTCCATTCTATAGGTAGCAGACTTCTACGTCACTGGACTACAAAAACGTATCTCACGCTGTGACGAATGTTACAATTCGGGTAGTTCTTATGTTGAGAAGTAGCTGAAAAATTGCGGTATCTTTTGCAATAAATCTTTCCAGGTAATTATGCTCTTTTTTACGAGCCGTTAGAAACTTATTTTCTAGATAACCCTCGTACATAAACTGATATATATATATAACATTTTTTCACAATCCGAAATCTAGTAGTAAAATTTAACTAAGGGCGTGCAATTATTTTAATTTTGAAAAAGAAATTACTAAAATTAAAAATAAGCACTGCAGAATAATAAATCCAATAAAAGGAACTATTATTTTAACACAATGAAACTGTTGGTAAAGTTATCAAACGAATTTAATATTTCCAACTGAACGAAAAAATGCCCAGGCCGGGAATAGAGATCCAGATCCTTGGCTTTCAAGGCCATTGCTCTACTATTTAAGTCAACATTCGATACCAGTTAAAATAATAGTTTATCTGCGTACCCATCGTTTACATGGAGTTTCTTTACCCGCGGTTTATTCTGTTCAGCTGTCTACATGACAGACCAGATGTTATCACTAATAAGGTTATCTGAGCGAAATATGCTCACAGGTTGTCAGCCTAGTTAGCTTAAATGGTAGAGCATTGGCCTTGTTAGCTAAGGATCTGGATTCGATTCCCGGCCTGGGCACTTTTTCGCTCAGTTGGAAATATTCAATTCGTCAAGCTAAACGCTCATATGAAAGGGCTAATCAGTAAAATATTTTAATATTTCCTGATTACCACATTAGAAGTTGCTTAACAGAATTAGAAAACCACAAATGTTAAAACGTTTTCAGTTTCATTAAGTATTTATGAATGATTTTTACTATTCATTCAAATATACCGTTTTAATCATTACTTTAAAAAAACAAAACGTTCCCTTCTCTTTTAATCGTTAATAAAATAAGATTTTATTCTGATTTCTCTAAATGACTTTCACATTAGAAGAAAAATATAAAAATTAGAGATTGTTACTTTGTTGTTTTATAACTAAAAAACCAAATTCGACGAAAGATCTCGATGAATTTTATCTCTAGTTCGAACATATTCCTTTTTCACGGTTTTACGTCTTTTTCAGTTATTTTTATGAGGATGGGTAAAAGTGTAAAAGAATTCCTTCTTCCTCCAAGCAGTGTTGTGATATTAGAATCTAGGCAATTGATGGCCACGGAGAGAAGTGTAAAAACGTTGAAGATTTTTTTCTTTTTTCGAAACAGGGCAAAAAGGGGCTATAGAGGGTGGATGATATCTTACCGATCATTTTGTTTGTGAATAGTGTAAGGGACGTGGAAAATTAAGAAATGGAACTCATGAGTCATGCGAAAACGTTTATTTGCATTCTCATATGTAAGGTTGCTGGGGCGTTATTGAAAATTTTAAGCCGCCAATTTTAAGAGAGCCGGAGGGTCGAAATTCTCAAAAAAGGCTTTTTTATTTTTCTTGTTAGTAAAATACTACAGACTTAAATAAATTAAACTAATCAAACAGTGTATTTATACGATGAATAAATCAGGAGATATAACAATTTTTGTGTTGTGCTATCAGTTCAGCTCTCCCCGTAGCTGAAACTTTAAGTCCATTTACCTCAGAATGAAATATTTCATAGTTTGTCATGTTTAAAATGATCTACGTAATATATGTATGGAATTTTGTACAGAGTTATTATTTTGTTGTCTTAGCAAATTGTCTTCACTATTTTCAATTTCGTGTGGCAATTTTTAAAATATATTCCTCGAAATAAAAATAACTATAAAAAAATTACCTTTTCTTGCTTTTAAATTTATTATAATTTTTTAAAGTGATATTTATATTAAGCCCGAATACAAATTAACACGAAACTTTTTCTGCACACAACAGTGAAAAAAAAGTAAGGAAATCGAACAAGTAGTTATATAGTCGTTATATGAGTTATATAAAAAAATATGTTTCGAATTTTAAATTTAGAATTTTTAAACAAATTTTTGAATTTTTCCAAAAACATGCTAATTGAAAAATAATCTTTATACAATGGGGAAAAATACAGTAAAAAAGGCCTATAAATAAGGAAAATAAAACTTTGAACATCGGACCATCAAAGAAAAACCTAGCTCTCTCAAAAAAATAACAATAAATAGATAAGAAAACTATCTAATTTAATATTTTCGCACGAATGCGATCTCCGCTAAGTATTTATATAAAAATTTTGAGATATTCCGCGTACATAAATTCAAAAACATGTAATTATTTCTCAAATTTCGAAACTTATTATTATTAAACTTATATGGTGTATTTATTTTGTTTCTATTAAAAAATATTTTTAGAAATAGCAAATAAATGCTTGAATAAATATTTAATGACGTAACCGATACTTTTCAGAAAGCTAATCATCATTGGTTGGTTGGTTGATTGATTGATTTTTTGACGGCCGATTATCTACTCTAGGGATATAGGCCCGCGGGTGTCTTTCTAAGGAAACCTAACCCGTATTAACGCATGGAAATCTATGGCTCGAAGAAAACCACGAAAACTCCGAACGATTAGGCCGACGGGCACGATTGGATTCGAACCCAGCACCAACCGTCTACCAGCTTCGAGAGTAGGACTTCTCAGCCACTGGTGGGACTCTAATCATCAGTAGAATTCAATGTTTCTTAATTTCCAAATTAGAGTTTGTAAGAAAAATTACAAAAGGGAGAAAACATTTTAAAACTATTTCAGTTCCATCAAATATTTATTATTATTTTTTAAATTTATTAAAACAAATCATAACTTCAATAAACACAATCTCTCTTTTATTCATTAATGAAAAAGGAAAGTGCCCAGTTAAACTGATGGCATTGAGCTCACAGGCTATATTCACACGAATTGTATATTATACTCTTATTTCAGAGAATATTGCCCCTCAAAAAATAAATTAAGGAGGATTGCCCTCCCCTACCATTTCACCTCTTTATACTTAACCAATGAGCCTCTAAATGTCATCCGGGAAGCGCCTTATCGAAATAAACCAGTATACCAAATTTGAAGCTAATCGAATAGAAAAATCCCTTTATCTAAATTAACGGGGGTGTTAGCCCCCGTTCCCCCATTAGACCCATGAACTCTCAAATCCAATCAGAAAAGCGCCTTATCAGAATTAACCGGTATACCAAATTTGAAGAAAATCTGATAATTCAGCATGAAAAACCCAATTATCTATCTTAAGGGGTGGATTAGCCCCCGTTTCCCCTTTTGCGCTAAACAAACCGAACCCCTAAAACTAATAAGGGCAGCACCTTATCAGAATGAACCTATAAGAAAAAATTGAAGTAAAACCCGATATTTCTATCGACTTATCGCGTTACGTACAGTCGTGGGAAAAAAAAAAGTAAACACCCCCCACTAACTCCTCAACAAATTATCGTAGAAGAAAGTTACTGGTACCGAACGATTTGAAATAAAGTCTACTTTTAAATGATATAGATAAAATTCGCTTAGGGGGCCAGCTACATTTTAAAATGAATCATAACTTTGTTTTTTTCAATAACAGTACACAATTCTGACATCATAAATGAACTCTACATCCTCCAATTAGCCTAAAAACAAATTTTTATGCAATTCGTACCATGAGTTTCCGAGAAATTAATTATTTTAAAACGAGCGTATTTTAAGGGCTGCATCCAAATCGAAGTTCGGAAATCGATTATTAACCGAGAGAGCCCCCATCCTGATCAAGGCAACTTAAGAAGTCAATGAAGCCTGCTAGATTACAATACAGCAGGAGAAATTTCAAAATATCTAGTCACTTCTTTTATAGACGGCCCCCTAAACCATCATTTTGCCGTTTTTTAAGCATAATTTGAAAATTACTTGGAAGAAAAATGTGAAATTTTGGATTTACATAAAGCAGGACTTAAAAAATCTAAATCCATCAAAAAAATTGTAGGTTGCAATTCATAATTTTTTCGAATATTAATTTCATA
The DNA here is from genome assembly GCA_963932465.1 of Maratus speciosus. NCBI lineage: Eukaryota > Metazoa > Arthropoda > Arachnida > Araneae > Salticidae > Maratus > Maratus speciosus. Next base: position 403,673,226 of record OZ010798.1, on the reverse strand, counting down.
ATTCATATCATAAAATTATAAAAATTGAAAATTCAGCGTATTTATGTTTGGGTATATTAGTATTATTGCTACACAAAAATTAGCACATTAGGAGCATAATTTCGGGCGATATTAATAAAAATGTGAAAATGTAATTCAACGTTAGAAGCACTAAATTTTGAATGTTTTTAATTCAAAAACTTATAATTCTAATGACTTGAAATTCGGTATCTAGGCATAACTTGAACCGAAAATTTGAAATATCTTGTTAAAATTGGGTATTTTCATTGAAAAAATTGAAGTTTGGATTCCTTTTAATATGTAGATGGCCCCCTATGCAAATTTTATATACATCATTTAAAAGTAGACTTAATTCGTTCGGTATCAAACAATCCCACGTTCGGTACCAGTAACTTTCTTCTACGATAATTTGTTGAGGAGTTAGTAGGGGGTGTTTACTTTTTTTTCCACGACTGTACAGTTCATACAACATACGTACATACATACATACAAAACCGTCGGCCACATTCGCTCCTAGGCTTTGATAGCCTGTAAGCTAAAAAACGAATGTTTTTCCACTTCCTCTAAATGGCTTTGGCGTTACAACAAAAGTAGAAAAGTAGAAACAGTTTTTTTACTTTCTTATAACCAAAAAATAAACTTGGTGTAGGATCTCGAACAATTTCATCTCTAGTTCGAACATATTGCTTTTTTCCGTTTTACGTCCTTTCGGTTATTTTTATGGATAAGGTCGAAAGGGTAAAAGAATTCCTTTTTACCACAGGCGGTGTTGTGATATTGGAATCTTAGACAATCGATGGCTGCAGGAAGAATTGAAGAAATACTGAAGAAAGGCTTTCCAGGCAGACGAAAAGGTAGTTTATAGAAGGTGAATGATATTTTACCGATCATGTGGTCCTAAAATTGTGTAAGGGGCACAAACAATTTAAAAAAGGAGCTTAAGGGATGATGAGAAAAAAATATTCTATTTCTTTATATTAACATTAGTAGGAACCTTTGTAGAACTTTACAGCACTAACTATAACGTCAGCTTTAAGAAAGTCAATGACGAGTTTCTTGTTTTATACTTCAAAATTGCAAAAATATAAACATTAGTTTTAAGAAATTTGCACTTATTTATGATAATTTATAATTATAATTCTGATAATTTGATAAAAATACTTGGATACATTAAAGTCACAATGGATAGTAAAACGTGCGTGATGAGTTGTACTTGTTAGGGTGTGTTCAGGGCCGTGCGAAGAGAAAACTGCGCCCGGGGCAGCGTGTCAATTTGGCGCCCCCCCCCCCCCTTCCTTCAAAATTGATAAAGGGCAGAAACAGAAATAAATTATATTGAATAAATATTTTGCGTTTATTTTAGAACTTTAAAAGATTTAATTTTAATTCAGAAATTCCAAACAACTAAATAACTGAAAAGAAAATTGCACTTATTTGTTAATGATATCGTGATGCTTTGCGACAGATTTTTCTTAACCTTTCTCACATATTTTGCTAGCCATTTTTAGTTGTTTTTAGTCTTTAAGCTGCAGAAAATGGGTAAAAATCGCTAACAACCAGATTAGAAACAAGTGGTCCCTTCAACCAATAAGTACTAAAAAAGCAAAACAAACAAAAAACCTGCAGAACATAATGTAAAAGATAAAAATAAATTATAATTTCAGTACATTAATTAAGGAAGATAACTGAAACAATGTTTCAATTAATATAAAATATAATACACTGCTCAAAACAATTAAAGGATATTGCAGTTTTAGGAGGATTTTGTATCTGGTAAACTGTTTAGCTGATTGATACATGGTCGACAGACATAGTAGGTTATATGAGAATAAATTACGCATGTTTGGCAGAAAAAAATGCATTTTATTGCGCATTTGTGTACTAAAGGAAAAAAACACAATTTGTGCATATGAGAAAAAAAGAATAAGAAAAGGTGTTTTCTTCAAAGAAAATCATTTTCAGTAGGGGGTATGGTTTCCACGGGCGGCCAGCAACGTTGAACACCTTTGAGGCATGGACTCAATGAGGCTATTAATGACGAGTTGGGGTATTCTGCCCCACTCTTCCAGAAGAGCTCTTTCCAGTTCTTGGAGAGTTTGTGGGGGTTGCTGGCGGCCAGAAACTCGTCTTCCTAGAGCGTCCCGAACGTACTCGATTGGATTCATGTCTGGAGAACACGCTGGCCATGCCATTCGAACGATTCCTTCCTCGAAAAGGAAATCCTCCACCAGGTTTGCACGATGTGGCCTGCAGTTATCGTCCATTAAAATGAAGTTATCTCCAATTGCTGCAGCGTAAGGGACTACAATAGGTCTGAGGATCTCATCCTTATATCGGCGACCAGTCAGAGCTCCATCTCGAATGATGTAGAGGTCAGTGCGCCCGTCAATGGAGATGCCACCATACACCAACACTCCTCCACCGCCAAATCTGACACTTTCGTGCACGAACGCAGGATTATTCCTACTGCCACGGTCCCTCCAGATGAAAATACGCCTATTATCCGGATGCACAGAAAAACGGGACTCGTCAGAAAACAGAATATTGCTCCATTCATTTCTCCTCCAGTTGACATGCTCGGTTGCCCACTCCCTGCGGTCGCGACGATGCCTTGATGTTAATCTAACACATACCATCGGTCGGCGAGCATACAGACCTACAGCATGGAGCCGGTTTCGGACAGTCTGAGTTGAAATCGTGGTGCCTGTAGCCGAGCGAAGGTGTTGTTGGAGAAGAGTAGCGTTCATGGTTCGGTGTCTCCGAGCTGTTAACGCTAAATACCGATCTTCATTGGGCGTTGTTGCCCGTCTACGACCTTGCCCTGGTCTTCGGCCTGCACATCCACTCTCCAAAAAACGGTTCCAAATCCTGGAAATGACACTTTGTGACACTCCAATGGCTTGCGCTACTTCGGCTTGAGTTTGGCCCTTCTTCTAACCTACCAACAATTCTCAAAGCTTCTGAATCTGTCAAATGACTTCGTTGAGACATCGTACTCATCGAAACAAAGCAATCACTGAATGCCGATCATCCTTGTCTTCATTCTCTTTTATGCAGTTGAAAGTCAAATTTCATTCGCTGCCGCTGAAGCGACGTTTTTGACGTCGAACTCAAAATTTGCATACTCCACAGTTTGAAAACCAGAAAAATTTGCATTTGTGATTCTCTTCTTCTATTTTCGGCAAAAAAAATTTCGTTTATATCTTTATTTTATATAAAACTTCAAATATCCTTTAATTGTTTTGAGCAGTGTATAATATCAGGCAAATACATTTACTTCCATTTTATTACTGTCTTCTATCTTTACAAGAAGAAAGTATTGGATTCATGAAAATTTTTAAATTCCGGTTTTCGACGGATATTAGGGGTCAGAGATCCCGAAAAACATGCTTTTACAAAATGTCTGTCTGTCTGTGTGTGTGTGTGACACAAATTTTGTGGGCGCTCTATCTCAAGAACTAATGTACGGAATTTAATAAAAATTGGTATTTAATTAGTCCCTGACACCAATTAATGCTGATTAGTTTTTGGTGCAAATCACTCAACAGGTGGCGCTGCTATACAGCATTATTTACGATTTCCGCAATGGCTCTATCTAAGGAACTAATGCACGGATTTTCGTGAAACTTCAGATTCAGTTAGTCCTTGATATGCCTTGATGCTGATCATGTGTTGGTGTAAACTGCTCAACAGGTGGCTCTGCTATGCTGCCTTATTTACGATTGCCGCAATGGCTCTATCTCAAGAATTAATGCACGGATTTTCATGAAATTTCATATTCAGTTTGTCCTAGATATAACGTGATGCTGATTACGTGTTGGTGTAAATCGCTCAACAGGTGGCGCTTCTGTGCTGCATTTTGCGGCATTCCCGCAATAGCTCTATCTCAAAAACTAATGCACGAATTTTCATCTAACTTCAGATTTAATTAGATTTTAACACAAGTTGTTGCAGATTAGGTTTTGATGTTAATCGTCCAAGAGGTGGCGCTGCTATGCTGGAATTTTCATGATTTTCGCAATAACTCTATCTCAAAAACTAATGCACGGATTTTCCTCAAACTTTCAGTTAGACTTTGACATAAATGGTTGCTTGGTGGTTTTGGAGTAACATAGGTTTTGATGTAAAACACCCAATAGACCGAAACGCTGCTAGGCTGAATTTTGCTGAATTTACACAATTTCAGAGATGACCATATCCTAAGAACCAATGCATGGAATTTCATATCTTTAGAATCCTCATGATGGGCATAGATTGCCGTCTAATTTTGACACTGTGATAGCGAATTTTCAAGTATTAACATGTATGAGATAGAAGAAAGTTTTGGGATTGGTACATCCGACTTGTTTTTCTTGCATTTAGGGTAGCAAAATCGTTTATTATTTTATGTGTAAAGATTGCGACACACTGAATTTTATAGAAAGTAAATTCAGGTTGCTTAATCTCTCGACTCATAGTAGATCTTAAGTAGTTTTTTACTATTTTATTGTAACTGAAATACTTATAAATTATGACGCTGTCTCCATGTTTTTGTAATTCCATAAATTAAAATTATGGAGCAACTCAAGGATTTCTAAATGATCCATTTTATAAAAGTTCTTATCTAATGGTAGAAATAAGGTTTTCGAATTTAAAACCTCGCTTAACAATTCAAGTCCATTCAAGTCAGCAATAAAGGGCCAGGTCCAGGCAATATTAACAGATTTTCGATAACTGAATTTAGATTCGCACCAGCCAGAAACTCAAATTCTTGTTATATATTTCTCAGTTTCTTAAACCTCCAGTTCAGTTGCACAGTAAAGTGTCTCTACGTAACACGAAATCCTTCACTTTCATATAACTTTTTTATATTTCCACTTTCATCAGGAGCTTCATAGTCAAATTGTTCTGCGAATTTTACGTTTTCTGTTTTGCTCAAATAAGGACTCTACATTTACGGACATAACCAAATCTTCGCTTTCTTGTTCAAAAATTTCCTCTCTTATTGTCTGAAATGTGTTTTTTAGTGTTTCAATCAGTTTGCTGGGGATCAAAACATTGACATTTTTTTTTTCCCGTGAGAATAATATTAACTTTTTCTATTTCATTTAAAATGCTGAGTCAGACTACCAAGCCGTAAATAAAGGGGAATTTTTTTATTTGCTTTATTAAGCTGTTTGCTCCTGAGTAAGTTTACTCATTTTACTTCATTCCTATAAGGTCTTCCAGAGCTTTTAAAATCTGTTGCAATTGTTCGTAAACTGCAGATATAGCTTTATTTTTTCAGGACCATAGAGTATTGCAATGTTTCTTTAAATAAACTGATAAGTGAGACATAAGTATATCCCATCTTTCAGTAGAAAAGAAGAAAAAAAACAAACACATTTTATGCAGTTCCGGACATTTTTGGACATACACCAGCAGCACGAACTCAAAGTTTAGAGAATGTGCATAACATGTAAAAAAATAGACGAATTTATTTACTTCGAGCTTACACAACATTATATTGGGAAGCCATATTTGCACCATATCACAACATTGAGCTCTGAAGGGTTGATATTGGTATTGTTTATGACGGCCGATTACCTACAAGTTGGATATAGTAGGCCCAGTGTTGAATTCAGACACTTTTCTCCGGGAGAGATTTCTGTGGCTCCGGGGGGGGGGGGGGGCATTATAGAGTTCCGGGGGGTAAATTGTGCTTTTTGACCATTGAAAACACAAAATCTCAAATCTTCCGGGGGGGACATCTCATTCCTCCGGGGGGGGGGAATGTTCCCCCAGGTCACCCCCTGAAATCAACACTGAGTAGGCCGGAATGGGATGGGAGTGTCCTCTGTAAGGTCTTTCTAAGGGAACCTAACCCGTATTTAGGCAAGGTTCGAAGAAAACTACGGACAATTTGGAACGATTAGGCTGACGTGCGCGATTGGGTCGAACTCAGCACCTCACGTCTACCATCTTTGAGAACAAAACCTCTTGTGCAGCTGTGAATGTCGAGATTGTCGGACATTAGCTTATCTTAAATTTCTTACGCTACTTTTTTTCCTTTTTTCTTTTTTGTTGACTTGATGTAGTCAAGAAACCTTTCCTCGAATGAAAATTTTCTATTTTCGGTATCGCATAATTTGCGTCATTTGTCCTTTGTGAGGTGTACTAGATTCCTAAACTGGACTGTGTTTAAAATTCAATAACTTGCAAATGGTGACAATTATTAAAAGAAATTCTTACAGGAGAGCTGTGTAAGATATTAGAAGTATTTTTACTGCGATTCTCGGTTTTAGTTCCAAATAGCAGAGATAGGTGGCAAGCAATAAGCACTCAAAGGAGGTCTAAACTGAAATCCCCTAGCATCATGCGAAGGAAGAAGGTTAAATATATAGAATAGGCCCCTAAAAATAAGATTGTATTGGAGAATGAGATCCACTCCATACATTTAACCTCTTCTTTTCGCATCAGTGTTGGGCGATTTCGGTTTTGGCCTTGATTGATCACCTATGGCGCTAGATGTTGTCTTTATAGTGCTTGTGTGGTTATACATTGCTGGCATAATTGTCAATTCAATATAAACTTCATTGATTTTCACGAATATGGTTTAATAAAGTATACTGCTGTTACCTGAATTTACTATAAACCTGTTTAATTTTTCAACAAATCATCGATATTTATGTTGTAATGGGAAATTGTAAAACTGCAGTATAAGAATTGAAAAAGTCATTTGTAACGCGAGCAGCAAGTGGTCTGCCCCTCGGTATTGCACTATCACTCTAAAGCGTAAGCTGAGTTCCCGAGGTGGGCATCCCTGCTTGCAGCGCTATCTATAGTTGCTATTTGGAACTAAAGCCGGGAATCGAGGTAAAAAAAAAATACTGACATTTTACATTACCTTCCCGCAATTTTTTTTAAAAATAGTTGTCACCATTTACAGGTTATTGAAGTTTAAAAACAGTCAATCCATTTTAGGACACTCGGTATATGGAGTGCGATCGAACGAAATTGAAAAATAGCTTGCTCTATTAATTTCTTCGACAATCGTTTATCTTACTTCATTGGCAAGAAGGTTCATAATTTCATCCTGAATATATTTCGCCAATTATCTTTTTCACTTTCAATAATTTTAACTTTTGCTCTTTTCAAATTTGCTGTCGATTACGTGATTTAATTTTAAACGTCTCTCATGTTTCTTTTAGCGAATGCATGCATTCCTGTGTTCTAGAGCATTTTTATGCTCAGGAATTTTAGGATTTAATTTCTTCCACATGAAAAACCCACAATTTGGATTGGCCAACTTTGGAGGGCGATCATGATAATTGGTGTATAATAAACAGAGAAAACAAAATATAGCGATTCATTAAGTTATCCAATAAGCCGCAATCACTGTTAATAATTTCTCCACTAGGTATCATTTTCTTAAACGTTAGTTTGGAAAATTGTCGTCCTTCTGCAATGGCAGATTTCATGTAATCAGCATTTTCATCCTGTGCTGGACCTGTTTTTAACAGAAAAGTAATGACCGAATGACTAAAAGAATGATCCCATAGTGGAATCAGAATAGGACACAGAAACTTTCGTGTAAAAGGGGCCGCAGAGTGCAAAAGTTCCAGAAACACTGCAATAAAATATCACAAAAGCATATTATAAAATCATTAGATCTAAAGAGCTCAATGAAAAGTAAATGTGAACGACGCAATAACTTGGAAATGCAAAATGTACATACTTCCAATGGGTAAAAAATTCCCGCTATGTAAATACGTACATTTAGTTTTACAAAAAAAAAAAAAAAAAAAAAATAGAATATCAAAGAGTGAAAAAAAATTTCAATGAAAATGATCGACGACAATAAAAAAAAAAAGAAAACTGATAGTACAAATTTGGCGCCCCCTAAATTTCCGCGCCCGGGGCGACCGCCCCCTTCGCCCCCCCTTTCGCACGGTGCTGGGTGTGTTCTATCTCCGCTATGCATTTGTATAAAAAATTTGAGATAGCCCGCGTACATAAATTTAAAAATTTATAATTCTTGCTCTCATTCCGAACATTATTAAACCTACGTGGTGTATTTATTTTATTCTATTAAAAAATATTTTTTTTTATAATAGTAAATAAAATCTTCAAGAAATAGTAAATCATGTAACCGATACTTTTTAAAAAGCTAATTTCCAAATTAGATTTTGTAAGAACAATTACAAAAAACAAGAAAAGTTTTAAAATTATTTCAGTTGTATCAAATATTTATATTTTTTTAAAGTTTATTAATATTTAATCATTTCAATAAGCATTTATCTCTCTTTTATTCCTTAAAAAACGAATGTTTTAAAACTTCCTCTAAATGGCTTTGGCATTAGAACAAAAATATAAAAATAGAAACAGTTGCGTTACTTTTTTATAACCAAAAAAATGAACTTGGGGTAGGATCTCGACCAATTTCATCTGTAGTTCGAACATATTGCTTTTTTTCCGTTTTATGTCCTTTCGGTTATTTTTGTGGATATGGGCAAAAGGGTAAAAGAAGTCTTTACCACAGGCGGTTTTGTGATATTGGAAACGTAGACAATCGATTGCTGCAAGAAGAATTGAAGATAAATTGAAGAAATATTGAAGAAAAGCTTTCCAGACAGAACAAAAAGGGGTTTATAGATGGTGAATAATGTTTTACCGATCATGTGGTTTGAAAATTGTGTAAGGCACACAACCAATTTAGAAAAGTAGGTTGAGGGATGATGAGAAAACAAATATTCTCTTTCTTTATATTAACATTAGTAGGAAACTTTGCAGAACTTTACAGCACTGATTTTAACGCTAGCTTTAAGAAAATCATTGACGAGTTTCTTGTTTTATATTTAACAATTGCAAAAGTATAATCATTAGTTTTAAGAAATTTGTACTAATTTATGATAATTTGATAAAAATATTGGGTACACAAAAAGTCACGATAGAAAGTAAGATGTGCGTGATGAGATGGATTCGTTAGGGTGTGTTCCATCTCCGCTAAGTATTTGTAAAAATAATTTAAGATACCCACATACATAAATTTAAAAACATATTATTCTTGCTCTCATTCCGAGATCTAGTTTTATTAAAACTATATGGCGTATTTATTTTATTTCTATAAAAAAAATAATTTTTAATAATAGTAAATAAAAGCTTGAAGGAATATTAAATCATGTAACCGATACTTTTGAAAAAGCTAATCGCTAATGGGATTTATTATTTCTTGATTTCCAAATTAGATTTTATAAGAAAAATTACAAAAAGCGAGAAAAGTTTTAATACTACACTCATTGCCATAAAAATTTGCGCACCAAGAAAAAGACGTCCAAATGAAACGAAGTTTTACATGCGTAAGTACTACTGTGGTATAAGTAAGTGAGTAGAAAACCAAAGAAAAGGGATCATTTATTGCAGAAAATTGTACAAATGAACGGAAATTTTAGTACTCTGTTGGACCCCCTCCAGCGCGAATGCACGATGCGTTACGAGGGGGCATTGAGGCATACAAGTTCCGTATGATGTCCTGAGACATCTCGTTCCACAGTTGCTGTAAACGCGCCTCGAGTTCAATCAAACTCGTAGGGTGTCCAACTTGCCGTCCCAAATGAAATAAGATATGCTCGATTGGTGACAAATCTGGGGATCGAGCAGGCCAGGGAAGGGTATTAATGTGGAGGAGGCAAGCATGTGACATCCTTGCTGTGTGTGGCCGAGCAGTGTCTTGCTGAAAAATGGCTCCTGGGAGCCCTGCCATGAGGGGTTGTCATTGTGTACGAGGAGTCATCATTACCGCTGGGTTGTCATTGTGCCACGGATCAATATTACGGGTGACCGTGTATCGTAAGCAATGGCACCCCATACCATCACACCACCTGTGATAGCGGTGTGTAGCTGTAAAGCGAAGGCAGGATTTAGGCGTTCACCACGGGGCCTCCACACACGAACACGATTGTCATCGCTACTCAAATTGAATCTAGACTCGTCGCTCAAGACGACCTGGTTCCATTCCGTTGCAGTCCAATCCCGTCGTGTGCGACACCCTCCAAACGGAGGCATTGGTGGGTGGGTGTCATTGGCAGCACACGTAATGAGCTCCGCGATACTAGATGTCCTTCAGCCAGGCGCCTTGCGATGGTTCGGGAAGACATAGGGGTCCGTAGTGAAGGTGCTGCCTGTGTCTGGATAGTGGCCAATGAGGCAGTTGGCTCTACGCGTACGTTTCGTATGATGTGACGGTCTTCTCGACGACTGGTCTGTCGAGCGGCATCCCAATCCTCGTCTCCGTGTAAATGACGTCTCTTCAGTCCACTGGTCCCAACACCTCCTCACAGTAAAATCAGAACAGATTACTTGACGAGCTACTCGCCGAGCCTGACCACCCAGCTTCCATCATTTCGATGATTCTTCCCCTCTCAAACTCTGACAGCTGCTCATATTGTCTTCGAAGGCTGCGTAATGGCATGTCTACCTCAGCGTTTCCTTTGCAAAAGAAAAAGTACACCCAGACAAGTTCTGCTTACCAGTTTTATGCTCCAAGGAGGACGAAGTTCAACGCCCTCTAGTGGCATTACGCAATTCGCAATCACGCTTCATTTCTAATCATTTGCATATCTGCTTGATATGTCCCTTCATGCCAAGTTTTGTTACGATCCCACAATTATTTCTTGGTGCGCAAATTTTTATGGCAATGAATGTATTTCATTTTGATCAAATATGTATGATTTAAAAAAATTATTTATACAATTCATCACTTCAATAAACATTTATCTCTCTTTTATTCATTAAAAAACGAATGTCTTACCACTTTCTCTAAATTACTTTGGTGTTAGAACAAAAGTATAAAAATAGAAACAGTTGCTTTACTTTATTAAAACCAAAAAATAAACTTGGTGTAGGATCTCGACCAATTTCATCTGTAGTTCGAACATATTGCTTTTTTCTCATTTTACGTGCTTTCGGTTATTTTTATGGATATGGGCGAAAGTGTAAAAGAATTCCTTCTTGAGACAGGTGATGTTGTGATACTGGAATCGTAAACAATCGATGGGTGCAGGAAGAATTGAAGAAATATTCAAGAAAGTCTTTCCAGACAGAACGAAATGTGATCTATAGAAAGCGAATGATTTTTACCGATCATGTGGTTTGAAAATTGTGTAAGGGATACAAAAAATTTAGAAAAGGAGGATAAGAGGTGATGAAAAATCTAATATTCTTTTTATCAACCCTTACATTAGTAGGAACCTTTGCATAACTTTAAAGCACTGATTTAAACGCCAGCTTTGGGAAAAATCGTTGACGAGTTTTCTGCTTTATGCTTAACAATTCTAAAAATATAAATATAAGCATCCCCCGACTTACGTATTGCGCGACTTACGTAAATTCGCAGTTACGTAATAAATCTCGAAATTTTGTGAACATACTAGCGCATTTGATACGCAGTTGCTTACTTTTGATATTTATTTTATAAATAAAATATATAGATACTCTAGTTTACATGCCCGTCCTAGGACGGTGGGTAAAAATTGTATTTTTCACTTAAAATTTGAAAAAAACTGATAAAAATAATTGACAATACGGAAGTGTTTAGATGAGTAAAGTTTGGCTAGTTTGTGCTCTAATAAACACACTATTAGCATTTACAATACTTCTGGGTAAACCAGGCTTTCCGGCTATTATACCATAACAAAATTAAGATTTTTATAAAACAAAAAATTCACAAATATGAAATAAAACTGCGAGTTTAAAAAAAAAGTCTTCTGTGCTGCAACTATTGAAATAATACTAATAATAATTAACAATTTTTTTTAAATAACACTTTGAAACTGTATTTTTATAGACCCCCTCCCACCCGTCGCTCGAAAAAAATTAAATTTTAAAGAAATAAAATTCTCAGTATGTTTTAAATCTGCTAATAAAACTTGTAAGCAAAAGGCTTTTTTATTCAAGCCATTATTCAAGCAAGTTTTATAAATGCCATTTAGTGTATCGTAACCTTAATTTTCTTTTATATCTATGTAGTTTTTAAATTTTTGTAATACAAAGAAGAATCAAACCAACAAATGGTTAATGCCTATTTTTAATAACTGTACAAAATGTTTTTTACTCGAAAATGATGTTGCATTAAAAAATATTCAGACTAAAATTAGCCGCTCCCTTTTCAACTTATTTAAATGAATTTTACTAAATAACTTTAAATATGTACCTCTTCAAACTTTAGTTTTATCAGTCATATAAATGTTTCTTTGTTATTATTACTTAAATATTTTTAGTAATGTTTAATGTAATATTTTTTTTATCAATGTAATTTTGTTCTTTTATACAATGTTTATTTATAAAACTAATTATTATAAAATTATAGACTATTATGTGTATTTACATAAAATTTTGCAAATAACACATAAAATAGATACAATTTTTAGAGAATGGAAAACTCATATGTTAGCTTTATAGTTTATAATTTTAGTAGGTATATATCTTTTCACAATCAGATTTTCTTTTTCATTTAAATATAAATAATAATCTAAATGAAAAATAAAAATAAAAATAATAGTCTAAATGCAATATATAAATAAATAATCTTTTATGCTAAAATAAATATTTAAAATAATATTCATGGTTATTTATTTAAATTTCATGCTTTCACATTAAATTATTTTTAAATACTCGTAAGACATTCTGCTGATATTGTAAACTTCCCCCCCCCCCCGGCCCCCTCGTCTATTTTGTATCAAAAATCAATGAAAAATTTAGAAAGCGAAGGCGATAATCTTATTATTTTTGTTTACACTCATCTGACTGACTATCAATTATTCTTAAGTATAACACAACTAATTTTTTTAGTAAATAAATAAATAACAAACAATTCTAGGAATATTGAGCTAAATTTTAGACAGACATATATTAAAGTCACTACAATTAAAAACAGGCATTAACTGTTTTTTCTTCTTTGTATTACAACTCTTAAAAACTACATACATATCTGAAAAATTAAGATTTTTGGGAAACAGTTAAAAGCGTTCATAAAACATACCTGTCAATAAAAATAGCAATTGTTATCCTTCTTTGTTTATAAATTTTATGCAGTTTTTTATGATTTTAATGTTGGTAAATTGTACTTAATATTTTACTATATTAAACGAAAATAATCGTATCCTTCCAAGGAACATTTGAACTTTGAAAGCGACTGCCAAAGAATCTTTTGCAACCTTTTCGACATTGTTCATTCTAGAGAATCTGTTTCTCTAGTCCATTCTAGTTGTGGGGGTGCGGGAGGGAGCGGATTTCTCCAGCATGTTTTTTTCTTTGTATGATCTTTGGATCTGTTCTTGTTCCCGATAGGGGGGCCGCAGTTAAATGGTTTACAGAAGTTGATTTGCGCCAAGAGAAGAATACCTCCTTTTTTAGAATTTTTTTCAATGAATCAAGTGGTAGACTCTCTACCGCTTGTTTATGTTTTACGAAAATTTAAGCTTTTAACTCGATTTCTGAAATTGTTTTTCAACTGCGCAAATCATTGAAATTTTCTTAGTTTTGAATATTTAAAGAAAATTATGTTGAACAGAATGGATATCAGGTAGAAAAAATTGTATTTAAGCAGATAAATTTTCTCTTACACATTTGAAATCGAAATTAAGCCGAACGTGGCTCCATCTTATCGGAGATTGGCAAAATCGATGGGTTCACCCCGGATGCGTTACACTGCCTTTTATTATATAGAGATAAGCCACAACCATAATATAGTTTATATATTAGACAGAGTTATATTTTTATTGGTATATAGTATGTACAATCAAATATATAACAAAACAACTTTATATTTATTGTTAGTTATTCATAGTAGTCATCTAATTCATAATAAATACAGTTTGTGCATATCAAGGATTACTTTATTTTGTGAGTGTTATTCATTTGTCTTGCCATTAGAAATTCATGGAGAATATATTAACACTTTATCTACTGACGGTACTTATAAGTACCATTAAAATAACTTGGGATAAAATTCATTTAATACATCGATTAGTAGTAATGCAGTTTAGAATATGTTATATATGCATTCATTTATCTCGTTCCAAAAGCATTATTGGTTACACAAAACAAAAATATTTTTAAAAGGATGAATTCTTTTGCCTTTGTATCTTTTCAGCTTTCTTGGCGTTGAGGGGGGGGGGGGGGATTTTCAATTCGGACATATTTCTATACTTCTATTATAAGAACATTATATTTGTACATTTCCTAATTCTACAAAATACTAAGAAAAATATTTAAATTAAAAGATTTGAGTGGGGTTATAAATATTGCACGAAATCCTTATAAATTCAAATTTAATTAATCGATCTAAATCCTTCAATCCTTCTAAACTTTATTAAATGATTATGTAAATCTTCTAATGTAGTTTCAAAAACTGGTTTAAACGCCAGCTTTAGGAAAATCATTGACGAGTTTCCTGTTTTATGCTTAGCAATTCTAAAAATATAAATATCAGTTTTTTGAAATATGTACTAATTTTTAATGGCATTTTGATAAAATGCTTGGTACATCAAAAGTTAGAAGGAAAAGTAAAACGCGAAAGATAGGAGAAAGTGGAGGTGCAGGAGGGACTTGAAGTTTGTAAATTAATGTTAAACGTAATAACAGTCTTTTCAATGAATGAGAAAAATTGTGGTACTCAACTTTGTTTTGTTGACTGTGTTCACTCAGATGCCATGCAGTATAAGTGCAGGACAGGTAGTTAGTCTAACGCGGAATCCTCGTTATTTAGTTCACAAACAAGCTTAGTACGCGTTTTATCGATGCCTAAGGAATGAAAGGTTTTATTTTCTTTTAGGAATAAGATTATTAAAAACGACAGAAGAGGCGAAATCTGATATTACAATTTAGTTGATTAAAATACATTTTTTTTAAGTACACGGTCATTTTTTGGATAAAATTGTTTAACAAAATCAATTTTTTGTTGGACACAACACTATCTATACTATAAAAGACAAACGTGTCCGTGCGTAATCTGATATTAGAAGGGAGTTGATTAAAATACATTTTTTTTTAAGTACACGGTCATTCTTTAGATAAAATTGTTTCCCAAAATCAATTTTTCGTTGAACAAAACAGAATCTATACTAGAAAAGGTGCGTAGTCTGATATTAGAATGGAGTTGATTAAAATACATTTTTAAAAAGTACACGGTCATTCTTTATTAAAATTGTTTCACAAAATTAATTTTTCGTTGAACAAAACAGTATCTGTACTGTAAAAGACAAACGTGTCCGTGCGTAATCTGATATTAGAATGGAGTTTATTAAAATACATTTTTTTAAAATACACGATCATTCTTTGGATAAAATTGTTTCACAAAGTCAATTTTTCGTTGAACGAAACAGTATCTATACTGTAAAAGACAAACGTGACCGTGCGTAATCTGATATTAGAATGGAGTTAATTAAAATACATTTTTTTTTTTAAAATACATGGTCATTCTTTAGATAAAATTGTTTCACAAAATCAATTTTTCGTTGAACAAAACAGTATTTATACTATAAAAGACAAACGTGTACGTGAGTAATCTGATATTAGAATGGAGTTGATTAAAATACATTTTTTTAAGTACACGGTCATTTTTTGATAAAATTGTTTAACAAAATCAATTTTTCGTTGAACAAAACAGTATCGATACTATAAAAGACAAACGTGTCCGTGCGTAATCTGATATTAGAATGGAGTTAATTAAAATACATTTTTTTTAAATACACGGTCATTCTTTACATAAAATTGTTTCACAAAATCAATTTTTCGTTGAACAAAACAGTATTTATACTATAAAAGACAAACGTGTACGTGCGTAATCTGATATTAGAATGGAGTTGATTAAAATACATTTTTTTAAGTACACGGTCATTTTTTTGATAAAATTGTTTAACAAAATCAATTTTTCGTTGAACAAAACAGTATCTATAATATAAAAGACAAACGTGTCCGTGCGTAATCTGATATTAGAATGGAGTTAATTAAACTACATTTTTTTTTTTAATGCACGGTTATTCTTTACATAAAATTGTTTCACAAAATCAATTTTTCGTTGAACAAAACAGTATTTATACTATAAAAGACAAACGTAAACGTGTACGTGCGTAATCTGATATTAGAATGGAGTTAATTAAAATACATTTTTTTTTAAATGCACGGTTATTCTTTACATAAAATTGTTTCACAAAATCAATTTTTCGTTGAACAAAACAGTATTTATACTATAAAAGACAAACGTGTACGTACGTAATCTGATATTAGAATGGCGTTGATTAAAATACATTTTTTTTTTTTAAGTACATGGTCATTGTTTTGATAAAATTGTTTAACAAAATCAATTTTTCGTTGAACAAAACAGTATCTATACTATTAAAAACAAACGTATTCCTGCGTAATCTGACATTAGAATTTAGTTGATTAAAATACATTTTTTTTTTTAAGTACACGATCATTCTTTAGATAAAATTGTTCAACAGAATGCAATTTTCGTTGAACAAAACATTATCTATATTATGAAGAACATTCGTGTCCATGCGTAACGCTGACGTCATTTAGACGGTGGTAACAGCAAGCGATTACATTTAGCTTTTACTGCATTTTTTTAAATTTCTAAACAACATACATTTTCAATTTTTACACTATCTAATAGGGGAATAACTTACTTTAAATTAAATTTCTTTAAAAACTGTATCTCAATATGTTTGAAAACTATCGCAGTTTGCTCACTTTTTGTGGCTTTTAAAATAAGTTTTAAGCATGCATTTTTTTTATCGATCTCTATCGCGTGAAGGCGATTCGAAAGATAAATCCATTTTCACTTAAATTAATTTAAATAGTTCAGTATTTGTTTCCGACTTATATTCCATAACGAAATTAAAACTTCACCAATAACTAAATAAAATACAAAATATGAATAAAGCACAAATTTGCGCCATGCAATCGAACTCTGTTCTTAAACCATTGAACTTCTCGGAATAAAAAAAGCTGTTGTAAATAGCAATCTTTGGTTATTTCTTTTAATTTGGATGTTAACTCCCGCCACGAGGCCAATACGAAAGTATCGCTGTTTATAAATTTCGAAGCTTTAATTGAATGCGTAATTGCTATTTTAATATAAAATGATTTTTGGTATTGCTAGTGGGCATTCTATTTAAATATATTAATTTTAAAATATCTATTAGACTTATGAATTATTATTTTTTTAATTTAAGTTTTCATCTATTTTTCTGTAACCCAGGAAGTCCAGCTTTATCCCTTGTTTTCTAATAATTCTAAATAATTTAGATACTTTAGAAATAACGGTCGAATAATTCGATGAACCACTAAGTAATGGAAATGATATTTTTAATTGAATAAAAACGTATTTTTAAAAATCAATACACACATTTTAATTTTGCAAAAAATATCGGAATTACAATATAATCATAAAGAATAAAAACAATAACTGCTTAAAAAGTTAAATGTATTCAACAAGGAACGGAAAGTAATTCAACGTACAATTTTATCCAACTAAGTTATTTCTTCAGATAAATTAAAGGTTATTATTTTTTTTTTTTTACATTTCATTTAAATATGAGCGAAATAAGGTTTGAATAATTTGGTGAGCCAGTAAGTAATGTAAATAAGATTTTTAATTGAATAAAAATATATTTTTAAAAATCAATATACAATATTTATACAATATACAATATATTTTGCAAAACAATATCGCTTTTTCAATATAATCATACAGAATAAAATTAATAACTGCTGAAAAAGTTAAATGAATTCAACAAGGAACGGAAAGAAATTGAACGAACAATTTTATCTAAGTTATTTCTTCAGCTATTTTTTTTTCTTTGATATGAGCGAAATAAGGTTTGAATAATTTAGTGAACCACTAAGTAGTGGAAATAAGATTTTTAATTGAATAAAAAAGTATTTTTGAAAATCAATATACACTTTTTATTTTTGCAAAACAATATCGCATTTTCAATATAATCATACAGAATAAAATTAATAACTGCTGAAAAAGTTAAATGAATTCAACAAGGAACGGAAAGAAATTGAACGAACAATTTTATCTAAGTTATTTCTTCAGCTATTTTTTTTTCTTTGATATGAGCGAAATAAGGTTTGGATAATTTAGTGAACCACTAAGTAGTGGAAATAAGATTTTTAATTGAATAAAAAGGTATTTTTAAAAATCTATATACACTTTTTAGTTTTGCAAAACATAATCGAAATTTCAATATAATAATAAAGAATAAAAACAATAACTGCTTAAAAGTTAAATGAATTCCACAAGGAACAAAAAGTAATTCAACGTACAATTTTATCTGGGTTATTTTTTCAGCTATTTTTTTTTCTTGATTATGAGCGAGATAAGGTTTGAATAATTTAGTGAACCACTAAGTAGTGGAAATAAGAGTTTCAATTGAATAGAAAGGTATTTTTAAAAATCTATATACACTTTTTAGTTTTGCAAAACATAATCGAAATTTCAATATAATAATAAAGAATTAAAACAATAACTGCTTAAAAGTTAAATGAATTCCACAAGGAACAAAAAGTAATTCAACGTACAATTTTATCTGAGTTATTTCTTCAGCTAAATTAAAGATTATTATTATTATAATTATTATCTTACATTTTATTTAAATATGAGCTAAATAGCAGTTGAATAATTTGGTGAACCACTAAGTAATGGGAATAAGATTTTTAATTGAATAAAAATATATTTTTAAAAATCAATATGCACTTTTTAGTTTTGAAAAACAATATCGGATTTTCAATATAATCATAAAGAATAAAACCAATAACTGCTTAAAAAGTTAAACAATTTCAACAAGGAACGGAAAGAAATTCAACGTACAATTTTATCTGAGTTATTGCTTCAGCTAAATTAAAAATGATTTCTTTTTCACATTTTATTTAAATATGAGCTGATTCTATATCTCTCATTTGCAATTCGAATGGAAAAAAGCTTTGAACTTTATTAGTGGAACATTGATTTTTCTTTTTTTATTATCATTATAAATGAACAATTTAAATTCATTTTTGTTCTTTCATTTTATTAGCTTGTAATAGAGAAATATAATTTTTTTCTTTGGGAAATGCTATATTATTTCCATTTCATTTAGAGTAGAAATATTAAAATCTATAGAATAGGTGAACTTGAAATTTAGAAACATTACTGCTATTAGTTGTTTGACATTTTAAAGTATTTTTTATTAAAGAAGGAAAGTAAAACTTTATCGAATTTTCTTACGCAGTGGTGTTTAGTAATCAACAAAGCAATATTTCTTTTCGATTTAAAATAATTAAATAGTTTATAAAAAAAAAATATGAATAAATTTTTCATTTGCTAAGAGATGGAAATAAAATATATGTTTTAGCAAATGTTTCTGTGGTTAATAGCTATTTCGTATTTTTAATAAAATTTTAGTATCTACTTGAATAATGAATCAAATTTTAAAAAGGAGGCTGGAAAAGAATTGGTAATAATATAAGAGTAATCAAACATAAAAGGTTTTTTTAAATAAAATTATTCTTACATTTAAATTTAAAATGATATTTTTCGCATTTCAAATACAGTAGAACCTCGATTATCCGAAGTAATTCGGACCGACCCTCTTTCCGAAAATTGAAATTTTCGGATAATCGAGAATGCTACAATTTTAAGATTAAGGAGAAATATATGCAATATTTCTTATTTTGGTAACAAGTGCTTAATAAAAATAAAGCAATAGCAAAATAGATAGGAAAATAAATTCCTTGAATTTTAATTTTGAAATTAAGTACCTTTTACATATACCGCAAGGGTTGGACAAAATATTTCGTTTGTCGCAGCTTTGATTGCCTTTGCTTTGAAGTTCTATCACGGAGTTTTTAAATATTATTAGTTCACCAGTATCACATTCTTTCTCCTGCTCCAGCCATGCCAAACGTTTTGCAAAACATTTAAAAGCTTTAAAATGGCTAATTTGTTCGTTTTCGTGCTTCCATTCCTCTGCTTACGGTAGCTTAAGTTAAATTTAAAAGGACTCTAAAGGGAGTCGAAAATATTTATATGTACTTGTAGTTCGGAAAGGATCGCTTGCACACAAGGAATATTATAGTTTTTTTTTTTTTTTTTTTTTTTTTTTAAGTTTTCAAAATTGATTTTGCACACAAGGAATGTGATAGTAGAAAAAAAAAAAAAAAGCTTTAAAAATGGATTTTGGTTAACCGAGAGTTTCGGATAAAAGAGATTACACTGTACTTTTATTTCCGAAAAAAAAAAAAATCGATATCTGTTGTTTTCTATTCAAATGGGATCTATGAACTTGGTACGACAAAAATTTTTCACATATAATTAATTAACTCTTTGTAATAATATACTACTTCTAATTGTTAAAAACTATAAGATTAAAATTTTAAAACAGTAAAAATAGTTTTATTTGACTGTCTATTTTCGTAATCATTGAGTAAATCCAGTCATAATTTTGGTAAGTTAAATGATGCTGAATCGTTACATATGGAATTACATATATTAAATATGTTACATGGATAACATATGAAATATGGGACAAGTAAAATTTTAAAAAATAACGTGTGTAACGTGGAAAACTGAATTTATATCCTTTCAATAATAACAATATTATAATATAAACTGTCAAAATTATTTATAAATGAAAAGATATTTTTAATTTATAGCTTTTATAAAATTTACAAAATTATACGAGACACAATGGATGAGATCAAATTATAAAGATGGTGCCCCCCCCCCCCCCCTAAAAAAAAAACAACATAAAGGCGCAATAATACTATTGAAGGTAATAAATGGTTCTCTACTATCTGTTAAATTACTATTTGAAAAAAAACCTAGATCTGACAGAGATTTTAATTGATAAAGGAGGCATTTATCAATAAGCGCAAATAGATATTTAATACGTTACGGCTCATTTTCTGAAAATAATGATCGTATTACTTACCGCCTTTATCATTTGAGCTCTTCAATTATAAACAATTATTTCAGTTATAATGAAATGTAAAAAAAATAATAGTGTGTTCCTTGTTAATAGAGAAAAAAGATGTCGCACTTTGAAAAAAAGAAATTCTATCATAATTTATCTATATTAAAGTAATAAAATGAAATTCCAAAAATGAAAATAAAATTTTGTTTTACAAATGGTTAAATGAATAAATTCTACACTATTTCTAAAAGATGTGGAATTAAAATTTTAAGAACAGTGAAAATAGCTTTGACTGTTTACATGTTTCCACTCTACCCGAATCTTTTTTATACACTGTAAAAAAAAATCTGTAGGTCTACAGATGTAAAGTTACATGCTTACTAAACTTTCAACTGTAACTGTACGAAAAAAGCTGCAAATCTACAAAACTAGTTTTTGTAAAGCTACAAAAATCTGTAACTTTACAAATGAATCTGCTAAAATTTCAGTAATCTTACTAAACTTTTATTTGTAACCCTGGCTGCAGTTACATGAAAAGTTCTCGGAATCCCAGTTTCCCAAAAAATTCTTAGTAACCTTACAGATTTTTTGATTTTCGGCGCAAAAGTGTGTCTGTTACATGAAATTTTGTTGTTGCCGTTACATGAAAAGTTCTAGGAATCCCAGTTTCCTAGAAAAACTTTAGTAACTTCACAGATTTTTTTTTACAGTGTAACAAATAGATAAATAAAAATATTCTGAAATTGCACGATCTATGATGCAATGATTTCAAACGCCATCATTCAGTTTTTCCAGTCATATTTTCTTTTTTTGTTGTTGTTAGAGGCGAATTCTTTATCTCTCAATTGTAAAATATATCGAAAAAGGTCCGAACGTGTTTAATCAATAATTTTTTTATCTATCTAAAAAGTAAATCTTAAAATTCACTTTTAATCTTTCAATTTATAACTTTAAGATAGAAAAATTTATACCGTATTCCTTATTTAGAGAATGCTACACGATAAATATTAAAATATGCAGAGCGAGTGAATTATGACATTAAAAAAATCGTTACTATAAATTTTCTCATATTTAAACGCTTTTATTAATTTTATTACACAATCGTTGTTTTTAATACATGTATTACAATAGTTCTTTTATGGTCTATAATGAGATAAATAATGTGTAAATGTTTGATAGACTATTTAAAAAAATTGTACCGAGTAATGGAAAGTAAATGCTTATTTTAATATAAAACTGATTTAAATATATGACAATAAATAATAAAGGAGCTGGAACGAACTTTTCGAATTCAAGACGGCTTGGTTTTGTTCTTTAAAACTTTAAAAGCAAAGTAACAACTCTTTCCTGAATGTGGTTATAGATGATGACAGAAACGACGATAGGTATATATATATATATATATATTTTATTTATTTATTTTTTTTTTTTTTTTTTAATGTTTGTTTAGTTTTGAAACGAGCATTTTTACGGAAATTTGTATTAACTATTTCGTAAATTTGGGATTTTTTATTTTCACGTTAATATTGTACTAGTTAATATTTTTTGCAAAATTGCATGATATATATCGAATTAATCTCAGACAATAAAACCAATAATCGTTTGAAGAAAGAAAGAAATGAATTAATTAATCCGGGGACAAAAAGTAACTGAATATTTATTTAAATCCAGCTGCATTAATTTTGTATTCAGATTTGAAATTTTCATATTTCGAAATATTTTTATACATAAAAAAAATTAATTCTTTACCTTGCGTTTGTAATTTAAATGAGAAAAAGAGTTTTGACTTTGGTTCGCTGAACATTTAATTATTATTATTATGAAAGTAAATTTCAAATTGATTTTTGTTCTTCCTTTTTATTTCTTACATTAAAGTACTGAAAATGATGCAGGATTTCTTTATTGGGGAAGACGAGTTATTATTTATGTTTCATTAAAAATGAAAATATTAAAATCTACACACGCGATTTTAGAGATTAGAAAGAAAGTTAGTACTATAAAAATTATCTCGTCGTATTCGATGCAAACATTTTCGTTGTAATGCAAATATTTAGCCAATAATAATAATTTATTGAAGTTTTTTGATGAATACAATATTAGGAAAACATATGGAATTATATAACCAATATTGGTTGAATACAAGAGAATTATTCTTTTTGTAGTAACAGTCATTACACAAATTTTAACTATTTGTTATTTTTCCAAAAAGTATTTTATATATTAGAAAATGTTTTTCAATTCCTTGAATTAATTATTTATTATTCAAATTGCTTGATTGTTACAAGTTTTTATAAATTGTAATATTCACCCTATTCAATCTGTCATTAAATAAGGTAACTACATAAAATAACTACATACTACATACATTATAACTACATTAAAGTGTTAGTTATATAGCAATCCGAGTAAACAAATTACCCAACTTGGCAATACCGCTTGGTTGAAAATCGTGCAAAGCAATATTGCAGCTTTCACTGCAAAAATTTCCAATAAAATATAAATATGTATCCTATAATAACATTTCATTAAAGATTATTCGGTGAAGGCAATATTGGCGCAATATTGGGGCCAATATACCAATATAATCAATATGATCTTAATACAAGAGAATTTTTCATTTTCTGCTAATAAACATTACAAACTCTGTTGGACTTCCTTCATTTTTCAAAAACCCTTTTGTTGATTAGAAAATAGGCTTCAATTCTGCAATTGTACCCATTTACTAAGAGAATTATTTCTTTTTCATTTAAATTAAATTTGCTACCAGTTTTTTTTTTTTTTTGAGTACTAATATTGGCCTTATTTAATCTGTTATTAAGTAAATCGAATATAACTATATGAAAAAGTTGTAGCAATCAGACAATCACCTTTTATTCTTTATTAATTTTTCAAGAACCCTGTTATGGATTACAAAATATACTTCAATTCTGCCTTTGAACTCATTTCCTCCTAGAATTAATCATTTTATTTTTAAATTAAAATTGTTTGATTGCTATAACTTTTTTTTTTTTTTAAATAACAATATTCGTCTTATTTAATCTGTCATTAAGTAAGGCAAATATAACTGTATCAAAAAGTTGTAGCAATCAGGCAATCATCTTTCACTCTTTATTCATTTTTCAAAAATCCTTTTATGGATTAGAAAATATACTTGAATTCTGCCATTGTACCCATTTGCTCTGAAAATCATTTATTTTTCTTTTTAATTAGAAGTGCTTGATATTGCTACCACTTTCTTTTAAAATAGTAATATTCGCCATATTTAATCTGTCATTAAGTAAGAAGAATATAACTATATCAAAATTGTTAGAAATCAGACAATCCTCTTTTACTCTTTATTTATTTTTCAAAAATCCTTTTATGGATTAGAAAATAGACTTCAATTCTGCCATTGAACCTATTTGCTCCGATTTTTTTTTTCTTTTTAATTAAAATTGATTGATTGCTACTCATTTTTTTAAAAAAAGAAATGTTTGCCTTATTTA
Organism: Maratus speciosus; assembly: GCA_963932465.1. Classification (NCBI taxonomy): domain Eukaryota; kingdom Metazoa; phylum Arthropoda; class Arachnida; order Araneae; family Salticidae; genus Maratus; species Maratus speciosus. The sequence continues at coordinate 403,648,820 of OZ010798.1, read as the reverse complement.
ATCTGTCAATAATTAAGATGAATATAACTACATCAAAAATGTGGCAGCAATAAGAAAATTCGAATAAGAAGAATTTGTCCACAATGCTGGTGGGAATAGAGATGATATAGGCCACTGAAATGATATAGGCCACTGAGATGATATAGGTTGATAAATCTAACATGTTTTTTTAAAAAAGTATATATATGTATATATGTATTTAACAATCGCAATTCTCAGTGTTTAAAATATTCCAATATACATTATTGAAATCTTATAATTTTTTTCCCATTTACGCTCGCTTTAAATTGAATTTAAAACATAAAATGAAGGAAAAAAAAACTAATGTCATTTTATTTTTTAAAATAACTTGCTTTATACGAACACATTTTAAACACTAAAAATAATTCTCTGTAGTTCTAAAATTTAATAAAAGGAATATGTAGGACAAAAAAAAAAAAAAAAAAAAAAATCGATCTGTCTTCAAATTGAATTTTGAATCCACAAATATCCAAAAACTAATGTCATATTATTTGAAGGTTAAAACAAGAGAAATAAAAATCCAGCTCGTCTTTTTCTCTATTGCATAACCAAAACCGAATTTTGTGAAGATTCTTTGGCAGTTCTATCCCTCGAGTTAGAACATATTGCTTTTCCTCCGTTTTATGTCCATTCTATTATTTTTATGGAAATGAAAAAAAAAAACATAAGGAAAAATTCTCCACTATTTGTGATCACGCCATTGCATTGGGTAGAAAAAGGGTTTTCTTCAAGAGAAGAAGAAATATATCGAAGAAGTTTGAGGAACAGAACGAAAATAGTTTCTGTAGCAGCTGGATGATACCTCTCTGATCATGGTGTTGTTTTATTATTCAATAGAAAAGTGGTATATGTGCAGATAAACTTTACAAAGAAAGACATTGGTTGTAAAGGCTAACAAATGTGAATGTTTCCCATGTGTAACGTAAACAGATGCCATTACAAAAGCCGGAAAAGTTTTGTGCTTAGATTTTTTTGTCTTTTATTTTTTTCAATACATAATGGATATACTGGCCTATATTTTCGTGATTTTTATGATGTTATATGACTCTTTTATTATGTTATAGTAATATAATTTCCAAAAATAAGTTAGTCTTTTAATGTTACACAATTTATTATGAAACATGAATTTCTTAAAACAATTATAAAACTATATATGTATAATATTTCAGACATGCACAAATAATAATACAATTACACACACATGTATAACTATTGGTCACCGATTTACTGAGTGTTGCATGTAGTGTATGTTATTCCATATTATTGGTATTATATTGTTAATCTAACGCTTTTCCAACACATGCTAATTATGGATATATAATTTAATAGGTTGTAACGAAAGTTTTCTGCCAAACCACCATTACTTAATGATTTTACTATATAAAATTATATACTGTAATATTACATCTAGCCATCATTCGCCAAACCTTCACAGTGTCATATGATACAACAGTAGTACTTAAATCTATACACATGATTCGGTGACATTTTGTAGCTGACTTTTGCAACAGAACTGGAAGTAAATGATAGTTCTAATCTGGTAGCGAGATAGTTCCATTTAAGACACCTTTTACTTAATGATAACGATATTTTTTTACAAATTTCACAACACACTGTTATAAAGCAAGTCTCTTTCGTTCAAATTCCGAAAATCGTTTGACAAAATATAAGCAAACACGTCAACGCGAACTGTTTGCACAGACAGTATTAGCTGGGCGGGATACTTCCGTTACAACCTGATATAAGCATAATGCTCATAAAATTATTCTTTCAATGACTCTTGATTTTTTACATTAATATTATCTAATTTTTAATTTCAATAGGAATAATTGAATTTTTTGTTAGATTAATTATACATTTTATTTTCTGTTTTATTATAATTTATCTATCAAAATTTAATTATATTAATTTAATTTTGAATACCTTTTTTTAAAAGTTTAACAGAAATTTCAGATTATCTCAACACCTTAAAATAAGGAAAAAATATATTTTTTACTGTTTTCTAATCCCATGCTCTTATCCGAACCCTAATTAGTTCGCCTTTTAGATCTCCATTGAAAAAAACTTATTTTGTAATATTAAACATTATTACACTGGAAGTCATTTTGTAATAATTTTTACAATATACAGCTGGAATAACTCAAAACCAACTTATAACATAAATTTTTTTTAAAATGTAATAACTAAAAAATCTAAAGCAAAAATAGTCGAAAGCATTACTCAAGTATAATGATTTCTGTTGTAAAAAAATTATCAAAAACTCTTTCCACAGAAAAAGAAAATATCGATTAACGTTTTCATCATGGATTTAAAAATAATTAAATGGTAATAAATTAGCTAGCCAGTTGTGATTGTTAAATTGGAGCTAAAATCAAATGAATGATACAAAAGAAAAAGTAACTTTATGTTACATTCCAAAGCAAAATGCCATTACTTTCGGATAATTGCGAAAACATGCATTTTAAAATAGTCTTTAGTTTCATTGTATACCCATTTTTATTGTGTAGAATGCAATTTTCGTTTTATTGTTCTTGATTTTATTTCTTAAATATAAAGGGGAATCAATAAACAATTAAAGGAATTGAATTTTTTCATTTCAATTTATGCGAAAATCAGGAGAGTTATTAAAATCGTTACGCATACAAAGTGCTGAATATAATTTTGAAGTATTGCATTCATTATTTTAATAATGGAAAAGATCTTTGAATTGGTTTTTTTAACTTTAGTTTAAATAATTTATTTAAAGTTATTCGTCATTTGAAACATTTAAGTCAAAATGTTTAATATTATTTTAATAGAAATGTAGATACAAACTAACTCATAAAATGACGGCGCAGTTTCTAGCCAAGTACACATTAATTAACAATTTGCCACGTTGCTGAGCATGTGAATCGTCATTTATTTATACATGTTAAAAATCTTCCTTTTTATGTTAAAAATTTGTCCATAAATTCCTGTGCTATTCAGTAATTACAAACCTTTAGCAATGAAAGTGCTTTGTCACTGAAAGGGTTAATCAGGTGCATTTAATAACGTCTTGACTGGCATATTCATTATCTGGCATATTCTCGATATTTCGGTACATCATTATTGTGTAGATCTTCGATTTCCAGAAATTGGAAGATGAAGTTTTAAATATTAAATTAAGTGGCAAATCACCAAAGATAAAATAAAATAAAATAAAGTTTATTTTTTAATTACGGTCCATACAAGAAATATTAAAATAATGTATAACTAAAATTATTTAAAATTTCATTTACAGTGATACAAACGCAAAACCAGTAAATACATTTTCATATTTATAATATAAATATAACCACAAAGAAATAAGTTCAGTTTACATAATAAAAAAAAAACTGAGACTACAAGAAATCTCTGAATGTACAGAAAAAATTCTAAGGCATAGAAAAGTATTATTTCAGGATAATGGTTTTTGTTGAAAGAAACAATAAAAACTTCTTTCTTTTAGGGCCCCACCAGTGGCCGAGAGGTTCTGCTCTCGAAGCTGGTAGACGGGAGGAGCTGGGTTCGATCCCAATCGCGCCCGTCGGCCTAATCGTTTGGAGTTTTCGTGGTTTTCTTCGAGCCGTGGATCTTCCATGCGTTAATACGGATTAGGTTCCCTTAGAAAGACCCCCACGGAGGGCACTCCCCCCGGGCCTATATCCCTCGTGTAGATAATTGGCCGTCAAAAATCAACCCAACCCAACCCACTCTTTCTTTTAGAAAATAAATCTATGCTCTTGCCGTTCATGTATTCAAAAAGAATTAAATACAATAGAGTACTATCTAAATTCGATTGATCATTTGTAGTACACTGTAAAAAAAAAAAATCTGCAAAGTTACTGAAGTTTTTCTAGGAAACTGGGATTCCTAGAATTTTTTATGTAACGGCAACAAGAAAAATTCCTGTAACAGAGTCTGTTACAGGAATTTTTGTTGTTGCCGTTACATAAAATGTTCTAAGAATCCCAGTTTCCAAGAAAAACTTTAGTAACTTTACAGATTTTTTTTTTTTTTACAGTGTAAAAATCAAGCGGTCGGTGTGAATGAAAAATCAGCTTAATGTTAAGTACAAAGTCCATATGCATTTAGTTTCAGACAACTGCGAAAACATAGATTGTAAAATAGTCTTTAGTTTCATTATATACCAATTTTTATGGTGCAGAATATAATTTTCGCTTTATTTTTCTCGATTTTATTTCCTAAATATAAAGACAAATCAATAAACAATTAAAAGAATAGAATTTTTTCATTTCAATCTATGAGAAAAATCAGTAAAAGATTTATTAAAATCGTTATACAAATTTCTAAATATAATTTTGAAGTATTGCGTTCATTATTTTAATAATGAAAATGATCTTTGAATTGGTTATTCAGCTTTAGTTAAAATAATTTATTTCAAGTTAGTCGGAAATTGAAACATTTAAGTCGAAATGTTTCATCGATATAAATAATATTTTAATAGAAATGTAGATACAAAGTATTTCGTAATATGTTGGCGCAGTTTCTAGCCAAGTACATAACAATTAACAATTTACTATGTCACCGTGTATGTGAATCATCATTTATTTCTAAGTGCCAAAAAACTTCCTTAAACAAATAATTTTAATAACATCTTTACTGGCATACACTGTAAAAAAAAATCTGTAAAGTTACTAAAGTTTTTCTAGGAAACTGGGATTCCTAGAACTTTTTATGTAACGGCAACAACAAAAATTCCTGTAACAGCGTCTGTTACAGGAATTTTTCTTGTTGCCGTTACATAAAAATTTCTTGGAATCCCAGTTTCCTAGAAAAACTTTAGTAACTTTACAGATTTTTTTTTTACAGTGTAGTCTTGACATTTTGCGATCAAATTATCATGTAGGTCTTTGATTTCTGGAAATTGGAAGATGAAGTTTTAAAGACTAAATTAAATGGTCTATCGACACACACACACACACACAAAGATTAAAATATAATAATATTCATTTTTTAATTACGGTCCATACAAGGAATATTAAAATAACGTAGAACTAATTTTTTTTAAAACTTCATTTACAATGGTACAAATGCAAAACTGGGAAATACATTTTCATATTTATAAAATATATACAGGGTGATTCATAAATATCGAAACAATAGGCTATTTCCTTAAATATTGCCCCTAGACCCATACTTCCAATTGCATAGTTTCATAAAAAAAGGTCCAAAATTTAATGACATAAGTTGCAACTCCATAGGGGGTCTAGTTGAAAAAATACGAAAATTAAATTTTTATACGGCCCCCGTAGTGTAAAAATTCCTATCAGGAAAACTTTTCTTATCCATTCCTGAATTAAGCACAAAAAATTGCATCTTCATATCTGAAAAACTCGCAGAGTTATGGCCGTTTAAATAATTCATCAGGTTTTAAGGGATTAGACACAAATTGAAATATGTGCAATTGAAGAAACAATGTTACTTTAAGAGTTCTATGAAACATTTAAAAAATATATTTGGTGAGCTAGAATTTTGATTTTTTTTCTTCTTTGTGATGGTTAACCATATAATATGCAAACAAAATCACATCCTAATATTCCTCATAAAGTTTTTAAAAATTTAAATGTTTAGTTGTTTTTAAGCGGATTTAATTTAAAATCTTTATAACTCGAAACATTATTCATCGGATTTCAAATTTTTTCCCTTTAATTAAAGAGGAAAGTATAATTTTAGTTTTGTTTCAGGATTGTTTTCTTTTATTTTAATTTTAAAAATATTAAAAATATTTATTTAAAAAATTATGTAACTTATTTTTTAAAAGATCATATTTTCAAAAGTAATTTTTTTTTTCAAATTTGCCGAAACAAAATTAATGTAAAATAATCAAAAAAGACATGTTCCAAGTTTGCACCTTTTTAATTTACGATTAAAAAAACATCATGCAGAAAAACGCATTTAAAGTTTTAAACATTGATTGGCTCCTAATAAAATGTTTAAATGCATTTTAAAAAGCTGCACGTGAAAAAGTAACTTCTTTCGGTAGCTCAAACTTCCGATTCAGTTTAACGTTTGCCATTTCTACCATCTTTTTGTACTACTTAAATGTCCATAAATAAATGTTAAATGTATAATTTGAAACAATGCTTTTTCTAACATGCCGATTGAGAGTTTCATAATTTTAGCCCTTACAAATTCAGGTTTTTTATCGCCCCGGCGAGGCCGATAAAAAAGTCTGTATACTGGAGCCGGGCCAGACCCGGGATTGGCGACTTTTTTCTGAAGACTCGACCAGGCCGGGCCTAACGTATTTTTTCATACCGAACCGGGTGTTGGTTTGATTTATGACGGCCAATTATCTATACGAGGGATGTGGGCCCGAAGGGGGGGGGTGCCTTCCGTTGAGGTCTTTCTAAGGGAACCTAAAGCATATTTACGCAAGGATATCCAAGGTTCGAAGGAAACCACTGAACGATTGGGCCGAAGGGCGCGATTGGGTTCGAACCCAGCATCAGAGCAGGACCTCTCGGCCACTGGTTATACCGAACCGGGACTGGCTTCCTTATTCCTAGGTCTCCCCTGGGCGAAATTTTCAGTCCCGGTCTCAAGACAACCCGTATTAAAATCATTATCTTTGACTGACCTAATCCGTGCAAAAACAACTAAAATTTGGCTCAGTCTAAAAACTTTTACAGCAAATGCATATATTTTTAAATGGCCATTAGTTTACAATAAAATTTTAAAATTCGCATTTTTAAAGGATAGTATATTTTAAGGCAAAAAAAAATTAAATACAGTAAAACTAGTGAAAAAATCTTCCTAAAACGGAATCCTTTCTTAAACGGAAAAATCTGTTGATACATGGAAAATGAATATAATAATACCTGAGAAAAATTAGACTACATTTACAACTCTTAAGAAGGGAACTTGTCTATAACGCTTTTTTTCCCCCTTTCCTATGTAATTCCAACTTAAAAGATTTTACTTTATAGCATTTTTCATTGTCTCCAACACATGGAATATGGATTAACGATATTAAAGGAGAAGTGAATCATTTACATATAAATAGAGATTCATTAATAAAACAAATAATCATAGCTTTTCGCGCTTCAAGAAAATTCAGTCAGTAGAAATTCAGTCAGGCCGGACCAGGCTACGATTTGAACTTTTTTCCAGGCAGGGCCGAACTTTTTTTTCCTATGGGTCGGTTCGGGACCGGACCTAGATATTTTGACCCGTGCAGACCTCTAGTCTAGACCACCAACATACTTTGAAAACAAGTTTAACGTAAAATCTATACGCTGCCCATTTTATGTCCAAAGGAGAGGCACTGTCTTATATCGACTTTTAGTATTGCACAATTTATGGCTGATCCATATCTTGCATTCAAAATGAGTCAAAAACTCGTCGCTCACAGGCATGGATAAATGGTGTAAGTCACGAATTTTGGATTTTGATATCTTTGCGAATTTTGAAGATATCGAGATAAATTTTTTCCTGTTTAATTCAGGAATGGATAAGGGAAAATTTCCTAATTGGAAATTTTACTCTACGGGGGCCCTATAAAAATTTAATTTTTGTATTTTATCATATAGACTCCCCATGGAGTTGAAACCTATCTCATCAAATTTTGCACCTTTTTTAATGAAACTTTGCAATTCGAAATATGTGCCTAGGGGCAATATTTCAGGAGATAGCCTATTGTTTCGATATTTATGAATCACCCTGTATAACCACAAAGAAATAAGATCAGTTTACATAATAAAATATAGAATGGTATCACAAGAAATCTTTTAATGTAAAGCAAAAATTCAAAGGCAGAGAAATGTATTATTTCAGGATAATAATTTTTGTTGAAAGAAACAATTAGAAACTTCTTTCTTTTAGAAAATAAATCTATGATCTTGCAGTTCATGTATTTAAAATAATTAAATACGAAGAAAGTAGCTATCTAATTTCGATTGCTCATTGGTAGTATAAATCGAACGGTCGAAGTGAATGAAAAATCAGCTTAATGTTACATACCAAGTCAAAATGCAATTACTTTCAGATAATTGCGGAAACATACATTTTAAAACAGTCTTTAGTTTCATTATATACCTATTCTTTATGGTTCAGAATGCAATTTTATTTTTATTTTTCTCGATTTTATTTCGTAAATGTGAAGAGAAGTTAATAAACAATTGAAGGAAGTTTATATTTTTATTCATATTTATGAGAAAATCAGTATGAGATTTATTAAAATCGTTACTCATATGAATGGTAAATATAATTTTGAAGTACTGCGCTCATTATTTAACAATGGAAATGATCTTTGAATTATTTATTTAGCTTTAGTTTAAATAATTTATTTAAAGCTATTTAGGAATTCAAAAATGTTTCACCGATATTAATCATATTTTAATCGAAATTTAAATAGAAGCTATCTCATAAATGACGGCTCAGTGTCTAGATAAGTACACAATAATTAACAATTTGCCTCGTCGCCGAGCATGTGAATCGTCATTTATTTGTCCTACATGTTAAAAAACTTCCACGAACAGGTAATTTTAATAATGTCTTCCCTGGCACATTCATTATCTGGCATATTCTCGACATTTAGGTATCTTGTCATTACGCAGATCTTCAATTTCTGGAAGTTGGAAGACGAAGTTTTAAAGATTAAATTAAGTGGTAAATAATAATAATAATAATAATAATAATAAACCTGACTAAAAAACGGCGATTCTACTGGCAATCGAGATGCCAGCACTACTTCCGTATTTTAACGGAAGATTTCCCCCATAAATTCCAAAAAAACCCGGAAAATTTTCTGTAATTTATGGGAAAAACTTTCCGTAAAAATACGGATTTCTGGAATTCATGGGGGGAAATTTCCGTTAAAATACGGAAATAGTACTGGCATCTCGATTGCCAGTAGAATCTCCGTTTTCTAGTCCTTTTCTTTGCAGTGCACAAACACACACACACGCACACAAAATTAATTTCATTTTTTTAATTACGGTCCATACAAGAAATATTAATATATAACTGAAATTGTTTACAACTTAATTTACAGTGATACAAAGGCAAAACTAGTTAATAAATTTTAATACTTAGAAAATATATATAACTACAAAGAAATAAATTCAGTTTACATAATAAAAGAAAAAATAGGATAACAAGGAATCTCTTAATGAAAAGTAAAAATTCTAAGCCAGAGAAAGTTTTATTTCAGGATAATATTTCCTGTTAAAAGAAACAATCAAAAACTTCTTTCTTTTAGAAAATAAATCTATGCTCTTGCCGTTCACGTATTTAAAAATAATTAAATACGAGGAAAGTAGCTATCTAATTTCCATTGTTCATTTGTAGTAAAAATCAGGCGGTCGATGTGTATGAAAAATCAGCTTAATGTTACATAAGAAGTCAAAATGCAATTACTTTCGGATAATTGCAGAAACATTCATTTTCAAATTGTCTTTATTTCCATTACATATCCATTTTTTATGATGCTAAAGGTAATTTTCGTTTTTTTTTTTTCAGATTTCTTTTCGTAAGTATGAAGAAAAATCAATAATCAATTAAGGGAATGTATTTTTTCCATTTATGTTTATAGAGAAATTTTTAGTCGATTATTAAAAATGTTAAAGAATGCGAGAAAGCGATTTCAAGCATTAGAAAAACGTGGCCCCAAATCAGCAAAATCATATCGCAATGCACTGTTAAACATTTTTTGTTGGGTTGCATTAATTTTTGGTGATGCAGAAGTTGCAACTTTCAAATGTTAAAATTTCGTTACAATGTTTGGGACTCCTGTTGAAACATAGGTGATTTTACCTTCTTATTGTTGCAGCTAATGAAGCACCAAAAGTTGGTTTGACACAGCTCGAAATTATTAACGGTATACTTGACTACACTGTTAAAAATATGCAGCAATTGCTGCATACTCACTCCACCACTTTTATAGAATGTTTCTGTTCTGACCAATGAGAATGCCCCATAATATAGTCAAGTTACAGTTTCCTATAAAAGCGATGGAGTGACGATGCAGTAAATGCCCCAGATTTTTAGCAGTGTAGTTCTCATTAATATTAGTACTCGTAACGTCGAACTTAAAAATACATTTATTTTATTTTTATGTATTATTTTTTTTTCAGAGATATCGTCGAAAATGTTATGCAAAAATATGACCTCACCCTCTAATTCCGAATCTACTGAAATTAAAATTATGAAAAATTAGGTGTAGTAGAAGTTTATTTAAAACTTGCAAGAAAATTATAGCGATTACCCTAGGTCGCATAGTTTTTGAGAAAATCGCATTTTTCCGTTACACAAATTCACTTTGCGGGAGTTGAGCAAGGGAGTTGAGAGACGCTCGTGGTACCTATCGTCGCGGAAGTATAAAAAAAGATTATCAATGATAATTTTCGAAAAAAATCGTCGGTAATCAGCAGAGATATTAATCTTTAACACGTTCACGCCGGCGCGGTGGGTCACACTCGACTGTCTCAGAACTGCCATGTCCCCGGTTTTGTGGCCACCAGTATTTTAATACAGAAAATGTTGTTTTATTCAATTAGAACAATTGGTCGATTTCAAGGAACAACATTTTCTCTAAAATAAGAGTGGTGTGCAAAAAGCCGGAGACTTAACAACTCTGAGACAGTCGAGTGTGACCGACCGCGCCGGCGTGAACGTGTTAAACACACGAACAGTTTGGAGATACATTAAGACATGGGCGCGTACTCTACGCATCATCGACTTTTAAAGTCAGATAGCAACTTATTATTCCTTTAGCAACGATTTTTTTAATGCTGCAGTTCCGTACGGAGCGAGTAATATTCGCGTTTGACCGATTAATATAAATTATATGCATGAGGAAATAATAAAATGGCATAAGATTGCCATTAAAACATTTAAAAGAAAATTATAATTTCTTAAATATAATTCTCATATAAAGTATTCTCCATTGTTTTTAAATACATTAATAATGTAAATTTTCTTTGCTAATACAACAGTGAAATATTTCTTTTCCATTACTGAAAAAAAAAAAAACAATTTTTTTTATAGTTTATTAAACTATGAAACTGAAACGAAATAAATATAATTAATGATATCAAAGAAAAAAATTGTACATCTAAAAAAATTTTTAAACAGCCTAAGACAAAAAAGAAAATACTATTTAAAGATAATGATTTTTATTGTAAGAAATAAGCGTAAAACCCCTTTACGGAGAAAAAAGATCTGCGCACTTTTCGATCACATATTTAAAAATAATGAAATACAAATAAATTAGCTAGATAGTTACGATTAATCAATTGGATTTAATATCAAATAGTTGTTTCGAAGGAAAAATCAGATTAATGTTACATATCAAGACAGAATACAATTACTTTCAGCGATAATTGCCAAAACATTCATTTTAAAATCGTCTTTATTTCCCTTATATATCATTTTTTATGGCGTTAGGTGTAATAAAAAAAAAATCGATGTTGTTTCGTATGTAATAAGTATGTAATAATAAACCAATAAAAAATATAGGGATTATTTTTTTTTCAACTGGGTTTATGGGAAATAAAAAAAGTAGTGATTAAAATAGCTAAGCAAAATATACTATATTTCTTTTCCATTATTAAAAATACAAAAATGAAAAGTAACTCTTGATACTTTACAAATTATATAACTGAAACGAAATAAAATTAATTTATGATATCAAAGAAAAAAAATTGTATAATTAGAAACATTTCTAAAAAAGCAAAGGCAAAATAAAATACTATTTAAGGATAGTGATTTTTATCGTAAGAAATAATAATTAAAAAAAGAACCTTTAAAGAAAAAAAATCTGTTCACTTTTCGATCATATATTTGAAAATAATGAAATACGAATAAATTAGCTGGTTACGATTAGTCGATTGGATTTAATATCCAATTGGATATAACAAAAGTTGTTTAAAAAAAATCAGCTTAATGTTACATACTAAGTCAAAATACAATTACTTTGAGATAATTGGCAAAACATTCATTTTAAAATAGCTTTTATTCCCATTACATATCCTTTTTTATGATGCTGAATGCAATTTTTTTCGATGTTATTTCGCAAATACTAAGAGAAACCCATAAAAAATTATAGGGATTATTTTTTTAACTGTATTTACGGGAATTTTTTAATAAGTAGTTATTAAAATTGTAGTTGGAAAAAATATAATATATTAATTATCGGTTCTATGCAAAGAATTCTCTTTTTTAATGAAAAGGATCGAATGTTGGAATCGTTTACTTAATTCAGCAATAAAAACGCTATTAAGAAATATAACTTTGGAATTAAAATATTTTGATCCAAATTCAAAATATTTTAATCCGCAAACTATTTTTGATAAGATATTGGCTAAAAGTTAAAGTATTCTCTCTGATTTTTTGGGGGAAATTTTCGGGAGGAGGGGGATATACAAGCAGGTACACTGTAAAAAAAAAAATCTGTAAAGTTACTGAAGTTTTTCTAGGAAACTGGGATTCCTAGAAATTTTTATGTAACGGTAACAAGAAAAATTCCTGTAACAGACTCTGTTACAGGAATTTTTGTTGTTGCCCTTACATAAAATGTTCTAGGAATCCCAGTTTCCAAGAAAAACTTTAGTAACTTTACAGATTTTTTTTTTTTTACAGTGTATTAATACCGAATGTTTCAACATTTTCACAAATGTTTTAAGCATCAGAATTATTTTCAATACGCCAATGCTGCAAAATTATTCAAATTTAACTGAAGGTATTTTTGATACCATTACAACAATCCCTGAAGATTTTACATACATAACAAAAATTTCATAAACAGTCACATATTTCTAGTGCACATTAAGTCACATTAGATTGAGCAATGTGTGATAAATAGTATTGCTAAGAAGCAGTTTATCAGTCGCAGAAATCACCACTACTTTTTTATATATTATGGAATATTGCCCTTCAGTAATGTGTTTGACAATAAAAAGTTCTTTATAATGCATGCTCTTTTCTTTTTTTCAAGTATTTCTATCTATACAGTACATTTTGCCTATTTGGTTTGAAGTTATTTTAACGTAATTAAATATGGGTCATTAATTTTTTTATGTTATGATTTAATAGTCTTTTTTTTTATTCCTTTTCTTTCCTTTTTTATAAAAAGAACTTTTATATTAAACATTCCTTAATAACTTTAATATTAAATACACTTATTTTGGAAATGTATTCAATTATACATATATATACTATATATAAATAAAGCATTATACAACTGACACACTGACTATTAATAGCATATACTAACCTAATTTATATAAGCGCGCATTTTCCTAATATAATTTTACTTTATTATATTTCCTATGATTTTTACACAAGTTTCATATTAATTATATATATGTGCATACAGATGCAGAGATAGATAATAAAATTTAAATTTCCATGTCTGGAAATTTTAAGTTACTTCACTGTTTTTATTAATTATGATTCGTACCATTAAATCACTTCTGAATTTCCTCGCTTTTCACGCTCAAGTTCATATTTCTAATTTATAGAAGTTTTATTGCATTAAAACATTCTTTATTTAACAAAGTTTTTATTATCCGAAACACGACTCTGAACAATACAAAGTAGTATTTTTTTTCTCTGTCATATATTATACATTTTCCCCAACTCTTTATATAGTTAATAATTTAAAAGTGTCATGTATTTTTAAAATAAATTAGAGAATGTTTCAAAAATGAAGATATTTTAAATTTTTAATATTGGAAAATATCTCAGAATCCCAAAGTATTATATTCATAAACGTCTTTAAGATGTATATATATATATAAAAGATTGCTAAAAACATTTAGCTACCAATGTTATATATTTAAAATATATATAAGATACCATAATTAATAGCAGAAAAGTTCAAAATGAATTGTTGACATTCAAAATGAAAAGATATCAAAATGTAAAAATATCAGAAATCTACTTTACCTGTATTTAAGCTTGCGTGTTTCTAAGACAGAAATGCTTTCAATATGGTAATGTGTATTTTATTTCTTAACTTTTTAATCATTTTTATTTTTAACTTATTTGTTTTACGCAATTTATTTCTCTATTTTTTGTATGTTGAAAGTCCCAAATTCATATTCTTTAGCTTTTTTTATGGCTAATATGAAGATGAAACCACACACTTTATTTGTGGAACTCTAGGCATTTGGGACCTGATGATTCTGTGTAAATTCTACAAGTATCCATTTTTCTTTCTCTGCTTATTTTATTTATTTATTTATTTTTTATTTTTGATGGTAATTCGTAATGTTTTTTAATGGTCATATATATATATATATATATATATATATATATATAATTATATATGTTTCGTTTATAAAATGAGTAAATTATGGTGAAAACAGAAGAATTGGTCCTGTTTTTATTGTCATTAGTTAATAATATCATTTCAGTTTTAAATATTTTCCCGTAACTTTTCTTAAACAAAAATCATAATAATTTCTTAAAAGGAGGGAAAAAATATCTCTGTGAAATACAATAAATTTCCTACTATCAAATAGTAGAAAGTACGAGCGAAGCTGATTTCTAATGAGAATCGTCTAAAAGAGTAAAAATCCAGTTCGTTAAAAATAAAAATATAAATAATGAGATAGCTTTCTAAAAATGAAATTATTTGTCTTAAATTACGTTATTCTCATTCATCACATTACTTCATTTCATTTCTCCAACTGACTGCATTAAAAGCAATTTCTAGCCGATATTTTCCTTTACTTATGATTATTCATTTCTACAAGTTAAAAGATTTTTGAATGTGTATAAAATTCGTAAACAGATGTAAAACTAGAATTTTTAAATTGTCGCAAAGATAATTTAAAGCGGGAAGATTTCATGATTTATATGACATTAACAAAAGCTTGTAATAAATATAAAACTTGGTGGATGAACGAAAATAAATAAAAAAGAAAAAATATATCGCCTGATGTTTTTTCTAAGTATAACGGCATTGTATGATTTAAATTTCGGACATTTTATTCATCGCTGGATTTTGCAAACAACATTTTTCTTTGCCTATGACTATAGAGTAAAGAGAAAGAATAGAAATAAAGTGAGGTGACGCCAAAAATGTAATCCTAAAATCCGCTACGTTCGACCCAAACACAATCACGTGCTTTCGCAAAAAAAAGTAGAAAACTTCTAGTAATTCAGTTTTTAACCCTTTCCGGCACGGTCAATTTTTGTTGTAAAATGATGAAATGATCGACTGACACCGGAATTTTAAAACTGCTTTTTCAGAAATTAAAAACAGGTTATTTAACTATTCCTCGTAAAAGCAAAATTTTACTAAAATATTCTTGGTGCGGTTAGTAAGTTTGGAATTAAAATTAGGTATCCCAACCCGGGCACAGTGTGCCGGAAAGGGTTAATTCATAATAAAATGAAATGCTACTTTAGAATGCTTAAATATAAGCGGATCATTTTCATTTAGAGATAAAAATGCACGGAAGATGTCAAAGAATTCGGTCCCTGTTCCCCGTGCTGGTTTTGTTGAGGACGAATGAGGGCATTTAAATTTGAGCGATAATGCGGATCATATTACAAACATTTTTACGGCACACTGCATCTCCATCTGTCTTTTTCCTTCATGGCCTATGACTATTAAAATCCGTTTGTTATAAAATTGGTAGCGGTTGTCTAATTATAAAATTAATGAAAATATGAGAAACTGCAATTATTTAAGATGTAAGCGACGTAAAGTGTAATGGATGAGTTTCATGTTTAGCAATCCTTTTATAAGCTATTTAATAAGATTAGACAATTGCATTTCTTGAAACTTTAGAACAACCATAATAACTATAATAGGAAACTTATCAAACGGAAGAGTAATTACTCTAAATAATGTACATTACGTTACAGACTTAAATGGGCAGTTGATTTCCGTTAGGAAAATTGACAGTGAAATTATTCAGTTATTTTCAAGAATGAAAAAGTGTTTATTGAAAAAGGAAGAAACCGGCATTGCTTTGCGAAACATGTTTCATGTTTATGAAACTGTTGTAGCATCAAAAGAAAGTGATTGTGATATCTGGCATCGTCGATTGGGTCATAGGAGTGACAAACTGTTTAAAGATATAAAGCTTTCGACTGGGATGTTTATGCTCGAGCGAAATTTAGTTGAACATCAATATGAGGAGGACTAAAGAAAAGAGAAACTAAACCAATGACTGCGATTCCCACTGATATATCGGCCCTATTGCTCCGAAAACTTTTTCTGGTGAATACTACTTTATAACTGTCATTGATGATTTTTCCCGTTTTACTGAAGTACGTTTACTGAAACACAAAATCAGAGCTTCTGAAGAATCGAAAGTTTTCGTGGAAACTAATGTTAGAGAAAATTATATACGATAACGGCAAGGACTATTTAACTAATGACTTAGTGAATTTCAGTAGAGATCTTGGTATCGTGATTGGTCCCATTCCTCCATACACGCCATTTCTAAACGGAGTTGCTGAAAGAACAATAGATTGCCCCTGGATATAGGACGGGCTTTGATTGCTGAAAGAACAATAGATCGCCCCTGGATATAGGACGGGCTTTGATTGCTGAAAGAACAATAGATCGCCCCTGGATATAGGACGGGCTTTGATTGCTGAAAGAACAATAGATCGCCCCTGGATATAGGACGGGCTTTGATTGCTGAAAGAACAATAGATCGCCCCTGGATATAGGACGGGCTTTGACTGCTGAATCAAATTTACCAAAGACATTTTAGAACCAAGCCAGCATCTTACTTGAAAAACAGAATGCCAGGAAGCTCTACTGACAACCTGATCTCATAAGGCAGTGACAACGAACCTATGGCACTCTGCAGATTATTTTTGACACTGCATAGATTCAGGTTCTACATCAAAATATAGTAGAATTTCACAAAATGTATGAATTAATCTCGATGTTGTCTCTGTTACTTGAATTCGATTATCCCGGTTGGTTGTCATACAGACTGAAGAAATTGAAATATAACTTAATATATCCCAATCTAGCTCAATATTAGTTCAGAAAATATTAAGAATAAGAGAGAATAAGGAGATTATCGAAAAAGAAAGATTAAAAGGCATCATAAGCAGAAAGGACGATGGTAAATTTATAGCAGCTTGGAATTCAATTACAGACACTAAAGCTCTAGATTCTGGCGCTTGCTATTTTGACAGTTTTTTTCTGCGAGGCATTCTTTTCGGAAATAAATACGGTAAACCCCGACTATCCGGCCCTCCGTACTATCCGGCCTAGTAAATGAAAATGAGGAATTTTGCAAGCGGCCAAAAAGCACGGGAAGAAATTCGAAACATAGTAATTGAAGGAACATTCTTTTGGACTAAAATGGTGTACATAAATCCGTGTGGGAAACTGCAATGGGAGATGAGAACGATAAGCTTCTATCGTTGCTGATAAATATACCGGGCTCTGAGGATGTCAAGCAGAAGACGTTACAGAATGGATGGCAGACAACGAAGTTAATGAATTAAGGGGTCTTGTATCTTTTAAACACGTAGCACATTAACGAAAAACTTCAAAGTTTGAATTAGTCTATCTTCAAAGCCTTTTTATGTATAAACATGAAATTTTGGATATTGATTAAACAGATTACGCTTTGTAATATGCTACCATAAAAAAATTATAAACCCTTTACAGAATTTTTGTATTGTTGAAATCAAAATAGCTCTTTTTTTACCCCATAAGTCATTGCGCGCATGATATCTTGAGAAAGTATGTATGGATTGGCATGAAATTTGGTAAAGGTACTAAACATATATGTGTGTTTAAAATGATCTACTCTTAGGCTAAAATTATTTCATTAACTATATTAAAAAAATATTTTCGTAAAAAAAAATAAAAATTTTGTATTTTTAATGAATAAAAATAGTCATAACTAAAAATATTACCATTGTAAATATTTAAAAGTAGATCATTTTAAACACACATATTTGGTTAGTATATATACCAAATTTAATGGCAATCCATACATACTTTCTCAAGATATCGTGCGCGCAATGACTTATGGGGACTTAAAAAAAGAGCTATTTTGATTTCAACAATACACAAATTCTGTAAAGGGTTAATAAATTTCTGTTGGTAGTATATTACAAAGCATAATCTGTTTAATCAATATCCAAAATTTCATGTTTATACATAAAAAGGTTTTGAAGATAGACTAATTCAAACTTTGAAGATTTTCGTTAATTTTCGACGCGTTTAAAAGGTACAAGACCCCTTAATTGATAACGATACTGTAGAGGGAGAAATATCAGAAATAAAAGATTAAAAAGATTGCAGGAAAAATCTCATCCCACATTCTTAAAGGTTCAAGACAATTGAGGCAGCACCGCAGTACATAGGTCAGCAGGAATCGGCGCCACCTGATATAATTTACTTGCATAAATGGAGGGACATTACGTCGCGGAAGAGGGTTAACAGGGAGAAGCGGTCCTCTATTAAGGACTTTTTCAAAAACTAAAAACTATAAGTTTTGACTCTTATGCATAACTTTTCATATTTGTGCAATCCTTTATTAATAAAGAGTAAAATAAGATTTACTCATTTTTTTTTTAGGAATTAGGATTACATTTTATGTTAATATTTTGCTTATTTTGGAACTGTATCTACTGTATATTTATCTTAATATGTGTAACATGTGTTTTTAATATCATGGCGGCACGAAGTTAGTAAATATTTGTAGAACACCGGCTTATCCGGCTTTTTTGTTATCCGGCCTACCCTTCCGCCATATTAAGCCGGATAGTCGAGAGTTTACTGTAATATGGAAAATTCAAATAAAAACACCTTATCAAATGAGTCCAATTCAACTTGCATTCCCTTGAAAATAACTAAGTACGAAGCTATAAATTGTTTGACATCTAAGATGAGACAACAGAAATAATATTTAAAAAATTAATTTGTAAAGTATAACATCAAATATTAACCATATTTTTTTAATACTGAAAAGATATTTTAAGTAATATTGATGCATTTTTATTAGATCCAATAAAAATTTTATTGTTGGTACGTCATGATCACGTGAAATATATTTTTGGAAAATCTTGGCACGTGGACGTGAAAATGTTCGCTATCCCTGCCATAAGAAAATTAACCCAGATGTTCAAGAAAATACGAGTGAAGAAGCCTGCGGCCAAATATGGATAAAATATTTCACATTCTCGCAAATTAACAATTGAGAATAGTATATAAGTTCACTAAAAAAGTTTATGAGACGAATTTCTGAAAACTTCATTTACATTGAAACATTCGAAAAGCCTATCAAAATAAAATAAACACTCAATTCTACTCTTCATTGGATACACTGTAAGGAAACTCGAATAACTATACCAGCTAATTAAAATATCCTAGTGTGTTTGAAATCCGTTTAAGTGCACAAAATTAAAATCGTATTCTGATATGACCCATTGGAGTGAAATGCAGTCATTTATGTTGAATTTTAGAATTATCTTTAATTATATTATTCTGTTTCATTTGTTTAACTAGTTGCATTAAATGATTATTTCAAAAGACATTTTTATTTTCTTTTGATTATCCATTGCCCTTTGTTCAAAATTGTTTGCATGAATATTAAATAAAGGAAAAATTTAATTATTTGAATTTAAGAAGACATAAAATGAAATTTAGTGGAAAAGTACAATAAAATTATTATTTAAAAAAATTCTTATAGAACATATTTCGTTCAGTAGAATTTATTTCATTCTTATCATATTTTTTATGTTTAATAAAATTCAAAGTGTATAACTTTCCGAATAAAATTTTGTAAGTTAATTTATAAATGAAAAAAATCCAAAATTATTTAATTTATTTATTTATTTTTGTTATGTCAAAAACTACAAAAACTACAAAAACTACAAAAAAAAAAAAAAAAACTACAAAAAAAAAAAAAAAAAAAATATGCACTAAAAGTTTTTTTTTAAGTTCATCGTGTTAATGTTATTTTCGCGGTACAATAAACATTTATATTCTCGGTGACAAAATTAATGATGAGGAAACACCGCACTTTAATTTACTTTAACTTTCTAATAACTAACTGTGTTTTCAAATATTTAAAAAAAATTAAATTTAGTGTATAAATGTAATATACTGTTTAATTGTTATAGAATATAGTTCAAACGGCAGAATTTATTTCATTCTTATCATATTTTTGTAACTTTAATAAAATTCAAAGTATACAACTTTCCGAATGAAAATTTGCATCTTAATTTATAAATGAAAAAAAAAATGTAAAATATATTTATTTATTTAGTTATTTTTGTTATGCCAAAAACTACAAAATGAGTATGCGTTTGAAGTTTTTTTTTTCATGTTCATCGTGTTAATATTATGTTAAGGCACAATAAACATTTATTTTATATTGTTGGTGACAAAATTAATAATGGGGAATCACCGGCATTTCAACTGGCACTTTAATTTTCTTTAACTTTGCAATACCCATCTTAGTTTTCGAATATTTAAAATAAATAATTAATTTGAGTCCTATTTTCAGATGAATTAAAATAAACTGACTGAAAATAAATGATTCAGATTCTTGAAGTTTTAAAAATAAAGCAGAAAAATAAAAACTATATATAACAGTATGCACACCTTTTAGAATCTATTATATACTTTAAAAGAGTTCATCTATATTTTGGTATAAATATAATAATTTCAAAAATCCTAAACTGCAGCATATTGCTTTTTTAAATAATTTTTATGAAACAATATGATTTTCTTCCTAAAGGAGAAGTCATCAAAATGCATTCAAAATGTATCAAAAGTATAACTCTGTCTAATGTTGAAAGAAAAGGATGATAAGAAAACAAAGTACCAGCTAATAAAAATCTTAAGTTCATTGAAAATCCAATTCATTAGACGAAGGGGAAAAAACCTTCTATTTATAAAGTTTAACTAATCCAAGTAAAATGCAGTTACTGATCGTAACCCGTTCTTAATAGTACATGTCTGTTCATTAGTTTTATTTTGTCTCAATAGTTATTTTTGTTACTATCTATATGTAGTAATGGTATAGTATATTCATGCATTTATTATTATGACTTAATTTATGTTTGTGATTAAGTAATAATAATAACAATAATAATAATAATAATAATAATAATAATAATAATAAATGTTTGTGTATTTCTTGTTGCGCGTTTGGCGTTTACTTTTTTTTTCTTAAATATCTATTTGACTTTTTTAAATTTAAAATATAGTTTGTTTGTTTTTTTCGAACGATTCATGTGTGATAAAATTACAAAAAATATTAGAAAGATGTAATATCTGTTAAATCCTGTTGTAACCCGTTATTTTCCAAACTTCTTCAACAGCTGTTTCTTAGCATTTTATATAAATATGAATGGAATAGTAGGCAAAATAACTACATTTGCTACATTTCAGACAATTAAATATTTGTTAAATTTTAGTAAATCTACATTTGGATAGCTACTAATAACATTATTAACGTAAAAGTGATTTTTTTTCACAAAAATGAAAAAAAAAAAGAAACCAGCCCCGAAAGGGTTAAATTAGAGGCTTCTTATTCATTACATAATTTTGTTTAATTTCTTCAACTGGTAGTATTAACCAAGTCTCAAATACATTTTTTTTCCGACGAGCGAGACATCCATGTATGGGCATAAAATGGAAAGTACATGTGTATCAATGCACAATACAGAAAAGAAAGACGAAAAATGTCTTCAAGAGAGCTTCAATTCTTTGAAACGATGGATAGAATATAAAAAGATGGTTTAGGGCAAGAATTTGGTTACTTCTAAGTGATAAAAATAATCCTGTTTAGGAATGATGCCAGATATTTAATATGACGTGTGGTCCCCTCGAATAGATACAACTACCACACACCTCTTTTCCATGGATCCGATGACATTATCAATAAGACTATAGGGAGTACTTTTCCGCTCCTAAAGAATAGAAATATCCAAATTCCGAACAATAAAAGAAGGCCTTAATCTCGCTGCAATGCGTTGTTAGAGTGTGTCCCAAACATGCGCGATCGAATTCAGGCCAGGAGAGCATGTTGGCTAGTCAATACGCTGTATTGTTTCAACGTTAAGCATCCTCTTTACAAGACGAGCTGTATGCGATCTGGCATTATCATGCATGAAAAAAAGGAATCAGCAATTGCTGCAGTGTAAAACATGGCATGAGATCTCAGTATCTCGTCTGTATAACTTTGGACACTGAAAGTGCCATTCCGAAAGATATGCAGGCCCGTACGTCACCCTATGCGGATTCCAGCCCATACCATCAATCCACCACCTCTGTAATGTTATCTTTCACGAACGAATGTGGGATTATTTCCAGTGCCCCTTTCCCTCTATACCCAAACACGTCAGATGTCACATCCAGACTGAATCGGGACTCATCATAATCAGCACTTGACTCCTACAACGGTGTTTCCAATCTTGATGTTCAGTTGCCCACCGTCTTCGGGCCGCACAGTTGCTTGAGGTCAACGAAATACAGACCTTTTGGTTACGTGTATAGAGACCACCCTGATTAAGCCTATTTCGGACTGTTTGGTTGGATAGCCTTCGTCCTGAGGGACAGGAACAAATGTGTTTGCAGCTGATGAGTAGCATTGCCTGCTCCGTCTCTACGAGCTGTTAACAGGATATATCGGTCATCAGTTTCTGTGATAGCACATGACCGATCTTGTCCTGGTCGACGTCGAACATTCCGTGTGTCTTGGAATCGGTTCCACAGTCTTGCATTGACACTTATTGCGACTTCAACAGCTTCCACTACACTCCATTGCCTTTGCCCGGATCCAACTATCCCGGCAATACTCCGTGCCAGGGATTCCAGTAAATCACGTTGTTGTGACATTTTAAAGTCACCCTTTCTCAAACCGCAAGTTGAGCAATTGGATTTCCCAACTGAGACAGTGAAACAGACGTTTCTGTGAAATCTCGATTTCTACAATTAGGGTAACTCTAGGATAGATGGCTATAGTTTTTAAAGATTGAAATAAAAATTCTTAGAATGCAAATACAAGAAATATTGATGCATATTTAAAATTCTTATACATATACTCATAATATTTTATGCAAAAAATAATTAAATATTGAAAACAAAAAGCGTTAAACAACATTGAAATTTAAATGGCAGATGGCCATCTCTCCTTAAAGTCGAGGAGAGATTGCCATCCAATACAAGAAAGAAAAAGTTAATTTAAATAGCAAAAAAATGACACATTTCATATAGTTAATCATGAAAAACATATAGCAATTTGCAAAGATGCAGTTATATGATGGAAAATGAGCGAAGAAAACACGAATAAACAAAATTTGAAGTATAGTTTCAATACTTCACTTTTCGTAAAATCTTACCAGATGATTGAAAAAGTTCTTCATAATTTGTACACGTTTCATGGAACCACTTCAGGTGCATTATGCATTGTATCTAGACATTCTTTTTGAATCTGATACTATATTGTTTTGCACAACCAACACTATGATCCTAATCCAATTCTATTTACTCGGGATCAGTAGAATCTGATAATTTAAATGTATTTCGTTTCTTCGTTACTGGAATTGTCGTGTTTTTTTTTTCTCGCGTTAATTGTAGGTTTATTACGTTAATTTAGTTTATTTATCAATTTTATCAATTTCTGTTATGAAACTTTCCGGCGTTTTTCAGTATTTTCTCAAACAAATAAATCGTCAGGTATTATTATACTATTATTACTATTATTATTAACATATTTATATTAGTTAAAATTTAAATAAATATATCAATTAATATATTTATAAACGTAAACGTTATATATTTATTTTTAATTTAATTATATTTAGTTAAAAGCATCACTAAGTATAATTTTGAAATATTGATTAAAGGTGGCCATCTCTCCTCGATTTCATGTGACCATCTCTCCTGAAATTGAAGTACTGATGGTCGCCCAATTTAAAGCATCAATAGCCATTGTACGTCTTTTTTTTATTCTTAGAAGTAAGGATTAGATTATATACGTGCCTTAAAAGTCCATATAGTAATATATATATATAACGTACGTACTGAAAAACATTCAGATACTTAAGTCAAAGAAAATATTTAACCACCTATTTAATTTACATTAAAATTACACTTACTTTTTATAATAGAAAAACACAATTGCACGTCGCAATAAATAAACTCGTTGAACTATTTCATACGAACAATGTTTATATTGCAATCTATGTACACATTTTTGAGATATTTAGACTGGCTATCTCTCATGTATGGCCATCTATCTTAGAGTTACGCTATCTCCTTTTTCTAGTTTTTGACGTCATAAACTTTGATTTGCATGTGAAGTTTTCTTGCTCTGTCGTCTACTACGCTTTACATCACGGATGTTTTATTTTACGTTACTTATCGGTGTAGGTATTTGCGTAATTTAGTTAAAACCATGTGCTCCCCTAATTGTTTTGAACAGTGTATTTTTTTTTTTTAAATAATAAATATCTGACTATACAGAAATAAACAAAGAAAATATTGAGTTTTTGGAATGTAGAAGAACTAAAATTGTCTTTAATAGATAAGAATAACGGATTTTAATTATAATAAAAAAATTATATATATACAGGAATTTCACGCGATGTAATTTGTATTATTACATTTTTTTTAAATTATAAAACAACATTCAGCATAAAATCATAAAGTATACAATATGAACTTTAAAATTTTCGCCGTTTTACTTTTAAAATGACAAATAAAATAATAATATAGATATTACAAGTTAAAAAGTATACATTTAATGATATTTCCTAGTATTTTCGGCCTGCAATCCCGCGGCCATCGTTGGGGAATATTTTTATTAATTGCTTTTCCATTCATTCAAATACGTTACTTCGCCGTCCAAAGCACTGGTGCTTCTACTTCCAGCTACCCTAATAATTACAGACTCTCCCATTTCGAACGAAGTGACGCATTTGAATGAATGGAAAAGCAATTAATAAAAATATTCTCTGACGGTGGCCGCGCTATTTCATATTGTCATAAAATATACAATATGAACTTTAAAAAGTTCGCCGTTTAACTTAAAAAGTGACAAATAAAATAATAATATAGATGTTACAAGTTAAAAAGTATACATTTAATGATATTTCCTAGTACTTTCGGCCTGCAATCCCGCGGCCATCGTTGGGGAATATTTTTATTAATTGCTTTTCCATTCATTCAAATGCGTTACTTCGCCGTCCAAAGCACTGGTGCTTCTACTTCCAGCTACCCTAATAATTACAGACTCTCCCATTTCAAACAAAGTGACGCATTTGAATGAATGGAAAAGCAATTAATAAAAATATTCTCTGACGGTGGCCGCGCTATTTCATATTGTCATAAAATATACAATAGGAACTTTAAAAAGTTTGCTGTTTAACTTAAAAAGTGACAAATAAAATAATAATATAGATGTTACAAGTTAAAAAGTGTACATTTAATGATATTTCCTAGTATTTTCGGCCTGCAATCCCGCGGACATCGTTGGGGAATATT
The DNA here is from genome assembly GCA_963932465.1 of Maratus speciosus. Taxonomy (NCBI): domain Eukaryota; kingdom Metazoa; phylum Arthropoda; class Arachnida; order Araneae; family Salticidae; genus Maratus; species Maratus speciosus. The sequence continues at coordinate 403,623,337 of OZ010798.1, read as the reverse complement.
TTTATTAATTGCTTTTCCATTCATTCAAATACGTTACTTCGCCGTCCAAAGCACTGGTGCTTCTACTTCCAGCTACCCTAATAATTACAGACTCTCCCATTTCGAACGAAATGACGCATTTGAATGAATAGAAAAGCAATTAATAAAAATATTCTCTGACGGTGGCCGCGCTATTGCAGGCCGAAAGTACTAGGACATTTAAGTAAAATGTATATTTTTAAACCTGTAACATCTATATTATTATTATCTTTGTCGCTTTTTAAGTTAAATGGTGAACTTTTTAAAGTTCATATTGTGTATTTTATAATTGAATCAAGGTGGAATACTGTATTTCATCTTATGATTTTATTTACATTCTGCATATTTTTTGTTGTAAAAAATGTCATTAAAAAGTCAGGGCTTTATATAAATTCATATTTTTTTTTTTTTTTTTTTTTTTTTTTTTTGAGAAAATACGAAATAAACACTAAACTCTGCCTTTGACTAAATTAAATGCAATCAAATGCTAATAAAACTACTAGCAAATCAAAATGTTCAAGTGCATCGAAAATTTGAGCACTTTAACGAAAAATCATCTTTTAATATAACATATCGAAATAAAATGCAATTATATGTCGCGAATATAAAAATTCTCATTCGTTATATTATTACGCTTCATTTCTTCAACTGGTTGCATTAACTGAGTTTTGCAGACGAAAATGTTCCTTATTTTCGATTATACATTATATTTTATTTAAAATTGGTGCTTTATATCAAAAACGGTAATCAAAGTAAAGTGATTTTCCTTCCAATTGTAGAAGAGAAACATTTAGTTGATGATATTAATGAAATTAATTTTTTTAAGCGTTATGAAAGAATATGATTTGATATATGAATGGCTCTGTATTACGTGAAATTGAAAGCATATATAGATATAGTAAAATTAAAACGAATTATATTTACGGAATGAAAATGAAAGTATTTGTAAAGAGCTTTTTATAGGTAATACCTTGTTCGTAAATCCTTATTTTGAGGCGGTGTGTTGGTGTTGTTTATGACGGCCAACTATCTACACGAGGGATATGGGACCGAAGGGGGTAGCCTCTGTGAGGGAGTTCTCTCTAATGGAACCTAAACGGTATTTACGCAAGGCACTCCAAGGTTCGAAGAAAACCACGGAAAACTCCGAACGATTAGGCTGACGGGCGCGATTGGGTTTGAACTCAGCACCTCCCGTCTACCAGCTTTGAGATCAGAACCTCTCGGTCACTGGTGGGACCTTCATTTTGAGGCAAAATGAATAGTGTTTTCAGAAAGTTATATTGTTCACGCAATACATTGTAGTACAAAAGAGATTCTTTAATATTGTATCTAAATTACATATTCTGGATTTATATTGTTATTGTCAAAAAGATGTTGAGGAAACACTTGATTTTAAATTTTCTTCAATTTAATACCACCTATCTGTGTTTTAAACTACTTAAATAAGAATATTTTTTTAATTTTTTTAAAATGGAGTAAAATTAATTTAATATTTCTGAAAGTTTTAAATCTGAAAAACGAAATCACACTATATTGAAAAATTATGCGCATTTCTTTTAGAATCCATTATGCATCATAAAAGAAATCTTTTAAAATGTACTTTAGTATAAATATAGAAGTTTCATAAACTCATTAACGATTCTTACTCTTAAAATCTTCTAATAAAGCATTTGTTTTTATTCTTCACACTTATCAGTAGATCATTTAAACATGTGCAGTAAACTTTTAAAATATTTACACATTACGGGAAAAAATAATATTCAATTCACAGATAAATACTTAAAAGTAATAAATTGCAATTGGAATATGTGAGGATTAATCGACATTCCAAGTGCAGTAAACTTTAAAAATGTTTACACATTACGGGAAAAAATAATATTCAATTCAGAGATAAATACTTAAAAGTAATAAATTGGAATTGGAATACCTGAGGATTAATCGACATTCCAAGTTGTCCATTCCAAAAAGTCTAAAAAGGAGAAAAAGGGCTTTAAATGTTAATATCCTGATGAATTTAAAAATAGAAACTCTAAAGAAAACTAACAACTTAAAGAATAAATATAACGCCTCTGAATATTTCGTGCATATTTCATTTAAAGGAAAAAGTTTCATTTTTAATACTTTTTTTTACATTTGCATCTAGATTTTATGCATCAATCACTGCTGCTAACTTCATGAAATTTCAAGGACATGTACCTTTTCCAACGTAAGTACCCCAAAACGACAGATTTTAGAGGAAAATTAGCATTAAAATCATTTTAAAATTAAAAATCATTTATTTATGTTAACTTTTCTTGCTCGTAAATTTAATCTACCTATAAATTGTCTTTTTGTTCCGTTTATCAGTAGAGCATATGGACTACATGCAACAAACTTAAAAAAAGTTTATACTAGATATAAGTAACCATAAAAGGAAATAAAAAAAGGTCCCACATGTTAATTTCACTATGAAGAAGTCAAAATCAGAAACCCTGTAGAAAATAAACAACTGAAAGAATAAATAAAACGTGTCTTAATAATTCTCGCATATTTTATTAAAGGGAAAACGTTTAATCCCAAATGTATAACAATCAATATTTTCATCTAAACTTACACGCTTTATGCGTCAATCTCTACTGCTAAATTCATGAAATTTCGAATATATGTAGCTTTATTAATGCCCAAGAACGACAGATCTTAACAGGAAATTCGAATTAAAACTGTTTTTAAATTTAAAAAAAAAAGAAGCATTTATCTATCTTAAATATTCTTGCTCGTAAATTTGATCTGTTATAAAACAATTGTCTCTTTCATCACGTTTATCAGCAAAGTCTCATAAATACTAGCTGCAATAAACTTCAAAAAGGCTTCCACGATATAAAAAAAATTATACTATTCAATTCACAGATCAATGCTTTATGAAAAATAATAAAATTGAATATCAGAGTAATAAACTACGTTTCAAGTGTCAAAAAATATCTCAAACGCAAGCAAAAACAACAAAAAAGCCTCAAACGTTAATTTCCTGATGAAGAATTCAAAAACAGAAACTCTGAAGGAAATAAACGACTGAAGAATAAATAAAACGCGTCTGAATATTTTGCATATTTTTTAAGGGGAAAAGTTTAATCTTAAATATATAACAAATACGTGTTTTTACATTTGCATCTAGACTTATACGTTTATGCCTCAATCACTACTGCTACATTTATGAAATTTCGAGCATAGCTACCTTTCGCAACGTGAGTACACAATTGACTGCTTTTAAACAAAATTAGCATTAAAATTATTTTTAAATTAAAAAACATTTATTTGTCTTAACTACTCTTGCTTGTAAATTCAATCTGCCAATAAAGCAGTTATTTTTTCCTTCGTGTTTCTTAATAAAAACTCTGGAATATTTGCATCAAACTTCAAAAATATTTACACGTTACTAAAAAAATCACAATATTCAATTCACAGATGAATGCTTAAGGAATAATAAAATGGAATACCAGAGTAATAATCCTCGTCTCAAGTGTCAATAAAAGACTCAAAAGTAAACAAAAAAGCCTCAAATGTTAATTTCCTGATGAAGAATTCAAAAACAGAAGCTCTAAAGGAAATAAACAGCTGAAAGAATAAATAAAACACGTCTGAATATTTCGCGTATATTTTTGCCGGGGAAAAAGTGTAATCTCAAGTGTATAGCAAATATATATTTTTACATTTGAATCTAGATTTATGCGTTTCATCCAGGGAATAAAATACACGAAAAACATGCAAAAGAAAAAAAAATCATAAATAAAAAACTTCCATTTTCTGGAGAGCGGCATAGGAATTTATTTTTTTTTCTGTACCATATGTAGCAGGATGTTTGCTATGATCTTCTTTAACACAATAAAATAAAAATTTTAATTTAAGAATAGGAAAGATTTTTAAAATGTATCAATGCAGAATTTCATTCGTGAAATTTATTCTTGCAGAAGAAGAATGTCGTTTTCTTTTACTAACAAAATTATTTTAACCACATGAATAGATCTGAATAATTGTTTTTATTATAATGTTTAATTTTGCCTTTAAACAAAGATGCAGTTTCAAATAAATAGTTTTTTATTTAATGTTACATAAATACATATAGAAATATTATTTTAAATATTAGATTTTATTTGAAGAAACTCTAAGAATTTGTCATAATCTTGTTGTTAGAAATTCCGCGTGGATTCCTTTATTCATATAAATATCGTAACCATATAAGCACCTAAAAACTTTTTGTCTGTTTAAAATACTTAAGCACCAGAAAAATATACAATATTTCAAAAAATAATTTATTTCTATGTATCCAATAATAATATTTATGAAAAATAAAACGGCAGTTTCCAATAGGTCTTAATATATATTTAGAATTATGAATCCTGTTATATTATTAAAATCTACTTTTACTAACACTATTTATTATTATTATTATTATTGTCTTTGTTGTTGCTCTTGTTATTATTATTATTGTTATTACTATTATTATGGCTGTTGCTGTTGTTGTTATTATTACTATTATTATCACTATTATTATTATTACTATTATTATTATCTATCATTATCATAATAATTGGGATTATTATTATCACTGCCATTATTATTATCATTATTATAATTATTGTTGTTCTTATTCTTATTATTATTATTTGATTTTTTATTTATTTATTTTGGAATTTGATGTCTCCGTGTACTAACAAATGAATCTTAACCACATTAAAAGTTTAGACAAATTATTTAGTTTTTATTATATTTTTTTGTTTTTTAAAAAGAACTTTTTTTTTATTGTTGTTATTACTTACCCATCATAGGTAGTATAGGGTAAGTCTTGTAATCGTTTTAAAAATCGAAAAAAATTTTGACGGATTTACACGTTTCAGACACTGGAGATTCCGAAAAACATATTTTTAGGAAAAAAAAAAAAAATTATCGTCCGTCTGAGTGTGTGTGTGTCTATCTTCCGAACAAATTGATATAGGGACTTGAAATTCGGTGTGTATTTAGGAAGTAACAATGGAAAGAAGCCTATTGAATATCAGAAACCTCGATTATCCGGAATTTTTTTTTCGGACTCTCGAAATATTCTTTCTGATAAAAGGTATACAAAAATTTTCGAAATTGTTTATTTGAAGGAGTGGGTATAAAAGACAATAAAAAAAACATAAATTTTGCATCATGAATGAACTCTATCGGATAATTAGTTGCCGAGATATTTGAAATGCTATTTTTCACACTTTTCGATTTTTCATGACCCTGTATTTCATTCAAATTTCAATTCAAAGATATATTTTAATTGGAAATCAGACTCTTAATCCGACGCAGTAAACTTTTAGTTAATATGATTATAATTTTTCGAGTTATAAGGATGTTTCTTTTACGCAATTCGGTACTACTCGATTATCCCGCCGACCCAAAAACTATTGCCAAACTATAAGATTAAATGCCAATAATGGCTTATGGTAAATGTCAAGCATTTAATGCATTTCAATACCTATAAGGGGGTTACCATAGGGGGACGTCGTCGAATGCCGCTAAGTTTGTCGCCAACTTGGCGTTATGTCGCCAAATTTTTCGACCAAAATTTGTCGTCAAAAGTGACGCGAAATTGGCGGTATCTCTAATATTTCGCCAAATTCCCATAGATTTCCATTGTAAACCGATAGTGTTTACTTGCTTACAGAAAATAAACAAATTGAGATATTTTAATGCAACAAAAAGTAATATTAGTTTAAGGGATTATATTTATTATATTTAAGGGAATCCAGGTAAATTGAATTATGAATAAAAGTAACATGATACAATGCTTAGCATGTATCGCATGTTTTATTTTCATATTTTATATTACGTATATCCATGATGGGTAAGTATTACTGTGGCCCCCAACGACTAGTTTTTCAATTTAGGTTGTTTAGTTATATTTTTGATGTAGAAGAAGCGCGGAAAATTTTAATATCCTTGTAAGCTCACATTGTTCTCTTCTTCAAATCAGTTCGTTTCCAATTAGATAAACAAATGTTTTTTCGTGATAAGTATTTTATCACTTTCGTGATACAAAATACATTCTTACCCCTTTACCCATTAATATTATGCCAAGAAAGGCCCATTATACGACGAAAACAATAATTATAGTTAACGTTGTCTTAGAAAGAAGAGTCTTTTTTAATAGAAAGACAATATTTTAATATTGCATTTTTATCGGTGTAACTATGGTGAACTTCTACTAATTTTGATTGCTAAAAGGTATAAATTAAAACTTTAAAAACAGTAAAAACAGGTTTATTCGACCGTTTACATATTTCGACTGTACCCGAGTCATTCTTGAAATAATATACTAATTTTAATTGCTAAAAAGTGTAAATTAATACCTTAAAAACAGCAAAAATAGGTTTAGTCGTCTGTTTACATATTTCGACTCTACCCGAGTCATTCTCGTAATAATATACAAATTTTAATAGCTAAAAAGTTTAAATTAAAATTTTAAAAACAATAAAAATAGGTTTATTCGACTATTTACATATTTCGAATGTACGAGTCATTCTTGTAATAATATACTAATTTTAATTGCTAAAAAGTATAAATTAAAACTTTAAAAACAGCATAAATAGGTCTATTCGACTGTTTATATATTTCGACTCTACCCGAGTCATTCTTGTAATAATATACTAATTTTAATTGCTAGAAAGTGTAAATTAATACCTTAAAAACAGCAAAAATAGGTTTAGTCGACTGTTTACATATTTCGACTCTACCCGAGTCATTCTCGTAATAATATACAAATTTTAATTGCTAAAAAGTGTAAATTAAAACATTAAAAACAATAAAAATAGGTTTATTTGACTATTTACATATTTCGAATGTACGAGTCATTCTTGTAATAATATACAAATTTTAATAGCTAAAAAGTTTAAATTAAAATTTTAAAAACAATAAAAATAGGTTTATTCGACTATTTACATATTTCGAATGTACGAGTCATTCTTGTAATAATATACTAATTTTAATTGCTAAAAAGTATAAATTAAAACTTTAAAAACAGCATAAATAGGTCTATTCGACTGTTTATATATTTCGACTCTACCCGAGTCATTCTTGTAATAATATACTAATTTTAATTGCTAGAAAGTGTAAATTAATACCTTAAAAACAGCAAAAATAGGTTTAGTCGACTGTTTACATATTTCGACTCTACCCGAGTCATTCTCGTAATAATATACAAATTTTAATTGCTAAAAAGTGTAAATTAAAACATTAAAAACAATAAAAATAGGTTTATTCGACTATTTACATATTTCGAATGTACGAGTCATTCTTGTAATAATATACTAATTTTAATTGCTAAAAAGTATAAATTAAAGCTTTAAAAACAGCATAAATAGGTCTATTCGACTGTTTATATATTTCGACTCTACCCGAGTCATTTTTGCAATAATATACTAATTTTAATTGCTAAAAAGGGTAAATTAATACTTTAAAACAGCAAAAATAGTTTATTCGACTCTTTACATATTTCGACTCTTCCCAAGTCATTCTTGTAATAATATACTAATTTTAATTGCTAAAAAATGTAAATTAAAACTAAAAAAAACAATAAAAATAGGTTTATTCGACTGTTTACGTATTTCAACTCTACCCCAGTCGTTCTTAATATCCAAATTTTAATTGCTAAAAAGTGTAAATTAAAACTTTAAAAACAGTAAATATAGGTTTATTCGACTGTTTACAGGTTTCGACTCTAACTGAATACGTATTTTTACTGTTTTTAAAGTTTGGATTCACACCTTTTAGAAATTAAAATTAGTATAATATTACAAGGTGTTAATCTGCTATATATTTAAAGTGAATTTAATAAAAAAAAATTACACTTTCCTTAATTAAAAAATTTTAAAACTTTTTTTTCCATGTTATAAATCTTAATTATTGGTTATCTGAACTAAATTAATCCTTCTGTTGCACTTCCGAGCTGAGTTAAAAGCAATTGCAAAATATTAGAAAACAATTTATTGACTCCTTTCAGTTGAAGAGATTTTACAAAAATTCTAAAATATTCAATGAATATTGAATTAAAATATACATTCATACAAAATAAGCACGAAAAATTGAAATTTAAATAAGACTATAGGAGACAATGAAACGAAAGTATTAGAACAAATCTAAACAAAAAAGCTGCTATCATCTAATCTTTAACTCCGAGCTGAGTTAAAACAATTTCAAAAGATTAGAAAACAATTTATTGACTATTTTCAGTTGAAGAGATTTTTAAAAAAATTATAAAATATTAAATGAATATTCAATTAAAATATACATTCGTAGGAAATAACCATGAAAAAGTGAAATTTAAATAAGCCGATAGGAAACAATGAAACGAAAGAAATGGAAGTATTAGAACAAAGCTAAACAAAAAAAGCTGCCATCAACTAATGGAATTTTTATTCCTTTTTTCAGTTTTCCCTATTTTAGAAATTACAAAAATTCTAAAATATTAAATGAATATTCAATTAAAATATATTTTCACATAAAATAACCCCCCTCACCCTCACCCTCCCAACCCCCCCCCCCCCCAAAAAAAAAAAAAAAAAAAAAATCTGAAATTTAAATAAACCAATTGGAAATAATTAAACAAAAGAAATGAAAGCATTAGAACAAATCTAAACAGAAAAGCCGTATAGAATTTTTATACAATTATCATTTTTGCCTGTTTTAAAAATTACAAAAATTTAAAAATATTAAATGAATATTCAATTAAAATATATTTTCACACGAAATAACAGTCCAAAAACTGAAAATGAAATAAACCAATTGGATACAATGAAACAAAAGAAATGAAAGGATTAGAACAAATCTAAACAAAGAAGCCGTCATCCTTCTAATAAAATTTTTATTAAATTTTCATTTTTGCCTGTTTTAAAAATTACAAAAATTTTTAAATATTAAATGAATATTCAATTAAAATATATTTTCACACGGAATATCTCCCCTTTTCCCCCACACAGAAAACTGAAATTTAAATAAATCAATTGGAAACAATGATACAAAAAAATGAAAGTATTAGAACAAATCTAAACAAAAAAGCCGCCATCATCTAATGGAATTTTTATTCTTTTTTTCATGTTTGCCTGCTTTTTCACATTACCCATTTCTTCAAGTGTAAGCTGATTACCAAACATAAAACCATCTACTTTATTCCTTTATTTCTCACAACCAACAAAAAAGAAAATTTGATGACGGCTTAAAACAAGTAATTAAAGAAAGTAGCTATTTCTTTGCACTTTAATAAACCACGCTGTCAAATAAGATTTATTTCACTGGGTTTCTTTTACTGAATGGATATTTTCGTTATTCTGTAAAACTGTTGACTGAAACACAAAGAAAAAGGAAAATATATGCTAGAAAGAAATATAGATAAAATTTCACTCATGAATATTTATTATCAACAAACAGTTTATTTCTTTTGGAAAGTAATTCAGACAAACTGTTTTAAATAGGTTGATCGTTTGCCTAATATGAGAATAAATAAAATGAAATATGGAAATTCCTTATTTTTTTGTTTAATTCTGTAAATATACTTTAATTATTCAATGTAATACATTTTAAGCATAGTATTTTGAAACTCATTGTAACTGCATAAAAGTTTAACTTTTGTGCAAATGAAGTATATAAAGGAAGGCAATATACAGGGCTATTACAAATGACAGACCCGATTTAAAAAAAATCATATTTTCGAAACTAATGCACACATTACATTAAGTGATACATGAATTTAAAGAGAAATATACCAAGTTTTTTTCAGTTACAAAGGTTCGATGTGTGACCTTATTGTTATATGGCATACATCCAATCTGTAATCCAATTTGTTCCAAACATTTTGTAGCATCACTCTGTCAATGGTTCTGAATTCTGCACAAATGCGTTCTTTAAGTTCTGATAGTGTCAAAGATATTGTTTATGTACCGCCAATGCCTAAAACAAAGTTCCAGAACTTAAAGAACGCATTTGTGAAGTTTTCAGAACCATTGACAGAGTGATGCTACAAAATGTTTGGAACGAACTCGATTACAGATTGGACGTATGCCGTGTAGCTAAAGCGTCACACATCGAACATATGTAACTGAAAAAATCTTAGCATATTTCTCTTTAAATTCATGTATCACTTATTGTAATATGTGAATTAGTTTTAAAAATATAGTTTTTTTTTTTTTTTTTTTTAATTGGGTCCATTATTTGTAATAGCCCTGTATATACTGTGTGTGTGGTCTGATAAACAGAATTTAAACAGGTAAGTAAATATAAGGTTGCTTGTCTGTCTTATCAATGTAAGTATAAATAAGAGTTATTATGATATGTCTGTATTATCTATAGATCTATCAACTTGTCTATCGGCCTGTATGGCTATTTTCGTCAATATAGACTTGTCTCATTCTCTATATTCAGATAGGCATAGTCCAACATAATGATATACCCAACAGTGTAATTCAAATAATTTAACAACCGGCTCTCTTCTTTTATGACTTTTTCAAGTACAAATAATAGAGGAAAATGATGTATCATAAATAGATTATAAAACACGTTCCAACATTATAAGACTAAGTTATACAATCTTGATCTTTCGGTACAGTAAAAAAAAAATAATTCTTTAAACAAGCTGCTTCCCCCTAGAAGGATCTAACTTGTTTAGCATATATTGGATAAATAACTTCTACAATAAATATTGCTATCATAAAATGCACCAATTTAACATAATACAATAACAAGAACCCCAAAATTGCAGAAATTCAAGATTATCGTAAAAAGTATCGTACAAGTATTCAGCATTTAAGAACACGAAATGCAAAATATTGTTGAATATTTTGCCAATTGAAAATACAATCTCACTGACATTCCTCAAGCATTCCTTTTTTAACAATTTGGAAAAATGATTATTGTCCTCGGTCAGGGTAGAAAATCAAAAACATATCTGAAGCGTTTTATTAGTTGAACCCCGCATTTTATTCGTTTTCTGATGGGTCTATACAGTAATCTGTATTTTCCCTTTGCTTTCAACAGAGATGGATGTAACGGGAGTTGTCCAGTATTGTAAAATAGTTATTTGTTGTTGCACAGGTAGTTCATTTTGCTAAGCTTCAATATAGACTCCAAGGCAAAAAAATCAATTGTTAATCATTTCAAGATCGAGGCAAGGAACTGCTGAGACAATAAAAGGCAGAAGTTTTCTGAAGGTCTTTATTGTGCACCGGGATCGTTTCCACCACCGCCGAGAATTACACGGCCAATGTTGGAGAAGGGAGCAAAGAATTACATTTCCTTTTATTCACATCATGCGAGTTCAGAAACTGGTCTGATTCAAAATACACATTTTCGAAATCTGGAGTGTTGGCAAGCTTACATACACAACTTCGCCAAATATATACACTATATGGCGAGATTAAAGAGAGGAAGACATGTGGTCAAAGTACAATAATTGAAATTGAATGGAGAATGTAAAAGATTAATAAGAAATATTTAACGCCAATGGCTGTGAAGGAATTCTAGCTCATAAACCGCATTCTATAGGGCTTGCTAAAGTTCTCATGGGATTGAAGCGGCCGAAAGAGCACGTTAAAAAAACAAAAACAAAATAAAGACAGGGTTAATAACTGAAATGACACATCTATCTAACATCTGGACCAACGGCTAAAAATGTAGAAGTAATATGTCTGACTAATTTCTGCATATCATCAAACTAAGGCAGAAGGATGAAAATTAGAATCCAGTTATTAGGCGAGAAAAGGAAATGATTTCTTTTCTTTTAACTGTAGTGCGCTGCGGTTAAAATATTAAAGAGACTGAGAATTGAATGCTTAATTTATGAAGGGAAAAGAGCGCTAAAAACAGATTGAATCCGAATGCAGACAGATAATTAAATTTAAGAATTTAAAAAAATGTAATTTTAAAGGGGGGAAAGAGGAAAGGTCTTAATATTAATATGTGAAGGTAGGCGCCTTCACAATGGATACTTCTGTTGCCACTATGACAAAAAAGTTGTAAAAACTACAAAAAAAACTTAATAACTCAGAAACAAATTGAGATACAGCTTTCAAACAAATTGCATTTAAAAGGACATTTCTTTCTCTATACGACGGTGTAAAAAGTAATATTGTGGGATGTTTAGAAGTTTAAAAATGAAATTTCATTTAAAATTGGTCCAGAAATAATAATGTTTAATCCATGGCGTACGTAATGTATGATCAGCTCCGTAGAAGTTTAAAAATTTACAGTACCGAAAAATGTAATCTATGGCGTACGTAATGTATGACCAGCTCCGTAGAAGTTTAAAAATTTACAGTACCGAAAAATGTAATCCATGTCGTACGTAATGTATGATCAACTCCGTGCGATTTTTTATGTCTTAAATTTTTGTCTTAGAAAATTTCATTTAAAATTGGTCCAGGAATATTAATGTTTAATCCATGGCGTACGTAATGTATGATCCATTACCTGCGATTTTTTGTCTTAAATTTTAGTCTTTGAAAAAATCATTTTCCAAATGGTTGTTGTAATTTGTTAAATTGCATTTTTTTTTTTTTTTTTGAATCATTAACGCATTCGTCTATCAGATTAAAATGCTATTTTAGCAAGTTTAATTTCACCAGATATTTATTTATTCTTGTTTTGGCGAGAAACACTTGTAACGTAAATAAATTAAATCTGGATAGCTCTTGCTAGATCGAATGTTTTGTACCATAGATGCTTGATATCTGATTTTTTAGGGTTTCGTTCATCTTTTTAAATAGGTATTTGGCGTTAAATTTTTCAATAAAATCTGCATTTTGCCCTTCTGCCTGCCATTATAGCCAAGACAGTATTTGAAAATTTTAGTTGTAAAAATTATATTCTTTCATAAATGAACTAATAAATTATTGCTATTTTCGTTAATGTAGGCTGCATAGCATGGACAAAAATTTCAAAACATGTCATTCGTATGTTCTTATGTCGCTCTCACTACCCTTTTTATAATGAAACTCTATGGAACCATAAGCTCATTTAAATAGAGGGAATTTTAAACAAAACTCAGAGATGAAACAAATGATAACATATAACGGTGTATACACTTGTTACACGATAAATGTTGAAACACAAAAATGAATATAAATTTGAAATGGGTGATAGTTCTACCAAACCCGCGCAAACCAGTTGAATCGTATTACTGGATATACGAATTCGTCATTGTGCACTCTGTATTGGTAGATGGCACTCGAGAAATCTATCTTCGAACAACAAAAATTATACCTCTTTCGTTGCGGCCGTAGCGCATAGTAGTAAACATTCAGTATTTGTCTGGAAAAGAGTGATTTCGGAAATGATGATTCTGTGACTGTAATATCTGACTATTGTGCCATATCGCTGTTCGCCTTAATGGAAAAGTTTTTTTCAAGAAAACAACTTGTTGTAGTTACACAATTAGATACAAAGTGGGCCGGTATAAGATTCATATTTACACGAAGGCCTAGCTGCATTTATTAACCTTAAAATAAGGCGACAATAAGGCTATTACAGAAACACTGAAACTTTGTTCTGCTAAGCATGATTAACCTTTAGAGATATTTGACCCCAGTGTGTGCGTGAACGTTTCACGCCGTAAAATTCAACCAGTACAAAATAATGGTCCAAACACTCTAAGAATGTAACTTAGATTATAAAACTTCACCACGTCTCTACAGGTGTCCATATTTTGTAAATATAAAGATATGGATGGTACCATCTTCAAAACTAATAGAAGATGCATGCTTAGCTAATAAAATAAGATGCAAACATTGCTGTGTATGATGATTAAATGAAATCTCTAACAGTATCTATGGGATTTTTTTTTGTTTGTTTGTTAATCTTTCAAAATGTGTAACCCATTATGCCAGAAGCTGTACAGATTTGAAAGTACGAAAAATGGCACAAATATAATTAAAATAATTTACTAAGAGACATATACTACACATAAAAGTTAACACTTTCGAAACATTAAATGAAATTTTAAAAGTCTAAAACCGACAAGTTTCACCCACCCTGTGGCCATCATCAGGTCTTACATCAGACCAAGAGAAAAAAAAAAACTCTTTTTTTTTCTCTCTCTTGGACTGAAGTAAGACCCTGATGATGGCCACAGCGTGTCTGAAACTTGTCGGTATTAGGCTTTTAAAATTTTATTAAATGTTTTGATTTGAAAGTATTAACTGTTATGCGTAGTATGTGTCGGCTTGGTCATATTTTATATAAAATGTAATTAATTTTTACTCCTGGCAAGTTTTCTCAACTGAGTCATCTTCAAATATCAATTCCTTTGTATAAAGTGTAAATAGCAACTTTCATTATTCCAGTACAGATTCTTAATTATTATTGGAGTATTATTGTGTTGTAAATTTAGATATAACTATTATACACAATTTCTCATACTTTTATAACAGTGCATAATATTAATTATTGTTCGCATCTTGTATCTTAATACTAAATTTTTAGTGTAGATTTAAAAATAATTTTTGTATCACGTATCTTGCATAATATCTCAAACATAGTATCATTGTATTGTAAATTTGTAAATAATTATTATCTACAATTACTTATACTTTCATAATAGTGCATAATATTAATTATTATTTGCATCTTGTACCTTAATACTTATTTTTAGTATAGAGTTAAAAATAATTTTGCATCATATACCTTGAAAATAGCTTTAAGTGTTGCAAATATCACATTTGTACATGGTTTAAATTGATGTTAGCATTGTGAATCCTGAAAATAACATAAAAGTGTTGGAAATATGCAGGTAATTGTGATCAAAAAAGTTTAATATCAAATTCTAAAAACTATGCATATTTATATGTTATAATAATGAATATTTCTCTCAAATGTAATTATAGGTGTGATCTGTAAATATTTATTGCACACACTTTTAATAATTGTCATATATCTGACATTATTATTTCTCCTAAACTTAAAAAAAAAAAAAAAAAAAAAAAAAAAAAAAAAAAAAATCATTGAAGGAGTTCCGCAGGTAGTAAAACTTTTCCCTGCCCTGGGCTTGGGGGTTACACCTAACCATAGGCCAAAAGCGGGTTCCCAGGGTGGGTGCTTACTTACTTACTTTTAGTAAAAATTTTTAATTATATTTATGCTGTTAATTTCAAGACGTTACAGCCCTTCAATTTATTTATGCACGAAAAAATAATTAATGTCCTTTTTAGATTAAGAGTGTAATAATAATAATAATAATAATAATAATAATAAAGAACAACAAAAAAAAAATATGATACCACAAACTTAATTCAAAGTAAAATTCCAGCTTTATTTATTTCATTTTACTAAAAGTTTTATTTATTTTTAAAATATTTTTAAGAAATTAAAAGTTCAAAAATTAAATAACATTGTACTGACATTATAATATAAATAAATAAGAACTGTACTTCTATTCTGTTCACGTGTTTTGGAACCAGTTGAAAAAATATGTAATTAAAGAAAGTATCTATTTCTTTACATTTTAGTAAACCAAGCTGTCAAATAAGATTTATTTCTCAAGTTTTTATTCCACAGAATAAATATGTTTCTTGTTTTGTTCTGTTGACTAAGCATAAAGAAAAATAAGAAATTGCTGCCTAGAAATAAAAATTTAACCTATGAATATTTATTGCTAACGAACAGGTATTGCTTTTGTGAAATTGTGCTGACAAATGTTTTCAATTGGTAGAATATTTGCTACAATTGAAAGCGAATAAAAATAATCATTGGAAAGTAATAAATTTATTTTATCTCTGTTTATGAAAAAAAAAACATGTTTTATTTTTTATATAATGATAAAATATGCATTAAAAATGGTTTTGAAAGCAAAAGAATTTTTAGTACAGGCATCCCTCGACTTACGTAAATTTGCACTTACGTAATAAATTTCGAAAATTACATTTATCACATACTAGCGCGTTTGGTATGCATTTGAATACTTTTGATAATTGTTTTATAAATAAAATATGCAGATGAAAAGCACAGCAATAATATTATTATATGTTAGATGTAGTTATATTTTTATTGAGATATACAATCAAATCTTTAATAAAACAAACACAAATCTAAAAAAACCCTCTGTTTAACCGTTACAATTTTTTTAGCTGAATTGAAACCCTAACGAAACATAATTTTAAAGTTTCGGTGAAGTGTAAGTGCGAGTGTATTTTTTCCTCCAGCTTCAGAGCTGTTCGTTTTGATGTAGATTCAAAATTGATATAAATTAATTCATCAATGTTAAATTTATAAATCCCATATTCCACAAGATACTTTTTATTTGAATAGTGTTCTTTCAGTTTTTTTAAATATTTTTTCGTAGTTTTACAGTTTATATCTAGTTAATACTGCTGCATGCTACTTTATTTATAAAATAATACTGTATAAATAAGGTATATATTAAGTATATATAATAAATACTGCAGTTTCTGGCGAATATTTTCTAAAGGAATTTACAAATTCGACTTACGTAAAATTCGACTTACGCAAAAGTTTACGGAACACGTTAGTTATTTAAGTGGGGGGGGGGGGCGTGCGTGTAAATGGATATCACCGCAGTCGATATCGATACACTGATGACATTTATATTTTCAGTATCTGTTCTGAAGAATCAGAAATGATCATAGAAGATTTGAAGGAAGCCATCACGAAGCTGCAATGCAAAAAAAGCTAAAAAAGTCAATGATGAAGTTTAATTGAGTTGAACCAAAAACAAGTAAGAAAAATCATGCGTACAGCATAGATTATGAAACACTTTCCAACACACCCTGAAAGCTTTAACGAAACTTCGTTACTTAGGGAAATAAGGTAAATAAGATAACTAAGTAAACATTTAAAAATCTGATTTCAGTAGTTACCGCCCATAGCCAAATATGCATTCCAATTCTTTTGAACCCCTGTATTCGATCTGTATGTTGATATATATATTATATAATGGGAAAATTACATTTTAGTAAACGCTTAGTAAACGTTTTAGTTTAGCAAGAAAATGTATAACAGGTTGAAATTCATCTTTCAGCAATTTATACTAATAGATGGAAACATACTTCAATACCTTTGTACAGCCCTGTAGTTTACCTAGTACCTTTATTACATGCCACTATTTAGCTAAAATTTAATTCAAACTAAACACGCTTAGAACTACTGAAATTACATTTCCAGAAATTATCACTCATAGACAGCCATGTATCTAACTCTTTGCGTGGCCCTGTATAACATTTTATCTATATTCTACAAATATTTCTTAGTACACTAAATTCAGTTCAGCGTAAAAATGCATAACTCCTTTAAAACCCACCTTTAAGCAATTTATGATCATACTCAGTAACCTTTACGAATTTATTTCTGTAGCTCTGTATATGAACTATAGCATTTATACGCACTTTATAGTATGCATAAATATAGTGAACAAGTAGGTAAGTGTGATCACAGATAGCAAAGAGGGTTTCGTTTAATATTCCTTTCAAAACACTATCCTTTTGAAAAATCTGTTAGTTCCACATTTCGCAACCAGGGGCGTACTCTATTCCAAACAATACTCTATCCAAACGAAACACCGTTTTATAGACTATCAGTAGATATATTAGTCGAGGGAATTGGGCCGATAGCCCCGAGATAAGTGGGCCCCCCCCGGCGGTAAAAAGTGGAACTAAAATATGTAAGGCTATGGTGCATAATAGGAAAGAATGGTCAAAGGGGTGTCGGCAAAAGTTGGAAAAGTACTCCCCGGCTGAAAAGGGCGGAGGTTAGAAAAAATGCTTAAAATACACAAGTTAGAGCCCGGAGGAGTAAATAATATAAGACTTTTTGAAAATTTTATGATTTGCTGTGTGGTCTGAAGTATTCAGCTATACGTATGCAAAAATTCATGTCTCCAACTTAATTAGGGGCTTTCTTAGAAAGAATTGCTTAAAATACATATGTGGTAGCTCAAAGGGTTAAACGTAAGACTTTTTCAAGATTTTATGATTTGTCGCCTGGCCTCAGGTGTTATGATATAAGTATGCAAAATTTCAAATCTCCAATTTAATAAGGGGCTCAGTTAGAAAGAATTGCTTAAAATACGCATGTGGGAGCCCAAAGAATTAAACGTACGATTTTTTCAAAATTTTATGATTTGCCGTATGATATGTGGTGTTCAGCTATAAGTATAACAAATTTCACGCCTCCAGCCTAAGTAGGGGCTAACTTAGAAAGAATTGTTTAAAATACACATGTAGCAGCTCAAAGGGTTAAATGTACGGCTTTTTCAAAATTTTAGGGTTTGTCATTTGATGCGAGGTTTTCAGTATAAGCATGCAAAATTTCACGCTTCCAACCTAAATAGCGGCTCACTTAGAAAGAATTGTTTAAAATACACGTATGGGAGCCCAAAGGGTTAAATATACGACTTTTTCAGAATTTTATCTTTTGTCGTTTGATGTGAGGTGTTCAGCTATAAGTATGCCAAATTTCACGCCTCCAACCTAATTAGGGACTCACTTAGAAAGAATTGTTTAAAATACACACGTGAGAGCCCAAAAGGTTAAATGTACGGCTTTTTCAAACTTTTATGGTTTGTCATTTGATGTGAGGTGTTCAGCTATAAGTATGCAAAATTTCCCACCTCCAACCTAAATAGGGCTCACTTAGAAATAATTGGTTAAAATACACATGTGGGAGCCCAAAGGGTTAAATGTGCGACTTTTTTTAAAATTTTATGATTTGTGGTATGATGTGTGGTGTTCAATTATAAGTATGCAAAATTTCAAGTCTCCAAGTTTCTGAGAACGGGCTCTGTGAGAGACGGATAGACAGACATGCAGACAGAGGAGAGAGACGAATAGGGTTTCGTCAGATGAACGAAACCGTAAAAAAGCGCATATCATAAATAAAAATGCATTTCGAGCAATCATTACTAATATACAGTAATTCGGATACAATATAAGTATCTGAAATCTTTTCAACTACACCGCAAACAATCCCCCCTATACCATTATGAACGGAATTCTTTTGTTGCGGCCCTGTAAATGAACAATAACTATTCTTTGCATCGGATATACAACATAATGCATATTTTAGTAGACTTCATAAATGAATATCAATTTTACTATGTTTGAAAGAGTGTAACACCATTAAAAATCATTTGAAACGATTTTTTCCCATTGGCCGTAATGTAACGGAAAACTTTTGACTGTCCCTGTAAATGAACTAAACATGCTACAAACTTCATTTGAAATAGGGAACGTGCTATGGTAAAGGTCCCTTACATCCAAAAATTTCAGAACGATCCGAGCACATTTACGAGAGTTAGAGCGTGGACAGACGGACAGACAAACCGAAGTCATAAACACTGTTCAACTTTGTTGGAAAGTGTTAAAAAGGACAAGAAGCAGATGATCGTTTCCAACAACACTGGTTATTGAGGAAGTGCAGAGATATTTGCATATTTAACAAGAAATACCATTGGGAAAAAGCATAGCAAATGAAATAAACAGAAGAATAAGAAATGGATAGTGCTTTTTGGAATAAGAGTGTTATTTTGAAGTGAAGTTAGATCACTGGAAAGAAGTCCCCCCCCCCCCCCCAAAAAAAAAAAGGAATTAGAAGATATTTGAAAGTTGTCGGTCTTTTACAGTAACAGATATATTTTGTCTAGGCACTTATTCCTTTTGGAAATCAGTTTAGATATAACTTTTCAAATTGGCTGACCATCTATTTAAAAGAAAATAACAAATGAAACTATTGAAAACTAATACTTTTCTACAGTTTTTACTTTCCTCTAGGAATATAGCTTTTGTGTCAAATTTACGTTAACATATAAATCCATTAAAAAATGCATAAATTTTAAACTTATAAACCACGAAACTGACCAATCATATTTTTGCATGTGGTCGGATCGTGCTCTGGAAAAACTGCATGAGAAAATGGTACGGAATTAACATACTTCAGATGGAATAAAAATGAAAATCATACATTTAAAAATTGTGATTAAATAGTATTTTGTAAAACTATTTGCTTAAAAAATAACTGAAATATAGCAGTTATCTGTAACAATTTATTCAATTATTTGAAAACAAAAATTGCTATATCATTAAAAAACTTCAACTGCAACTGATACTTATGAAATATAAGGGCTATTGTCTATAAATTAACCAAATAACACGAACATAAACTGGAATAAACGCCTTAAAGTATCTCTTTCCACAAATATATCACCAATAAATACGACGAAATTGTCTTTTAACCCTTTCGTGGTCACGCACGCGTTTACGCGGTCGCACTTTGGTACTTGTAAGTGGTCGTGAACGCATATAGGCGGTCAGACTTTTGTACTTGTAGATGGTCACAAACGCGTATAGGCGGTCAAAATATTCTACTTGTAGATGGTTATGAACGCGTTTGCGCGTTTGTGCTTCCCCCCACTTCTCGAGACTGGGAGTTAAAGAAGGCGTTTCTCAATCACTCCCTCTTTCCACACACACAATAGGCGTTAGGCAGACTATTTGTCAACTGGATTACCGTATTTTAAGTCGAATGCCTTTAGAGAACTTCGTTTTCTGTAAATGCTTAAGAATGGCATTGTATTTCGAAACAAATACTAAGCAACTTTATAGAATATCGTCGTTTACTTATTTTATTTTATTATTTCTATCCATAAGATTCTAATTCATTACTATAATTATTATTATTTCAGATCCTTTGCCAAATAATATTTATTTATTTCGCATGTTCATTATTTATTATGTAATATTTATTTATTTTGTTCTTTTAATGAATATACACGTTCTTTTCTTTCCTTTTTTTTCTAAATGTATGTCATTTTTTTCATTTAACTATAATACCAAATAATTAAACTTTTTTTTTCTTTACTTACACCACTTTTGTTGCATAATAATAATAAAAAATTCAAATATCTAATCTAACATAACACATCAAAAAAAAATATTTTTATTTATTATTGTTGCTCAAATTTTATTCAAATTCTAGCATAATTTTAAAACTAGTACCGTGAAAACTGTCTATAATGACACTGAAGGAGCCAGAAAAAGCATCGATGTAGATATAGGTTTTCATTATAGGTAGATTCAAGACTGTTCATTTATTCAGAGTACATAATATAATAATTATTACATATAGATGAATCCTTCGTTTAACTTTTTAGAATTATCTAATTAAATAATTCAATTTAATTATTTTCTTATCAATAAAAATAATTCTGGAATTTTATATTAATATACAATGCCAAATATAAGACCGTAAAGAAAAACAAACAAACAGGGATTTACAATTTTGACTATTAAACAGGAGAAATAAATTTCAGATATTTTGCATTTGGATATAAACCAAAGAGAAATACTTCATGTAAAAAAAAAAAAAAATGGATGTTTAAATGTTGAAGCTAAGAAGAGAAATAGTACTTTTATTTATTCACAGCCATTATTTGACATTCCCAGCCTTCTAAAAAGAAATAAAAAAAGAATTATGTAAAAGTTTCATGTAAAAAGAAATAAAGTTTTTTGCTCAATTAATTCAATCGCATGTACTCGCATGTTTAATTCAATCGCATGTCTTTACCATTTTCCTTTGGCATTCTAACAGGGTATTTTTATCAGTATTTTAACTTTAGTTAACAATAAAATTGATTAACTAAATTTAAATACACTTCAATATTTATAGAGGGCTTAAATATATGTTGTAGAATTCATATGAGCTAAAGAATATATCCACATAATGCTCTTTTTTAGAAACATGCAGTTGATCGCTTCGTTCAAAAGTTAATCGTGAGTATACTTCTCTGAGGAAAACACGCATTGACTAATATTATTCCTAAGGAAGAATTTTTTTAAGATAGCTCGCTTGCATTTCAGTATTTTTAAACGATTTTTTTTATTTGAGTAGCTGAGGTCGATCTGTACAAAGGACGTTTTTTACTTCTTCTATTTTATTTGCAGGTTTTTTTTTTTTTTTTTTTTTTTTTTTTTTTTTTTTTTTTTAATGAGGATACTTTTACTTTCGAAACCGGTTCCGAAAATAAAAGTATCCTAATAAAAAAAAACTATAAACAAAATAGAAAATGAGAAAAACGGTCTTTGTATAGATCGATCTCAGCTGACCAATGCAAAAGAATTGTTTAAAAATATGGAAATGCAAACGAGATATCTAAAAAAAATTCTTCCATCGGATAAACATTAGCGAGCGGGTGCTTTCGCGTGAGTGAAGTAACCTCTTAACTGTTGGAAGTAGATCAAAAACTCCAAACAATTAAATATCATAGACGGGTTTATTAAGTCCAATATTTTTCGCAGTAATTTGCAATGCTTTTTTAATATTTTAGAGCAAAAGTAAAGTAATTTTATTTTGCAATTTGAAAACTTTCTTTAATAATATGAGACAAAGTTAATGATAACTCTCTCGTGAAGGCTGTATTTAAAAATCTGTACAAACATATCATAACGTTATTTTTGTTTGTATTTTTCTGTTCTTATTCGATTTTCCTTTTGTTTATATGGCAGTTTACATACAAAGGGGTTTGCCATGAAAGGATTATTTCGATCAATAAAATGATGTTTACACAGTACTTCTCAGGTTGGGAGATATAACCTATCATCTCACCAATTTGATTATGCAAATTAAAAAAATAATAATAATTTTAAGATAGGTAATGCATTCATATGCATTAAAGACATATAATTTTTAAAAAAGTTACTCTTTCCTGTTTTTACTTGTATTAAAAAATAAATAAAGGGGTATTTTTAGACATATTTATACGTGTAGTTTTCATTATATTTGACCTACTTATATTTTTAAATAACTTGACACTTGTACCGTGCATTAGTACATTTATAAATAATATATAGACCCAGTTTTAAGCATTATTACAGCAAATACTTGGCTTAGTATGAAAAAAGTTCTATTTGCACCTCTTTTGAAGGTTGGGGGTGGGGGTGGAGATAATCCAAAAACCATTTTTATGTTTATATCACTGACTGTGCCCACTTTGCAAATAAAAAAAAAAATTGTGTATTATTTGTGCTTTCTTAACATAACGAACCCCAATATAGCGATTCTTACATTAAAACCTCCATATTAAAAAAGCCCTAAATGTTATTTATTCACACAGTTATATTTCACAGAGAAGAACCAGAGGTGTAGCCAGAAAAATGCTTATGAGACTACAGTTCCCCGTTCGATAGCTACAGTTGTCAATATTGTTTACCTAATCGTCCTACTAAATACAACAGAGTTGACCAAATATTCCAGTGTTATTAATTCCAATGATACTTTAAAAGTTTCTATGAGTTTTCTTTGAAGTAAGTTTTGAAAGAGAGTAAGTATATCCCATTGTTATCTAGTCCAAACTCTTGCAACCTGAGAATGACATCGAAATTGTACTTATAAGTGAAGCTTTGAGCTTTAAGAAAACTATGATTGACAGCCCCACCCCTTCCCTTGTAAGGATGATTTCTAAAGAAAACAGTTCACAGGAATAGTAAAATTTCAAATAGCCGTAACTTGCTACACATTTTTTTCATTGTCACGTATTTAATAAAAGGATTATGAAAAGTTTATGTTTTAAATCAGTTCTTTTAAAATAAGTATTAATCTATAATTATTAAATCGTGAATATTGCCCAATGTAACAGGTTTGGCCAGGTGGGAAGACCTATCAATTGACTTGAGCACAACAAGCACCACCCATGCACAATGTAACAAAAGATTGTTGATATAAAAATAAAGTAAGATATCATTTAAAAAAAAAAAAATCTTTTCTGATATCACCGCATAAATATTAGAATAACTCCCTCGCCTCCCCCCACGAAAAATAAAAACTGATAGCCGGAGAGTTATCCTTATTGTAGCCTAAAAATTATTATCAAACTAATGGTTATTTTTAATAATGAAAACTCTTTGCTGCACATTTCCTGTATGTTATCAAGTTCTGCCCCATTCCGCAAGCGTCTTTATGGAAGAATTTAATAATTTAGCTGTTCTACCTATGTACTTTTAAACAATCACCTTTAATGATCTACTTTAAAAAAAAGTAAAATTCGTGATATTTTTTATGGTCATGTTAGCTTTGATATTTTGAAATAATAATTAAAAAAAATATCCGATTAAGTCACACACTAATATCAATTTGTAATTCTAAATTATAAGGAACCTCTATTTTATTTATGTATTTATTTTTTACATTTTCCAAAATAGTTAAAAAGGGTTTATGACTTCCGTTTGTTTGTCAGTGCTCTAACTTGCGTAACTATAATTCGATTTCTCTGAAATTTTGCATGTTATTGACATTTACTATGGCACGATCGCCATTGAAAATGAAGTATGTAGCATGTACAATTCACTTACAGGGGCATTCAAAAGCATGCCGTTACATTACGGCCAATGGGAGAAAATCGTTTCAAGTACAGCACTAAAACATACTTTCTTTAGAATATGAAATGCAAAGAATTTATTATTCATTTTCAGAATCGCACAGTAGAATTACGTTACATAATGATCTACGGGGAAAACCGTTTGCAGTATATTTCAATGTAGATAATCTATTTCAAACAAATTTAGGTAAAAAGATCTTAGTAAAAAAAAATCATTGTTAAAAATAATTATTATTATAAATACTTAGATGAACGTAAAATTAAGAACTATTAGTTATTAAAGTTACATACATATTCAGTTATAGAAAACCGATTATAAGCTTCAAGTAAAGCCCGAGGCAAGCTCGCAAATCTGTACCCTATTATTAATAGCAAAAACATATATTATACATATCTTTTCACTAAAGCACTCTAAAAAGCCCTTGGAAAGGGGGAGAGGTAAACATAAAATACAATCTATAGATTCTTTCAATTTAGTATGTGGATAGCTTATGTATAAGAGCATTAACTTTTATATATTTATGGGAGCTTTGACCAAAGACAGCCTTTTAGGGAAGAGGGAGGAGTAGGACATGGAATTAAAAGAAACAAACCTGTACATACAGATATTTTAAAGGGGTCAAAACAATAATAAAGAAAAAAGAACTTTTTTCAAAAGTGTAGGTTTTCCATTATCTTGATTTTCATAATGTAGGAGGGGGCAGAGTTAAGAGCGGGGTATACGTGTGTGTGCGTGTGGGGGGGGGGGGGTAAAAATAAGTGGGAGTCAAAATTTTGAGGTTTCGACAAATAAAACAAAATTTAGGGAATTCACAGCAGAAATGAAAATATTTTCTCGAAAATAATTTAAAAATAATATTTAGGATCTAAATTTATTGGGTATGGTGTACAGTCCTGCATCGGGTCGGGAAAACTTTCCTTTTTTGCCGGAAGTCGGATTAACTTCTACAATTTTGCAGCAAATCGGGTCGATATCCATTATTTCGGCTTCGGGTTAGGTTTTGGCTAAAGCGGGCCCGGTTCGGGTTGAACCGATTTTTAAAAGAGTTTCTAAAATATTTTTTCTGGTGAAAAAACTATATAGAATAACAGTTTTTAAAGAAATGGAAATTTGAATACACACATGATATTTTACATACATAAATTTTTACACACACATGCGAAAAAAAAAAAAAACTGGAAAGTAAAAACTTTTTTTTTCCCCATTTGAAAAATTAAGGAAGATATAATTAAATTTTGAACTCGAGTGCGAAAACCAAACTTCAAAATAAGACAGTTTTCTGTATACATATTAAAATTATTTTAATTTCAGCAATTCACCCTTTCCTAACAAATATTTTAAATATTCACAAAAGTACCCTTTTTCAACCGTCATTTTTTCGTACACTGTTCTTCGGTTGCCTTGGAATTCCTCTGTTAATGATTAGTAAACACTACGCGCATTATTATTACTATTATTTTTAATGGGAAACAGACTGCAGTGCACATTAGCAATGTGTATCAGTTATTATGGTTGGAATAATATACACTATAAAAAAAGTACTACAAGCAGATATCGACCTAGACCATAATTCGAGTTTATTCAAATAATTTTATACACTCATGTAAACCAACAATAAAAACCGCACTCACTATTTCCAATAGTGAACACGCCTCCATATCATATATCGATTTCACGGCAATACAAGAAATATTTACAAAGGTCAGATGGAAGAGCAGTACTAGACTTTGTCGCGATGGCGCCCCAAGTTCACAATTACCCTAAAATATTCAAGTGTAACTGCATATTGTTTAAAAAGATACCAATGGACAGTACAAGTATCGAATTATTCAAAAATATAAATAGAATGGATGCAATTAAAGCAGTAGATATGATAAAGTGTAAGTGCATGTCTTTAAAAACAGGGAAGAATCACTATCGAAAAGATTCTTACAATAATGCAAACGAAAGCATTATCTGCCAGTTAGGAATTAATGCTAATACTACATTACAAATATGATTAAAATAATCATGATGAAATTAATGTATTGAAAATGGAAAAAAAAGTTAAAACCTAGATTTTGATGACTGAACTATTCATTTCGTTACCATGAGAATTAAACTAAGAAAACATTTATTTTAATGCATTAAACTACAGTAATACAGTATAATGTACATTTATTTTACCGTATTCCATTTTTAATTATAGATTACTTGGAGATCACAAATATATTTTATTATAAATGTTGATTTCTTTCCTTCTCATGCTGACTGATAATTGTTACATCATATAAATCCAACTTATTGCAATTGCTTCAGAGTTTGTGACACTAATTTTGGGGGGCTCTGGGAAAATGCCCCGTACAAAAACTGCATAATATTCCAAATTGATTTTTTTCTGACACATTCCTGAATTGAGTTTTGTTCATAAACACATGGAATTGGCAGGTGCTCTTATTCAAAAACTATAAAGTCGAACAATTTTTTTCCATTTTTCGATAAACATAGGAAGGAGGTCTTTTAGAAAATGCTGTTAAATTTGGCGTTTTGAGAAAAAATTCTGCATACGGAAGCCCGATAAAAGTTATAATAGGAAAACGCTTGTAATTCTCAAGTAATTTATTTGTCGAAAAATGAAAAAAAGAAAAAGTGAAAGAAAAACAAAACATTTTGTCCCAAATCATTGTCATACCTGCATTTGTCAAGCTTTTACATTTATATATTAATTCCTGAATGTGTCAAAGTTTTTATTGTTGAACGGGCATTTTTTTTTTCTTTTGCATCCAAATAATATTTACAAAAGTTAGTAGTAGGGCAGGTGGAAGAGCATTAATTAACCACCATATACTGGCAGGGTCCGACTTAGGCTATGGGGAGGAGGGGGGTGGGGGGAGGTTGTCCGGGGCAAGAATCATTTTGGGGCTCCTTCTTCTATCTATCTATCTATAGATTTTTTGTGAATAATATGGAAGTAGCTAGTACTAAACTTCACACATATTGTATTATATGCATAAATTTTATACCCGGTACTGTTTTCCTCTGTATACAGAGTGTCACAAAAAGATAATCAGAACTTTAAGAAAAAACACTAGTAGGATAGTAGTAGAAAAAAAATTACAGATTGTTTGATACGAATATTTCTTTGCAAACTTTTACTTTGCTTATCTACGTACGTTATAAGATGTCTAAAAGAAAATGTCCCGAATTGGTTATAATTATTGGTTTTAACTTGCTGCGTACGAGAAAAACGTTAATAAAGAATTTATTTTGAAAACAATAGAATACTAAATTGTCATAATAAAATATTAATCATTAGTTTTCTAATGATATTTGCGTAGGTGGAGAGGGTACTGGAAGCGGAGGGAGGAATGGGGACCGCACTTCCTTCTTAAATGTTTGAAAATATATGAATTTTGGTCACTTTTGTTTAATTTTAAACATTTGGCACCTTTTAAATAAAAATTCTGACTATTCCCTAAAAAGGATTCCCTGGAGTCCCCTAAAAAGGGCGGCCCGGGGCAGCTTCCCCGCTTGCGCCTACATAAGTCGGGATCTGACCATATATATGTAATATATATATATATATATATATAGATATAGATATAGATATAGATATAATGAATTACCATAACCAATAACTTTATATATTAAAATTTATTTTAAAAGATCTTTGTAAAACATTTTTATTTATGCAATGTATTGCCTAAATTGTGTTTCCTTTGTACTAAATACTGAAATTTTTACTCATACTTTGTTAGATCCCACGCCCACCCACGACCTCTTTAACTCTGCCCTCTTCTACATTGTAAAGAACAAGATGATAAAAATTTCCTTTGTTAGTCAACATTTTATTTCAACCCCTTTAAAATATCTGTATATAAAGTTTTTTATGTCCCCCCCCCCCTCTCTTTCTTCTCACCCTAAAGACTACCCTTGGTCAAAGTTTCCATAAACATATAAAACTCGTTGTTCTTATACATAAGCTATCGAAGTAGCGAGTTGAAAGAACAGATACCCGTGCTTAGCGTGTGCTTTACTTGAAACACAGAAAAAAAATATAAGCATTACAGACTATGGAAGTTCTTTAGAGAATAGTTTTCATTGCGTGATGCATTTTCTCGCTGAACTATATTTGTATACCAATAGAAGTTTGTTGAACATAAATAAATTGATATACAGAAATACGCAAACCAACAAAATACATTGCCGTTTGGGTGCGTAATTGCTGGAAGTGCGGTTGGTTGGTTGATTTTTGACGGCCAATTATCTGCACGAGGGATACAGGCCCAGGGGAGGGGGTGCCAGGGAGGGTCTTTCTAAGGGAACCTAACCCGTATTTACGCATGGGAATCCATGGCTCGAAGAAAACCATGAAAACTCCGAACGGTTAGGTCGACGGGCGCGATTGGGCTCGAACCCAGCACCTCCCGTCTACCAACTTCGAGAGCAGAACCTCTCAGCCACTGGTGGGGCTGCTGGAAGTGCGAGTTAAATCGTGTTATACGTCTTTATCTGAATTAAATTTGAGCATAATATGTGTTGTGTAAAAAATCATTAGATAATATACAGGGTCGTGCAAAAGAATTCGAGAGCATTCTTTTCTACTGGCGAAATTGGCTACAAGTGAATTTTCTAAATGAAATAAGTTTTAGAATGCTAAATAATTTGTATGCTATAGATCGTAAATAAGGCTACAGAGTATAGACTATTTTTTTATTAGAAGGTAACTGCTAAAACTGGATTTCTAAATGTGTTATATGTTTTCCATACCTTTTACTCACATATCTTCCTGCACCTTATTTAATGGTAAAGATTCATTACAGTTTTATAGATAGATGTGTTGGAAAGTGTTGAAATATGATTTTTTGTTCATATTTTTATAAACTTTTATTTTTTATGCTGGTGAAAGTTTTCAAAGTTTCCATACATATAAATATGCAGAGATAATACTATTTGTTTATAAAATAAATGGAAAAATAAAAAATATATCTTGAGAAGGAAAATTAAAATTGGCCTCATCCAAATCCTAAAACTTTAAAAAAGGATAAATCGTAAAAAGGGATAAAAATGGCATTTGATTTTTTTTAAACTCTTTCCAGCATATTTGAAAAGCGTTTATGAATTCGGTTTGTCTATTTTTCCTCCTGTCTGCCATCTGTCCGTGTTCTAACTCGCGTAAATATAGTCCAATTTTCATGAAATCGATATATGTTATTTGTGTTTACTTTGGCATGTTTAGTATTGAAAATGAAGCGTGTAGATTTCGCTACATTCATTTACAAGGACACTCAAAAGAATGCCGTCACATTACGGAGAATGGAAAAATCATGTGTGGTGTGGTTAAATGATATTACGCTATTTTAAACATATTGGAATTTAAATACATCACTGAGGTGTATACTGCAAGGCGATTAACGTAAAATATAGTGTGCATAGAACTTGTATTTCGTTTTTAGGGACACACAAACAAATTTGGCCTATGAACAATAATTGCTAAATGTTCGTTATCAGTTGTAGTACGCTTTTTAAAATTTGACTGTTATTATTATTTTTTCCTATTACATAGTGATTATAAATTCTAGAGATCAAATACAGCGCTACACTATCTCAAATACATTCCCGTTCAGAAATTGCAGAATGGAAATTTTCATGCTGAACTAAATTTTTCCATACTATGTAGCATACATACAAAGATATAGAACATAGACAGGGCTGCACAAAAAAAAAAAAAAAAAAAAAAAAAAAAAAAAAAAATAGATATTTTTCTGACTACTGATTGCAATTGCAGAAAATGGATTTGCAAATGCGTTATGCGTTTTCTAATTTATTTATTTAGACATCATCTTTCTCCGTAATAAGCTGTAAAGTTTTGTTTCAATTTTCTGAATGTATTGGAAAATGTTAATTTATGCTACACGCATCATTTTTAGCTCTTGCTTCTTTTGACAGATATTCTTTTTCAATTTCTCCAAAGAATTAGAAAATATAATACTGAATCTTACTGTACTAAATATAAAGAAAAATACATGAATATATTCCGAAATTATAAAAATAGTGCTTAGTTTCCATCTAGTCTAAGAATATTCAACTTGTGTTCCACGGAGTTGCGAATTTTGTTATTGTAAAGTATAAATCACTTTTCTCTCCTTATGGGAGATAAAGTGAGAGGGGGGGGGGGGATAACACTTCACAGGCATTTGAAATTGATTGTATTTTTCTCATTTTGTGTAGGAAAATATATTTGGTATGGAAAATAATTCCTGTTATACGAAAATTTTAAATGTAATTATTTCTCCTAGGTGGTGGGAAAGAGAAAAAGGGCACCCGAAAAAAAGGCGATTTTATTACTATGAAACTTGCAAAAGTACATTTATTTTGTATATTGCTATGCAGACTCTCCATTTGCCTATTTATACATAGTAATACCTGTATTAAGCAGAATCTTGCCTTAAAAAGAAATCCAAAGTTCCTTAAAAAATTCTAATCCAAAATAATTATATTGTCCTTTGCCATTCCGTCTTAAAGGGTTTCATTGTTAAAATTAAAACCCCCATTTAATCAGTAATACTATACATATGTGGAAGTAGTATTACATCTATATCTCATTAATGCTGCAAAACTATGATCACTAATTAATTACAATAAAACTTGTAAGAATGGAATCTATGTATAACATAATCCCGCTTTAAACGGAAAATTTTATATTTTCAAATACGAAATATTACACAATTACACCTAGTAAAACCCGTCTGAAACAGAATTTGCTTTCGTACCGAGCGATCTCGTATTGACCGTTTTTATTGTAATACAGTGGTACCGTGTAATGTTACTGATTAATTAATTCTGTAATACTTAAGTACTATATCTTTACCATCTGTAAACATGATTTAAATATAAGAAATAGCGTACTTTATAAAAAAGCTGTTTCTTTTATTGCTCGCAAAAAATGAGTTAGAGGGATTATCATTTAGAAGAAGATTTTTTCCATTTATTTTGAATTCGCATTTGAAATATTATATAACAATCGCATTTTTTTTTGGAGGGGGGGGGGGGAGTTGGAATATTTGAATGTATTTTCAACTGGTATATTCATCAGGATAACGTAAAATATATCAGCTCTCTTAGATTTATATCACAGGAAAGCGAAGAAAGCAGATATTACACTAACTTGTATAACGACAGATTATTATTATTATTTATAAAAGAAAAATTAAATAATATTAACATAAATTGAAATTGAGATACGAGGAATTACAGTATCTAAAAGCGAGCACCATGGTATGCTGTACTAAACATTTAATTGTGATTTATTGTAGAGTGAGATTTAGCGATATATGTACGTTATATAAAATTTAAATCTATTAATAAAATCGATTACTTCCAGTCTAATTTCATAATTAAATCATTACAAATTAATTAAATTTCGAAGTTTATGTAGCAGAAACTGTTCAGAAAAAGATGCATTTAGAGGAAATGAAACGTCTTGTTATTACGAAGATATAAATTCTTTTCAAATTTAGATAAAATTTAATAGCACACAAAACAAATTATACTAGATTCAAACATTATATCAACGGTCGTACGCTTCGGAGAATTTTTCAGGACAAATACCAGTGTTTTAAAATAAAAATAAATCTAGCTTAAACGAGCAAAATTTCGACTTATATAAGGAGCGATTTTCTATAAAAAGATTACGGGTACGGAAGAATTTTCTGGTCTTGAAATGTCAGGGCACATACGACCCCTGTTATTTCAAACCAGAAGGAAGGGAGACCTGTATTGTGAAAACTGTTATGTTGTCCCGGATTAACCAGACATCTTTTTCGAAAGCTATTAGTCAAATAGTGTTAAACGCCCATCCCGCCTCCGTGGACAGCCTACTCAATCATTCACTGATAGAAAGAAGGGGAAAGAAAAAAATCCCTAAGCACTTTTGAACTACAAAATCACATAACCCCTTCTGCTTTTTGAACAAGTTTTTTCTCGCTATTCAAGTCCTTTTTAACACACATTTTTACAATCTGTTGAAACGCTCAATGGGTTAAACAATAACAACAATTCTTATTACATTAACCAACAAACTGAAACAAACGTTCTTTGCGCAAATAAATATGGCAAAAATTTACTCTTAAAAAAAAAAAGAAAACTTTTTTTTTAATTAACCAAATAATACGAACATATACCTAAATAAACGCTTTAGAAAGCTTTCTCTTTGCACAAATCTTGCACAATAAATAAGACCAGAATTGACTTGTAACTATTAACAAAACATCTTATTAAATTAACCAAATACCACGAACATAAACTGGAATAAACACAATTGAAAGTTCCTATTGCACAAACCCTGCATCAATAAATACTATCAAAATTGACTTTTAACCATAACACAAATTCTTATTACTTTAAACAGATAACACGAATGTGAACTTAAATAAACACTTTAGAAATTCCTCTTTGCACAAATCTTGCACAATAAATATGATCAAAATTGACTTCTAACTACATTAGAACCTATTATCCGAAGTAATTGGGACCGACCGTATTTCGGAAAATCGAAATTTTCGGATAATCGAGACTGCTTCAATTTTAAGATTAAGGAGAAATATATGCCCTATTTCTTATTACGGTAACAAGTGCTTAATAAAAATAAAGCAATTTCAAAATAGAAAGAAGAATAAGTTACCTGAATTTTAATTTTGAATTTACGTACCTTTACATATTTCACAAGGGTTTGAAACAACGTTTTATTTGTCGCAGTTTCGATTGCCTTTGCTTTGAAGCTTTATCAGGAAGTTTTTAAATATTATTAGTTCACCAGTATCACAGTCTTTCTGCTGCTCAGCCAAGCCGATTCTTTTACAATACATTCAAAAGCTTCAAAATTGCTAATTTGTTCGTTTTCTTCATCGTTTTTTTTTACGTTCCACTCCCAAGCTTACGAGAGCTCAAGTTAAATTCAAAGGAATTCTCAGAAACGGGACCGAAAATATTTATATGTACTCGTAGTTAGGAAAGCACCGCTTGCACACAAGAAATATGATAGTTTTGAAAAAAAAGCTTCCAAATTGGATTTTGCACACAAGGAATGTGATAGTAAAAAAAAAAAAAAAAACCTAGTATGTTGTGGCCATCACAAAACTTTCTTCTATCTCATACATGTCAATACTTCAAAATTCACTATATCAGTGGCAAATTAAATGGCAATCTGTGTTCATCATAAGAATTCTAAAAATATGAAATTCCGTGCATTAGTTCTGGAGGTATGACTGTCGTTGAAATCGTGTAAATCCAGCAAAATGCAGCATAGCAGCGCCACCTATTGGGTTATTTACACCAGAACCTAATTATCACCAACTTATGTCAACGTCTAACTGAGTATGAAGTTTGAGGAAAATTCGTGCATTAGTTCTTGAGATAGAGGTATTGCGCAAATCATGACAAATGCAGATTAGAAACGCCACCTGTTGAGCGATTTGCAACAAAACATAATCAGCAGCAATATTAATCAAGTAATACTTAAATCTGAAGTTTGATAAAAATTCGTGCATTAGTTCTTGAGATAGAGCTATTGAGGAAATAGTTCAAAATTCAGCACAGCAGCGCCACCTATTGGGCGATTAACACCAACACGTAGTCAGCATCATTTCATATGAAGGACGAACTAAATACAAAGCTTGATGAAAATGTGTGCATTAGTTCTTTAGATAGAGCTACTGCGAAAATAGTGTAAATCCTGCAAAATGCAGCATAACAGTGCCACCTGTTGGGCGATTTACATCAAAACGTAAACAGCATCCATTCATGTCAAGGACTAACGGAATCTGAAGTTTTATAAAAATCTGTGCATTAGTTCTTGAGATAGAGCTTTTGCGGAAATCCTGCAAAAAGCTACATTGCAGCGTCACTGTAGGGCGATGTACACAAAAAACTAAACAGCACCAATCTATATCAGGGACTACCTGAATATAAATTTTTATTAAATTCCGTGCATTAGTTCTTGAGATAGAGCTGCCACAAAATTTGTGTCACATACAGACATACAGACAGACAGACTCACAGACTCACAGACAGACATTTTGAAAAAACATGTTTTTTGGAATCTCTGACCCATAAAACGTGTAAATCCGTCGAAAACTGAAATTCGAAAATTTTCATGAAACCAATACTTTCCTCTTGTAAAGATAGAAAAAAGTAAAAAAAAAAAGCTTTAAAAATGGATTTCGGTTAACCGAGAGTTTCAGTTAAAAGAGTTTCGGATAACAGTGGTTCTACTGTATTAACAAAACCTCTCCTAAAGTTAACCATATTCCACGAACATGATCTGGTATAAACACCATAGGAAGTTCTATTTGCACAAATCCTGCACCAATAAGAGGCTGTGCATATATAACATTATCATTTTAGGGAGGAGGGGGTTCTGGCAAATAATATCGCAGGACATCTCTAGGTGTAGGCGGGGGGGGGGGCGGGGGGGGCGTTGTCTTATGATATCTTTATCACTTTTGATCGAATCAAAATTTTCTCTTTTATTTGCAACTTAGTCTTTACATCAAAATAGTATTTTTACATTCTTCTATCTTTACAAGAAGAAAGTATTGGTTTCATGAAAATTTTCGAATTCCAGTTTTCGACGGATTTACACGTTTTATGGATCAGAGATTCCAAAAAACATGTTTTTACAAAATGTCTGTCTGTGAGTGTGTGAGTCTGTCTGTATGTCTGTATGTGACACAAATTTTGTGGGCGCTCTATCTCAAGAACTAATGCACGGAATTTAATAAAAAATTATATTCAGGTAGTCCCTGATATAGATTGGTGCTGATTAGTTTTTGGTGTAAATCGGCCTGCAGGTGGCGCTGCTATGTACCATTTTGCAGGATATCCGCAAAAGCTCTATCTCAAGAACTAATTCGCAGATTTTTATAAAACTTCAGATTCCGTTAGTCCTTGACATGAATGGATGCTGTTTACGTTTTGGTGTAAATCACCCAACAGGTGGCGCTGCTATGCTGCATTGTGCAGGATTTACACTATTTTCGCAATAGCTCTATCTCAAGAACTAATGCACACATTTTCATCAAACTTCGGATTTAGTTAGTCCTTCATATGAAATGATGCTGACTACGTGTTGGTGTAAATCGCTCAATAGGTGGCGCTGCTGTGCTGCATTTTGAACTATTTCTTCAATAGCTCTATCTCAAGCACTAATGCACGAATTTTCATCAAACTTCAGATTTAAGTATAACTTGGTTAATATTGCTGCTGATTATGTGTTGTTGCAAATCGCTCAACAGGTGGCGATTCTATGCTGCATTTGTCATGATTTGCGCAATACCTCTATCTCAAGAACTAATGCACGAATTTTCCTCAAACATCATACTCAGTTAGACGTTGACATAAGTTGGTGATAATTAGGTTCTGGTGTAAATAACCCAATAGGTGGCGCTGCTATGCTGCATTATGCTGGATTTACACGATTTCAGTGACAGCCATACCTCGAGAACTAATGCACGAAATTTCATATTTTTAGAATTTTCATGATGAACACAGATTGCCATTTAATTTGGCACTGAGATAGTGAATTTTGAAGTATTGACATGTATGAGATAGAAGAAAGTTTTGTGATGGCCACAACATACTAGTTTTATTCTGTTATCTATTTTTTAAAAAATACAATTATTATTAAACATATTATTAAAATCATTAAATGATTATAACCTTATTTAATTGCAAAATGTGGAATACCCCAACGTTTGGAGTTTCTATTTATTCTGTCATATGTTTATAAGTTTATGTATATATAATCCACTGTTCGAGAAACCATATGCACAGTTTGTTTGAAATGATACTGGTGTTTACTAGTAAATAAAGGAGAATAAATGTTGTCCACCTATTTTGTTTATAAGAATTTCTGTCCCCCCCCCCCCCGCGAGCGAAGGGCAAGTGCAAGAAGACATTATTACTGTTGAATGCATCATGTAACAAAAAGCTATTATTAAATATTTTTAAACAGCAACTATTTTTTTTAAGTGTTGTTTGATATTAAATTATATTACATATAAAGTATATGTTATCGACTTCCCTTCATTTGAATCAATGAAGTATGCAAAAAATAAATATAAACATACTTGTACATCACCCCAAGCCAAAAAAAAAAAAAAAAAAAAAAAAAAAAATGTTGTATATTACATTTATAGCGATATCATTACGGGGGCGGGGGGGGGGGGATTATAACGTATGATATCTTAAGGGGATGGGGGGTCCAAAATTACCAAAAATTGATAACGTTATATAAGTAAAGCCTCCAAATACGACCAAATTTAACATGTAACTATTAGCAAAACATCTCATTACATTAAAGAAGTAACACGAATATAAACTTAATAGTTTTAGGAAGTTCGCACAAATTTTGCGCAATAAATATGATCAAAATTGACCTCTAACTGTCAAAAGATCCTCTCCTTAACTCTTTCAACTGCGGTGTTCGCGCGGTGTGACAACTTAATTTTTGCCAAACGGAGCAACGAATTTTATAATAAAATAAATTTTAATTTCATAATGAACGGTCAGAAAAATAATTTTTTATTTTCTTAAGAAATTCGTTTGTAAATTCTGGTGTCAATCAATCATTTCACCATTTTACGAACAGAACTACTCTGTGCCTGAAACGGTTAAATTAACCAAATATCATGCACATAAACTGGAATAAACACCATAGAAAGTCATTTCCGCACAAATTCTGGACCAACAAATGTGTAAAAAATTGATTTTTAACCATTAATAAAATATTTTATTAAATTAAACTAGTAAGACGAACATAAACTCTTTAAAAAGTTGTCTTTGCACAAATCTTGCACCAATAAATATGATCAAAATTGACTTTCAACCATTAACAAAACTTCTTATCTCTTGTATAAATATGTATCATTATGTTTATAACAATTTATCTAAAATTGTTTAATAAATACTACATAGATGCAATTATTTAAATATTTAAAATAATTTGCGACAGGAGATCTAATGTAAAAAAAATTACTATGATTCATTATTTAAACATGCAACAATTTTTTTTAAAAAAAGTAATAATTATCACAATTAATTATTAAAGGAACGTAAACAAAGATTAAAAGCTCCTTAAAAAATCCATTTAAAATTATTCTACCAAAAATAATTGAAAATAAATGAAATCATCCAAACGTAAAACTACATTAAAAATCTAATTGACAGAGAAAAGATAATGGAAAACAAAAATAAAATTTCATATGACATGCTTGATCAAAAGCAATTATGTATCTATATTTGTTATTTTGCTTTTCTTTGACATCGAGCAATTTGAAGGGTATTATGTCTGGAGTTTTTTTTTTCTCACCGCTTTAGCATTTTGCATTATTATCGTTAAAAGAAAATATGTAAATGAAAGGGAAAATATAAGAATAAAGATTTTTTCAGTGTTTTTTTTTTTTTTTTTAATCCGAACTGCCAATTACGATTTATTTTAATAGTATTATGTAGCTTGAATAATTAAGTTATGTAAAAAATGACGTCCGCAAATAATTAGAATTTATTTTTAGGAATACGTGGGACAAGCATGTAAGTTCTGTTCAATATATTTTTAAGAAGAATTAATTAAAACTATATAAATTCCGAAGTAATATTTTGGTTTACAAATGAGAAATTTTTTTGGACATTTAGATACATGCTTAAAAAAAGTGGTATATAAAAAAAAAGAAACTGTAACTAGATTTTTTTTTTTTTTTACTATTATGAAACTAATGCAAAAGAAAAAAGATAGTTGAATTATTATATCTGATTTAATTAAATGAAACCAACATAAACTGCAATGAAAACTTCAACCACTTTTCCCTTGCCATTACGGTTGTTCTCTATACAAAAATCGAATTTAACCTATAACCAATTAAGATGCTCTCTTGTGTCTTATTCTAAACTTAACAATTTATTTATTTAATTATTTAAAGATAATAAAAGTTGAAATAGTTTTTTTTTTTTTAATTTATAAGCATTCACTGGTCATCTTAAAAATGCCGCATAAATTTTTGTACTACAATTCAAGTCTTTTTTTTTCGTTGTTGTTGTTGCTGTTTTCAAAATTTTCAGTTTTAGTAGTACATTAATTTGGCATGGCCAAGGAATTGCACTGTGATAAAATTCCCTGCTTAAAAATAAAATAAAAACTAGTTGGATGTGCCAATCCCAAAACTTTCTTCTATCTCATGTATATTAATATTTCAAAATATTGTTACAAATACCAATAATTCATTTTATTAGTTTTATTAGTATTTTTATCAGAATTATGCGTAACTTCATACACTTTTCGATGGTACAATATGGAAAATTGTTCAAAAATCCCTATTACAGCGCCCCATACCGGTGGAATTTTTCAATATGCAGGGTGAACTTTCTTGCCATGGTCAAAAGCATACACAAAAAATTCGTTCAATTCTGTGCATGACTTCATATACTTTTCGGTGGTACAATATTGAAAATGGCACAAAAATTGCTATTATAGCGCCCCCTACCGTCGGAATTTTTCCAAATTTAGGGAGGACCTTCTTGCTATGGCCAAAAACAGACACAAAAAATTTGGTGTAATTCTATGCATAACTTCATATAATTTTCGATGATACAATATTCAAAATTCATAAAAATAGCACAAAACTCGCTATTACAGCGCCCTTACCGGCGGAATTTTTCAAAATTCAGGGAGGACCTTCTTGCCAGGGCCAAAAACATACACAAAAAATTTGGTTCAATTCTATGAATAACTTCATACACTTTTCGATTGTACAATATTCAAAATTCACAACAATCGCACAAAAATCGCTATTACAGCGCCCCCTACCGGCGGATTTTTTCCAAATTAATGGAGGACCTGCTTGCCAAAGCCAAAAACTTAAAAAACAAATTTTGGTTCAATTTCTGCATAACTTCATACAATTTTTGATGGTACAATGGCGACATACGGACACACGGACAGGCAGACATTTTCTATAAACATGTCTTTTAGGATCTCTGACCCCTAAAACGTGTAAATCCGTTGAACACCGGAAGTCGAAAAAAATTTCGATTTCAATACATTTATCTATTGAAGATAGATGAAAGTAGTAAAAGCTTGGTAGAAAGCTCAGGCAAATGAATTTATTAAAAAAGATGGAACTTTTTCTCCGTTTACTTTCTAAGATAAGGGAACACCAAAGAAAAAATGAAACATTATTTAATCTATCTTTTAGAATTTCTAAAAATATTTCACAAAGTATAATTGTTAATGAATTAATATTTAACTATTAATTGACAAAAAGGTATTTTTTTAAATACGTTGTTGTTGTTTTTATGACGGCCGATTATCTACACGAAGGATATAGGACCGAAGGGGGAGTGCCTTTCGTGGGGGTCTTTCTAAGGGAAACTGACTCGCATTTACGCAAAGATATCCAAGGTTTGAAGAAATCATCGAAAAACTCCGAACGATTAGGCCGACGGGCGCGATTGGGTTTGATACCAGCACCTCCCGTTTACCAGCTTTGAGAGCAGTACCTCTCAGATACTGGTGGGGCCCTTTTTTAAATATGACGTTCTTCATTTTTTATTTCTTATATATTTTCTACTTTTAATTTTTTTAATTGTTTCAATGTTGCAATATTACACCGCTTTGGCATAATTTGGCGAGCATTTAATGGCTCATAATTAAATCCATTTTTTTTTCTCACACAATTGTGCGAGTTACAGAGAATGTTTGATGATCTATATTCAAATTTAAAATGCATTAAACTTAATGTATTAATTAATAATTAATTTGTAAAACTGTTAAAATGTTGTATCGTCATAGGAAACACACATTTGAAGAAAATTTTAAAATTCTAGAATATCAGGAAGCAGATAAAAACCGATTGAAAAATTCCATTTTTTATTTCATGAACAAACTAAGTCGGAAATTGTACGTCAAACGTGGCAAATGAGGTACGTTCGTACTATAACTAGTTTTATAAATATTAAGATCTTGGTGTAATAACTGTTGCAATCTTATGCAAAAATGCATGAACACAAAATTTATTACAATTTTATATATTAAATTCAGTAATACGGAAATAATAGGACTCCATTAACTAGGACATCATCACCATGCCAACCTAGAATCATTACCTATCATAGGATATCATTGAATTCATTACATTTGACAGGATTTAATAGAATGAAGAAATCTTTTATTAATATCTTTTTAAGTTTCGACTCGATTTTCATACAGTTTGAAATCACTTGACAAAATTCTGCAACGATTATATATATTAAAT
This sequence comes from Maratus speciosus, assembly GCA_963932465.1. NCBI lineage: Eukaryota > Metazoa > Arthropoda > Arachnida > Araneae > Salticidae > Maratus > Maratus speciosus. The sequence continues at coordinate 403,582,662 of OZ010798.1, read as the reverse complement.
TTCAAACCATTTTGTTGGATAATTTTTGCGCTGTTATATGCCGACAGATGGATAGACATACAGCTGGACCAACGAAGACGATAGGTGTGACGTATTTATACAATTACGAATGCACCTAATAGAAGAAAACAAAAGTGAAATTCAAATTGGTATAATTGGTCAAAAGAAGTTATGTGTCTATGTCTGTGTCTATATTCGTAAAAACACAAAAATTTCAGCTTTGATTTGCTTATATGGGGCATTCTCACAATCTTTTGACTTTCACGTCCCTGAATAATAATTTTTATTTTAATACACTTTTTGCGTTTTTTTTTCATATACTGGGGAACATCCCATTGCATGATTGCATAACAATATTAACGAGATAAATAAGTTTTGGACGATGTTGGGGGTCCAAACACCTGGAAAACTCCTATACCGTCCCGTGTCCCTGATGCTGATTTTTAAGTTTGGAGCTGTCTGGATAAAATTGTTTCAAACAAAATAATTCGATGTAATTTTTTTCTGAAACTGGAACTATTGTTTTATATAAATATGTAGCTAAAAATTAACCTGCATACATTTTTAGGGTTGTTATTATTTTTTAAACTCTGTCCCTGGGTTTTAGATTCCTTACCATCCCTCTTCTAAAATTATACAGAAAATTATTTCAGATGCAGCCACAGAATTTTTTTCAAGTTTTTTCTCATGCAGAAGTATGCTAGAGAAATAATGTCTAAAATTCTTTGGCAGGAAATTGACTGTATAATTTAAATCAGCATTTAAATATCAATTTCAAGCATCGTGCTTTATTGGCAGTCTCACCGTCTGCAAGGTTTATTCCTGCACTTTTCGAGGTAAATTTAAAAATAATAATAATAATTTAATCCAATGTTAACAAGTGTTTCTAAAAATCAATGAACATTGTGGCTATCACATAGTCTTAACATGATTTTCGTAAAAATAGGTGGTAATTTTCCATTCCACCCTTACCGTCCTTTTTTTTTTACCATTTCGTCCCTTTTTTCCAATACCATCCCCTTTTTTTCTTTACCGTCCCTTCTTCAACACCCCTTTAAGACAATGGTATATACAAATTCTGTATTAAAAGTACTACATTGTTATTATTTCTTATTTGAATGTCCTGTGGGTACTATGCAAATTCATTAAAAGTTAAAATTTAGAAGAAAATAAAAAGTTATATGGGTAAAGTGGTAAAGGAAATTAAACTCGCAAGTTTAACTTAAACCTCAGTTAAATAAAAAAATTTCGCTGCTGACCATTTTTCTTTATTTTGAATCATTAAGGCATTCGTCTATCAGATTAAAATGTTAGTTTAGCAAGTTTAATTTTGTCAGATTTTTTTTACCAAAAGTGAAAAGATTGTGAGAATGCCCCATATCTCAAAAAAAAAAAAAAAAAAAAAAAAAAAAAAAAAAAACAGAAAATTCACCAATCTAATAAAAAAAATTTCCTGAAATCCTAAAATTTAAAGTTGCATTTCACCTAATCGGAAGTGTGTTCTAGCAACTTTGCTGCGTAGCACTTTATCGTGTTACAACCTGTTGACATCTGTCCTTTTTCCGTTAGAACACGAAAAATGCACGAATATCTGCTCACAGTTTTCCGAAATTCTCCGGTCAAAAGATAGAAATTTCTTCAAATAACGGGAAAATCACTTTCAATCCACAGTGTTGTTCCAGCAAATTTTTATACGTACTATTTATGTTTTTTGATGAATTTTTATATTTAGTACGTTAAAAATCCGAACTGGCAATTATTATTTATTATTATAGTATCATTCATCTTTGATTGAAATATGTAAAGAATAATAACTATATGCAATAATTTATTATTTAAATATTTAAAAATAATTGGGGCATACGATCTTATGCAAAATATTGCAAATATAATGTTTCATTATTCCATTACATTGAAATTGTTAAGACAGAATAATAAGGAATATCAATTAATCAATTAATTTTATACATAAAAAAATGTTTGAAATAGACTGCTTTTCCAAAAAGAAAAATAAAGAAAAGAAAATATTCATTAACAATTCATTTTATCAAAAATAATTGAAAATAAATAAAATTATAAAAAAACAAACTAAAATGGTAAACAAAAAATGTAATTAACGGAAAAAAGATAAAAGAAAACACAACTTAAATTTGATATGACATGCTTAATCAAAAGCAATTATGTATCTATATTTGTTAGTTTTGTTTTTTGTTCACTTTCAGGAATTTTACTTTCAAACTTTGAAGGTTATTATGACTGAAGATTTTTTTTTTTATCCCTTTATCGGTTTTCATTATTATCACTAAGGAAAATATGCAAAATTAAAAAAAAAATTGTTAAGCTTTTGTCAGTGTTTTATTAATCCGATTTGTCAATTACAATTTACTCTAATATTATTATGAAGCTTTATATTTAAGCAAAATATGAGGTTCACACATAATTGGAATTTATCTCAAATTTGTTTTAAAAAAATATAAGGTATACAAATATAGGTTGTGTGTGCGCGTTCTTTTATGAAGAATTGAATAAAACAATTTTAATTACTAAAGATTTTTTTTTTTTTTGAAAATGAGTATATTATTTAGAAAAGTGGACGATTATTTACAGCAACGTTTTAAAGAAAACATTACTGAATAGTATTGTCGTTCAGGTTTCTTTAATTCAAGTACACTGCATAAAAATGTTGTTAAGGACAAACTTTGGTGACATATAATTTTACGTAAAAAATTGGAAGTACAATGTTTCTTTATTTCATTAATAAATGTTCAAAATAAAGTAATAGTTATCACATTTAATTTTACAAAGAACATAAACTAGGATAAACTGCCATTAAAGAAAATGCTTTTTAAACTGATTTTATCAAGAATATTAGGAATAAATGAAATTATTAAAACATAAAACTGTGTATAACGTCAAATCAACAAGGGATAGGCAAAGGAAAATATAAAAGTAAATTTTAATGTACAATGCTTGATGAGAATGCAATGATGTATCTTCGTTAGTTTTGTCTTTCTTTGACATTGAGCAGTTTTATTCTTAAAATTCTACTTTACTGAATTCCTTATTGCTTTAGCATAAAGAATTATGATGAGTGTAAACAAAATAAATATTTCGGAGGAAAAATAAATAAAGGAACATCTCTTTTTTATTATTAAAATTATTGTTTCAAAATATAACTATTATCTTTGAAGATATGCAAAAGTTAACAGTTACATATAACTATTTGCTACTTAAATACACATAATTGATACACGTGATGTCCTGAAAAAAAAATGCAATTATTGCATTGAAAAAATAAAACATAAGTGAAATAATAGCTATCACAGGTATTTTTACCACGTGACAGGAACATAAACTGAAAAATAGTTTTAAATAATTCTTTTCAATTGAATATTAATTCTAATTGTAGGATCAAATTGATATTTAACATTTAATCATCTTTTTCTTTCACGTTATTTCTAAAATGTAATCCCCTTTGTCTTATTATAAAAATATGTATTTATTTAAGAAATTGCCACTGTAAGGTTTTGTAATTTTATTGGAAACAAATGTTATAAACAAATTGATACAGATAATACAATTAAATTTATAATGAAAGAAAAAATAAACACGAGAAATTTGCCGTTCAAAAAACTGCATTTAAAATCATTCTACCGATAATAATTGAAAATAAATGAAATCGTTCAAATGTAAAACAACATTAAAAATCTAATTGACAATGAAAGGACAAAAGAAAACAATTGTAAATTTAAATATGGCATGCTTGATCAAAAGCAATTTAGTATCTATGTTTGATAGTTTATTCTTTGATATAAAGTGTATTATGACTGAAGTTTTTTTTTTTTTTTTCGCTTTTTAATTTTTCATTATTATCATAAAAAATATATATGCAAACAAAAGGAGAAAATCAACTAAGCTTTATTTTTTTTCAACATTTTCTTAATCCGAATTGTATTTGTGGTTTTATAATTAAATTAGGCAAAACTTGACATCAACACGTAACTGAAATACACCAAGTTTTACTTTTATTGAATACATGGATAATAAATATAAATTTACCATTTATGTTTGATATTTTTTGTGTATTAAACGCTTATATTAGTATATTCATAACACATGTAATACGGAGTACAGATTTTGGATACGTATGATACAGCCAAGTTAGTTATATGTGTTATACGAAACACCATATAAGGTAGAGTCAAAACACTGTATTAAACACTAGTGTCGTGAAGGAAATTTTCACCTTGTTATTAATAAACTTTACAATGTACTTATAACTACTTAAAATGTGACACAAACATATAAATAATATTTTCAACGCAACTCTGAGATCTAACACACACGCGTTCATTTTCAAAGGGGTAAAGATGACTTATTGAATAGTAATGCATTTTAAAAAAATAATAAAATAGTACGCATGCGCAAGCGGAGTTCACTCCATTTCTCTGCAGAGGGGTAAAAAGATCAGTTCATATTATCAGGAGGTTTTGAAATATTAAGGATATTATACCAAATCGCGGGAAAATTATAAGAAAGGACATCGTTATAAACATTATCACTTCTAAGTAAAATTTCAATGGATTCACGGATTATTGAAGAGTAATGGTTAGACGTTGAAAGGATTAATTTAGCTTTTTCGAAGTTTATCTTAATATTTTCTGTTTGATGCAATCTGGATAAAGCTGTATTTGGTCTGTTAAACTTGATATCAGAGAAGTGCTCTTTTAATCTTTCTTTAAATTTTCCAGATGTCATACCAATATAAAATAAACTCTTATGTTGTTCTGTGCTGAATGGGATTATGTATAATCCTGATTTTTCATAATAGGGAATAGGATACATTTTATTGGGAATCAATTCTTTCAATTTTGTTGGAGGTTTAGCTATTAAAATAATATTATATTTTAGTAATGTATATCTCAGTCTCTCATAAAGATGTGGGATGCAGTCAAACGTGCAATAAAGAGACTGTTAAAAAAATATTATTTAATGCAACCCTGAGATCTATCGAACACACACTCGTTCATTTTCAAAGGGAAAAACATGACTGATACAAGTATGAATTAAGTTTGAGCAAGTCTATTTATTGCACGTTTGATTATATCCCACAGCTTTATGAAAGGCTGAGATATGCATGACTAAAATATAATATTAATTTAATAGCTAAACCTCCAACAAAATTGAAAGAATTGATTCACAGTAAAATTGATCCTATTCCCGATTATGAAAAAGCAGGAGTATATGGAAATGGAGTGAACTCCGCTTGCACATGCGTACTATTTTGTTTTTGTTTTTAAAATGCATTTCTATTCAATCAATCATCTTTTCCCTTTGAAAATGAACGCGTGTGTGTTCGATAGACCTCAGGGTTGCATTAAATAATATTATTTATATGTTTGTGTCACGTTTTAAGTAGCTATAAGTATATTGTAAAGTTTACCATATAAGGTACAACGTATGTACGGAATTTACCCGGTGTTAAAAAATATATACGTTTAAACGTTTTTCGCTTATTGTGTCAAAAAAAAAAAAAAAAAAAAAAAAAAAAAAACGATTTTCTCCTGCTCGTAAGCGGAATCAGAGATATCAAGAAACACCTGCGAGAGTTCTGCATTCATAATACCATATAACAAACATAATGGCAAATTTAAAAATATGAAGCAGCTTAATCTGTTCCAGCAAATATTATGTAACATTTTATCGCTTAATTCAATGAAAATCAGAAGTAACATAAATTAATTAAAATATTTATAGGGAGAAATAACAAGATTCTATCATTAAACTTTTAAACATTTTACGTTCATCGGGTGAAAAAAAAAAGATGCTTTTTCACCTGCTCGTCTGCGAAATCAGAGATATTGAGAAACACCCGCAAGATTCCTAAATTTATAATACCATATAACAACCATAATAACGAATTTAAGAAACTTAAAGCAATTTAAACTGTTCCAGCAAATATTATGTAACATTTTATCACTTGATTCAATTAAAATTAGAAGTAACACAAATTAATTAAAATATTTATAGGGAAAAACAACAAGTCCCATGGTAATGAGATACTGTGTTCAAAAGTATAAACGTTGAAATGTTTTTCGTAAATTGCGTAAAAAAAAAGATGCTTTTCTGCTGCTCGTCTACAGAAACAGAGATATCGAGAAACACATGCGACAGTTCTGCATTCATAATGCTATATAACAATGATAATGGCAAATTTAAGAAATATAAAGCAACTTAAACTGTTGCAGGAAATTTAAGTAACATTTTATCACTTAATTCAATGAAAATTAGAAGTAGCATAAATTAATTAAAATATGTATAGAAAAATAACAAGATACTACGGTTAAAAGTATAAACTTTTTCGTTCATTGCGTGAAATAAAGATGTTTTTCTCCTGCTCGTCAGCTGAATCTTTGATATTGAGAAACACTCGCGAGATTCCTACATTCATAATGCCATATAACAATAATAATGACAAATTTAAGAAATATAAAACAGCTTAATCTGTTCCAGAAAATATTATGTAACATTTTATCACTTGATTCAATGAAAATTAGAAGTAGCATAAATTAATTAAAATATTTATCGGGAAAAACAACAAGTCCCATGGGAAGGAGATACTATGGTGAAACGTATAAATGTTTAAATGTTTTTCGTTAATTGCGTGAAAAAAGGATGCCTGTCTCTTGCTTGTCTGCGGAATCAGAGATATCCGGAAACACCGGCGAAAGTTTTGAATTATTAATGGCATATAACAATCATCATGGCAAATTTAAGAAATGCAAAGCAACTTAAACTGTTCCTACAAATTTATGTAACAATTTGTCACTTAATTCAATGAAAATTAGAAGTAACATGAAATAATTCAAATATTTATAAGGAGAAATAACAAGATTTTATGACTAAACGTTTAAACGTTTTTCGTTCATTGAGTAAAAAAAAAAAAAGATGTTTTTTCTCTTGCTTGTCTGCGGAATCAGAGATATTGAGAAACACACGCGAGATTCTGCATTCATAATACCATTTACAATCGTAATGATCAATTTAAGATATGTAAAGCAACTTAAACAATCCCAACAAATTTATGTTGCATAAATTAATTAAAATATTTATAGGGAGAAATGACAAGATTCTATGATTAAATGTTTAAACGTTTTTCGTTCATTGCGTGAAATTAAGATGTTTTTCTCCGACTCGTCTGCTGAATCAGAGATATTGAGAAACATCCGCGAGATTCCTGCATTCGTAATAGCATATGACAATCATAATGGCAATTTTAAGAAATTACAAGCAATTTAAACTGCTTCAGCAAATTTATGTAATATTTTATCGCTTAATTTAATGAAAATTAGAAGTAAAATAAAATCATTAAAATATTTATAGAGGAAAATAACAAGATCCTATATTAATGAGATACTATGGAGAAACTTATAAACGTTTAAATGTTTTTCGTTAATTGCGTGAAAAAAAAATGCTTTTCTCCTGCTCGTCTGTGGAATCGGAGATATCCAGAAACACCGGCGAGACTCCTGTATTCATAAAGGCATATAACAATCATAATGGCAAATTTAAGAAATGCAAAGCAACTAAACTGCTCCAACAAATTTATTGAAAATTTTGTCACTTAATTCAATAAAAATCAGAGGTAACTTAAAATATTTAAAATATTTATATTTATTTATTTATTTATTAAATATTTATAATTATTTATAAAGATTATAAAATATTTATAATATTTATTTTATAATAATTTTTATATTATTTAATATATTCATAATTATTATAAATATTCATATTTAAAATTAACCAGATCCTATGTATAAAATATATTATGCAAATTGCTACGGTAACGTCACTGATTTCCAGCTTGTTCTTTGGTCACTGATGTAAGACTGATGAGGTGTACTTGAATTATACGCTTAACCGATTTACGTTTAAACGTATCGTTTAAGGTATACGTATTTAATACCGACGTATTATACTTATATACGTATATCGGTTAAACGTATAACTGAAATACGTATCGCGCCGGGAGCACTAGTATAAATAAAGCACATACTATTAATCAAGTGAACAGAACAGCCAATAAACAGATATAAGATTATATAAGAGGATATAAAATAGGATGTAAAACAGACAGATATTTGAAAATACGTCATTGCACCTATTGCGATGTTTTTTATAAGGATCTATAAAAAGAAATATTTCGTAAAAACGAAAACTGTTATAAGTGAAAACAATTTGTTCCATTTTTAGGTTTAACGCATTGGTTAAGTTATACGTATTTTATACCGACATATTATACTTATATACTATATCGGTTAAACGTATAACTGAAATAAGTATAACGCCGAAGGCACAGGTACACTGTAAAAAAAAAAATACTGTAAATTTGCCAGAACAAACTCGATCACAGTGAATGTGCTGTATCTTTCTTTGGTTTCCTGACTATATTAACATGGAAAATACAGTAGTTGCGTAAAATTAACAGCACAATGGGCTGGCAATTTGGACGCAAAAACAGGACAGCAAACTGCTGGCGTCCAAATTGCCAGCACATTGTGCTGTTAATTTTACGCAACTACTGTATTTTTCATGTTAATATAGTCAGGAAACAAAAGAAAGATACAGCACATTCACTGTGATCGAGTTTGTGCGCGAGATGAACAGTACTTTGTACTGTAAAAATGTCGTTTTTCTTTTACAGTGTATAAATAAAGCAAATATCATCAATCACGTAAACAGAACAGCCGATAGACATATGTAAGGTGATATAAGAGGATATAAATGTAAAAGAGGATAGATATTTGAAAACACGACGTCGCCCCCAGCGCAACGTTTTCATAAGGATCGATATATAAAATGAAATAAATGTTTCATATAAATGAAAAAATTTATAAATTAAAGCAATTCGTTCCATTTTCTGTGAGATCTGACGTTAATGAAAGGTTAAAACGAAGACCATTTTTATAAAACTACAACAGCAATAAGTTACATAGGCTAAAGTAATATTCCATTTATATTTAAATCGACTAATCTTAGCTTCTTAGAATAAATTGCTTTTGCATCTGCTTCCCTGAATTTTGAATCACTTCCATTTATCAAAATAAAGTGCTTAAACTTTATTATAAACTACACTCAAGCCAGAAACTTTGTGAAAAATACTAACGATATTACATGCATTGTACCCTGAGTACGGCAATTTCGACTTATAAAAATAAATTGTATTTCCATGTGCCTCGTGATCATTTGAATCAACTACATACATCAAAATAAAGCACAAAATTTTATTAGGAACTTCCTTAATCCACAAAACTTAAGTAAAATAAAGTATTATTCACACAAGGTCCAATGATCTCCATTTGAAAGAGATTGTATTGTTTTCAAGGAATTCCCCTTAAATGCATTCGAAAACGCATTATGGGATAATGGGTTTCGAATCACGAGTTCCCATTTGCTGAAGAGAACGACCATAACAATTCACCTTGATTACAGTACTAAGAATATCAGTTTTTATTTTTTTGTCTTAGTTCAAATGTCTCAGAGTAAACATGATTCAAACAAATAGATCTAAGGCAGTTATTTGAAATGTTCTGGAAGTTTGGAGTAATTTAAGAAGGCAATGTTTGAGAAAAATGGGCCTTTTTATAGTAATTGATTGAATTTCCGTTTCATTAGTTGTACTAGGGGATCCCACGCGGGTTTTCCGGATTTTTTCAAACTCTTATAGATATTTTAAATTAAATATATATATAAATATAAATATAAATATAAATATAAAACCATTATAAGCCAATACAAATTATCATCAACAATTGTGAATATAGAAACTATAAATGAAATTTTATCCAAATTAAAAATGATGTATTAACCTTTATATAATTATTAAAATCAGATCATCATAATCAGTGAGACAAGCGATTGAAAATATAGTAAACGTTAGAAAAATGGAAATATTTGTGGAAACAAGGCAGAATCCTCGAACCCAAATTACTTTGAGTTCCAGAAGTAACATGTACGGTTTCATCCTTTCATAAGCCATAACAAGCTAAAAATGCAACATTTGGGCTACCGTACATAATAAATTCAGAAAAATAATTCAAAAATAACATAAGATAAGCAATGAAATGGATTAAAATGGATTAAAAATAGAAGCACATTACCAATTGAAGATCCATTCATGCCATCATTGATACAAAGGTTATAAGAAATGATTTGCACATGTGGTCAAACATATTTAAGTAAAATACTATTAGTAAGTTTGGTTCAATTCTATGGATAAATTCGTACGCTCCCTAATGATAAAATAAGGGGAAATGGCGCAAAAACCGCTATTACAGTGCCCCCTTTTGGGGAAAAATCTCCATTTCCAACAAGGACCTTTTGGCCATAGCCAAAAACATATATATGAAACTTGCTTAAATTTTATGCATAATTATGTACACTTTTTGATTATGCAATAATAGAAATGACACAAAAAACAGTGTCCATTCCGGTAGAATATTTTCAATATATTCAATTAGAATATATGCAATATAGGTTCAATTCTATGCATAACGTCATACACTTTTCTATAATACAAAGAGAACATACACACGCAGGAATAGAGACACATTTTGTAAAAGCATATTTTTCGGAATCTGTGATTCCTAAAATTTGTAAATCCGTCGAAAACCTGAAGTCGAAATTTTTGTTTATTTCAACTCTGTCTTTTTTTACACATAGAAGTAAGTAATAATGTTAAAGTTATCAGTTTTAGCGGTAAATTTATGTTTCATTCGTATAGCTTCCCTCCCGCCAATTATTTAATCTTTACATATAATACTTTAAAATATACAAAGAATATGTATAAAAATTACGGTTATATAATTATGCACTTTTCTTACAAATAAATCAATAAGATACATTACTATGTTTATTTCAAAAACAAATATAACCATTATTACCAAATTAAACATCAATATTTTCGTTGAAGTTTGCAACCATATAACACCCACAAGTGAAGATTTTACATAAATTTGTAATAAAACCTGTATAGTAAACGTTAATTTCCGAATGAAAATAGTTCCAAATTACATATTCCTGCTTAAGTCATAAATTACATATACTTGCAATTTTCCGATTAGAACTTTTCACACTTTCTAAACTGGAAATTTAGGAAAAAATCTATCTGAAATGAAGTTGAAAATACACTAAAAGTATATTTCTTTTGCACCTACTCTGCACGCACCCTACAACTTGAAAAATCGACATGCATCATAGCACTCACCTAAACATATCCATTTCCTAAGGAAAATTCCTCATTTCATTGAATAAAAGGCATTAATCGGAAAATGTAAAAGCTGACACAAGTGACCCGATAAGCCATCCATCCACTGTGGAAATGATTTTGCATAAATTTGCAATAGCATTTCGCCAAAACAAATCCAATTCCTACAGAAAATTTCTCACTTCATTGAATAAAAGACATTAAGGAGAAAATGCATAAACTAACACGAGTGACTAGATAAGCCATCCTTCCACTGTGGAAAAGATTTTACATAAAATTGTAATAAAACCCGCGTGGTAGATGTTAATTTTCGAATGAAAAAAATTCCAAATTACATATTCCTTCACAAGTCATAATTTAGATGAAAATTTCCGCTTACAACTTTTTCACTCTTTCTAAACTGAAAATTTAGGAAGAAATCAATCTGAACTGAAGTTGAAAATACACTGAAAGCATACTTCTTTTCCACCTAGTCTGAAACAGCTTGAAAAATCGACACACAATAGCATTTCACCAAAACAAATCCAATTCTTAACCTTGGAGAACTCGCTAGTGAGAATTTCTCTCACGGTGCCCAATTGCTTTTCTTTTACTTTACATTAACTTAATATCAATTTTTTCTGTTTGGCTTAGTACTTTTATTCACAAAAGAGGTAAAATAATTGAAATAACATTTTGAAATTTTAATTAAAATGAAAAATCGTTTAAATAAGAGTCTTAAAAAAAGTTCGACGGTGAGAGAAAATCTCAGCAGCGAGTTCTCTCGGGTTAAAGAAAATTTCTCACTGCATTGAATAAATGACATTAAGGGGAAATGTAAAAACTAACACGAGTGACCCGATAAGCACACCCATCCAGTGTGGAAATTATTTTACATAAATTTGTAGTAAAACCCACGTGGTTAGTGTTAATTTTCGAAGGAAAAAAAATCAAATTACATATTCCTTCACAAGTCATAATTTGACTATACTTGCAAATTTTCATTTACAACTTTTTCACTCTTTCTAAACTGAAAATTTAAGAAGAAAGCAATATGAAATAAAGATCAAAATACACTGAAAGCACATTTGTTTTTCGCCTACTCCGAACGAACATGAAAATTCGACCCATAATATAGCACTTCGCCGAAACAAATCCAATTCCTCAAGAAAATTTCTCACTTCATTGAAAAAAAGCATTAAGAGGAAAATGTAAAAGCTGACACAAGTGACTCAATAAGAACGATTTTACATAAATTTGTAGTAAAACCCGGTAAGTTTTAATTTTTGAATGAAAAAAGTACGAAATTACATATTCCTTCACAAGTCATAATTTACATGCACTTGCAAATTTCCACTCTTTCTTAACTGCAAATTTAGAAAAAAATTAATCTGAACTGAAGTTGAAAATACACTCAAAGCGCATTTCTTTTCCACCTACTCTGAAACAGCTTGAAAAATCGACACACGATAGCACTTCGCCGAAACAAATCCAATTCCTAAAGTAAATTTCTCACTTCATTGAAAAAAAGCATTAAGGAGGAAATGTAAAAGCTGACACACGTGACTTGATAAGCCATCCATCCACTGTGAAAATGCTTTTACTTAAATTTGTAGTAAAATCAACGTGTTAAGTGTTAATTTTCGAATGAAAAAAATTCCAAATTACATATAACCCATACAAAACATGGATTGCATACCAAAAGACAAGTCATAATTTACATGCATTTGCAAATTTTCACTTACAACTTTTTCACTGTTTCTAAGCTGAAAATCTAGGAAAAATCAATCTGAAATGAAGTTGAAAATACGCTGAAATCACATTTCTTTTCCACCTACTCTGAAACAGTTTGAAAAATCGACACACGATAGCACTTCGCCAAAACAAATCCAATTCCTAAAGTAAATTTCTCACTTCATTGAAAAAAAGCATTATGGGGAAAATGTAAAAGCTGACACACGTGACTCGATAAGCCATCCATCTACTGTGGAAATTATTTTACATAAATCTGTACTAAAACCCACGTGGTAAATGTTAATTTTCGAATGAAAAAATTCCAAATTGCATATAATCCATGCCAAACATGGATTGCATACCAAAAGACAAGTTATAATTTTCATAGATTTGCAGATTTTCACTTACAACTTTTTCTAAACTGAAAATGTAGGAAGAAATCAATCTGAAATCAAGTTGAAAATACGCTGAAAGCACATTTCTTTTCCACCTACTCTGAAACAGCTTGAAAAATGGACACACGATAGCACTTCGCCGAAACAAATCCAATTCCTAAAGAAAATTTCTCACTTCATTGAAGAAATAAAAGCCATTAAGGGGAAAGGAAAAAGCTAACAGCAGGTGACTCGATAAGCCATCCATCCACTGTGGAAAGAAAAAAGAATAGACTTGTCCACAAGTGGCTAGAGGAGTTCCCTTGGGAGTGCAAAAATCTATTGAAGTTTCTGCAATGCATGGTGGAAAACAAAGTTTTTTTTTCCGAATTTAACCAAATTAGTTGAGTTTGAGAATTCGAAGATTTTTTCAATTTTAATTGAGGGGTCCCGGACATATTTTAAAATAATTTTTATTTATTGAGTTAAAATTTTTAAATTTTTTAGTGATGGTTAGCCATATTATTTTTAAACAAAATCACATGACAAAAATTCTCATATATATTTTTTTAATTTAAAATTTATTAAAAAACTGGGGTAATTTAAAATTGTTATAACTCGAAACATTATTAGTAGAATTATTTTTTTTTTCATTTAAATAAGCAGAAATATATAACTTTTAATTTTGATTCATCATTTTTTTAAATATTAATTTAACTAAAAATTAAAAATATTTTTAAAAAAGTAACTTAAAAAAAATCATATATTTCGAAGTAAATATTTTTTTTTCAATTTTTTCGAATCAGAATTTAAGTAAAACAATTGAAAAAGACATGTTCAAGTTTGAATCATTTAGCTTTAACATTTCTTGATTAATAACAATTCTAATACGAGAAATGAGGAAAAAACCCATCATGAAGAAAAACGCATTTTCACAAGAATTCGTTTCCATGACAGCCTTTTCTTGAAAGCTAGATTTTGAAAACAAAGCAAAATGAGAAAAAAATGATATTTCCTATTCCAATTAAGGTAGAAACATGATTTAAACGTCATTTTAATAAGGAAAAAAACAGAGAAATTTTTAATGCAATACATTTTTTTAAAAAATTTGAAGATTTTTGTGTCTCGGAACCCCTTAAATTTAGTTTTTAAATGTTCAAATAATCTGTTTTTCTTAAAAGTGGATGCTAAATCTTTCTTTTAACTGTGGTTAATTTTGGTTAAAAACGAGCTGAATCACATGATCACTAATGAAGTTACCATACGATTTCTACATTTTATCATAAGAGTGTCTGTATTTTAATTTTTCCCCGAAAAAGATATGCTTGAGAATCCACCTGTTTTTCGAATTTTACTTAGAATATTTTTGTAATTTTACTTAAAAAAAATTAAATAAATAAAGATATATACATATATACATATATACATATATATATATATATATATATATATATATATTCGTTTCACTGTGACTTTCTTACCTTTTTTCAAAAAGAAAATTTTAAATAACTGAATCTTTTTAATACTTGAAATTTTAGTCAGCTCAGATAAACCTATTACATGTATTAGTTTTCTAGTGTTTTTCTTGAAAAAATAAGAAATCTTGAATAGCATCTTTCTGAAGAACTGCGATCGTAACTCTTATTACGTGTAAAATGAAACCTAAAACTATACATTGTACACCTGCTCTGAATATTATAAGAACATTTAAAGTACATTGTTGCTGTGAAAATATTTTGTTAATATATATATAATGAATTGGATCTCCTTGTAATATATGATAATAAGAGTTGTAAATTTTCGAAGCCTTCTAATTAAATTAGTCTGTTTTTTACAATTTGACGTTTATAGCTTTTATACTGCTGCTGAGCATTACATTACACAAATATATCATTAAAATTTGTTATCTAGGCTTTAAAAGCCGATGGTACATAGAATCACTGTACTGGTACATTGTCCCTGTAATTATGTATGTCCAAACCATCCATGTCTTCAAGGGTTAATATCTCGGCTAATTACCGACGATTTTTTTCAAAAATTATTAGCAACAATGCTTTTATACTTCTTCTATGCTAAGTACCTCCAGCGCTCCTCAATATATTTGATGAATGCCCGCAAATCGAAATTTGTGTATAATGGAAAAATGCGATTTTCTCAAAAGCTATGTGACGTAGGGTAATCGCTATACTTTTCCTGCAAGGCTTAAATTAACGTTTACTACCGCTAATTTTTTTCATAATTTTAGTTTCAGTAGATTCGGAAATAGACGAAGGGGAACATATTTTTGCACTACATTTTCGACGATATCTCTGAAAATATGTTACCTAAAATTAAAAGAAATGTATTTTTAAGTTCAGCATTACGAAAGCTTTCACACGATATACAAAGGAAAGATTTTTTTAAAAGTAACTTAATTACCCCCCCCCCCCTTTACATTTTTCCTAAATGTATTTGTGAATGTTTAATAATCTGTAAATATGCGGGTTAATAGACTTTATTACTTCCCTTTATTTGAAATTTCCACGTTTCATAGTTTACGAGTAAAATGGCTGTGACAGATAGACACAGGAGTGATCTTATAATGGTTCCATTTTTATTTTTTAAGTACTGAAACCTAAAAAGCATCAATTCCATGTAATAAAAACAATGTCTTGTGAAACGCTGAAACATGAGATGTAAAACAACTGGCAAAGAATATTTTAGCCAAGGTCCAATGAGAAGAAAACGTACAATCAAGGAACTTTCTCCACGAAAACAAAAGAAAACACAATAGCTTAAATAGTAAATAGCCATTTTGCATGCAAGTGAGTTGCTTCTCATTTATGTGAGTTGCTTCTCATTTATATTGCCGGAGAAGGAAAGGTTTCCAGAAAAACTTTCTGAAGCTTAGGTATCATACATTACAAAAACTGTTTCCTGTTCTCACTTACTTCTACAACGTTCTTTATTTTGAGAAAGTCATTTTAAAAGAACAATGTATTCGAAAAAAAAATCGAAGTTTTACATTTTTAAATTTTCAGCAGAAATAATGTATAAGAAGAATTAAAATAAATTCATATATTTCTGCTATTTAAATTCTTGCACTTTCAGATGTTAAATAAGCTGCTAATATTAGTTTTAGTATGTAAAAATATTTCGGGAATTTGTAAAAAACAATAATTTTTTTAATTTACTCTTTATTTTAGGAAAACCATTTGAAAGCATATTGTGTTCGAAAAAAAGAGTGTTATGAATTTAAAATTCATAGAAGTAATTTATAAAAATAATAATTTTAACGCTGTAAATTTCCAAGTGGGTGAAAAAAGTTCAGGCCAGGATTCGAACCAGGAAGTTCTTGGCGGAATCTGCTAATGCTCTATGAACTGAGCCATTTCAGACTAATCTAGAGAACTAATTCACCAAACTAATTTTTAACGATCACAGCATCTGGTCTAATATTTGAATCAGCTGGACAGAATAAATAGGTCCTTTTTGGAATTGCAGTAAACTCTGCACGCATAATTATATTAGATTAATTTTTAACACAAAACAGTGGGAAAGTTACAAGCGGCTGAAAAAATTCGAGGCCATGATTCGACAATTCACAACTGTTATGGTTTATAAAATAAATGATGTGAACTTTAAAAAGATCCCCAATCTTACTTAAAAGACGGCTAATGTAATGAAAAAGATGTTACAAGTTTAAAATATACATTTTATTAAAAACTTCTTAGTATTTTCAAGCCTTCCAGATTCATCATCAGAGAATATCTTAATAACTAAATGTTGTTTATTTATGCAAATACGCCACTTTGTTTTGAAAATGAAAGAGCCAATAATTACTAGAGTTGAAAGTAGAAGTACTGTAAAGTAGTAGAACCTGAGCAAAGTGACGAATTAAAATTTAAAGTTCAGAAGTTAAATATTTTCTTCTACCCATGGAAAGTGACGTATGAGAAACAAAGTGATGCCATAAAATAAATGGAACTGCAATTAGTAATAATAATATATATTTCCTCTAATTAAATTCAATCCAAGCAATTGCTACTGCTACTTCTACTTTCAACTCTAGTAATTATTGGCTCTCTCATTTTCAAAACAAAGTGACGAATTTGTATAAATAAACAACATTTAGTGATTAAGATATTCTCTGATGATGAGCCTGGAAGGCTTGAAAGTACTAAGGGGTTTTAAATAAAATGTATATTTTAAACTTGTAACATCTTTTTCATTACATTAGTCGCCCTTTAAGTAAGATTGTAGACTTTTTTAATGTTCACATTATTTATTTTATGTTGAATTAAGATGAAAAATTGCGTTTCGTCTTATGATATTATTAGTTATGGTTTATGTTTACCAGTTTAATAATTGTGTTAAAAATTAATCTAATATAATTACGCATGCAGAATTTATTGCAGTTCCAAAAATAAGCTTTGATTTATTTTGTTGAGCTGATTCAGATATTAGACCAGATCCTGCGATCGTTAAAGGTTATTTGGTTAAATTAGTAATCCATATTCGTCCGCGATGGCTCAGTTGGTAGAGCATTCGCGGCTTCAGCGAAGACATTCCTGGATCGAATCCTGTCCGGGACTTTTTTCACACACTTGGAAAATTTACAACTGTTAGGATTTATTTACCAATTAAATAATTGTGATAAAAAATAAATGATAATATTTATTATTAAAACGTAATATATATTCTTATACTTTTTCTCCCTCCATCGTATTTTTAATTTAACTAGGATACATTTAACGCATAATTTGATTCAGCATTTTAAATAAAATATCGCAAATATATATTAATATTTCATATATGCCACTTGTTCAAATTTTGATATACTGGAAAACTTAAAACTTCTCGCTTCTACTGATAAGCCGAACAAAATAATTCCAGTGATGAATGTGTTGTTTCATCGGTCAATTTTTCTTCTTCCCTCTCACATGATGTATCCTGTGAGAATCCACATACTTATTGGCATTGATTTAGTCTCCCTTCCTTCCCCACTTCAATGTTATTGTTATAGCTCCCGTGTTTTTATATGTTTTTTCCGTTACTTTAAATATATATATATATATATATATATATATAATACAAATTTAACAGACATGTCATCCAGCTACGCGCTTAAACACAGAATCAATAAAAACAAGTGTTGCTATAAACACAGAACTTTCGCGATTAACGTTTGGAATGTGGCTAATCAAAAAATGCTTTTTGGTAACTTGGTGGACAATATAAGAAAATATACTAAATGTAAAAAATATATTGGGCATTTCTATTACAAAGGATTCCATACTGGGCAACTTTAAATCGGGTAGTCCGCGGTTGGATTCCTTGTAATCAAAAAATTGTAGTGTATAGATGTCGTGGGGTGTGTGAGCGGTTGAAAAGAAAATCACAAATAAATGCACAAACAATGTATTATAATACATACAATATCCATAATTCGCGTATTACTGAGATATTAATTAAAATTAAGTGTACTAACAGGGTTTTAATCCGATTGTGCGGTCGAGTAAAGTAAGCAGCGCTGCAAGCGCTGTTACGTGTGTTCAGTCCAAAAGTCTCAAGTGTGTCTGATGATCAGCTGGTGCAGCTGCACTGAAAGTTAAAGTTTCAAGGAGGAAGTAGCCATGGGTTTTTGTTAGTATTAATAAACAAATGAAAGAGATTTTTAATAAAAACCCGATTGCATTTTTTTACTGCAATAAGTAGAGTTTATTATTAAAACAAAACATATATTACTTTGCATTTTCCTCTATTCATCGGATTTTTATTATACCTAAGATGCATGTAACGCAAAATTTGATTTGACATTTTAAACAAAATATCGCAAATATATATTAATATTTCCAGTATGCCACTTGTTCAAATTTTCATACACTACAAACCTTAAAATTTTTCGCTTCTACTGTTACGCCGCACAAAAGTGATTCCAATGATGAATGTGTTGTTTCATCGGTCAATTTTTCTTCTTCCCTCTCCCATGATATATCCTGTGAGAACCCACCTACTTATTGGCATTGATTTAGTCTCCCTTACTTCCCCACTTCTGTGTTATTGTTATAAGCTCCCGTGTTTTTATATGTGTTTTATTTTTCAGTTATTTTTTACAATAATCTTCGGAGTCAATTTCGTTGTTATTTTTTCTTCCCCACCCCCCTGATTGATGGCTTTTTAGAATGTAGGTTTTTCAGATTATCTGCAATATATTTTTGATTTTTTTTTAAATCCCAGCGGCGAAGGATCATCTGGCTTATAGATCATTTTAATGTAAGATAAAATATTTTTTATGCCAATTTTAGATAGATTCCATTAGTTTTCATGCAATTTGTTTGTATTAGTATTTTCTTGAGTTTTTCAAATGCAATCTTTTTTTTTTTTTTTTTTTTTTTTTTATGTAATCTAAAATCAAGACAAAGTATAATTTACGATTGAAAACATTGACTTTATTTCTGTGTAATATAATAAAAATAATCTTGTTTTTATTAATTAAATTCCTATAACAAGTAAAAAGAAGGATACTTTTTTTTTTAACTTTGTTCTATTTCCGTTTTTCTAGAAAAAAGAAAAAGAAATAAGTTTTCATGAAATTTGTTTGTATTAATATTTTCTTGAGTTTTTCAAATAAAATATTTTTGGGGTAACCAGAAATCAAGAAAATTTGTATTTTATGATTGAAAATATCGATTTATTTTTCTGTGAGATATCATAAAAATATACTTATTTTCATTAATTAAATTCATATAAAAAGAGAGAAAAGGATAAAAATTAAAAAAAAAAAAAGTTTCCATACGTTTTTTTTTTTATTAGTATTTTCTTCAGTTTTTCAAGATGTGATCTTTTACATGCAATCAGAAATTTAAAAAAAAGGTGTACTTATGATTGAAATATTGATTTTTTCTGTTCTATGCAAAAAGAAGAAGAAATAGAAACCAATGAATTTAAAAAATAATGTGTTTTTAATGATAAACATTATTAATAAAAATAAATAAAGCATTTTTCCTATTAGATATAGAAGTAGAAATTGCTATATTTTCTTTTGTAGTTGATTAGATAAATAATTATGTGTGTTGCGTTTATCGTTGCTTCCATTGCCTTAATTATAACCGTTTTTATTTAGCGCCTCGTGCACACGATACTTTTTATTGACGGATGAATTTGTTAGATTTTTATGAACTTAAATGTAGCTATGAAATATATTTTATGTAATATTTATGGAAAAGAAATTATGTTACACGAAATGTTATGTATTTGTTTTTGTGATAGTTTAAATATATGCTTTAAGTGTCTGCATTTTGTTCCTGCAATTACTGCTTAAACAGTATGAACAATTATTCCAAGGATATTTAAGTTACTCTTTTATCTCTAAATAAGATGGCCGCAGGTAAGCCTAATCAATTCGTATGAATAAATAGTTATATGATATTTTAGCTCCAAAATGAATATTAATATTTAAATATCAGTATAATAATATTACAAGATAAAACTTTTATAGCAAAGGACAGATTCAATAATATGTATCATATTTACAGTGATGCAGCAATATTCTATGAAGTACTGATATGTAAATGTATATTATCAACATCAAATGAATATTTTCAACCATTACAGAGTTCGGTGATTTTTTTCAGAATATAAGTTTATCAGATTAGCTGCAACTTTTTTCTACCATATGGTGGCACACGATCTTTCTGTCTTAGATATAAGCCGATGGCATTAACTAAGTGCATGGTTTTATTTGGTACTTATTACGTAAATATACATAGTCAACATCGAATAAACAATGATAGGCATTTTAGTGAGTTTGAAATTTATATCTTCTTTTATTTCATCTCTCTTATATATACATAAAGAGAGAGAGAGGGGGGGGGGGGTACAGCATATTTATCTAAATAATGCCAGGTCTGTAGAAAGCCCATATATATATATATACAGTGTGTCCATGTATAACCTGACCGGCTTTTATTTCCACAACCGTTGGTCCTAGATGCATACTTAAAGTTACAAAAATGGTTTAAATAACAAAGAATTATTTTTAAAGCGATTTGGTTCAAGAATAACATTTATTAAAAAATTACGAAATTTAAATTTGTATACGGTCCCCCGGTCCTATAAGTAATATTTAGTAAAAGTTTACTGTGACACTAACAAGTAAGACAAAAAAAGTCCCATTCATCTAACATTAAAATTCACAGAGTTATGAAACTTTGGAATGCATGACTTATACCGCTTTTTTGCATCTCAAAACAGATGATGGCCATGCTTTCAGGGCTCATATATAAAGTACTTAATCTTATTTCAAGGTATATGCGCTTTGAAAGATATCTTACAACTATTACGATTGATAAATAAAGACACATTCTTTCTTAATGGTACACAAAACATGAAATTTAATAAGCTAAAAGTAAAATTCTACCTTTGAGCTGTTTCTACAGCCGTCATCAGGAAAAATATGATGGTTAAATCGCTAAAAAGCTGAGAGATGAAGGTTTCCTGTGTGAGAGATAATTTGTCGAGCACTGACTAAATATATGAAAACAAAAACGTAGTGGTGCCATCCAGTTGTATTTTAACATACGTTTTATTTTGTAAGGATTTGAGGCTATCATTTTTTTTTTAACAAAAATGTTATTTTTATAAGGTTTTATTCAACTTGCAACGATCGTCTTTTCAGTTAAAAATTTGTACTCGAACTTTAACACACTTTCAAATGTCCGATCGAAGTTAAATTTTACATACTTACTTAAATCCGATGACAATGTAATATTACTATGATTTTAGACGCTTTCTATCTTATACATTTTTATATTATAGGATAATACACACAAAAAAAAATCGGATAGACTGCCGTCAAGAAGTTTAAGAAAGAGTTTTAGATTAGATAACATAAACGTGTGATGGTTGTGTTTTTTAACTTTTATAATTATGTTTTATGCATTTTTTAACGTTGAATAAAAGAATTGCCTTCACTTTTAACCATCATGTCAGGATTTTTCTCAAATCGTAAATTTCAAGGTTAAAAAATAGCGAAAAATCTGTTACTATAAAATAGAAGTAAGACTTTGTTATTCAGTTTAATTTTATTTAATTCAATAATTTATTCAATTTTTTGGCTTATACTGATTTTCTTACAGCTAATGAGTTCAGGGGTCCGATGAGGTTGGGAGGGGAGGGGGGATCAATGTTAAATTTCAGCTTATTATCTTGGAAATTTGCGATTTGAGAAAAATCCTGACGTGATGGTTTAAAATGGAGGCCATTTCTTTCTTTGGGATTATTTAAAAAGCAAGATTTACGAAGTAGAATCAGGAAGCCGAGTAAATTTGCAGAATCGCATTTTATCCTCCATCAGATGTGTCACGCCTGTAATGCTAAAAAATGTTCAAGACTAATTTCTGTCACGTGTCCGTCTATGTATTGTAGTCCAAGGAAGACACTTGGAACACATGTAGTGAGAAAGTATAAAAGACGATATTTATCCGTATTGTTTATTTCTATTTATTTTTATTTGAGTTTATCTGAGAGAAAGCGCTACTTACTATGTTATTATTTCATATTACTTTATTAAATTTGTATGAGTTTATACACTGTGATTTTATGTATTATACAAAATGTACATTTTTATTTTCAAAACCATTGATTAGACAAATATTATACTGTTTTTTGACTTGAAAAACAACCCTTTTGTCATGATCATATCTAACTCTAAAACCTACTTGTCTTTCTGATGGGGGATGTATTAGCATCTCCATTTGTATACGGCCCCCATACTATGCATGATAACTTTGAACTCAAATTTCTCAGTGAATATTGGTCGTATAGATACGGAACTTTTTGTATTTGCAATACTTTTGAATAGACAAAACGTCCCTAAATATAAGTATAGAGACCTGGGAGCTGTATAAAAATTTTGATTCTGTAATTCTTCACTAAACTGTTTTTTCGCTTCAAACCCTTTTTTTTTTATCTTAACTCTGCACCTAATTTTGAACACTTTTTTAGTTGGAAGTATGTATCTAGGACCAACGGTAGTAAAAATAAAGGTCAGTCAGGTTATACGTGGACACCCTGTATATATATTTACATTGCATATATAAAAATTAATATCATATCATATCATAAATCCTCCTGAAAATATACCCATCTTCGAATCCTCATTACTTATCATGATTGAAAAATAATAAAAAGAACATTTAAAAATCAATATAAGTAAAATACTTAAAAATATAATAAAAATAAGAATAATTTTTACTAGAGTAAGAAGAAAATTTGAGATTAATAAAAGAAAAGTACTTTAAAAATAAAAATCGTAATCAAGCGCTTTCTTTCCGGAAACAAATCTTACAACTTCTTATACTTAAATATAACGCAAATAATGCCGAAGAAACATTCTAAATAATACACATTTTTTGATAAAAAAAACTATTTTTATGGTAGAAAAATATTGTGAAGATCTAAAATCACCTTTTCAAATATGAATATCGTATAGTACAAGTCTCTCTTAAAACATACTCATTTCCAAAACAAATCTTATTAGTTATTTTGCTTGAAAAATAACGTAAATAACATTGCAGAAACGTTCTAAGTAAAGTACCGAATGGAACTTAAAATATTTTCTTTGGTTATTGGATAGAGAGAAAAACTTTAGTGGTGCGGAAAACTCTAACACCACTCTTCTCGATAAGCCTCGGAGCGGAAGAAGAGAGGGGTGGGAAATAATACCCGCAAGTGGCTTTCAAAATGAAAAAAAATCATAGTAAAACAACTAACAAGGAAAACTTCTGAAAAAAAAAGATATATGCTTAGCAACTTAAGGAAGAGGATGAAAGCTCGTTAAGTAATGAAAAACTGTCATTTTCAGCAATTCTTATAACACAGCAAAATTTTGCAATTTATTTTTTATATTTATAATTTTTTTTTTTTTTTTTTTACTTTTCTCAGGTAGTCTTTTTTTTTTAGCTAGCGTAATCCGATCGATTTACTTCTAATTGTAATCAGTTATTGAGCACATTAAGGCTGTTTTTCATATAAATATGATTTTTAATATTATTAGTGGGTATAATAAAAATGCATTAATGTAAAAAATACATTACTGTTATAAAAAGAAAGAGAAAAAGAAGAAAAAAGAAGAAGAAATTGAAAAAAAAGAATAAAACCGTAGATCCGTGTAGGGTTTTCTCACCACAATCTTTGAGATTATTTGTTGATACGTTTTTCCATTAACTGCATTTTTTAAAAATCAAACAGCGCATTTTAACGATATATAAGTTTACTACATCAAAAGTCGCTTTTAGAACGTTTAAAAAAATACCTAATTCATCGCTGTGCCTATATAGTATGTGCAAAGAAGAAAGAAAGTTTAAATTAAAATATATATATATGACGGTTTACACCTATATTCTTTAACACGAGAATTCCGGATTTACCCCCTAGTACAAATAAGATATATATATATATATATATATATATATATATATATATATACACTATAAATTAATGCCAGTTTTCTAGAAATGTATATATTAAAGATATCTATTTTCGATTCCTTTTTATTAATCATGCTTGAAAAATATTATAAATCACATTTAAAATACATTCGAAGTAATATAGTTTTTCAAAAATAAAAATTCCTTTTACTAGAGTAAGACCAAAATTTGAGATTAAAAAAAAAAAAAGGACAGCTTTAAATATCCAAATCGTAAGCAAGCTGCTTCTTTCAGGAAACAAATCTTACAAGGTATTATACTTAAATATAACTCAAATAATACCAAATAAATACTCTAAGTAAGACACATTTTTTTGATAAAAACTATTTTCATGGTAGCTAAATATTGTAATGATGTAAAATCAAATTTTCAAAAATGAATATCATATTGTGTAAGCCTACTTAAAACGTACTCAATCCCAGAACAAATCTTATTAGCTATTATGTTTAAAAAATGACGTAAATAACATTGAATAAACGTTGTAAATAAAGTACCGAATTTGTCTTAAAATATTTTCTTTCGTTATTGGAGTGAGATAAAAACATTAGTGGTGCGGAAAACTCTAACACCACTCTTCTCGATAAGCCTCGAAGAGAAGAACAGAGGGGGTAGGGGAAATAATGCCAGCAAATGCTTTCAAAATGAAAAAAGATCGTAGTAAAACAACTACCAAGGAAAACTTAAAAAAAAAAAAAAAAAAAGATACATGCTTAGAAACTTAAGGAAGAGAATGAAAGCTCGTTAAGTAATGAAAAACTATCATTCTCAATCATTCTTATAACACATTAAATTTTCACAACTTATTTTTCATATTTATAATATTTTCTTAATTTGAATATTTCTCACGTAGTAGTTCTCACGTTTTTAACTACCGTCATTGGATCGATGTACTTCAGATTGTGCATATCTAATCAGTCGTGATGATATTATATAATTTACACAATAAATTAAAAACTTTACTTAAAGACGTATACTACATAAAAACACTTTTAAAACATTAAATAAAAATTTTAGAAGTTTAAAAGACCAACAAGTTTCGATCAACCTGTGGTCTTCATCAGGGTCATATTCCAGTAAATGAGAGAAAGAAACTAATAAGTCCGTAAAAGTAAGAAAATAAACATATTTTGTTGAGCACGTCTGGAAACAGCATTATTCCAAAATATCTCTATAACTGCACGCAACCATCCAAGCATAGAAAAGAAAAAAACTTGGAAAAAACTAGATTATAAATGACGTCAAACTTCTTCAACTTTGAGTTACATTCGCTTCAGATAGTCCAACCACAAGTAAATTAATACCTGCGACTGGCTATCAAAATGAAAATATTCGTAGTAAAACAACTAACAATGAAAACGAAATATATGCTTAGCAACTTAAGGAAGGGCATAGAAGCTCGTTAAGTAATGAAAAACTGCCATTTTCAGCAATTATTATAACACAGGAGAATTTTGCCATTTATTTTGTAAATTTATAATTTTTTCTTAATTTGACGTTGTTTCACATAGTCATGTTTTTAACCGCCGTAATCCGATCGATTTACTTCAAAATGTAATCAGTCGTGATGGCATTATATGATTCCGACAACAGTGGTTGTTGAAATTTTATGACACCAAATTTTGTGCAACTATAATGCCATACCAATAAGTATAAATGAACATTTTTTCATCTGAGAAATACTGGATTCATGTTATATAATATTTATAAAGAGAAAAATGAGATCTATACTAAATAAATTAAGGAAGTAAAATAAAGATTATTTATAAAAAGCTCGTTAAATAATAAAAAATTTAATTTTCAGCAATTCTTGTAAGATAGAAAAAAATTGGAATTTATCTTTTATTAAAATTATTTTTTCTTAACTTGTGATTTATTTCAGAATGCGCATATTTAATCAGTCTTGATGACATTACATAGTTCAGTAAATAACGATTGTTAAAATTTTATGACGCCTGTTTTTGTGATCCTCTAATAGAATAAACGAACATTTTCTTAATCAATGACATATTGGTTTCATGTTACTTAATATTTATAAACAGAAAAATAAGATTTATGCTTATCAAATTAAGAAAAAGGAATAAAAGCTCGTTAAGTAATGGAAAACTGTCATTTTTCAGCAATACTTATAACACAGAAAAATTTTGCAATGTATTTTTTATATTTATATTTTTTTTTCTTAATTTGACATTTCTTATGTAGTCATGTTTTTAACACTTTCCAACAAAGTTGAAAAGGTTTTATGAATTCGGTTCGTCTGTCCGTCTGTCCACGTTCTAACTCCCGTAAATATACTCGGATTTTCATGCAATTGATAAAGACTATTTAGGGTCACCAAAGCATGGTTGGTATAGTATATGAAGTAAATAGAATTAATAGTTCATTTACAGGGGCACTCAAAAGTATTCCATTAAATTACGGTATATGGGGAAAAATAGTTTTCAGAGTATTTTAATGACATTACGCTCTATTTCAAATGTATTGAAACTGTTATAAATCACTAAATTACACTACGATTACGTTAGAGCAGTGGATTCATAGCATTTTTTATTCATTTACAGGGAACCACAAAAGAAATATTTTACAGTACTGCCTTTGAGTAATAATTGCTGGAGTGTACGTTTAAAACTCGATATGCGCTTTTAAATTTAATTAATTTTTTGCATGTTACTCGTTATAAATAAATTCTATATCTCATATACAGGGCTGCACAAAGGTATTTACGTACCATTATGCCCTTTTTTATTCATTTACAGGGACACACAAAAGAAATCGGTTACAATACCGTCTTTGAGTAATAATTGCTGGAGTGTACATTCTAAAATTCAGTATGAACTTTTAAATTTAACTAATTTTTTGCATGTTACTCGTTATATAAATTCTATACGTCATATACTGGGCTGCACAAAAGTATTCACGCACCATTCTCCTTATTAGAGGAAATTGCTGAATGGGAATTTTCAACTGAGTTATATGCATTTCTTAAGTGAACTAAATTTTGGCATGCTTGTAGTTCATAGATACAAACCTATATATCATATACAGCGCTGCTCAAAGAATTCGGATAATTTTTCGATAGCTGATGGGAACAGATGAAATTGGGTTTCCAAATATGTTATGCGTTTCCATGTGGTTGAATTAGACATAATACTTTAACTTATTAAACGGTGCATTTTTTATTAAATTATTCTGAATGTGTTGGAAAGTGTTAAATAATCTATGATGGACGCATGATTTTTCTTGTTTTTAACTATCGTAATCTGATCGATTTACTTCAGAATGTAATCAGTCGTGATTGCATTATATAATTCCCTGAATAGTGGTTGTTAAAATTTTATGAAACCAACTTTTGTGAGCCTATAATAGTATAAATTATTATTATTATTACAGTAAACTCTGTTTAAGACGGAATTGATCGGGACTGAGAAAATTTTCCGTGGTAGACAATATTCCGGCTTATGCAAAATAGCTCCCCCCCCCCCCCAAAAAAAAAAAAAAAAAAAAAAAAAAATCCCTCGAAGATGACGGTCTTTCATTGATTCTCCCGACTAGAAAATCGGTTGAAAACTGAAATTCTGAAAGATCCTTTGTCTTTTTAAAGATAAATGAGAAACGTTATTCAATTTCTTAGTACTGCTGTAATGCATTCATATTGGAAGTTCATACATACACACACACACACACACAAAAAAAAAAAAACTTCGAGAATGAGAAAGAACGCTATAATTTTGAATTTGAGTACAATCTTAAAGTATAATATATTGTACTTTCGAAAATATGTATTTTGATAACTGTTCATTTTACTAGAAATATTAACTTTTAGATGCAATTTTGCATATGAAAAAATGGCATAAGCATAAATTCCTTAAAATTTAAAGTTTCTGCTCTTTTGAATTAACTTTTTTAAAAGGTTATGGAATTTTAACTAACATGCTCGACATTGAGTTATTTGACTTATCAGTTTTAAAGTTTAATAAACAAAACGCCTTTCATTTTTAAATTATCCTTTTCCGCCTTATGCAAAATTTTGGTTTCGGTGGGACCTTAAAATCCTTTCCGTTTCCACGTTAGACAGATTCCGCCTTATGCAGCATGAATTAATGTAATTTTCTAAGGGTTCGCCGGGACTTTAAAAATTTTCCGCGGTAGACAGATTTCCGGCTTACACAGAGTCCGCCTTAGACAGAATTTAC
The DNA here is from genome assembly GCA_963932465.1 of Maratus speciosus. NCBI lineage: Eukaryota > Metazoa > Arthropoda > Arachnida > Araneae > Salticidae > Maratus > Maratus speciosus. The sequence continues at coordinate 403,553,645 of OZ010798.1, read as the reverse complement.
TGTATTTTAAATACCTGAAATACTGGGTTCATGCTATTTAGTATTTATAAATAGAAAAATAAGATCTATACTAAATAAATTAAGGAAGTAAAATAAAGAATATTGATGAAATCTGAAGTAATGAAAACCGTCATTTTCACCAATTCTTGTAAGACAGGCGAATTTTTGCAATTTATTTTTATTTAAATATTTTTTTCTTATCTTAACATTTCTCATGTAGTCATACTTTTTTTTTTTTTTTACTAACGTCATTGGATTGATTTATCTCAGAATGCGCATATTTAATCAGTCTTGATGACATTACTTAATTCAACGGATAACGATTGTTAAAAAGTTATTACACCTTTTGAGATTTTCTAGTAGCATAAATGGAAATTTTCTTTATCGGTGGAATAATGGATTCAAGTTATTTAATATTTATAAACATAAAAATAAGATATATAGAAAATATACTACTACATAGAATAGGACTAGCACAATGTCGCAATTTCATAAATATCACTAAATTATTGCAATCTGAGGGCAAAAACTTATTGATACATCCTCGTAGTATAAACGAACAGTTACTTAATTAATGGATTACTGGTTACATGTTACATTATACTTATAAATATAAAAATAAGATCTATGTGCAGTAAGTTAAGGAGAATGAAAGAAATCTCGTTATGTCAAACTGACGTTGCATCAAATCTTATGACAGAGAAATTTTTTTAAATCTAATTTCAATTATAGGTACTTTAAAATGGTGGCAATTTTTAATGTGGCGTTAATTCTTAACATGGTTTTACTCACGTAATGGCGTATCTTGCACCTTTAAAAAAAAAAAAAAAAAAAAAAAACTACGCTTATCGGATGAGATTGTGCATACATTATCAGTCTGGATGACATAACACTCGCGGCATTACATTGATAACATATATTTATAGCATGGCATTGCTGGAAAAGTATTGATAAACGTTTATGACACAAAGTTTTATGTCATTTTGTCATTATGTCATTTGTTTTATGTCAAAATTTTCATCCTATACTAGTAAATAAAGTATACATTTGCAAATAGCTTTTCTAAATCGGATTTTCTAATTTTTATAAACCGTCAAAATATTGGAATCATGTTACGTTTAAAAAAATCTATGAAAAACTTAAAGAATATAACAGAAAGCTCATTTAAGTAATGAAAAACTAAAATTTCCGGCAGGTTTTAAGACAACAGAATTTTGTAATCATCTTTTTATTTTAAATATTTTTTCTAATTTTTTTTCTCAAATAATCATTGCCCTATATCTGTTCTTAAACCACAATCGTCTGATCTATTTCGTTCTAAAACTCAGCCAGACATGAAGACATCCCATATTTGCGCGCATAATAACAAGAAAAGTGAATGAAATCGAATTTTATATAACTATGTCTCATCCTGTCTTAGTACTTAACGTATATTTTTGCAAAATTTTCTACATCTGAGAAATGCCGGCATCAGGTTTTTTATATTTAGAAATCAATCTATCCTGAGAAACTTAAGGAACATATTCTTAAATTAAAAAAAGAAAACTGCAATTTTCAGCAGTTTTTTATGTCGCAGAAGAATTTTGTTATCTACTTTTTTATTATACATATTTTTTCTTACTTTGTTTCTCTCACGTAGTCACGTTTTGCAACTTTTTTTTTAACTGCACTCCTTGTATTGATTTACTTCAAAATTTGTATTACTTTATCAGTCTTGGTGACATTACGAAGTTGCATTTATAAAAGTTAATGATACCGATAGTTTATGCCAGTTTATGTCATACTGCATTAACATACAAACATATATTTTTACAAATCTACGAAATGTTATCACGTTGTTTTATATTTAGAAAAAAATATTTGTGCTTATCAACTTAAAGTAAAGGAATAAAAGTATTTCAAGTAGTAACAAAATCGTATTTTTAACAATTTGCATGATACAGGAAAATTTTCTATTCTAGTTTCTATATTAAATATTTTTCTTGCTTTTTTTTTCTATCACGTAATCACCTTCTGCAACTGTTTTTTACCTACTTTCATTCTATCGATTTACTTCCAAAATTTGCATATTAATCAATCTTGATGACATTACGGCGTCACGTGGACAATGGTCGATAAAAGTTAATGGTACGAATAGTTTACGCCAGTTTATGTCAAACTGTATTAACATACAACACATATTTTTGCAAAATTTTCTAAATCGGCGAAATGCTCGGCTCATGTTATTTTAGATTTAGTAAAACGATTTGTGCTTATTGACTGAAAGTAAAGGAATAGAAACTCTTCAATGTATAAGAAAATGGGATTTTCAACAATCCTTATGACAATATACTTCGACTTGACTTATACTTCATAATCTAATTTTTATTTAAAATATTTTTTTTCTTAATTAGACTGTTCTCACGTTTTTCAACATTTTCTTTTTAACTTTTATTATTGGATCGATTTACTTCAAAATTTAGATATTAAATCAGTTTGATTACATTACGAAGTTGCGTGGATAACGATCGGCGAAAGTTTGCGATACGAACTTTTTTATGCCAATTTATGTCATACTATACTAATATGCAACAGCGAAACAGCGAAATGCTGGACTGTTACTTCTTTATATTTTCCAAAAAAAAAAAAAAATAATAATAATAGTATTAATTGCGCTTATCATCTTAAGGTAAAGGAATAAATTATCTCCAAATAATAACAAAATGGGATTTTGAACTGTTCGTATAACGCAAAAGAATTTTGTAATCTAATTTTTATTTTAAGCATTTTTTTTCTTAATTAGGCCTTTCTCACGTTCTCATGTCTTTCAACAGTTTCTTTAAACTTATCTCATCAGATCAATTTACTTCAGAATGACTTAATCAGGTATTACAGTGTTACGTGTATAAAGGCCGAAAAAGTTTACGATACCGATTTTTATTTCCAATATGTCACGTCCTATAATATCATAGAAGATAATTTTTTGCAACATTTTCTAATTCGGTAAAATTATGTTATTTTATATTTTGATTAAAAAAAAAAAAGTATTTATTTAACAAAATAAGGATGAGGAAAAAAAAAACCGTGTTAAATAATAAAAAACTGTCATTTCAGCAATTCTTATGCCAAAGAACAATTTCGTAATCTAGATTTTAAATATTTTTTCTTAGTTTATTTTTTCGCATTTACTGAGTTCTTGCATTTTCTTTTAACTATCCTCATACGGTCGATTTATTTTGGAATATGCATATTTGATTACCCTTGTTGGTATTACATATAACCGCCCATATAATTAGCCGATAAAACTTACGACGCCAGTTTTTATTCCTGTTTGCTTGATATCATATCAGTAATCAACTAATATTTTCGTAACAGTCTTAATCAGTGGAATTTTGTGTTCACGTTATAATACATCTAGGAGAAATATACTCAGGTTTAGAGTTGTAAGAAAGAAGAATTGTGCGAGACTTTTCGGGTACGCCACTTAAATAATTAGCCAAGCCATGACATGAATATAGTTAATAGTGACAAAGGTTTATTTACAATCAGTAACGGTGCAGTGGAGCAGGGCTGCAAAGTTAACGAAGATTAATTTAACACTCAAGTAATAAACTGAATGAATTTTATTTTAAAGCCAAATTCTTACTTATGTAAAAGAAAAACTCTAACAGTTCGCGAAAAACAAACAGAAAAGTTCATCTCAGTTTATTGGAAACCCATAAAAAAGTCATTTTTACAATATTGCAATAGCTGTAAAATGATTTATTAAAAGGTATCATAGAAACAAAATAGTTAATATTATTTAGAAATCAATTACAACAATATTGGTGTAGATATCTCTTATTGTTAAAAGAAGTGATCACTGTTCATTTTTTGTATTGCGCTGCATTTTGGGGACAGTCGACTATCAAAATCACGAAATTCGACTGAAAAATCGACTGCTTTTAGTTGGATAATTACGAAAATAGATGCTCAAATTTATGTGATACAAAAAGTTTGTTACAATTCTGACACTCTTTTGCAGACATATAAACTTTTATATTTGTAAAAACTGTATTTACTTAAAATGCTGATTTTTAAAAAACGAAAATTTCACATATTTCTAAAGTTTGAAACGTTCTACGGTCATTCCTAATTAGGCGATTTAATTGAAATTTATATTCTATATTCTCTATATAGTACTAAAGAAATGTTAACATAAAAATATGCATTTTGTGGGTATTTTAGTGTAGAAATTTATATGCATAGGAATATATATATATATATATAGCTACTTTTTTAAGAAAAAACAAAGCATAATTATCAAAATATACTATTTTCTGATTATACATTCAGAAAACTTCTGCAATTGACTTCCGACTTCCATTGTAATGTGTAATATGTGTCTCATAAATAAATATTGTCATATTTTATGCAAGAGAATTGCGCATGGAATATTTTAAAATATGTCAATTATTCGTTATTTTTAAAATTTAAATATTCTATAATTTAAAACTTTTTTATTGTTTTAACACCAAATTTTGAATATAACTAATTAAGTTTAACATTAAAAAAGTCTCTCCTAATTTTGAAATGAATCCATTGAAAATTGAAGGATTTGATTTTTAATGTTCACTTTCCCCTAAAGTAAAAAATTATTTTAATTTACTTCTGAAAAAATATTTCCGATATAAGAAGGAAACCATTTATTCTCCTGTTTTTGTTTAAAGATATTCTAATCAGAAAAGAGAACTAGAACAATATTTGTGAGGGTAATTTTATTATAATAATGTCTAAAAGCAAATTTGAGAACTGTAAAGCAAATTCATTGATCATTCAAATTTTCCTCATTTAGCATTATTCATTATTCAAGAATAAAATTTAAAAAAATGTCCGAACTATCTTTTTATACTTCTTATTTTAATATGACTATGAAGACTGTTTTCTGTGAAAAAGAGAAAAAAAAATTATATATTGCTTTTTCACACTTGAAAAAATATCTATCTAGTGCTATTTAAATATAACAATATTTCTCTAGATTTTTTTCTATGAATGGTACTAGCACCAACAAATCAATGTTGAGTTTTGGGTGATAAATTTTATGTATCCAAAGGGACATTTTTACTGCTGCAAATTATTTCTTGGTCAAAAATACCCTCTCTGACATTGGTAGTACATTCAGTATGTTTCATACCTCGTACCTTTTTATTGAAATTTTGAACAAAAAGCATCTTTAAATTCCCCCCCCCCCCTCTTTTGCTTATTTTTTTAGATCTCCTTGTGAAATTCTTCCTTTCCAGAGAAAAATGCTTACCAGAGCATTTGAGCGTTACCAAATCCTTTCTACCGATTCAACAGAACGAAATAAAATATTTAGTACCATTTAGATATGAATTAAAATAACATGTTATGTAGATATTACTGATGATTATGGCGTATACCAATTTCGATATGTTTGAAATAGTTTAACATCATAAAAGTACATTGCAACTGTTTTTTCCTCATAGACTATAATGTAAGGAAAATTTTTTTGAGTGTCCCTGTAAACGAACTGTAGACGTTACGCACTTTATTTTTAAGGCTTAGATGCTGTATATTCCAGCGTCTTCCATCTTGGATGTTTTGTTTTGTTTTGTCGATTTTTTGTTTGCGATGTTTTACATTTTATTTTCGTTAAGCCTAACATGCGCACAAATCGCTGCTTGGCGACATTTGCTACTTGGCGGAAAAGGGGTTTTCACGCCAAGAAAAAAATCCAAGATGGCGGCCACCGGAATATATGACATCTGTTCCATTTTTAATACCTAATAAGACATAGTAAACCTTTAATACACATATCATTAGCAATCTCAGTATATTCAAACGAGTTAGAGCATGGACAGACAACAGACAGGCGACCCGACATTATAAACCCTTTAAAACTATGTTGGAAAGTGTTAAAAAAGACGATATATTTATTTTCACATTTCAAAAATACTTATATAGTGCTATTTAAACATGTATCAAAACAATATTTCTGTAGACTTTTTCTATGATTGATAGTAGCACCCACAAATCAATGTTGAGTGTTGGATGATAAATTTTATATATCAGTTATTCCAAAGGGACATATTTTATTGCTGCAAGCTATTTCTTGGGCAAACCCCCTCTCTGGCATTGATTGTACCTTCAGCATGTTTCATACATCGTACCTTTTTATTGAAGTTATAAACAAAAAGCATCTTTAAATCCCCCCCCCCCCTTTACTTCTTTTTCCGAGACCTCCTTGCGGAATTCTTCCCTTCCAGAGAAAAATGCTTACCAGAGCATTTGAGCGTGACCAAATCCTTTCTATCGATTCAGCAGAACGAAATAAAATGCCCAGCGTTTTTCTCTTTTAAAGGTGTGTACGCATATAAAAGAAGAAAAAGAAAGAATCATTCTTGATGTTTTGTTTGTACATAGACAGTACAGAGACGAACAGCGTAATGTTCTTTGATTAAAATGGGGTTTAGTTATACTTTATGAACCCTTTTATTCAAGTTTAAAAATGCACGCAGAATAAAACGCATTGTTTAAATGTTTTATGTCATGTAAAAGAGTATTATTTATTCTACAAGTGAGTATATTTTGATTTTTAATTTTATTCATTTTTAGATCGTTACAACAGAGACAATTGGACAAAAAGTGAGTATTTTCGACACTATTTGCTTATTGCATTCTCCATACTCTCTAGACTTGGCGCCGTCAAATTTCCATATTTTTCATTAGCTTTCGAACGCTTTGCGCTGTATACTGTTCAATAATGGCGTAGAATTGAGCGCTTTGTTGGAAGAATTATTTGATATCATAATATTAAAATATTTATTTGCTTAAAAGACCTTATAAAAACACATTAAAAGTAAATTAAAAACTCTTTATTTACATGTTTCAACTCATTTTGTGAGTCGTCGTCAGAATGTATAATAGAAAATTACAAATGCATAATGAAAAATGGAAAATGGAAAAAATCATCGAAAATAAACAAGTAATCATGTAACGCGCCCTACATTTTCGCGATTGCTCGTGTTATCTCTATTTCGCGATGCCGTAATTTATCTAACCATTCAACCCATAAATTCGGGATACGAAAGGATTTGAGTCAAGGTTATTTGAGTCAAAATCTAGAAATTTCTGTCATCCAGGCGCCAAAAAACTTATTGAATGCTGAGAGAAAGTCTTAAACAACAACGGAGAGTATATTGTTGAAAATTTCGCTGTTACGATTTTGTTTAAAAGAAATTTGAATTTAAAAGCGCTCCTGAATTATTCCTCTAACTCAATATATGTTCGATATTTCATAAATTTACAGCATTCTAATTATGAACGAATATTTGAAAAACAAGGAAGTTTAATGGCTTTATTTAAAGACTTTTAATGTTCAAAAAAAGTAATAATCTTATAAATGTATGAAAAAACGAATGATTTCGCCAGTCGAAGCAACGTCAATGTGATTTCACAAATGGTCTATGCGTATAAGTCACAATGGTGGCTAACATATAAGTGATGTTTTTAATTTGTTAAATTGCGGTACTGATGTGACAGTTATATTGTGGCTCCACTTTGAAGTTACTGTGATATTTTTTCAATCATTTGAAACTCGCTTCTGAAAAGACACAAGACGTAATTTACACGTCACTTGTATAGCTAATGATATCAATAACAGTTGCTCAAGATGAAATCCACATATTCATCATATGGCGCTATTAGCGCATGATAAATTGTTATATCTAATACGTATATTTTAAACTCATTCTAAGCTTCCACCCCTTAAATCTCCCAGTATTATATCTTCTTCAGACCCGAAGGTAAAGTAACACTGCGAATACACATTCATTGATTTTGCAAAAACAAGAAGACACCATAGCCCTTTTTCTGGAATTGATACTTTAGGTGGCTGGCAATTTTGGTTCAAAAATAGGGATCTAAAATTACTAACACCCTTAAAATAGCAATTTAATTTCAATGACCTAAATCACGCAGTTACAAATTGAAGGCCTTTAAATAATTGAATGATCTACAAATCCTCGATTTCTTTTATCATAAAGCATTTAAGTTAATTAATTTTGAAATTTTCTGACTTTTTTGGAGACACTGTTCGGAATGCATTTTGCAAACTCAGATCAAAATAACACTTATTTTATGAGAAAATAAGCATCCGTGTTGCCATTCATTGGTTTTGATCGAAAGCCAAAAGCATTCAGCTATACAGAAGTAAAGTGAAATTTAAAACGATTCAAATAGTTTAGTATATATCCTCCTCGGTTCGAAAGTACTAGATGTGATACTTCAGCAACAAGGAGATTAAATGACAGAAAGCCAGATGAATCCATAATTCTAAACTTACCATACTGCAACTTAAGATAATTTGCATTTAATGTATGCGTATGCGTAACCAGAGAATGAACTAAAGAAACCAGCGCAGAACCATTACCGTCAATTCTCGTATTCAATGAATCAACAAACAATTGCAGTAGTAATTATTTACTAACTGATGGTTTATTATGGATTAAAATGTCTTGAAACTAAAACATGTCACTATATTTGTCACAACATTCCCAACTTAAAAATCAAAAGTGAAGTGCCCATTAGGAAAGCTTACCATTCTGTTCGTAATAAAAACAAAAAGTTAATCTAATTTCTCCTTTAAAAATACAGTAATCAAAATTAACTAACGTGAAATATAGAGCTAAATCGCATAAAAGCACTTTCTTTTTAATATTCATTGTTTAAAATAGAACACGAATTGTCATAAACAAATAATTTAAACCCTTCTTGATACTATAATTTTTGACGATGGAGTAATATATTGTTTACTGCTGATTTGTGTTTTTAGAAAATTTTACTCCTGAAGATGGTTGTGAAGATTAAAGCGAAACGCTGAGTTATATTTTAGTCATGATTTTTAGTTTTTACATCATCTTAAAATTTATTAATAAAGGTTACGCTGTATAGCAACTTCTATTTTGTTCAGCACTTCTTGATTCCTTTATTTTCACCTGAATGGAATACTTGTGTAGAACTTTTGTAAAGACATGACACGATTTAGAAAATATAATAATATAAATTTGAGCAGATAAAGATCGGAGAAAAGCTAAACGTATATAGTACACCAATCTGTAATATACCGCTTTTTACATAAAACGATAATAATAATAACTGTTCAAAACTGTGTCAATAATTATATTCTTTGTATTCATATTCAGCGCGGTAAAGATCTCTTAGTAACATTATACTATAAAAACTTATGTTTAATATAAGTCATATAATATGTTATAATTGGTTTAATTATTATTAGTTTAATTATTATTAGTTTAATATAATATGTGTATATATATATATATAAACTCATATACTTAATTTTTAACGCTGAGCCATTAGATTGTGCAAAAAAAGCAGAAGCTCCAAATCAGGGTTTATTAGATTTTCCAAAATTCCTGACGGTGATGAAACTTCAATAATGGCTCAACTTTTCACAATCCAATAGCGGTATGTAACAGTCAATTAGAACAAATAATTCAGTGTACTTTCAAAACGGTGCTTAACACTCCAGTAAGCTGTTCCGTATTAATTTTACAATAGAAGTTATATTTCGTAATCGTTCACAAAAAGGCGCTGAAACTGTATAAATGTCATTGTTATTCTTCAATTGAAATTCTCTCTTCAGATTAAAATAGGTTTAGGAAATAAATAAATAGAATATTAAATTCATATTAAAAAAGTTAAACTTAAAGTTACACTATGTGCAAATTACTTAAAAGATGAAAAAAAAATATTTAAAAAAGGTGTTAAATTACTTTAATATCCTTAGTACTTTCAACTATATACATAGCCTTCGTCAGAGAATACACTTGTATTTTTGTATTCTCTGACGAAGTAATTATCTTTTAAGTAATTTGCACATAGTGTAATTTTAAGTTTAAAATAGGTTTCGTCTATTTCCAAAGCAGTTTTGCGGTCATTGTTAGATTTGTTTTACGTGGGTGCTGATGCAAGTAGATGTATTAATTGTTTCACATTTTAAAGGCTTATTTCTGCAATAGTATAATCGATATGTTTTACACAAAGTTCTTTTTTTAACTTCACATAGCCAAATAAAAAGTAAAGTTATTTGATTTTTGCCAAAACTTGTAAAATCAGAATATATTCAATATATATTCCACGACGATCCAGAAGAATCAAATGACGATATAACATTATATATTTTTACTAATAAATCAAAATGGAATAAGGTAGAATATATCACGAGGTCAACAAAGAAAAAAATATAAAAGTTATTTGTAACATTTTAAACGATATTCTAAAAAGTATAAAAGATAAAACTGGATTAATTTTTGAAAAAATTGTATATATTTTTAAATTAAAATACTTTCTTACTTTTATCTTCGTGCATTAAATCATGCTTCATATATACTTTTATAAAATTAATAAAAGTATTGATCAGTGATTAACAATTGGTACATACCTTCTTTAAATAAATAATATTTCTCGATTTTTTTCTGTATGTAAATATAATTCATGCATTATTATGTTATTAAAATTTGATATACATAAATGCTTATCTCACATATTTTATTCACATTATAAAAGATATTGCTCTTGTAGCAACATAACAAATGAAAAACCTGTGTCGTAAAATGTACACACGCTCGCACATGAGAACATTTTTAACAGACCAATTGAACTGTTAAAGCACAATGGTATACGCCTGCTTGACTAGTTCTTATACGGTGGATCGAAGTCATCAGGTATTATGTTCGACTCTCATTCCACTTTAAATAAAGGTCTCGGTGTGATTAGCTATTGTTTGCTATAGTAATATATAATATTGGTATTATATAATATAATAACATAGTATAACATAGTAAATATTGGTAGTTGTAGCCATTGCATAAGGAAATAGCTTATTTTTCATTATTTTACCAGTTGTCGTTTCACTATTTAAACATATTATTAGATTATGATTCAACATTATACCACGTCATGGTTTAGTATTTTACCAGAATACGGCTCAACACTTTACCACGTCATGGATCAACGTTTTATCAAAGGCAGAACATTTTACCACGTCACAAGTCACCATTTTATCAGATTATGATTCAAAATTTAATTACGTCATGGTTAAACTTACACAAATTTAGAGTTGAAAAGGTCCACGGAATGTTGCAACACGTTTTCATTATCTGGTGGTGGTACTTCATTAACACTAGGTTTTGGTGAAAAGTGATTCGAGATTTTTAACCTTATAGTTCTACTTTCGAGATGCTTACAGTTTATCTATAGTATTACAGAAATATGGGAAGCATGATGGAAACTGTTAATTTAGAAAAAAAATGTACCACAAGTATTTGTATTTCATTAAAAATAATTTCATGCTTTGTATCTAACGTATAATCCTTTTACCATTTTACTAGATCAAGGTTCACAGATTTAACAGATTATGATTCTACATTTTAACAGATAATGATTCAAATATTTGTATTTTCATGGGTAAGTCTACAAAAGTTTAGGGTTAAGCCGGGACACCAAATGTTGGAACAAGTTTTTAACATATGATGATGATACTTTCTTGACACAATGTTTTGGTGAAGAGTGAAACCAGATTTTTAACCTTATAGTATCCCTTTAGAAAAGTTTACAGTTTACTTGTAGTATTACGGAAATATAGGCATTTTACTGAAAATCGTCTCTAGTTACCCGAACTATACTACATGCACTGATATTTCATTAAAAATATTTGTATACTTTGTATCAAACTTATATTTGGCGATAATTCAGAATGTACAGCTTTAGTATAAAACTCCTTCTTAGGTTTAAAAATACTGTATTTAAATTAAAAGTTAATCTTGATTTAAAAAGTATGTGAACATATTTTAATTGCTAATAATATCAGATTTTACCTGATTTAATAATTTTAAAGGTACAATTGCATCTAAATTTCCATCTATTTCCTACATTCCTACATAAAAGCCTATATCATTTTCCTATATAAATAATTTTTCTACACGGATACGTTTTCCGTTAAATGTTGAATACAAATGCAGAACTCTACTCATTTTAAAAATTCTAAAGAAGTTTATTTCCCGCAAAAAGAACGAAAAAAGAATGCTTGGTAAAAAATACTAATTGCGGTGACTAAACGGTATGCTGAAATCAAGATTTCTTGGAATTATTATTGCAATTATTTGTTAAGAATTTTAATCCATATAACCATTTCAGAGGTGTCTGTAATTATATCTTAGAAGAGTTTGCAGTTTATTTACAACATTATACAAATATAAACATTTTATTGCAATTACTTTCAAGCTAACCGAAATATACAATACTAATATACTTAAATATACAATACTGATATACTTTGTATCAAAATATTCGTCTTTTTAGTCTCAAAAATATTGTAGTTAAAATAAAACTTAATGTCAATTTAAAAAGTGTGTGAACAGATTTTAATTTCTAATAATACCAGATGTTGCCTGACTTAATAATTAAAAAACGTACAATTAGTATAACTAAATCTCCATCTGTAACAAATAATGTTCCTACACAGATACGTTTTCTGTTAAATGTTGAATGCAAATACAGTACTTTTCTCTTATTTTAAAAACTCTACAGAAATTTATTTCCCTCAAAAAGAATGAAAAAAGAATGCTTGCTGAAAAATTCCAAACGCGGTTACTAAACGGTATGCTGAAATCAAGATTTATTGGAATTATTATAGAAATTATTTATTAAGAATTTTAAACTATGTAAGTGTTTCAGAAGTGTTTGCAATTATATCTTAGAAGAGTGTGCATATTATTTATAATATTACACAAATATAAACATTTTACTGCAATTCGTTTCAAGCTAGCCGAAATATACCACAAATACGGATATGCTTTGTATCAAAATATTCGTTTTTTTTTTAGATTTTAAAACACTGTATTTAAAATAAAATTTAATCTCAATTTAAAAAGTGTGTGAACTGATTTTAATTTCTAATAATATCAGATCTTGCCTCGCTTAATAATTAAAAAAGGTACAATTAGCACATCTAAATCTCCATCTATAACGAAAATTGTTCCAATACAAATACATTTTCTCGTAAATGTTGAATGCAAATGCAGAACTCCACTCATTTTAAAAATTCTAAAGAAATTTATTTCCCGCAAAAAGAACGAAAAAAGAATGCTTGGTGAAAAATTCTAAATGCGGTGACTAAACGGTATGCTGAAATCTCCTTTCATTGTCCGATGGATTTGATTCCATTCTTCCCTGCCTTTTCTCGCATTTTTACTTCCAGAATTCAAGAATGAATCGAAATCAAAAATTTTCTGGAGAAAGTAAGAATTTCAAAAAATGCATTACGCTACACGTGACAAGATCGATGAATCAGAAAATATATAAGATCTGAAGAAATGTATATAGATATGTAGATTTCTCTATTGATTTTTCAATACATTTAATGTACGCTTTGATTTTTCATATTTCGATCCGTGTTCTTTTAAAAAGAAATTTTTACGTTGGAAATATCTTCTTTTGTTGTGAAGAATTTACATTGTTTTTACACTCTTTTTTTACGTCCAACCTGCTTTTTAGGTGCGTTCGTAATTACAGTCGAGTCTCTCTATAACGAAACTTCATACATCGAATTTCTCTATATAACGAACGTTTAGTAGGAACGGTCTTTTTTCCCCATGATTTCATTAAAAAAAGTCTCCATATAGCGAAATATCTATCTCGATATAATGAATTTTTTGATAAAATGTTCTTTATTTATTGTTTTAAAAAAGCTACCAAATCACAAGGAATCAATTTTCCATCACTGATTAGTGATTTATTGTTCAGTGCTGAGTTTTTTATTTTATTTTTCTACCTTGAATCTCCTTATTTTTTATGCCCAACGAATTCATCTCCCCACCCCCCCCCCCCCTCCCACACACCTTCCAGCATACTTCTTAAAACAGTGTCAACTGGATTGTTACACAAATAAGAGCGGGATCAGAGAGGTAATTGAAGTTTAAGGTGAATGAGAATTGAAATGGAGGAATATGTTTCCGATACAATTTTTCCTTCCTTGCTAAAGTGTAAACATTTTTTCGAGAGTATAACAATTTTGAAATTAAAACAGCGAAAAATTACAGATTTCTTCGTCTAAAATTAACGTAAGTTTTCCTTATGTGATTTTTATTATGCTTTCAAATAAATGTCTGTTTTCTTTTTTGAAACTGTTTAAATAATTCAGAAATACAATATTAGGCAAATATTTATAGTTAAATATTTCAAATTCTTAATTAAACACCCCAAAAGTAATTTTTGTTCAAAATTTACACATTAAATAGGAATTTTTACTCATTCTCTATATAACGAATTTCTTACTGGAACAGTGAATTTCGTTATATAGAGACTCGACTGTATATAAATACGTCGTATCTATAGTCGTCGTCTGGTCAGTCTCTCTGTCCGTCTGTCTGTCCGTTTATCCGCACATAACAGCACAAAATCTACCAAACCGCACGGTTTGAAATTTAATACATATAATCTTTGCGGAATGTTGTCGCGTCATGTTAAATTTTATGAAAATCGAATCAAAGCTTAAAAATATATTACTATCTGTTAAATCCTATCGTACGTAATTAATTCAATGATATCCCATGTTAGGTAATGATTATAGGTTTCCATGGTAATTTCATCATTGTTAAGATGGAGTCCTATTATTTCCGTATTACTGAATTTAATGTACATAATCATAATAAATTTTGTATTTATGCATTCTCTCATACGAGTGCAACAGCTACTGCACAAAGATCTGAATATTTATAAAACTAGTTGTAGTACAAACGCACCTCATTTGCCACGTTTGACGTAGTACAATTTCGGACTTGTTATATCTAAAGATGGAACTTTGTAATAGGTTTTTAATCCAATTCCTGATGTGGTATAATTAAAAAAGTACTTTCACAGGTGTGGTTTCTATGACAATACAATATTTTAATATTTTTAGAACTTAATTATGAATTAATATATTAATTTAAAAGCATTTTTCTACTAGCCCGACACAAGTGATAAATCGCAAAATATTATCTGCAACTTGTACAATTGTCCAACAGTTGAAACAACAATGGAATGAATTTTGCGCCAATAAACGCTCGCCTAAATATGCCAAATCGCTGTGAAACTGCAACAATGAAATGATTTAAAGGCTAAAGAGTAAAAACGTACATATAAATAAAAAATGAAGAGTAATATTTAAAAAGAAATACGGGTTATCTACTAATAGTTAAATAATAATTAATTTAATATTAAAAATTGAGAAACCAATGTAGAAATTCTAAAAAGATTGTTTAAATAACGTTTCATTTTTTTTCCTTTCCAGTTGCCCTATCTTAAAAAAAGAAACATAGCAAAAATTATATACATGATTGCGCTTTGTACCAAATATATATAAAAAAAGAAAAAAACAGTGAATTTTTCATAATCGAGTTCGATGAGTTCGGTACACAAAAGAAGTTAATATATTATAACATAAATGTTTGAGAAAATAACATAAATCGCTTAAAAAAAAAAAAAAAAAAAAAAAAAAAAAAAATTAGGCTTAATTTTCAAGAGGAATATTGAATGTATAAAAAAGTGGTACCAATAAAGCAATCTGAATTTTTGAAAATGCCCAACCAGCATTGCTTGGCAAGAAATCCTGCTTCTTGTATAATTAGGGTTAGTTAAGAATATGACATTCTACTTGATATTATTTCAGATTTCCTTTGCTTTATCAATAGTTTTTTTTTCTTTTCTATCGTCTTTTTCGATTATGTGGATTTCTGTTAAAAAGTTAAGCAGTTTCTTACGGTATGCCTAGGTTGTGGTTAAGTTTTTTGAAACAGACTTTAACTCAAAGTTAAAGAGGTCTGACGAAGTTATTGACATTAATAATCTGGTTTCTCCAAGTTTTTCTCTTTTGAAGTTGGATGGCGGCTGTACGCATGGCGTTGTTATGGTGACGTGTTCAACACAGTGTGATTACGTTTGACTTTTACAACTTGTTAAGTGTTTGTCTCTCTTCGACTGAAGTTAGACCCTGATGATGGCCGCAGAGTGGCTCAAACTTTTCGATTTTCGATTTTAAAAATTTTATTTAATGTTTTGAAAGTTTTACCGTTTGTATGTTATATACGTCTTTTAGTAAATCTTTTTATTTTATACTAGGGGACTTAGGTCCCTGCTCGCTAAAGCTCTCATACCCCCGTGAATTGCTACTCAATTCAAATTGGGATCACTACGCAGTCCCAGCTCGCTTCGCTAGCTCGCCACTTTTTGTGTCAACTCTAGCCGGAATAAGTGCTATCATAAATCATTTTAAAGTATTAAATTTACAAATATTTTTAATGTATATAAAAGTAATGTATATAAAACTTTGTTGAAAATGTAAATAAAAATGTATTATAAAACCTTGGAAACATAATTAATTTAAAACCTTAGTGAAAACACAATACAAAATATTTTTATTTGAGCCGCTATGTGATCCAAGCAAGCAACATATGAAATTTACAAATACTTTTACTGTATAAAAAGTCATGCAAAACTTGTAAATAAAAATGCATTTAGGTGGTGCTGCCAATGGGTATAAAACATTTTAACATTATGAAATTTACAAATTTTTGAAATGAAAAATAATTCATAAAAAGTAATTGAAAATTGTGATGAAAATGTAAATAAAATGCATTTATCAAAAGTTTGGCCCTATGACTTGTTGACCATCATTGAGAAAGCTAAGCGAACTGGAAATTGACGCCGTTTAAATTTAAATGGGATGTTAGTGTCAGATGTGGTCCTTCTCCTTTCCTTTTGCCTATAGTATTGAAAATCCCGGCTTAAATTCATTTAAAACTATAATAAGAACCTATAAAAGATGCTACGTATCACGCTAACGAACTGTAAACAAAACGTTTTCGCCTGTGTCTATATACAATTTTGGATCAAAAAGGTGATTCGTTGAATTCCTCACGTCACCGTAAAACGGACCAATAATAATTGTCATTCATGCATCTCTCAAAATGTTTGTGTTAAAAAAGAGATTCTGTTTCGATTTTGATTTGCTGAGTTGGTTGGGATATGTGACCATAACTTAGCCACTGAGAATCGTCGCTGTGGCTGTTGCCAAATAGCAATCTACAAATACAGCCTTTTTTTCGCGTTACATAAGAGAAATATATATATTGATGTGATATTAATTTCAAGATAACAGTCTTTTAATTTATGAATTTATGAATTTAATTATAGGATTTTACAATTGGTGCTGTATATTAAACAAATAATTTTCTTTTATCATTTAAAAGGACTATAAATTACGTACTCTAAAATATAATAGTTCGAATACTTCATACAGATACTTTTTTTCCATTGCAATTAGTGATTTCTGTAATTTTTGGAAGTTATAATTTATTTCTACCTCTGTATAGCATTTCTTTCTATTTTTTGAATAAAATTTGGAGCTAACTGGAATTATTTTGCTTGACAATGATAAAATGTTTTCAAAAATGTATTTATAGTGGTCTGACATCTTTACAAATTTTAAGTGAAAGCGTGAAAATAAAATTTTCTAAATAATTTGGAATCTGTCTGCTAAATCTATCGCAGTTAAGTAATAAATGACACATTTAGCACATTTATATTTCATAATGTTCCTAAATTTAATTAAAGCATGTAGATCTTAAGAGAAACTTCAAAAAATAATTTAATTTTTGTTAAAGCATGAAATTAGAATGTCAATTTAGATAATGCTTAGAAAATGCAAATATTCGAACTGGCATCAGAACTAATTTGTTTGATGTCAATGCAGAAATAGCACGTAATATTATTATATTAAATATAATAGAATTACGGCTGTAAAGAACTTAAAAATATCAAATTTGAAATGAAAAGTCTTTAGTGCATAAATATTTTATTTTTTTAACATTCAATGTGTCACTTGTAAATATACAAACTAGTTTCAAGAATGTTTTTTGAGCATTGAGTTGATAGTTACACTACGGATATGACATTGTACAAAATCAATAAAAAAGTACTAAACTAATCGATGCGTAATGCATGTTTTACATTCTTTAAAATAGCATGATTATCACTATTTTTATATTGCTATTTTTAAGGTTTATTAAATAAAATAGATTCCTTGTTTATCATTGCTGCAAAATAGTCAAATTATTCCCCCCACCATTAAAGTATCCTAAACAATCATGCACGTTAGAGTACCTTTTTATATATATTTCAAAGTAGCAGCATATGTATTATGTAAACACACAAAATACCTTGAAATTAAAAAACGTTCTCAAATTCGGGGATAGTATTTCTCTCAGTTTACGCAGTTTTTGGTTTAAATACGCCATTACATTTAAGAATACGATAAATTAGTTGGGCAAAAGTAAGGTTTAAATTTATAAAGTTAATAAAGGTTTAATAGTTCCATTGTAAAACCGTTACAACATTTAGTCACCTTAGATATATGGATATGAAAATTTTACTCCAGCGGATTTTCAACAAAATCAAGCTCGGTGGGTTTGCCAAGGGTCGTCTAGATAACGCGCTTGTTTATTCCCTTAACTCGCCAAAATCTGTAATATGAGTTACCGTAAGTTTAAACAATCAATATGCGCTTGAGTTTCTGAACATATCTTTACTCTCTTATAAAGGTGTTGGTACCCTTGACTACAGATTTTGATTCAGATTCAGATTCACCCAGGCGTGGAGGCCTACCAATTGGTTTGAGCTCAACCAGCCCCACCCAGCAATGTTTATTGAAAAAAAAAAATACAGAGCAATTATTGATACCCTTGACTACATTAAAAAAGAGAGAAGTTAAATCACTTTATAACTTTTATAGTAATATTTTTGAAAGTGTCAGTATTTTCATCAACTGCAGCCTACGCCATAAACGTGTAGGACTTGTGAAATAGAAATAGTTTAAAACTAACTTTCTGAGATATAAGAAGTATTGTCCTTTGGAAAGAGAGGTATGGATACTAAATAACACTAAATTCATCACCAAGTGTGCTTTGGAGAACTACTGTTTCAATGTTTGTAGCCAATACACAAAACAGATTTAGGTTTGTATAGCAGTTAACAGAAAATTAAATATAATTTAAATTAGTGCTCTTAAGGAGGTTAATATACACTCTGTTGCAACAAAATATATTCACCCACAAAGAATTAAGGCAGATCTACGAACTTGGTGTGCTGATGTAATTTGATAAGCTATGTAAATGATTAATATTTCAACACCACTTACCAATGAGGGCTTGTGCAATGCGCATTTAAATTGCGCACCAGGTAGAATTAAAAAGACCCGGTACTCGAATTCACGGGTAATTAGAACTGGACTATCTTTGCTGATACATGCTATTTGAAAGAATGATACCTTTAAGGACTACTTGATACTACTGCGAACAGCGGGTCGACTTCAAAAGGGGTCGAACCATAGGCTTCAGAAAAGCGGGTTAGTCCAACAGACGTATCAGCTAACATTTTGGTCAAAGCGATATTGTAGTTCCGTGGTGTTAGTATCAGTGGATCAGAGCAGGCACGACTAGTCGCTGCAGTGTCTCAGAACGCTCCCGGGCTACAAATGCATAAGAGGATCGAGCAATAAGGATAGCAACCACATCTACACCAACAATGTAACTATCATCTATTCGATGCCATTTGCCAGTTGATAGGGATGCAGTGTTATACAGGCATACCATTCTTAGATAACAGGCCAAATCTGGGCTCACCTCTGGACGTCCATTTAGGCGGGTGCTTCTAACCCTTAAACATAGGCGTTGTTTCGATTGGTGTCGATCTCGAGCAAGCTGACAGTGTCAGTATGGAGAAATGTAATATTCAATGGCGAATACCGCTTTACTCTCAGTGCTGGTGACTACCATATTTGTGTGTAGGCAGAGAGATCAGCGGTACAATCCTGCATTTGTTACTAAGCGGCACACTGCAATAACACCTGGAGTGACAATTTGGGGAGCAATCTACTGGGACAGCTAATCACTTTTACTCGCTTTCACTAATTCTAATGGCTTGCAGGTACGTAGAAGACATTTTGCAGCCTTTGGTATGGTATATGCTATTACATCGCAAAAGGTGCTATTTATCAGAAAGATAACATTCGGCCACATAGTGCATGACTCTCGCAACAATGTCTACAAGGATATAATTTTCTTCCCTGGCCTGACAGGTCACCAGATCTTTCTCCAATAGAGAATGTTTGAGACATGTTGGAAAGGCGACTTCAGCCACTATGGAATACAAGCGAAATAGTTTACTCGTTTATACACTTAAGGCAGAATGTATTCCAGAGGGGCATCGCAACTTAATGGACTCCATGTCTCCCCGAGTATCGGCTTTTACAGCTGCCAAATGTGGTTTTACAACCTACCGGAACTGATATTCTTTTTGCTATTAATAGCCAATAAAATGTTATTTTGTTCTGCATTTATAATCATTTGTTTATCTAAGCAAATACTATTTATATACCAAGTTTCTTGACCGTGGTTAAATTTTTATGGGTGCATATATATATTTTTTAAACAGAGTGTATTACGCTATATAAAATATTTAATGCTTGTATTCACCATTTAGCTCAACTCCGGATTAGGGGCAATAGCTTTGGCCGACTGCTCAATTGATATTCACCATTAAACTTATTGAACCAGATTGCAGCCGATCAGATTAATAGTGAATACCATTTATCAAAACCGAGTCCATCAAAATCATTGATCCGTCAATCACTCCGTTTATCGAAACCATTTTGAACCAAGTTATTAGCTCTTAACCGGGAGTTGAGGTAGTTGGTGAATATGAGCGTTAGCGCAATACAGTTAAAATAAGTATTCACGATTGTAAGATACTATGGAACGTGGAAAGTTCAAATTGGGGGAAGTAATAAAGACTATTGACCCACATATTTTCAGATTATTAAATATTCATAAATATATTTAGTAAAAATGTAGAGGGGCTAATTAAGCTACTTGAAAAAAAAACCCTTTTCTTTGTATATCGTGTGAAAGCTTTCGTAACGCTGAACTAAAAAATACATCCCTTTTAATTTTGGGTATTATATTTTCAAAGATATTGCCGAAAATGTAGCGCAAAAATATGTTCCCACCCTCCCTATTTAGGAATCTACTGAAACTGAAATTATGAAAAAAAATAGAGGTAGTGGACGTTAATTTAAACCTGAAGGAAAATTATAGCGATTACCCTAGGTCAATAGTTTTTGAGAAAATCGCATTTTTCCGTTACACACAAATTTCGATTTACGGGCATTCAGTAAATGTGTTAAGCAGCGCTGGAGGTACCTATCGTAGCACATGTATAAAAGCATTGTTGCTAATGATTGTCGACAAAAATTGTCTGTAATTGGCCGAGATATTAACCCTTAAAGATACGGACGGTTTGGACATACATAATGACAGGGGCGGCGTACTCTACGTATCATCGTCTTTTAAAGCTTAGTTAAGAACTTTTAATCATATATATGCGTGATGCAATGTCCAGTAGCAGTTTAAAAGCAATAAACGTGAAATTGTTAAGAACAAACTAACTTAAAGGGTCTCAGGACTCTTAAATTTAGAAAAAAAAAGACCATTTTCAAAATTTAATGTCTTAAAATGTATACGATTATATTCCTTCATTTCATGTATTTAAAAAACTTCAAGATGCAGATTTAGTATTTATAGGGGGCTCGAAACTGTTGGACATTTGTCGAGCAGAAAATTGGCATAAGATCTTACGCGCAGTATTACAAAATAAATATTGCAACTAGAATAAAAATTTTGGTGCTTACTTATACTTCAGATTGTAATAATTACCCTGAACTAAAATAAATTTCTATTTAAAACATTTTTTATATTTTTAATGCAAAGTTGCATTTAGCTAATACAAAATTTTGAAACTTGCAACGGTATGATCACCTAATAAATGATATTTGAACAATAAAAATGAAATTTTAGGTTCAGTTTATACAGACTAACATGAAATATATGTCTTGGAAATTTATGAAAAAATATTCAGAAGTTTTTGAGGTATCCTGCGCGTTATGCCCAAAAACGTCATTTGGAGAAAAATGACTTCAAAATTTTGGAAATGCCACTTCAGCTATTGAGCGGGTATAATTCTAAAAGCCATAACTTCTGTTCTAATGGGAATTTCAAGGAAACAATTATATCAAAATGTTCAGGAAAGATAGGAGTTTAACATCTAAAAAAAAATTAATTTCTAAAATGTTGAAGCTTTAGAGTTTTGAGACCCCTTAATTAGAATGAATCACTTAAATACTATGAGATTCGCGACTAGTTTGCATTGAGTGGAACTCTCAATACGCCTCGAGTGATTTTAAAAGCTAATTAAAAACATATCTGGAGAAACGCGGTACGGACCAATGTGGCGTTACAACTTTGCGACCTCCTTTCGAAGGACGCCTAGCACAATGCCAAATTTAAACTTTGAACAAAAATTTTGTTTTAGCTACACTGTAGAAAGAAAGGTTATTACTACACTGAATTTAGTTTTATGAAATGCCAAATGAAGTTAAAATATGCACTGCTTTTATTGTCAGTACCGAATTAAGTTCATCATAAACAGATTAGGATAATATTAAAAAATGAGTTATACAGAAGAGCTATATTTGATATCATTTAGGATCCGTATCTCTTCGAACTTTCATGGTATATCCGTTTACAGTTTTCCAGTATATACAGTTATATCCAACTCTGCGTTGTATAGTTTTTTACAAAGTCTTAGTATTCTTTTAGCAACGGTTTTTTTTAAATAATACAATTACTAATTCATATATTTATTCTACGGAACCCTCTGTGCGCGAGTAATACTCGCACTTGACCGTTTATTTTAATAACAAGTAAAAAAGTTATATTTAAAAAAATAAGTATCCCACTTCACTCTTAAGATACTGATTCTGTGGATATGTCTATATCGAGTTTTGTATGTGTACCACTAAACTAAATTAACAACACAGTTAAATAAAATGTTATCTTCATATTTACTTCTATTTGTTGGGCGTTTATTTATCTTACTCAATTTACATAAACTTCTAAGAAATTAATCATATAATAGTTTGTTTCTGATTTGAATTTGTATATATTATAGTAAACTAAGAGTGTATCAATTATGTTTAAATGGAAACTTTAGAATCTTTTGCTGTAAAATTTGAATTTAATGCTAATTTCTATGTTTAATTTATGATTATTTCAGAAAACCTTGAAAGTAATATAAATATCCCGACACTGATAATGCATCATTCATATTGATGCATTAACTCTTGTTATTCATTTCACAATTTCAATAAATAAATTTATTAAATGCTTTTAAGTATGAAACAGCATCACAGTAAATTTCAAAATAAGTGCTTGTTGTTATTAATTATCTAAAAGATGTAACAAATTAGTTAATTCCCTCATACAATCAAACAATGCCTAAAGCATACATTAATTTAATCCAGTTGCGCGAATTTACAAATCTTTAATTTGTGTCTAAACTTTGTATAATCATTAAACTAAATTTAAACGCACTCCTTCTATTAATACCAGATATGCTCTTATAACTACGCTTAAATAAATTTCAAGTCTTCGTTTCCTGTAAATCGCAGAATAGAAACTATTTAAATTATTCTAAGTTTCTAGTGATCCATTTATGTAATTGAGTTTTGCAGTGCAATTAAGAAAATTGAATGCCGCTGTAATATAACACGATTAAATAAAATGGATTTTAAACTACTGTAACATGATAAAACTGGAGAATTTAGCCAGCGTAGTTTTTGAATCACTTCAGATAAATAAGTAGAAATTGCTGAATTTTAAGGAATAAAGCTGATTAAGTTTATAATTTTTTTTCTTGTTGTTATGCGTTCTTAAATAGTTGAAGTTATTCAGAGATTGTTCCAAAGTGCATTTCTTTAAGAGATTAGTAAGGCATACAGAAAAGAATTTGATGAAATAAAATTATCTGAGATATTGATATTTAATTATTTTAAGACTTTATTTTATTTCTTTCGTATTCAAGATAATAGTTGGTAACTCTAAGAATTTAATGAAGTAAAATTCCCTGCGAGATTAATGTTTAAATATTTTAAAACTTTATTTTTTTCTAGAGATATTGTTTTCAAGAATCCTTGGTAACAATGAAGTCACTATGAAATTCTAAAAACTTTTCTTTTATTAATTAATAATTCTTTTTTCATTCAGTTGCAAACATTCAGTTCGTGTGATATCTTTTCCAATCAGTATCATTTAGTTTAAAATAATACTAATAAAATGTATCTACGTTTCTATCGTTTAATGTAGTTTCATTATATGCGGTATATTCTGCTAGCTGTCTACTTGGAAGACCAGATACTATTACGAATAAAGTTATCTGAGAGAATATAGCAGCGTAGTTTTTTAATCACTTTAGTTAAATAAGTGGACATTTCTGAATTTTAAGGAATAAAGCTTATTACGTTTATCATTTTTTTTCTTGTTGCTATGTGCTCTTAAATAGTTGAAGTTACTCAGAGATCGTTCTAAAGTGCATTTCTTTAAGAGATTAGTAAGACATACAGAAAGGAATTTGATGAAATAAAATTGTATGAGAGATTGATATTTAATTATTTGAAGTCTTTATTTTGTTTTATTTCTTTCGTATTAAAGAGAATCGTGTAACTCTAAAAATTCAATGAAATAAAAGTCTCTGCGATATTGATATTTAATTATTTTAAAGCTTTACTTATTTTTCTAGAGAAATCGTTTTCAAGAATCTTTGGTAACTATGAAGTCACTATGAAATTCTATATACTTTCTTTTTATTAATTAATTTTTTTCCTCCAGTTCGTTTGATGTCTTTTCCAATCAGTATCATTCAGTTTAAAATAATAATAATAATAATAAAGTGTATCTACGTTTCCATCGTTTAATGTACAGTCGTGGAAAAAAAAAAAAATAAACACCCCTACTAACTCCTCAACAAATTATCGTAGAAGAAAGTTACTGGTACCCAACGATTGGAAATAAAGTCTAATTTTAAAAGATATAGATAAAATTTGCTTAGGGGGCCATCTACATATTAAAACGAACCGTAACTTTGTTTTTTTCAATAGCAGTACGCAATTCTGACAGCATAAATGAACTCCACACCCTTCAATTAGCCTAAAAACAAATTTTTATGCAATTCGTACCATAAGTTTCTGAGAAATTAATTATTTTAAAACGAGCGTATTTTAAGGGCTGTATCCAAATTGAGGTTCGGAACTCGATTGTTAACCGAGAGAGCCCTCATCTTGATCAAGTCACCTTAAGAAGTCAATGAAGCCTGCTAGATTACAGGACAGCAAAAGAAATTTCAAAATATCTAGTCACTCCTACTATAGGCGGCTCCTTAAACCATCATTTTACCGTTTTTTAAGCATAATTTGAAAACTACTTGGAAGATAAATGTGAAATTTTGGATTTCCATAAAGCAGGACTTAATAAATCTAATTCCATCAAAAAAATTATAGGTTGCAATTCATAATTTTTTAGAGTATAAATTTCATAAATCATAATTCATATCATAAATTTATAAAAATTACAATTTCAGCATATTTATGTTTAGGTATATTAGTATTATTGCTACACAAAAAATTAGCACATTAGGAGCATAATTTCGGGAGATATAAATAAAAATATGAAAATGAAATTTAACATTAGAAGCACTAAATTTTGAATTTTTATAATTCAAAAACTTATCATTCAAATGACTTGAAATTCGGTGTCTAGGCATAGTTTGAACCGAAGATTTGAAATATCTTGTTAAAATTAGGTATTGCCATTGAAAAAAATGAAGTTTGGATTAGTTTTAATATGTAGATGGCCCCCTAAGCAAATTTTATATACGTCATTTAAAAGTAGATTTTATTTCCAATCGTTCGGTACCAGTAACTGTCGTCTACGATAATTTGTTGAGGAGTTAGTAGGGGGTGTTTACTTTTTTTTCCACGACTGTACACTGTAAAAAAAAATCTGGAATTCTACTAATGTAAAGTTTAATACTTACTAAGATTGTATGTGTACCTATACAAAAAAAAGATGTAAATCTACAAAACCAGTTTTTGTAAAGCGAGAGAAATATGTAGCTTTACAAATGAATCTACTAAAATTATAGAAATCATATGAAAATTTTATCTGTAACCAGGATTGCAGTTACATAAAAAGTTCTAGGCGTTCCAGTTGCATAAGAAATTCTTAGCAACCTTGCAGATTTTTTGATTTACGGTGTAAAACTGTATCTGTTACATGAATTTTTGTTGTTGCCGTTACATAAAAAGTTCTAGGAATCCCAGTTTCCTAGAAAAATTTTAGTAACTTTACAGATTTTCTTTTACAGTGTAGTTTAATTATTTGCTGTATATTCTGCTGAGCTGTGTACATGGAAGATTAGATGCTATTACGAATAAGGTTATCTGAGTGAATTTAGCAGCGTAGGTTTTTAATCACTTCAGTTAAATAAGTGGAAATTGCTGAATTTTAAGGAATAAAGCTTATTAAGTTTATCATGTTTTTTTCTTCTTTTTATGCGTTCTTAACCCGGGAGAACTCGCTAGTGAGACTGCCCAATTTGTTTTCTTTTACTTTACATTCATATGATATCAATTTTTTTTGGTTGGCTTAGTACTTTTATTCACAAAATAGGTAAAGTAATTGAAAAACATTTTGAAATTTTAATTAAAATGAAAAATGATTTAAATAAGAGTCTTAAAAAAGTACGACTGTGAGAGAAAATCTCATGCAGCGAGTTCTCCCGTGTTAAATATTTGTAGCTACTCAGAGATTGTTCCAAAGTGCATTTCTTCAAGAGATTAGTAAGTCATACAGAAAAGAATTTGACGAAATAAAATTATCTGAGAGATTGATTTTTAACTATTTTAAGTCTTTATTTTATTTCATTTCTTTCGTATTCAAGAGAATTGTGGGTAACTCTAAGAATTTAATGAAATAAAATTCTCTGCGAAATTGATATTTAAGTATTTTTAAACTTTGTTTCTTCCCTAGAGAAATCGCTTTCAAGAAACTTTAGTAACTGTGAAGTCACTATGAAATTCTAAATATTTTTCTTTTATTAAAGGTGAGGTCGTAATTATATAAATACGTAGCACCTGTAGTCGTCGTTCAGTCCGTCTGTCTGTCTGTCCGTCTGTCTGTCCGCATATAACAGAGCAAAAACTACCCAACCGAATGGTCTGAAATTTTGAATATATAATTGTGCAAAATTTTGTGGAGTCATTTCACATTTTATGAAACTCAGATGTATAGTTTAATTACAGGTACAGTCAAAAGTTTTCCGTTACATGACAGCCAATGGGAAAAAATTATTTCAAGTGCATTTTACTGATGTTACATCCTTTCGAACAGAATGAAATTGGTATGCACCTATGAAGTGCATTAAAATATACATTCAGTGCAATATGCGGTGCAAAAAATATTTATAAAACGATTTTTAGTACGAGCTCACCTCATTTGCCCTGTTTGACGTGCAATTTCCAACATGTTTTTCATTCAGTTCGTATGCTATCTTTTCCAACCAGTATCATTTAGTTTAAAATAATAAAAATATAAAGTGTATCTACGTTTCCATCGTTTAATATAGTTTCATTACTTACGGTATATTCTGTTGAGCTGCCTACGTGGAAGACGAGATACAATTACGATAAGGTTATCTCAATGAAATGTATCCAGTTGATGTCGGCCTAGGTAGTTCAATAAGCAGTTTTGTTGGCAAATTAAGCAAAGTTCTGTGGTTTGACTCCCAACCAGGGCACACAATCTAAGTGTGCCTACATTTGGCACATAGCACATTTAACCCACACTTCTCTGCGAGTGTCTTTCCATCACAAAAGATTCAAGTTGCATCACTCGAGACTGGTTTTGTCCCATCGTTGATATCCAGGTTCATATCATCATAACTGTCCACAAGGGGAGGGCGTGTCAGTGGTGAGTCAGAGGATAAGTTGTATATTTCGTAGGCCGATTTTTCTTTGAAGGCCTTTGGCCTTCCTACCCCTGCCCCCTGACCTGTCTCTTACTACGGGAAAACTCAAGGATGTCTTCTTAACAGCACTTTTGTCAAGCGACTTGGTCAACTGATCCTTGCATGGTGATCCAGTGATGACGCTGAACCTTGCTGCTTTGCGTCCACAAGTAGTGATTCTCTTATTCAGTTTGAGGACAGGGGATATGTCGACCGAAAAAACTACATTTAAAGTTCTCGGGGAACATTACGGAGTTTCAGCAGCCTTATCAATTAACATAGCTAGTGTTAAATGTGCTTGTATATCAAGTTAATTAGAACAAGTAATATAAAAATTTTGTTTTTAAAGTCAATTCCTACTTAGGCTATCAAAGAAAAATTTAATATAATCAAGCTAATATTAGTTTTTGTTGCATTAAAATATCTCAATTTGTTGATTTTCTATAAGCAAGTAGGTTTACAATGGAACTCTATGGGAATTTGGCGAAATATTACAGATATC
The DNA here is from genome assembly GCA_963932465.1 of Maratus speciosus. Lineage (NCBI taxonomy): Eukaryota > Metazoa > Arthropoda > Arachnida > Araneae > Salticidae > Maratus > Maratus speciosus. The sequence goes on along the minus strand of OZ010798.1, from coordinate 403,525,150 downwards.
GCCAAGTTGGCGTCACTTTAGGCGACTCATTTTGGCCGCCAAATTTGGCGATATATCGCCAATTTGGCGACAAACTTGGCGGTATTTGGCGACAGAACAGGGTCCCCCTATGATAACCCCCTATTGAATATACTTTCATTGAACTTCAATAACCAATGGCCGCCATTTTGTTTCCCATGCAAAACTAAAATTAATTAATTAAAATTTAATTAATTAATTAATATTTGAAAAAACTGTATTAACATCAATTGTCATCCAGTACAAGTTTAAAAAAATTTATTTCAACTTGATAGGATGAATAATGAGTATTTTATTAACGATTGAAAATTTGAACAAGATAAATATATAAATATATAAATAAATATAGGGAGAGTGTGAGCTAATAGTAGGAATTGAAAAAGAGGGGGCCCATATTTACACCAAGAAAGGATGCCCATATTTATACCAACCCCAACTAAGAAAGATAGGCACCTTCACATGTAACCTAAAGACGTGCATGACTAAAGGCGTGCTGCTAAAAGTGACTTAGGATCTTCGCTTTCCCAATATCACTCTGAAATTATTAGGTTGAGCAAAAAGTTTAGGGAAATTTTTTATCTAATAGTTACCAGAATTTTTATCGTACATAGGAGTACTAGTGGTATATTTATAGGAGACATTATGGACTATTATGGATATTATACACTCCATCCGATTATGGCCTCTTTCGATCAATGCGACACTTTTTCAAGGGCTGTCGATTTGAATCCTTTAATTTCTGATTCCAAGGAGCCTCCATGGTACTTCCAGCAAATCCGGAATCTGGCAGAACGATGTCAGAAAGTCGTAGACTATAATCGTCTCTACTTTGAATAATAGTCCTTGTTGCTTTTGTTGTTAATTTGCACATAACAACACAAATTTCACAAATTTCCCAGAACTTTTTGCTCAACCTAGTATTTTAAACTAACTGTAAGCACATGAAAAGAAAGCGATTACAGATACCTGTCAAAAGTTTTGAGTTCCGAACAAACACTGATTCGCACAATAACTCAGACTGTATTCACACTATTTAAAGAAATGGTTCCAACTGTTCTCTATTATCTTATATCAACAAGTGAAATCATATAGAATCCTGGCCGCCAGTCTTCAGCACTTCCAATAGCCAGTTTGGGAGGGGTGCCCGTTTTCACATCTTTTGCTCCAAGAATTAAAACTAAAATGATCTCCTTTCGAAATGCGCAAAAAAAAAAAAATATTCTGGTTTGTACTTGAAAATTCCAGTTTATACATATAAAAAAAATCCAACATTATTTTTAAATAAAGTTTGATCAAGTTTTTAAAAGATAGAGAATTTTATAAAGAGTTGTCACAAACCTATTATTTTTTTTTTCAGCAAACCGTTAAAACTGAAAATTTTAAAGAATGAATTGGGGAATTTTTAAATATCTTTTTCAATTATTTTTTCGCAATATGTATAAGTATAAAAGTTAATTTATAGAGGGTAATTTGTTGCTACAAACTGAGTAGGGTTTTAATGCATGGAAAATTTTGCTATGCGACTTGTGTTTCACTTATTAAATAAAAAACTAATGGTAGTTTCACTCCAAGCTGAATTCCGATTCAGCTCACAATCTTAATAATAACGTAAGTAATTTTCAAAACTTTTCAAGACTTGTAGTTTCTTTTTTGTGCAATATATTTAGACTACAAAAAGGAATGAAAGTGCAGTTTAATTTGGTCACCAGTTTTACAAGTACTGTCGTCCATACTCCAAAATATGGAATGCCAAACTGAGAGAATTTTGCACACGAATCGTGGCCACTTTTAGTGTTTGTTATGATGTTACAATTTTTCCCATTAATCTATAGGGTGTCCATAAAATATGTCCCAGTTTCAATGTTATATTATAACAGTTTAATTTAGACTATTTACAACAAATCTTACATCAAATTGCAGTTAAACTAACCTAGTTATTCTTAAACATTTCAATATGTACACCTTTAGTTATACCGCACACATCCACGGGACAACCAAAAGTGCCTGTACAGGATGTTAAAAGCGTCAGAGTATCTTACCTGCGTAGTCCTAAGAAATCTGTTCTGAAAGGAAGTCTTGAACTTCAGTTGCCTGACCGTGTCTACGTTCCGCCGCTACCTAATAATTTCCATAGTTTAGACACAGAATTGGATAGGCTGTTATTTCCATTACTCCGGACTTATTAACCGAAGTTTGCCAAGAATTGGACTTGTGTGCTGTCTAACTAATTGTACATATTGAACATTTGCAAGAGAAACTAGGTTAGTTTATCTTCAATATGATGTATAATTCATTGTAAATAGTCCAAATTAAAATGTTATAATATACCATTGAATCGGGGACATATTTTTATGGACATTCTGTATTTTGAGTATAAGTGTTCAGTTATAAAAATTCACAATAGAAAACAAATTAATGGGACATTTCTGGTTTGGACTATGTGTCACTACTACACTTTCACTTTCTCATTTATTCATTATTTAGCCTAATATTAAAATAATAATAGACCAGTCTTGTTTGTAGATTCTTTTGGATCAAAGGGAACAATATTTTCCCAACCTTAGGGTCTGTATATTTTGCCAATTTTGCACCGATATTATCTAGAAATATTTTGTATTTTTTTTTAAAACGTTTTCAATATAAAGTAAATATTTATTCAATACTTATGTTTCATTCCAAATATTTCCCATATTAATTTTATATTTGAATTGGATATTCGGAATATTGGAATTATATAATTAGAAATATTTCAGACATTTTATAATTAGTTATTTCATTTTCGATAAATGCAATATTCACACATAATTGAGCTAAAAAAACCAATAAATCTAATATTATTTGATATTATAATATTACGAACTTAATTTTGTTTATTTATATGTTATTCCATTTTTGAGAAATATACACTTTAGAAAAAAAGTTACGTACAATTTTAGTGAAAACAGCATCAGATTTAACCGGAATAATCTTCCTCATTTTTTGATCAAAAAACATAATCCTACATTAAAATGAGAAATATAAACTCATGTAAGAAGGCACGATTTCAATGAAAGCTATTAAAATTAATGGAAATGGCACGCATTAAATTACACAAATTCAGATATCAAAAATATTTTTAAGCTGAAAATATAAATTTTTATTCCCTTTGTAATTTAATTCTTAAATAAAATATTACGCACAGAACAGACAGTGTCTTAAATTTTATTCGGATAAAGTATTTAATTATTTAGTAAATAAATACAAATTTTATTTTTTCTGCGTTCTAATATCTCAAAATGTCATACGTTTATTCTTGTGATGTTAATAAAAATAAGATATGTATGGATTATATGCTTAAATCAACTAAATTCCGCGGATTGTTACGTATGTTTATTTAGTACAAATAAATAAATTCAAAATCTGTATTAAAAAGTTTAATTTAATACCCTTATCAGAACGGTGTAAAAACAAGCGTTGTAAAGTAATTTACAATGTGCAAACAATCGTTTTCCCATACTTCTGTTTACTTTTTGGAATTTCTGAAAAATTATGTTATGATGATAGAAATTTTCAAATAGTTGTAGCATAAACCTTCTAGACTTTTTAAATTAATATTGTGTTCAGATATAGCAAAGTTGCAAAATTGAGAAAACGACAATGAATAAAATAAATCTAAAAAAATATTCTATTTAATTTATTTTCACATTTTTGGAACTATAAATTGGAAGGAAAAAGATATACAACTCAAGATGCATGTTGTCTTCTTTTTTTTTACATATAAATCCATTTTTAAAATTTTCCGTAATTTACTAACGGTGTATTTTTTTTTTTAGCTGTAAGATTGCCGTTTCAATAGAATTAAAAAATGAAAGTATCCTTTCTTTAGAAAGGTAATTTTGCATGAGTAATAAATATGTTTACTAGAAAAACATACATTTATAAACCTAAAAATAAGCAGAAAATTATTCCGATCAGTTTTTGTATTGAATTAAAGTTCGATTAGCCTTCTTTCATAGCAAGCTGCAGCCCGAATGAACTGCTAACCTTCCATTTTTATTAAAGCAACAACTTTCATCGGAAATCAAACGGCAAATTTTAATATCTGAATCGATTTGAAATATGGTCTACTGTGAAATATATAATCCAGAAAAAAAGATAGACTTGCTGCTTTGCTCCGGATATAAAAACTGACGAAGTATTCTGCCGTTGTATTTATCATCAGCAGACAGATAACCCATCCTTCTAAAACAAACATAGCAACCGAATAGGAATCCCTCCATTGTATATCAATATTGTTTGTACATGCTTAAAAATTCATGATACGCCGTGCACCCGTTCTTTATTCAGAATCTGGGACACGTTTATTTTGAAAGAAATATAGGCAAGCGAATGAAATGGCAAAAAAGAAAGATGACATTCATTCTGCTGGAACAAATTTTAAAAAAGGGAAAACGGAAAATTTCGATTGTTTTTGAACCATCCCATATACTCGACTGTAGTTTCTCTTTTTCAGTAAACTTCGGGGACGGTTGTCAGAGTAATCCTTCTGTGATGAGGAATGATAGATGCAAACAGAACCTGCTAAGAAAGTAGAATGAGTTAAGTTGCTGGATTGCTGGATCGGAAGAATTTTTTTTTAACCTGATATAGTACGGCTGTATTACTTTTCCTACATTCTTCCAATCTCTTAAATATTTGACATTTAAAATTTAATCTCTTGAGAAGTATAAAAAATCAATTTTAATGTTCAATGGTTCACGTTCTAATAAGCAAAAAAAATGGGCCGGATCAATTTTTGTACATAGAATTTGAGCTTGACTTTAACATTTTTCCATAGCGAACAAAAACAGAGTGTGCTATAACACTTCCATATTCATAAATATACAAACTTTTAAATTATTAAATAACCTGGTGTGAAATAGTAAGCTGAAAATAACTTCTTAAAAATATCATAAAAATTTTAATTAATGCGCAAGGCCTGCCGTAAGAACTAGTCTTTCTTCATCAGGTGCAATGAACACGTCGTACTACTTTAGGTGTCTTGCTGCCGTTATTAAAGTAGTAGGACGTATTCTCTGCACGTAAAGAAGAAATCCTAGTTCTTTCGAAAGGCCTTGCGCATTTATTAAACATTTTATGGTATTTATAAGAAGTACTTTTTAGTTTAAAATAAGTTTTTCGAAAAATCTAATAAAAAATTTTATGTTCGGAAGATCTGAAACATAGTATATAGTCAAACATACAGTGCATAAAAAATCATAAACTCGCTGTTTTTCCTTGGATATAAAAAACGTCGAACTATTCTGGCGTTGCACTTATAAGCAGCTGGCCTGCGAGCCATCCTTCTAGAACAAACATGGCAATCGAATAGGAATTCTTCCATTGTATATCGATATTGTTTATACATGCTTAAAAATTCATGATACGCCATGCACCCATTCTTTATTCAGAATCTAGGACACGTTTATTTAGAAAGAAATATAGGCAGGCGAATGAAATGGCAGAAAGAAAGATGGCATCCGTTTTGCTCCAGCAAATTCTAGAATGGAAAAAACGAAAAATGTTCATTGTTTTTTTTTTTTTTTTTTTTTTTTTTTTTTGCCAGCTCACAATCCCAACTGTAGTTCTTCTTCAGCAAACTTTGGGAAAGGTTTGTGAGAAATTCGTCTGTGATGAGAAGTGGTAGATGCAAAGAGAACCTGCTAAGAAAGTAGAATGAGTTGAGTTGCTGGACTGCTGGGTCGGAAGAAATTTATTTCTTCCGTTGTATAAAACGTATTTGTTGTATACAACATATATTTCGCCTTATATAGTATGCCAATATGCGTTTTTCTGCATTATTTCAATCTGTTAAATATTAGATTTCTTAAAATTAGGAAAAATACAGTTAATTTTCAATAGTTCATGTTCCAATTTAAATATTAAAAGAAAATTTCATAGAAAAAAATTCTGGTTTTGGCATATTTTACATACTTGAAATTTAAAATAAGATTTCTTCTTATTATATTTTGACGTTTATGAATAGTTCATATTTTAGTAAAAAACATATTTAAAACAATAAAAATAAGCAAATCATCAGCCGGATCTATCCTTGTGTATCATATTTCAACTTGACTTTAACTTTTCCATTACAAAGATATACAGAGACTACTATAAAACTTCCATTTTGATGAATTCAATAAATTTTATCCAAAAATCACAAACCAAATTGCAAATTTCATGTTCGTGGGATATGAAACGTAACCTACAGTCATGTATAAACTCCAGAAAAAAAAATCATGGACTCTCTGCTTTTCGTTCCATCGAACTATTTTGCCTTTATATTTATCATCAGCAGACAGGAAAGCCATCCTTCTAGAACAAACATGGCAGTCGATTAGGAATCCTTCCATTGTATATCAATATAGTTTATACATGCTTAAAAATTCATGATACTCCGAGCACCCGTTCTTTATTCAGAATCTAGGACACGTTTATTTTGAGAGAAAAATAGGCAGGCGAATGAAATGGCAAAGAAGAAAAATAGTATTCGTTTTGTTGCAGCAAAATTTGGAATGAGAAAAACGAAAAATATCCATTGTTTTTCAACCATCTCATAATCCCAACTGTAGTTCCTCTTCTTCAATAAAGTTTGGGGAGGACTGTCAGAGAAATCCGTCTGTGATGAGGAATGATAGATGTAAAGAGAACCTGCTAGGAAAGTAAAGTTGCTGTATCAGGAAAATTTTATTTCTCCTCATATAGTATGTCAATATGAGTTTTTCTACATTATCTATTTGACAGTTTAAAATTTTATCCTTGAAAAGGAAAGAAAGTAATTCCTATTCAATAGCCCATGTAATAATTTTAAGTGTTTTATAAAAACTTTCACCGAAAAAATGTATATGTTTAGAATTATTCTTAAAATTTAAAATATCATTTATTTTGTGACTTATTTTAATCCTACAATGCAGAATATCACCATTTGGCATTAAATTCCACTTTATACGTTGTTCAAATTATAATTTAGCATTTGACATACTTTATTTTTCTCCTAAATTTTGCTTAAATGTTGACATGTGACGTTTTTAATATTTTTCATGTTCAGTATACAGTTATTACATAATAATTTCAGGAGAGGGGGTGGGCGATAAGAAAAATCATGCACTAGAGGGTTAAAACTAATGGAAAGTTAAAAGATCAAAAAAGATAAAAAAAATATATATAAAAATGGTTCTATATTTTTACGGATTAAGTCGGACTTATCATTGTGCTTGGATCAGAGCACATCTTTATCTTTTTTTCATAATAACCAAAAACAGTCACAAACAAACTTCCATTTTGATAAATGCAATAAATTTGGTCAAAAAATCAAATAACAATTTTTTTGTTAGAATGATCTGAAACACAGTCTATTGTCAAACATACACATACAGTGCAGAAGACAAAATAATAGATTTTCACCTTTACCTAGGATATAAACTATTTTGCCTTTGCATTTATCGCCTGCAGACATGCTGCCATTCTTCTTCTAAAAACAAAAATAGCATTGCAATAGGAATCCTTCCATTGTATATCAATATTGTTTATACATACATGCTTAAAAATTCATGATACGTCATGCACGCTTTCGTTATTCAGATTCTAAGACACGTTTGTTTCGTAAGAAATACAGGTAGGCGAATGAAATGGCAAACAAGTAATATAAAAATTTTGTTTTTAAAGTCAGTTCCTATTTAGGTCATCAAAGAAAAATTTAATATAATCTCTTAAGGTAATATTAGTTTTTGTTGCATTAAAATATCTCAATTTGCTGATTTTCTATAAGCAAGTAGGTTTGCAATGTAAGTCTATGGGAATTTGGCGAAATATTAGAGATATCGCCAAGTTGGCGTCACTTTTGGCGACTCATTTTTGTCGCCAAATTTGGCGATATATCACCAAGTTGGCGACAAACTTGGCGGTATTTCGCGACAGAACAGGTTCCAGCCCTATGGTAACCCCCTTATAGATATGAAGATGCATTAAATGCTTCAATAACCAATGGTCGCCATTTTGTCTCCTGTGTAAAACTAAAATTAATTAATTAAAATTTAATTAATGAATTAATATTTGAAAAAACTGTATTAACATCAATTGTCATCCAGTACAAATTTTAAAAAATTTATTTCAACTTGATAGGATGAATAATAAGTATTTTATTATCGATTGAAAATTTGAACAAGATATATATGTAAATAAACAAATAAATAAATATAGGGAGAGTGTGAACTAATAGTAGGAATTGAATGAAAAAAGAAAAATGGCATTCATTTTTGGTAAATAAATTTTTGAAAGAAAAAATGAAAATTTCGACTGTTTTTGAACCGCCCGAAAAACTCTACTGTGGTTCCTATTCATCAGTAAACATAGAAAAGGTTGTCAGAGAAATCCTTCCGTTGTGAGGAATGATAGATGCAAAGTGAAAGCAATGTAGAGTTTCTGGATTGCTAGATCAAGAAAATTTTATTTCTCTTCATATTGTATACCAATATGAGTTTTCCTACATTATCTCAGTCTATTAAATATTTGCTACTTTAAACTTTTATCTCTAGAAAAGTGAAAAAACATTTAATATCCAGCATTTCATGTTTTAATTTAAATAATTTAAATATTAATTTTTTTATTTAAATATATATAAAAAATAATAATACATGTCCTAAAATGTTCACGTAAAAATGTATTGGTTTAGCATCTTTAACATTGTTAAAATTTAAAATATAATTTCTTTAGTGATTTATTTTCACACTTACGGGAAATTTACTATATTAAAGGAAAATGTATTTATAGTTTTAAGATAAGCAAGCAATGAGCGGGATCGATTTGAATTTGAGTTTAACATTTTTTCATAGCAAACAAAAACGGACACTGCTATAAAACTTCCATATTCATAAGTATTTTAAGTTTTGTGGAAAAATCCAATAAAAAGTCTTATGTTGAGAAGATCTGAAACGTAGTATATAGTCAAACATACAGTGCATAAATAAAAATCATGACTGCTTTTTCTTGGATATAAAATCGTCGAACTATTTTGCCATTGCATTTATCAGCAGCTAGCATGTAAGCCATACTTCGAGAACAAACGTGGAATTCGAATAGGAATCCTTCGATTGCACATCGATATTGTTTATACATGCTTAAAAATTCATGATGCCCCGTACACACGTTTTTCTTTTTTTATTATTATTATTCAGAATCTAGGACACGTTTATTTTCTAAGAAATATAAGCAGGCGAATGAAATGGCAAAAAAGAAAGATGGCGTTCATTTTGCTGGAACAAATATTAGAAAAGGGAAAACGAAAAATTTTGATTGTTTTTGAACCACCCCATAAACCCGACCGTAGTTTCTCTTCTTTAGTAAACTTTGGGGAGGGTTGTCAAAGAAATCCTTCCGTGATGCGGAATGATAGATGCAAATAGGATCTGCTAAGAAAGTAGAATGAGCTAGCTACGTTGCTGGATTGAGGAAAGTTATATTTCTTCTGATACAGTATATCAATATGAAATTTCTACAATTTATCGTTGCTTTAAAATCAAAACTTGCAAATTATATTCAAGGTGGAAGTAGCACAGTTCAGGTTTATTCAAACAGAGCGAAAGCGTTCAGTCGAGGACTCGAACCTGGATACTTTGGCTTGCTAATGCTCTACGTTTTGAGCTATCCTATCACAGAATTGCATCATATAAATGCTATAGTTATATCTCAGATTAATGAAATAGCGCTGCAGTTCGCAGTCATGTCCTACAAATAAGAGTGCATTATGTCAGCCAGATATCATCAAGGATACCTCAAACTGTAGAACCTCGGCACGTCAAGTCAAAGTATCCAGGTTCGAGTACTGGTCTGGACATTTTCGCTCTGTTGGAATAAGCATTGACTGTGTTACTCAGACTTTGAATATGAATTATACAGTTAAAATTTAAATATCCCTCTCTTCATTGATTCAAATGATGTCTGCTCTAAATTAGAAACATTTTCTTCCTTTAACTGCTTTATGAAATAAGAATGGGATTTAAATTTCACTTTTGAAATCAAAAGTATTATATGTACATGTGCGAGAGGAAAAATAAATTACAAAATAAATTATATGTTTTAAAAAGTTGCAATTTGTTAAAAATGTAATCACAGATTAGTGTGTATGTTGTCAGTTCTTGAAAAATGAAAATCTCAGAGAAGTAATTACTTTCATAATGCTAAATAAATCTTAATAAGAACTAGTATATTCCATTTTTTAGATAATAACGCCATTCAAATTGAAAGTGCATTCCAACAAAAACGTTCAAATAACATAAGGATATTTCATATTGAAACAAGAATTTGCTACTAAAAATACCCTCGGTATTGCAATTTAAAATGCAACTTAAAATGTCATTTATGTAAATTTTGAAATGCAAATTATGTATTTAAAACTTATATTTGAGTAAAATGTTTATAAATATGTATGTCTAACATAATTCAAATTTGAGAAAAACTAATGTATGTATATATATTTGAAACTCATGCTCCTTCTGTTTTTCAAAACCCAGATAAGAATTATTTTCTGATTTACAGTAGAATATTTCCTGTTCTTTAAAAATTCTGCATAAATTACATTATTTGGTTTTAGAAGTAAGATCATTGCTAACATTTATATTGCTTAAAATTACACTTAATTTCAATGGATGTGTATGTAGAGTTAAATGTTTATACAATATAAATTTTAAATAAATTCCTAGCGTTGTAATTTCAAACAGAAACTTATATAACAATTTAAAAAATATATTTTAGTGTTTCGATGTCATTTACAAATTAAATACACTTTCCAATTTCGAAAGAGAAATATTGCTGCTTTTAAAAAACTTCTTTTAACTGTTATTCGTATTTATAAAGTGATGTAATTTTATAACGCATTTAGATCTTACAACTCAATGTTAATTCACTAAAATACTATTCTAAATTAAATTTACCAAGTGCATTAGCATACATGTTTGTACTTTCCTAAAACCTAAATAAAATATTTAGCGAATTATACATCATTATCGTATTCAGTTTGATAATTTGAGCCCCTGCGCCTTACCTCGTAGGTTAAAAGAAAATTTGGCTAACAAGGAAGATCTCCTTAAAGCGCATACTTTGAAATGTTTTGAAAGCGCAATATTTTGAAAAAAAGCTAATGAAACTACTTATGTATGTAATAAAGGATCAGACACATTTAGCTGCTGAATTCCAGTAAAACGTTTTTGAAGAAATTGAAATACTTTCGAATATTTGGCACGAAAAAACGAACGCTTTACGCGATTTGGAGAGCAACACTTTTCCTCGCCAAACGCAAACTATTTTAATGGATTTGAAAATTGCTTGTTAAATTACTATTCGAATGTGCGTTACTTAATGAATTTTAAAAATGAAATCGTTTATTATTTTTTTATAAGCTTATATTATACATACAAGTTGCGTATTGCTGAAGTTATTCAATTTTACACGGTTTGACCGGAAGGGTAAATGTATTTTAAAAGTGAAGCCCGATTAAGAAAGCTCTCGTTTTACATTTTTCGGTCTTTCCGTGGCAACAAAACATTTATCTTGTCTCCGACAGTTACACTATCGAAGTCAAATTGACAGTGCTAAAAATCCGACCTTAATTTTGAATTTGAAGCAATTTTTATATATCTAAATTATCTCTCTATTCTAAAAAAAAGTAACTAACGCTGTCACCGCCGCCGCCGCCGCCGGTTTTGAATTTTTTGTGACTGGAGGTCTTTCTTCGTTAATATTAAGAAAAATAATGCATACAAAAATATGAAAATTGGTAGTATTATACAGAAATGTTTGATAAACACGCTGATGCAGACAGTTTTCAAATCGAAGAATTATTTTAAGAGATATTTAATGCTAAAGTTGGACAAAATCGTTCCACTAAAAAAGTTTTATAGGAGCAAAAACTATACATCGGAATTTAATAATTTTTAGATCATTTTATACGTTATAATTTCCTGGTGTGCAGAATTAATTTATTTTTTGACTCATTTTTCGAGGTTTCATTTCTATTTTAAATTCAAATTTTCAGCATTTCGAGAGATATTTTTTACTTATTTCAGAAAATTGTACTAATTTAACCTGTTGCCAACTGTATAAACAATGGAAACAATAATGTTTGCTTCAAATTAAAAATTTATTTACGCGTGACTATTATAAACAGAAAAAAAAACTTTCAAATAAGAAGTAAATAATTACGTATAAAAAGCAGGAACTTATTAAAAATTACTTCATCTATAATTACACGTGAATTTTAACAGAGAAAGGATATTGTAAAATAATGAATTCATTAACATGCGTTAGAAGTCTTAAATAGGAGAAATTACATCACATTTACCTCACATCACACTTATTACGTAAAATGAACGAAAAATAATATTGCAAAACAGTTTACATTTAAAAATAGCGCGAGACATTTACTTGATATTTTGAGACGAACTTTTCCCCTTTATTATTATATTTTTTTGCACAGTGCAAATAATATTTCATTTCTAATAAAAGTATTTTCACGTGAATATTAAAAAGGGAAAGAAAAGTTTGGTGAAAATTACGTCAGATTAAAAAAGTTATATTTAAAATATCTTATTTAAAAGGACTTCTTTTCGCTTTTTTAAAAAATACCGACAAAGACTCTGTTTACATAATTCATTTTATATTAGATGATTTTGAATGCCATTGTATCTTTTAACAGCAGCTGATTTTTCCGTAAAATTCCCCAATCAAAGACAAATGAATAGAAACCCGTTTATAGGGAGATCGCCTTTGTTTTTTTTTTAATTATAATTCAATCTTCCAAAATCTTTTTAAAGCCGATCAAATTAGCGTGCTTTTAGAGACTGCAGTGTCTGAACGGGGGGTTGGCGAGCGTAGCTCGTAGGGGGGCGATCCCCTAGTGTTCTAAAACGTCGTTAAATTATCATAAATTTCATTATATAGACAGTATATGACAAAACCTTAGTCATAAAAGTGTGCTTATTTAAGTTAAACTTCTAAACTTGTTCAAAATGAAGAGTAGAGAAAATATTTAACAGAAAATCTTATCTCTCTATTCTAAAAAAAAGTAACCACCGCTGTCACCGCCGCCGCCGCCGATTTTGAATTTTTTGTGACCGGATGTCTTTCTTCGTTAATATTAAGAAAAATAATGCACACAAAATATGAAAATCGGTGGTTTCATACAAAATTGTTTGATAAACACGCTGATGCAGACAGTTTTCAAATCGAAGAATCATTTTAAGAGATATTTAATGCTAAAGTTGGACAAAATCGTTTCACTAAAAAAGTTTAATAGCAGCAAAAACTATACATGGCAGTGTAATCATGTTTAGATTATTTTATGCGTTAGAAATTGCCGGAGTGCAGATTGCATTAATTTTTTTATTTGGACTCCTTTTTTGAGGTTTTATTTCTATTTTAAATTCAAATTTTCAGCATTTCTAGACATATTTTTTACATTATTTTAGAAAATGGTATTAATTTATACTGTTGCCAAATATATAAACAGCGCAAACAATAATGTTTGCTTCAAATTAAAAATTTATGTACACGTGACTATTATAAACAGAAAAAATCATTTGGAATTAGAATTAATTAATTATATACAAAAAGCAGGAACTTATTAAAAATTACGTCATAAAAAGTATACACGTGCATTTTAAAAGAGAAAGGATATTGTAAAATAATAAATTCATTAACATGCGTTAGAAGTCTTAAATAGAAGAAATTACGTCATATTTACGTCACATTATAGTTATTACATAAAATGAACACAAAATAATATTGCAAAACAGTTTAAATTTAGAAATTGCGCTAGACATTTATTTGATATTTTGAGAGGATCTTTTCAACTATTTTTGTTAGGAAAGCGCAAATAATATCTCATTTCTAACAAAAGTATTTTCACGTGAATATTTAAAAGAGAAAGAATAGCTTGGTAAAAATTACGTTAGATTAAAAACGATTAATTTAAAATGTCTCATTTAAAAGAACTTTCTTTTCGCTTTGTTAAAATATACCAGGAGACAAAGACTCTGTTTACTTAATTCCTTTTATCATAGCTTATTTTGAAATGTTGTTACACGTGTCTACGTCATCAAGTTATTTTTATTTCGACGTTTTATATGTATTTTTATTAATGTTGTACTAATTTATTTGTTCTTTCGTTATTTAAAATAAAAATTATGTCAATTTGTATAATTTGGCGAGTGGTTTGGCGATTTATATAATTTGGCGAAATTGGTCGACGGGATAATCAAGTAGTACCGCAGTGGATTTGGCGTTAAAATTCCCCAATCAAAGAGAATGAATAGAAATTCTTTTATAGGGAGATCGCCACTGTTTTTTAAATTATAATTCAATCATTCGAAATCTTTTTAAAGCCGATCAAATTAGCGTGCATTTAGAGTCTGCGGTGTCTGGACGGGGGTTGGTGAACGTAGCTCGTTGGGGGCCGAGCCCCCTAGTTTAAGAAAAAAAATCATTGTGATTTCAACCACAGGTAAAACGCAATGAATACGAAATGTTCATTATGTTTTACGGATGCTCTATTGAAGTTCAGACGGAATTTTATTTTATAAACATATATATCCTCATGACAAGAAATTTCAGGTTTTTTTTTTCTGAGTATGCACTTATGGAGAACTTCCTGGTAAGAAACAATAAATCGCATGATTTTTGCATCAAATTTATAAGATAATAAAATACTGATTTGTTTACACTGGATATTTCGTATTCATCTCAGGATGTTTCGTTGAATAAAAAAGGCAAAATGGTAGATTCTGGAGAATTTTGAATCAATGAAAAATTTATTTGATATTAGCACAAACAGCAGTACCCAGTAAGAATAATAATTAAAGAGTATTCTTGTGACCACGAGACCGGGAAATACATATCACAGAAGATGCTAAGGTGTTTTCATGCTTGAGGCCTGAAACAGTTTTATATATATAGGGTACATCAGGAATGCTCATTCAAATTTGGTGGGGAGAAAAAAAATAGACAATTTGACATAGGAAAATATGGCCGCAAACGAACCCATTTACGCAAACCCAAACGACTTTCTACAGCCACGGTCGGCAACAGGCGGACCGCGGTCCACATCCGGACCGCAGAAGTTCGAAGCCTGGACCGCCAAAAATTAATAATTTATTAATATTTACATATAATGCATACATTTGAATGATAGCTTTAACAATGTTTCCTATATTTTACAAGTAATAGCGCGACAAATTTGATTTTTTAATGATGATGCATAGTTTCTATGTTGTGAAACACAAAATACTGCGTTGGTGCGCATGAGTGGCAGTGGGACTGGCCGGCTGCGTTGGAGCGCAAACATATCTTCAGAAAAGTGTGAAGATTTTAAAAAAACTAGCTATTAACCTGGCTACTATGTTTGGCTCCACAAATGTATGTAAAACAACATTTTCCGAAATGAATTTTCTTAAGAACAAATATATTTCAAGATTAACGGACGCCCACCTTGAAGACACTGTTCGCATTAGCTGTTCACCACATGAACAGCTATACACAACAAAAATAGTTTTTTATGCAAACTAAAAAACTTGCTCAAGCCTCAAGGTGTAATTTTTCACATTCATGTTTCAACAAATGCCTGTCATTTCTGTTTTATTATATGTAAAATTTTTCAGAGCGTATACCTGTGTACGTAGTAATTTTTCCGTAAGTATACCTGACTTTTGGGCTCACCGTGGCTGAGTTGATAAGACACCACGCCGCTAATCGCTTGAGAGCGTAGGTGGGGGCGGGTTCGAATCCCGCCGGTTCCGTTGCACACTCTTTGTGGAGCCCCCAGGATGAAATTCTCTGTTGTTTAAATTTCCTTGTGCTATCTCGTCCCTGTATATCGACGATGACTTATAAGCGGACCCTGGTGTTAAGCACACAAGTCTGATGTATGTGTTCAATAAAATAAACAAACAAACCTGACTTTTCTATTTTATAAAAATAAAATTTTAAAGTAACAGGTGCTTGTATTACTTATGTGTTTTTTTCTATGGACCTCGATAATTTTTTTTGAAAAGTATTCGGACCCCACATAAAAGTACTTGCTGATCCCTGTTCTAGAGGGTGCTATGTATCCACAATTTCTACTCACGCGCTAAGTCCAGCCGGTCGCCATTCGACATGGTGACTTTGCAAAAGTAACATGAGTCATTATATGTTAAATGGATGTACAGACATGCATCTAATTTATGATGCGACAGGGAAAAGTGGTCGGAGAGCTGCGCATATGTATGCAGTACCGTCTAAGATAGTTTTCTGGATTGGAACCCTCCATGTTGCTCAGTTGTCTGCTCTATCACGACAGGTACTGGTAACCGATTTAGTTTCGCACAGTTATTTTTAAGCCATTAGAAACATTTGATTCTGACATTTGTGCCAGTTATAGTCATAGATAAATATACAAGATAGAACATTTACGGCAAAATCTTTAATGGCAACAGTACTAGAGTCACTACCGATAAGGGGGAAGGATTAAAAATCTTCCGAAATTTACCTCTGTTGATGAAATATGTTTACACACTATGTTTTGAATATCTATTATTTTCTAAACGAGTTGGAGGCAGACGATATTATATTTATACTTGATTTATTTAGTTGCTTTTTTATCGTACTTGTATCGTTCACCCTTAACTTACAAAAGGATATTGATAATAATAATAAAAGAAAAGAAAAAACACAGAAAATTCTGTTATGAACGTAAATATGTAAGATTATGAGATTAAATTGTAAAAAATCAAATTCAGGTATTGTGTTTATTTATTCACATCGAATAAAATTTTATCATGTGTCATATCAGTATCTCTATTTACTTTTAACTTATAGACTTATATAATTCTAAAAATTTGAAAAAGGAATTTTTCCCCATCTGTAATTTTATTGTTATTTCTTATATGTCAAAATTATAAATATTATTGAACTGATTGCATGTTATTTACATTAAAAATAATATTTTTCTTTTATCTGTAAGAAAGTGAAGATGCGGAAATTTTAAAAGATTATTGTAACGATTAAACATCGGGTGTAATAATTTTCCTACCAAATGGGAATATTTATGTAATTTTCTGGTAATTGTAGAGTGCAATTTTTCGTATATTTTTATATTACAACATTACTTTATGTAGCTTTAAATCCAATTATATCATATTTACTTGATATATAACATTCAAGAAGAAATTTGTAGCTTGTTTTTCGTTGCACTTAAATCGTTCATCCGTCGTGTACGAAAAAATATAATATATATCCGTGCATGAACACAGAATATATATTAGATATATAGAATACAATATCTATTCTGTGTTCATGTATCGGTGCTAGTTCTGTTGAAAACGTAAACATGCGACATTAAAAAAAGGAAGGTCACAATAAGGTAGATGCCCAATAACAAAAGTATTACAAGTATCGGAAGTTTCTTCCCCATTGTCACTAAAGGCGCTGCGATCTCAATCTATTACCACAACGTTCTATGGGAGTGCCCTATCTTGTACGTTGGTTTATTTGTGGTTAGAGTAGAGTTCTGGACACATTGGCTCAGCTTTGCCACCACTTTACCCTATCACACCGTAAATTAGATTTAACATACACTGGTGTCCAAAATTAAGGACCAGTCACAAAAGGCTAATTTTTAAGTACGCGAATACTCAAAAGGAAATAATATAATTCAAATAATTACTATCCCTACAGCACAGTTAGTCCATATAGCATCTCATTCATGTCACTCATTGTCACAAGTGTCACAGTCACTACGGTGAAACAAAAAATAGAAAATTCCACACGTCTCATTATGGGTCTAAAAGGATCGCTATATGTAACTCCACTGAGACGTCAATGTGACTGCTACTTTGTGACGAATCACTAGGTGACTTTACAATGTAGTTAAATTATGACTCTCATGTGACTGTCATTTTTAGACTCAATTTCAAAGTCATCATGAACGTTGCATTATGATAAGTCACCAAATAATATCACATAATAGTCACATGGGGACTTTTCCCAAAAGAGCACAATGGTGACTTCACATTAGTCTCTCTGTCACCTGAAAGTCATCATGTGACTTTAATGTGACATTATTTGGTAACTTATCACAATTCAGTGTTCACGATTACTTTAAAATTGAGTCTACAGATGACAGTCTCGTGAGAGTCACAATGTAACTACATTGTAAAGTCACATGGTGATACGAACACAAAGCAGCAGTTACAGTGTCGTCTCAGTGAAGTCATATAAAGTGATCATTTGAGACTCATAATGAGATGTATGGAATTTCCTGTTTTTTGCTTCACCGTAGTGACTGTGACACTTGTGACCATGTGTGACATGAATGAGATGTTATATGGACTAGCTGTGATGTAGAGATAGTAATTATTCGAATTATATTATTTCCTTCTGAGTATTCACGTACTTGAAAATTAGCATTTTGTGATTGGTCCTTAATTTTGGACACCAGTGTATAATGACTCATGTTACTTCTGCAAAAATCACCTTGTCGAAGGACGGCCGCCTGGACTTGTCAGAGAGCTTTCGTGTGAGCAGAAATTGTGGATACACAGCGCCCTCTACAACTTCATGCATTCGTTTGTGGCCATAAGTTTCTATGTGAATTGGTCTTCTTTTGCTGCTTTCTTCCTCCCCACAAAATCTGAATGATAATTCCTGATACACACTGTATAAATTTTGTATTGCAGTTACGACTGAACAATTACTATACATTTAAAAAAAATTATCACTAGATGGCAGAACTAGCAACTATTTTAGCTTTAATATTGTACATTAAGTGATCTTGAATATTATTTAATTTAGTTATATTAACTTTATAAGTGTTAAATAGTATTATAAATATATTATAGCATTTATTTTCTCTTTTATGTTGTTTAAATGTAATATTCAAGGAGTCTATATCTTTTTTAACTGCAACCGATGTCTATAATATATGTTTAAAATGGAGTCACTTAACGGTTAAATTAGCCTTGTTCAATAGCTTCAGTATTAACCTGTGCAATTGGGAATATGGTTAAAAAGTTGTGTAATTATATAAGGTTAGCTGAATTTAATTACTCTTTATTATGTATATAATAAAGTATATTAATATATATATATATAATGTATATAATATTAAATGGAGAAACAGATTGAAAAATAATTTTTTGTATTTGTTTATTTTTTTAATTATATATTCCATTTCAAGACCTTTCTAGATATTCAGTGTTCATTTTTCTTTTATTATTCTGGTTCATCGGTCGATGGGGCATAGAGAGAATTAATTATTCAGCTTAAAGCTTAATTCTCTACAAAAGTTGACTGTTTTGGTTATATATGTAAATTTTGTGTCCTTGAAGACGTAATTTATAATAATTGTATCCATAATCTTGTTTTTTTGTTTTGTTTTTTCTTTTCGTCAGGTATTTCATTGGACTATACAATTTAAGTAGTATTTGATTTCTGTTGTGTTTAATAGGGATTTCATAATTATTGGTCAATTTCATTTGTTTCAATGGTATAATTGTACAGAAAGTTTATAAATATAAGTTCAAAAAAGTTTAAAACTAAAACTAAAAACAAAACTAAAAAATAAAATAAATTAAATAAAAAATAAAAATAACACCCATGCGGTAAGCGCTACAGCTGCAAATAACCACACAGATTATATATAGCAGATTATATATAGCACATTATGTATAAAATGCATTCGACAGACACAAAAATTGCTTCTCTCAAAATTCTCAGTTTAAATATGGTGCAAGATTCTGGGTCTGCCGAATGCCCTTTATACATAAAGTGCTATATATAGATATACATATAGATATATTAATTTAAAATGCTCCAAGAAACTAAAAATATTTACGTAGCCCTAGCTCAATGACCTTTTGAAACTGCAAAAATTTCGTTTAACATCCTATCTTGCATAAGATCATTTCTCTTTATATTCTAAACTACCGTTACGCACAAAAAAACCGCTTATTTTTTGTACCTCTACTATTACAACCTAAAAAATAGTGAAAAAAGTGCGGAAAATACGCCAGTAAATACGGCATTAACCCTAGAAATTTGCACAAAGTAAATTTTTTAAAGATATTGATTTTCGGATTAAGTTAAATAATGCCATAAAAAGTGATAAAATACCTTTATTAAGATTGACGATCGTTTCATCGCACAAATGGTGACAATTTTAAAATCATTCACGATAGTATATATTTTCACATAATTTAAAAAACAATAACAAGTTACTGTTTTTTAGAAAAAGTCTAAAGTTTTAAGCAGTTCACCAAACAAAATGCAGCTTGGAGATGACGCTGCAGAAAAAAACTATAAATATTTACCAAAAAAGAGTAATAGTAAATCCAGAAAGCCAAAAACTGTGGATATGTCCAGGCTGCTCAGAAATCTATAGAGAACCAATTGTAGATGATTGGGCCGATTGCATTTCTTACGGGGACTGTTGGCACGAAGAGTGCACTCTCAGAAAAAACTGTAAATTTATGAGTGTTTACTGTTCAATTTCCACGGGCAACAGCCTTATTTGATGAAAAACGGTTTGATCCAATAAAAAAATACGGCACGACCCCATACATTTTCACCTGCTATGGTTTAACAGTTCTTTTTAGTCGCGTTTCGAAAAATAATGTCACTTAACCGCGACAGTGACATATTTTTTAACCCGCCAAAAAGCGTTTCTGTGATGATTATCTAACGTGCTACGTTCTTAATATTCTTGCATTTCTAGCCCATTTATTAGCGAAAATACGGTACGACCCCATACATTTTCCTCCGCTAGTGTGTAAACGTTGATACAAAATGATGGGCATGTACCTTTTTTTTTTACGGGGTATGACTGGAACCTCTGCAGCCGTAATTTTACAGGGATATTTTTAACAGAGTGCACACACCTACACAGGTACTATTCACTACAAATGTGATGTTTGTAAGTGAAAAGCTTCCTTTTATATTCCTTTTTATATTGCGTACTCTTACACACTTGGCTGCAAATTCTTTCTCTCAATGGTTGTACAAGAGTGCGCAGTCAGGAGTATAATCTTTTTTCAAACAATATCGAAATTGTTTCTTATAAATTGTTGAATGCATTTTTTTTCATCAGCAAATAAATAAATAGAATGCTAACTTTATCGTTAAAAAGTTAAAATTACACTATGTGCAAATTACTTAAAAGATGAAAAAATGTTTAAAAAGGTGTTAAATTACTTTAATATCCATAGTACTTTCAACTATATACATAGCCTTCGTCAGAGAATACAAAAATACAAGCGTCTTATTTTCAAATTTCACGTAGTTGGTGTCGAAAGGAATGAAAGTGAAAGTCAATTTTTACATCCTGAAAACATTGGGAAAATAAAAATATAGAGGGAATTAGAATATTACGTGTTTTATTATTCTTTAAGCAAACTGAACCAAATTCTTCGTATTTTGTAGGATAAAACGTCATTACAAACAGTATTTTCTTTAGTAACAACTTCTATTGATTCGTGGATAATTAAATCATGATAATTCTATACGGAGCATATAACTTTTGTATCTTCGAAATTAACTTGTACATTCTGCTTCTGGTTAAGTCTTTACAGGGCTGTTGTTGGCCGGTTGTACTTCAAATTTCTCAAATGTTCTTTAATACGATCTTTAAGTTTACGAGAAGTCATTCCTATGTATTCCAGATAAATATTTTCTGTTTTCAGTGCATTTTTTCTGTATAACATCATCCCTTAAATCTCTTCCTTTACTGTTATTTAACACGTTCGCTGCTATCTACGAGAATACTCGTAGTTAGCAAACTGGGTTTCCTTGCCAGCTACGAGATAACTCGTTATTGATCTTCTTATCTAAATCACCGATTACGAACATAGTGCCTTAGAAAATACCTGCAATGTTTCCTTTACCAACAACGAGAATACTCTTTATTTGTTGCTAAAAGTAATTCGTCATATATATATTTAAATAATAATATAATAATATTTTTTTTAAACAGAAAAAAATTAAAAGCACTAAATTGCAGATATGATCTTGGCATGTATGAACAGATGCACCATCTCAGCTTTGGCAGCGAACGTGTTAATTAAATATCTGAAGTGCGCACTCCTGCACCAGCTTACCCTAATCACAAAATAATGGCACTAAGCTTTGAATGGGAATGTACAAAATGTTCAGATTTTATTTTTTTTTTGTTGTTGTTATCAAATTTCAATATAGTATTAAGCACAATTTTATACATTCATATACAAGATCACTCCTACAATCCGTCAAGCAAAGATTTTTTTTTTTTTTAATCACATAATCATTTGAATATTTGCTTTCCAGATTCGATATAATTAAGCTATATAGATCAATATACGTTTTTTTTCTTTTCTTATACTACGATACTGAGACAAATTTGAAAATATTATTAGCACAAAAATATCTAAACTTGATACTTAAAAGAAAATGGTGATTTGAGAACATATTATAATTTTAATATTTACTTTAAGAGATCTTATATAATTTAGAAATTAAGTGAACAGCACATTTTCTGAATTAAAAAAAATATTTGAAAAGTCTTCCAAGACTTTCATTACGCAGCTTTAAAATAAAATTCAATTCTCACATTACTATATAGATTTTATATTTTTATTTTAATACTAGAATCCATGAAGAACATTTATAAAAAGCATTTTTTCATCTTATTAAACCCTAAATGTAAATATATTTTTTTGTACTATACTGCGATGCTTAAACAAATTTGAAAATAATATTAAAATATAAATATGTAAAACTTGATAACTAAACAAAATGGTGATTCGAGATCCCGTATAAATTACAAAAAAAGTGAACAGCGAATTTTCTGCTTAAAAAAGGGAAATTAAAGAAGAACATTTATAAAAAGCATTTTTTCGTCTTATTAAACCCTAAACGTAAATACACTTTTTTGTTATACTGCGATGCTTAAACAAATTTGAAAATAATATTAAAATATAAAGATGTAAAACTTGATACCTAAATAAAATGGTGATTCGAGATCACGTATAAATTAGAAATTAAGTGAACAGTGCTTTTTCTGCTTAAAAAAAAAAGGAAATTAAAAATTTTCAAAATCTTCTATAACTATCATTAAGCAGCTTTAAAATAAGGATCAATTCACATATACTATATAAACTTGATATTTTTAATTTAATACTAGAATAAAGAACCTTTATAATAAGCATTTTTTCATCTTATTAAGACCTAAGCATAAATACACTTTTATTTATTTTTATTTACTATACTACGATGCTTAAACAAATTTGAAAATTTTATTAATACATAAATATGTAATACTTGATACCTAAAAAAATGGTGATTCGAGAAAATTATAATTTTAATAGCCATTTTAAGAGATCTTGTATAAGTTAGTAATTAAATGAACAGCACATTTTCTGATTAAAAAAAATAAAATTTTAGCTTTCAAAAGTCTTCTACAGTTTTCATTACGCAGCTTTAAAATATAGCTTAATTCGCACGTACTATATAGATTTGATATATTTATTTTAATACTAGTAACCAGAAGCATTTTTTTCGTCTTATTAAACCCTAAATGTAAATATATTTTTTGTACTATACTGCGATGCTTAAACAAATTTGAAAATAATGTTAAAATATAAATATGTAAAACTTGATACCTAAACAAAATGGTGATTCGAGATCACGTATAAATTAGAAATTAAGTGAACAGCATATTTTCTGCTTAAAAAAAGGAAATTAAAAATTTTCAAAATCTTTTATAACTATCATTAAGCAGCTGTAAAATAAAGATCAATTCACATATACTATATAAACTTGATATTTTAAATTTAATACTAGAATAAAGAACCTTTATAATAAGCATTTTTTCATCTTATTAAGAACTAAGCATAAATACACTTTTATTTATTTTTTATTTATTTTCATTTACTATACTACGATGCTTAAACAAATTTGAAAATTTTATTAATGCATAAATATGTAATACTTGATACCTAAAAAAAATGGTGATTCGAGAAAATTATAATTTTAATAGCCATTTTAAGAGATCTTGTATAAGTTAGTAATTATATGAACAACACATTTTCTGATTAAAAAAATAAAATTTTAACTTTTAAAAGTCTTCTACAACTTTCATTACGCAGCTTTAAAATAAAGCTTAATTCGCACATACTATATAGATTTGATATATTTATTTTAATACTAGTAACCAGAAGCATTTTTTCATCTTATTAAGCCCTAAGCGTAAACACACTTAGTTTGTTTTTAGAAATTGAAACACATAATACAAATTCATACAAGGAGCATCTTTGTAAGTTATAATTTCCAATTCAAAAGGAAATTAAAAGTGCTTTCCGTTTCCGAAAAAAATGCTCTTTTTCAAATTTTCCATAAATTGTAACACTCAATTTCGAAACTGATTTCATTTCTTGTACTTGTAACTTTTAAATTTTTCTTACAACATAAAGAATGCTTAAATAAAACTTCGAATATATATGCATTTAGATGTAAGTGTCTTTTCATAAGTTTGTATTACATTTTTCGGAAAAATAACCGTATTCGGAGAAAAAGAATGACATTCTCCTTTTTACAAAATTTTTGAGCATTCATATTTGAGGCAATTATAAATGAAAAGATGGCACTTAGCTGAAAATGTAAATATTTAAAAAATATATGAAGAATATTTTGCACAAAATTTCAACATAGATTTTTAAAATAACCTTCTTAAATTCCATTGAATTACATACGTAATTAGTTTTGCAGCGTGCTTTTATAAATTTAATTAAATGAATAATTTATCAACAGCGGAATTCTTTATTTAAAATAAGAAACACGTATGTTTTATTTAAGTACTGCATTTCGTAATTTAATTTTGGAAGATATTTCTGTTTGTTTCACAAACAGAGTAAAATGAATTGAAACTCAAAATTGATTTAAATAAAATTCTCAGTACTCTTAAACGCTTTATTCAAGAGCTTGATGCCGAAGAAAAGTTTTCATTGTTAAAATGGAGTTAATTAAATAAATGCATTTATAAGAAAGAAATTAAACAATGCTGTTGTTTTTCTCTGAGTTTAAAATTTGCTTCTTCTAGAATAAGAAGATTTGCGAAAGATTTGTTTACATTATTTAAGTGCTAGAGTCAGAATAAAAATTACAATTAAAGACGCTAAATAACTTTCGAAATTCATATTTATACCCATTATACTAATTAAAATACTTAACAATACAAACAAATTATGTAGATTTTGTGTGCAAAAATCTGCACAAAAAGTATAAATTAAAATGCTCAAAAAATAATAACACTATAACATTATATAAAATTTGTAACATACCGCCATCGAGCTGTTAACTTGTAAGAAGGCCCTCGTAAAGATTTATCCAAACACAGCAATCTCTTTATAACAATAATTTGTAGTGGAGCTGGTATTTTTAAACGCAGATGATATAGAATAAGCCGAATTTTAACAAAAAAATTTAAGGAGAAATCCTTTCCCAAAACTTACTAAATTCGACTCCCTTCACTCGGCTCCAAAGAATCTCGAAGTACAACAGGAACCTAAAAAAGTCATATTAGTAGATAATACAAAGATAAGTCTTCTACAAGTAGAATTCCGCGGATTCTGGTGTTGCTTTTATTCGAAATAGATAGCTGAACTTCTTACCACACTGGCGTAAGCTCGGCTTCAATGATTCTATAAAAACTGCTAGTAAGAAACTCTGGTTAAAGTTAATATGTGCTTGAATTTTACGAGCGAACTTAAATCGGATGACAGGATGCGTTCCAAAATCTACTGAATACATATCCTAACTCTGTATATGTAGTTACTATACAAATAGAGTTATCCTAAAAAGTCATCTTAGTGGATAATATGAAGATACGTCACCTACAATAGGAATTCCGCGGATTTCAATATTTCTTTAATTAAAATAGAAAGCCGAACTTCTTACAAAATTCGCGAAAGCTCAAAGCCGATGGCTCCATCAAAACTGCTAGTCAGAAACTCTGCTCAAAGTTAATAGGTGTTTGAATTTTACGAGCGAACACAAATCTGAAAACACGGTGCGTTCCAAAATCTACTGAATACATATCCTAACTCTGTTTATGTAGTTACTAGACAGCCACAGTTACCCAAGAAAGTCATCTTAGTAGATAATATAAAGAAAGTCACTTACAAGTGGAATTCCACGTATTTCGATGTTGCTTTTATTGAAATCGAAAGCTGAACTTCTTATCAAATTGACGAAAGTTCGAAGCCGATGACTCTATCAAAACTGCTAGCCATAAACTCTGCTTAAAATTAATATGTGGCTGAATTTTACGAGCGAACATAAATCTGAGGACAGGATGCGTTCCAAAATCTATTGAATCCATATCCTAACTCTGTTTATGTAGTTACTAGACAACCACAGTTACCCAAGAAAGTCATCCTAATAGATAATATGAAGATAAGTCACTTACAAGTGGAATTCCGCGGATTTCGATGTTGCTTTTATTGAAATAGAAAGCTGAACTTCTTATCAAATTGGCAAAAGCTCGAAGCCGATGGCTCTATCAAGACTGCTAGTCAGAAATTCTGCTTAAAGTTAATAAGTAGCTGAATTTCATGAGCGGACATAAATACGAGGATAGGGTGCGTTCCAAAATTTACTAAATCCATATCCTAACTCATTATATGTGGCTAATAGGCAACCACAGTCACCCTAGAATGTCATCTTTGTAGATAATATGAAGATAAGTCACTTACAAGTGGAATTCTGCGGATTTCGATGTTGCTTTTGTTAAATAGAAAGCTGAACTTCTTACCAAATTGACAAAAGCTTGAAGCCAATGACTCTATTAAAACTGCTAGTCAGAAAATCTGCTTAAAGTTAACATGTGGCTGAATTTTGCGAGCGAACTCATAAATCCGAGGACAGTATGCGTGCCAAAATCCTTAATTAACTCATCATAGTAAAGAAAAAAAAAACTTCACAACCATATCACCCGATATACAAACGTGCTTTGCATATTGACAGAATATGTCTTATTCATGCACAAATATTAGAAGTTAAGAAAACACGATCACACTGTAAATAGAAAAAATATATCGTTCTCTAAAGTAACTTTGTAAATTAAATTTAAAAAATCAAAAAGCCCGACTGCGTAAAAGGCAAACTAATTAATTATTTCTCATCAATGTTAAACTATTTTTATATTACATACTATTTTTTTTTAATTTACTTGTATTGATGACATTTAAGTTCTGTTTAATTGTTAGTTCCTATCTATAAACATTGTTTTCATGAGGCCTACAGATGTCTATGATAGTTAGAGTTGCAGGAAAGCTAGAGACCTTACTTACACAACTTCCAGGTTGTATAATACTTAAACGGAGCTTCTGACTCTAAAATAGTGAATGAAACATCGTAGTCATTTTGAAAGACCTATCCAATGATATGCCACTCAATAGGGTGCGTAAAAATGTTTTTTCGTCTCTACCGCCGTTTCGTATTTTACGGCCGCCATTTTGAATTTATGAAAGCAAAACCTAGCCTATAACCATCCTACGGTTAAGATGAATCGATAGAGACATCATTCATTAAAATCCATCTAGCCGTTGGGATGTTTCGAGGATATAAAGAAATCCACATACCCAGATACACGTGAAAAACATAACCCTTCTTGGCAGTCGGGTAAAATGTAGCTAAATACTCGGCCATAAATTTTGCAAATTGAAATTGACAAAATTTGTAATACAGGATGAGTACAAATGATGTACCTAATTTTTAAAAAATCGTATTTCCGAAACTACTGCACATATTGCAATAAGTGATACATGAATTTAAATAGAAATATACCAAGTTTTTTTCAGTTACAAATGTTCGATGTGTGACCCTCTTGTTATACGGCATACGTCCAAACTGTAATCCAAGACGTTCCAAACACCAAAACGCCCCATCCACAGGTGTGGAAGCTCCTTGTTCAAGTGACTAAGTACTTGAAAAGACCGATGAGGTGGAGCTCCAACCTGTGGAATCACAAAATCTGAGCTGCCCTCAAGCGGGTGATGGTAATTTACCCGTAAACACATCACCCCCAACAAGATCCCCAGAGCTAATACCATGTGATTTCTTTTAGTGGGGTTACGTCAAAGACATTGATTATGTACCATCAATGCCAAAAACACTACCAGAACTTAAAGAACGCAATTGTGCAGCATTCAGAACCATTGACAAAGTGATGCTTCAAAATGTTTGGAACGAGCTTGATTACAGATTTCACATATGCCGTGTAACTAGAGGGTCACAAATCAAACATTTGTAACTGAAACAATCTTGATATATTTCTGTTTAAATTCATGTATCACTTATTGTAATATGTGCAGTAGTTTCGAATAAATGATTTTTTTTAAAATACGTTCCATCATTTGTACTCACATTATATATGGATTCTATAATCACCCAAGATACATATGTGGTTTGCGCAACGACGAAACAGGTCTCATCCATGCACGAATGTCAAAATTTAAGACACCGGGTTCACAAAAAAATCTCAAAATTCATTTGTTCAGTAGATAAGTTTATAAAACGTAGTTTAATACTCGGCCACAAATTTTACAAATTTATACCGACAAAATTTGTAATATATGTATTCTATATTTATTTTTTTTATGGTTTTATTTGTTCCTCGAACAAAGGAACATTAATTATAATTAAACATTGATTTATATCAAATTTTAAGTAGTTTAAAATTATGTATTTAGGAACTTCATGTCGACAAAAGGTATTAAGATAAAGTAGAATTAATTAACTAAAATATTTTTAGAGGAAAAAATAAATAGTATTGTTTTTCTAAGTCACTTTTTAATTTGTTATTTATTTATTTTGTCAACACATCACTTTTTTTGTTAATCACTCTCTCACAATAGTTTTTTTTTCACAAATGATTGTTTTAATTGGCATAATTAAATTACTTTTTCAAGATTCGGTTAAAAAATATTTATTCCATAAAATAGGACTGACCTTTTATGAAATATGAATACAAGATAAAGTTTAATCGAAAAGCATTTTTAAAATCGTCCAATTTATCATTTAAGTAAGGAGTCATACATGAGACTCAAGGGAACGAGAGTGTGAAAATATTTAACATTACTGTAAAAAGCTACCTAGGTTTTACGTTCAAAAATCTTGGAAACTGTTTTGTACTTTTAACTGTTTATAAAAGTAATAAATTATAGATAGCAGTCGGATAAAAGTGAGTTAGTGAAGGATAATCAGCACAGTTTGGGCAACTGTAGTTGATAATTACATCCTTAACTAGTATTCCATCCAACTTTTTTACTAAATATTGTTATTAGTGTGTCCATTTATAATTTGTAGATTTTTTTTTTTCCTCTTGGACATTTAAAAAATCTGCGTTAGCTGTTTTTTTTTAATTTTTTGAGTTCATTATTTTATTTTTTTCTTCTTTTCTATATATATCTATATATATATATTGGAATATTTCTATAAATAAAAGCATGTATCACATACTTTAAATATTTCGCACTTTTATTTAATTATGGTTGTGTATATTGCAAACATAATAGCAACCAACTACACTAATAGCACATTTAGTTGATGTACCCTCAAGAACAGTCATAAATGTCACAATTACAATGTTACAAAAATATGATGTCTTAAACTCATTCCATAATGATTCTTATGTAACTATACAGGGTGATTAAAAAACGTTTACAAAATTTCATGACAAATCAGGCATACAACAAGGATGAATAATCACATCTATAAATGATGAATGGATATATTAATAACAATACAGGGTGATTCACAAAATCGTTTACAAAATGGCAGGGCAAATCAGGCATACAGCAAGGATAAAAAATCACATAGGAACATAGAGTCGCAAACCATTTATTTAGTCACAAATATAGGATATTTTATCCTAATTCAATTTGGGTTCACGGTACTAACTTTCAGAAAACTGAAGTTTATTATAATAAAAAATTTGACAGACATTCTCACCTTGGTTGTAAATATGGACAAAAGGGGTAGGAGTTTGCATTATACGCGTCAGCAGTATGCATTGGACGCCCCACATTTTGGACTGTGATTATCAACTCAAACGGTATGATCGATTGCTTGAGCAATATGTTTTTCCAGATCCTTTTGGGATCTTATCACATTTCACACAACACAAGATATATATCGTTGTATTTTCATTACTATGTTTTTATTTTTCTCGAAGTTATTACCATCAACCCGGGTTCAGTTAGGATGAAACATCCTGTATTTGCGACTAAATAAGTTTTTTGCGACCCTATGTTCCTATGTGATTTTTTATCCTTGCTGTATGCCTGATTTGCCATGCCATTTTGTAAACGATTTTGTGAATCACCCTGTATTGTTATTAATATATCCATTCATCATTTGTAGACTTTTTTCTCTTGTACATTTTAAAAATCTGCGTTAGCTTCTATTTTTTATATTTTCAGTTCATTATTTTATTTTTGCTTCGTTTCTATCATTTTTTTATTTGAAAAATCTCTATAAAATGTAGCATGTATTACATACTTTAAATATTTTTCATTTTTATTCAATTATGTTTGTGCGATAGTGCAAACATAATGGCAACCAACTACATTAATAGCACAACCAGTCAATGTACCCTCAAGAATAGTTACAAGGTGACTACGATGCGATAACTTAAATTCGTTCTATATTGATTCTCAGGTTACTATGACTCATTGCTACAATGAATGATTTTCTGAGTCACCAAGGTGAATACAAAAAAAAAAAAAAAAAAAACTTGTCGCAAAACGGCACCTATTGGCGTCACACTGGCACATTTTCAATTTCAAAGCAATGTGATAAGTAGGATTTGTAATTGAGTCACGGTGATTTCCCCATATTGGTCATATTCGAATCACGGTACTATTAGAATATATAGACGCTGAAATATACGTCATGATTTTTCAAGCTGTATAAAATGTGCATATACAGAAAGCCTAATCAAGAACCTTTCTAACTTAAACTGCCTTTAATGTACAGCGATCAACCACCTTAGTTATAAGCGTATGATATTCCAACCGACAAACGTCACGCAGCTAATCTTTTATCCTTGACACTTGGGCTGTTATGTGCGGTTTATCCTATTGAGCTCTTAGGAATAATACGCCGATGCCGTAGCTAGAAGATTGTCTGAGTTAAATGTGTCGGCTGAGATGTTCCCCGGGTACTTCAGGTGGTAGACCATTGGCAATTTAAGCCAGAAAGGATCTGAGTTTTGACTCTCGGAATGGACACTTTTTCACCTAGGAAAAACTACAGCTTGTATCCTTTCCTTACGAATTAGTACAAATGTATTAAAAACCTAAATTCCTTATCCTACCTGAACCTTCGCAATTATTTATTTTACAAGAAACGTTTTACAAATTGCGGAAAAAATCCTAAATTCCTTTATAACTGTAGTTTTAACTCGTTACAATTAATTTGGAGTCTTTTAGCTCCAGTTCATTCAGATAAATTCTAAAATAACTTGTGTTGCGATAGATTATTTCATATAGTTTCTTTTAAATATTTCACTTTATATATAAAAAATATTCTTTAAATTATATATTTCATTAAATTATTAGAAAAAAACCATATTTATTAAGCTAATTACAAGCTATCAAGAATATCTCTTCCATGCCTAAAAGTAAAATGATTTCTACGAAAACTGAATAATTAGGTTACATTTTATATCAAATTTCAATTGTTTATCAGTTTAAATTGCAATGCCTTTAAACGTAAATTGAAGAATTTTTGTCTTTTTAAAGTAAAACGAGCATAATCATATAATTTAAGATAAAATATACTTTTAACTATTCAAAGATACAATTTTAATTCAATTTAAATATCAGCAATCTTTATGATAATTTTATTCCTACTAACTTAACCAATAAGAAAGGAAAAAAAGAAAAAAAATGGAAAAAATTTAAAAAAAGTAAATTGTCCGACAATTTAACTTATTTCTGAAGTGTTAAAGTTTTTATCTATTGTGGTTTTTATAAAACCTATTTTTTGTCAAGCGTTTAAAGGCTTTTTATAGAAAGCCCCCCCCCCCCCCCCTTTAAATAATTTGCAAGAAAAATTTATATTTTTTCTTGCTGATAAATTAGCTGAATAGGAATAAAAAACGTTTGAACTGATGAAGGAAAAATTATATAATCCTTCTTTCTTCCCTTCTTTCAAACAAAAAAAGACATTTTTAAAAAGGAAATCCGGCAGTCTTAAAAAGAAAGAAGCAAAAAAAAATAATTTTTTATATGGATGATATCATTATAATATAAAACGGTAATCACATTATTTTTATATGTCGACTACTTTGTCTCAATAAGAAAATTAGTGTTAAAGAAATCTCGAATAAAAATTGTTTTTCCACTTTCCTGTCTTACAAATTGCACAATGTTTCTTTGCAGAAACAAAACTATATATAAGCACCTGTATAACATTGTATCATGATATATGCGATGTTTTATTTGACACTATCTTTAATGCGACCTCTTTTGCCCGCATCTTTATTCGCCTTTATCCCAGAATGGAATTTCTTACCGATTTGTCAAGTTTAAAAGATCATATCTAAACTCTATTTTAAGAAACATGTATAATATTTTGTATTTTATGATATGCATTGCATAAAACAGTTTTCCAAACAGTCTTATCGAATAAAGATATGTACTTTTTGAGTAACAATATGTATTTCCTTAATCTTTAAATAATATTTCTATTTTTCTTTTTTCACAAAATTACTGATCACAATGAGTTTATAAATAGTATTTTATTTTTAAAGTATGACATTAAAAGGGTTATGCAAATTAAGAAACCGGTTAAACAGTTGTGTAAAAAATGTAATTAATTTAAAATCTCATATTGTAAGTAATTCATACCATTAACAAATATTAGAATTAATGCACATTAAGTATAATCATTTTAGAGTATATGCAAATAAAATACGAGGGCTCTTCAATAAAGAATTATCATAATTTTTTATATCAAAACATCCGCACTCATCGTCTAAATTTTAATAGGGATTTTCAATGTAGTTCATGTTCAAAGCAATGCATTTATCCCACATTTTCTCACACTTCAAAGGCATGCTGGAAAGCACATTTTTTTAAATAGAACTCTCAAAATCAACTCCACCGTCTTCACCAACAATTCAAACGATTAACAAACACATTCCATGAAGGTGTTTCTTCACATTAAGGGGCTACTGTTTTATTTTTAAAATTTGACACTAAAAGTGTTACGCAAATTGAGAAACCGGTTAAAAAGTCATGTAAAAATTAGTTTAAAACCTCATATCGTAATTCAGACAATTAATAAATACACGAATTAATGCACATTACGTATGGTCATTTTAGAGTACTTGGGAATAAAATACGAGGACTGATCAATAAAGAATGATCATTTTTTTTTCAAAATATCCCCACTCATCGTCTAAATTTTAATAGTGCTTTTCACAGTAGTTCATATTCAATGCAATGCATTTGTCTCACATTTTTTCACACTTCAAAGTCATGTTGGTAATCACTTTTTTTTTTAATACGTCTCTCAAAATCAACACCGCCGTCTTCGCTATTCTCATGATGAAAAATACTTTCCACAAATGTGTTTCTTCACATTAGGGAATTCATCTTATCTTCCTGTTACATTCCTATCCGTTTCGAATAAACTTCCAAGCGAATATACTGTTGTTCGGGTACGAACTCACAGGGTCTGGAAACTCACAGCGCACAAGCATGTCTCATGTTCACTTTTCTTTTATCAGCGTGTGGGTCGCAATTAAAACTGCAATATTATTAACAGTTCACATATCTGACGATGTTCTCTGACAATAATAGCGACTGTATTAACGTTTACTTCTGTAAGCGCAGTTAAAGGAACCCCGGGTCCATTTTCTTTTGAAGATCATGGTCTTTCTGTATCTCAAACAACTCAAGCCATCTTCTAACTGTTGCTACAGAAGAAAAGACTCTTCATTAGTCCCCTATACCATACGTTTCGACTGGTGAATTATTTAGGCGAAAGTAAAATTTCGAATAGGCAAGAACATACTGCTCATTGTGTTGCCCCTTCCTTCGCCTAGGCCATACTGAAAGTGTTTAAACTTTCATGGCTACTGCTGACGTACTACTGGAAATAATTAAAAAAAATACCACGTTTCCATTACACATTAAATATGGAACATAAAAGTAAATTTGTGTGAAATAAAGAAAGCTAATAAAATATTATGATAATTCTTTATTGAACGAACAGTCCTCGTAAAATGAGATTTTCGATGGGTAGTCGGAAAAAAAAGATTCCCGTGGTTTCTATAAGTAGTGTTTTTGTTCGAGACTAATAATAGATGGCGACTATTAAAAAAATATATTTTTTATTTCTACATTGTCACCATAGCCCAGTGGTTAGGGAGTTGAAATCGGAAATAATTAGGGGAAAGCTGGATATTGTTTTAACCCCTTTAGTTTATGTCTAGAATGATTATGCTACGTTTTCCCACTCGTACTAGGTGAGCGTTATGAATTATGCATAGATTTATAGTCGAAAACACGTTTTTTTTAAAATACCATAACACTATCTTGAAATCACTAACTTTTTCAAAAACATTATCAATACGAATGTTGTAGAGCTTAAAATTCTGAATAAAATGAGTACCTGCACTTAATGCTTTTGTTGAATATTAAAGTCACAATTTTACTTTAAAATTTCAGCCTCGTGGTCAAAGGGTTGAACTCAGAATTAATTAGGGGAAAACCAGAAATCGTTGTAATCCCTTCAGATTAGGTCTAAAATGAATATTCTATGTTTTCACCTTCGTACCAAGTGAGCGTTAAGAAATATGTACGTATTTACATTCGAAAAACATGTTTTTCCTTAATATTTTTAACAATATCTCAAAATAGTTAATTCTATCAAAAACATTGTCAATGCAAGTGTTGTAGAGCTTAAAATTTTGAATAAAATGAGCACTCACATTAGTATTTTTGTTCAATATGAAGGTCGCAATTCGAATTTCAAAATTTTGCCTTAATAGCTAATCAAGAGCTTGAAGTCCGGAGAAACCAAGTTACCTAAGAATATCTCAAAATAGCTAAGTCTATCAAAAACATTGTCAGTACAAATGTTGTAGAGCATAAAATTTTGAATAAAATGAGCACCCACATTAATATATTTGCTCAAAATTAAGGTCGCAATTCCATTTCAAAATTTTGCCTTAATCACTAATCAAGAGCTTCAAGATAGGAAAGACCAGATTATCTTAACAATATCTCAAAACAGCTAACTGTAACAAAAAATTGCCAATACAGATGTTGTAGAGCTTAAAATTCTGAATAAAGTGAATACTCACATTAATATATTTGTTCAAAATTAAGGTCGCGATTTCAGATATTGTTAAAAATATTAAAGAAAAACGTCGTTTTTCGAATGTAAAATCTTCACATATTTCCTAACGCTCACTTAGTACGAAGGGGAAAACATAGAATATTCGTTTTAGACCTAATCTGAAGGGATTAAAATGATTTCTAGTTTTCCCCTAATTAATTCTGAGTTCAACTCTCTGATCACGGGGCTAAAACTTTAAAGTAGAATTGTGACCTTAATATTCAACAAAAGTATTAAGTGTATATACTCATGTTATTCACAATTTTAAGCTCTACAACATATATATATTGTATAGACAATGTTTTTGAAAAAGTTAGTAATTTCGAGATAGTGTTATCGTATTAAAAAAAAAACAAAAAAAAAAACGTGTTTTTTGACTATAAATCTATGCATAATTCCTAACGCTCACCTAGCACGAGGGGGAAAACGTAGCATATTCATTCTAGACATAAACTGAAGGGATTAAAAGAATTTCGAGCTCTCTTCTAATTATTTCCGAATTGGGCCTTTTTTTTTGCTCCCCTACCACTGGACTACCTAGGATACGAGAAAATTCAAGAAAGTCAAAAATGCCCTACTGAAAAAAAGTACGTCTTGCAGGATGAAAAGCTGATTAAAATCTGCATTAACCTTTTGATTGTTTCAAAGTATCTTTTCCTGAAAGCCTGTTGTAATGTCGGAAGTAGGTAGAATGAGGTTGGTGCAAGATCGGGATTTGAAGGCGAATGAACAAGGGGTTTTCAAACAAGGGTGACAATATCACGTTGACTGTACTAGTCCAAGATCCAACAGCACAAAGCCTATATTATCAAGCACAAGATTTTTTTTTTATTATATGGAAGAGTAGAAGTAGGGGAATCTAATGATCCATGTCTGCCGAATGTAAAGTGGTGCAGAAGACAAAAATTAATACCACTATCCTCCATGTTTTTATACCTTTGTTTGTAGGACAAACACAATGATAAAACTATGAGTCAACCTCAGGTGGTTGCAATTTCTGGGTTACGCACCACTTCACTTCCGGCAGCCATGGATTCCCCTACTTCTACTTTTCCATAAAAAAGGTTTTTTCTTGTGCTTGATAACATAGGTTTTTGTGCTGTCGTCTCGTGGACTATACATTTAGTTTTTACCCAGTTAAGGATTTTAGAACCCGCGGTAATATATCTAGACCAACAGCACTCATGTGCCCCTTTGTCGCGATTCGAAGACATATGTGGGACACGCAATGTATCACGCATCTGATATTTCTGCTTAGCACCGCGCTAACACCAATTCTACAATCTTGGTCGTAGGGGAGACTAGGGCTAGTAGGCGCAGTTTTTAGTTATTGATTTTTATTAATTTTTTGTTTAGGTTTTTTATAAAACTTTAACTGTACTTTTAAAGAACAGGCATTGGGCTATAAATACCCGGAGTTTTGACTTTATAACATTTGTAGTTTATGTTTAGCGGATTCCTAAAGTAAAAAGAAAATTGTGCGCGGGGCAAGTTGCCTATACCTATGGGGTAATATGGCACACGCTTTATAAAAATTCAAATAAGGCACGCAGTTAAGCGAAATCAATTTTAGTATGACCAGAAAGTTTAAACAAAGACGTTATAGCCGTACAATATAAAATCTAAATTATACAGACATAAAAATAATGAATAAAACATTAACATTGAGTAACTACTATCCTACTAGATATCATTATCAGAATTACGGTTGTCACAAATAAAAAATCGAGTGACTTCGTTTGGGCAAGACTCGTGTGCCCAAAATCTTGCATTGCAATCACTTTTCTCGTTGTTTGCTGTTTTACTAGCTACCAGCACACACCAAACACCGAGCCAACTTGCTTCGTGTTCAATGCGCCTACTACCCCATAATAAATTTCTTCACAAAAGGGACACGTAATCATCTAAGCCTAAATAATCCAAGTAAATCAGATATGGGGTAGGTACAGTTAATCATACACTAAGAAAAGCTGCACAAGTTAAATAGCAATTATTAAGATAAGTATTAGAAATTAGAAAAAGAATGAAGCAACAAAAAATTAAACAAACAAAAACAAAAAACAGAAAAATCGTAATAAATGTCCACTGCACGTAGGTAACTCTGCAAAACTACAATGAGGTTTGTAAAAAGAAAGAAGAAAGGTACCCTGTGACTGGTTGCGCAATCTATCCACAAACAGGCGATTTATGAGGACTGCGCCTACTTACCCCTGTAGCCAACAAGCCCCGGTCTCCCCTACTTCGTCACCAAATGGCAGAAGAAAGATTCCGCATTAAACCAAATTCTTGTTTGCCTAGTGTTTCCGATTTCTAAATAAAATGACAGGACTTTTTCGACTTCTTTCTTCCGTGGCAAAAAACGAGTATGCTTTTTAATTCGGAATTAATTTTATTGCGCAATTAGCAAGTACTTAAAGAAAATATATTTTCGAGCATTTAATAAAGTTAACAAACATATCATATTTTTTTTTTTCAATTAGAGCAGATTATTGAAGATAAATTGAATAGTTTATCTAATCTACATTACGTTTTCCCTAGATGTTTAAAACACAATTAAAATGGTGTTCAATTAGTGGTGTATCATCGAAAATATTTCTAATCTTATGCTAACAACTTACTAATATTGATGTAACATACTAGCACATATGAAATTCTTTATGCTGTATGTTTACAAAATGTAATGTTTCAAACTTGGCATTGTTTTATTTAAAATTAGTGCTATACTGGATTAGAATAAAAATTATATAATAAACCTAGCAGTATATAAATATTGATTTTATTGATTTTATCAATGCTATATTTGTCGCAAAATAGCTAAAGAGCATAAATATTGGTTTTACATTGAAAATATGTACAATAAAATGATATTATTACATATAGATTGATTTTAAAAAGAAGATCACTGTAAAAAAACGGACTAAAAAACGGAAATACTACTGGCAATCTAGACGCCAGTACTGTTTCCTTTTTTTACGGGAATATTTACCCATAAATTACCGAAAATTTTCCGTTTTTCTGATTCAAAACGGAAATTTTTCTGTAATTTAGGGGTAAAAATTCCCGTAAAGAAACGGAAATAGTACTGGCGCCTAGATTGCCAGTAGTATTTCCGGTCTTTAGTCCGTTTTTTTTTTTTACAGTATGGAATTAGCAACAAAGTTGCGAAATAATTTTTTCAATATTACATCAACATTGACTAAATGAAAAGCACCCAATGTTCGGGCAATATATCTGCTAATATTGCCACTTGTCCAATATATAGCTAATAGAAAACTCCTGGGCTAATGTGGTTTAACTACCTGTGAAAAGTCAGAATTACTGCATGTAAAAGAAAAGAAAAAAGGTTTTATTAATCATATGTTCTCGACAGTTACTTGAAATTCACAAAGAAATATTTTGTTTATGCATCTGATCTATTTTTCGTAAAACATTTTTTAATGCTGATTTACACCACCTTTGAGAAATGCTAAATCATGTCTATTAGAATTCAACTTCCAAAATCATATGATCTCCGCTGGTATATTCAGACGATTAGATGATGGATGATATACCCGGCAGAACTATCTGCGATTCCGATGGCAGATTTCCTCCTTTGGACCGATCCATTACATGATATTTGAAGCATCTGAAAAATGCAATCCACACCGAATTCTACAATGATACTTTCAGTATTGACTGCATATTTCTTTAAAGAGGGGGATCTAATTCTTCGGTCTAAAATTTACGTGTTTTTTACGATTATTTTTTTCGGTTGCAAAGAAAAGACATGGCACTTTCGGATTTTACCTTTTTATTTATTCAAATTTTCATTATGTATTTAAAATATCTTTGTGTGAAAAAAATGAATATTATGTCTTGTGCGACTGCCGCTGCTTGCCATAGAGTACCAACTGGGCGGCCATTTTTGACAAAATGACGGGCATTTGATCAAAAATGTCACTTTTTGCCTTTCTTACACCCCCCCCCCCCCCACACACACACACACACAAAAAAAAGGAAAATTATACTTTTTGGTGGTAGAAGCTCCAGAAAAATGTATTAGCTTTCCTTTAAATAACAAATGAAGAAATTCGGTGCAACAGTTCACATAAACGAAAAGGCTTCGAGGAAAACAAGTTTAAAATTTTACAATAGCATTACGTTCAACGAGCGCATTCAATGGGCAAAAATTACTGCAAAGAGTTGAAACATCAGGAAACCGCTTCAGAGAAACATTTAGTTTACGTTCTTGGTGCGTACAAAAATGAGAAATAGAAAAATTATCTATGCATAATTAAATTTTTTAAGGGTCATTGAGCAGTTTTTAGAAAATAAATATTTTTGTACATTTTTCAAATAATTTTTAAAGCCAAAATTTTTAAAAATCGTAGAAACAGTAAAACAAATTCAAAATAACATCATTTTCGTATTTTTAAAATTTTCAAAAACTTCAACCGATAGCCCTTAGCTGCAATTTTATTTTACAAGAAGAAACTGAGATTTTAATATTTTTGTTTGTTTCTACAGGAAGTTAGGATACTGACCATCGAGCCTGGATATTTTGGTACAGATAAACGTGGCTGCAGGTTTCCGACGTAATATGTGACCAAATTTAAGGTGCACAAACACTTTAAACAGATGAAAAATTCGATTTCAGAGACAAATATTTAAAGTGGCCTCATGATCTCATTTTTTCCACATCAGTTTTTTGTTCTTGTTTTTGTTAATACTATATTTTCTCCATGCAATCTATTTATATAAAATCCAAGTCTCTGTGTGTCCCTCACTATTCCGGTAGGACCGCCTCATTGAAATGAGTAATTGTTGAAAAATATTAATGCAGGGTTACCACAGTAGCACCAAATGTTAGCCAACTTGGCAATAGCTGGCTAATTTGGCGAAATTCCCATTTAAAACCATTAATCTTTCATAATGGAGGTCACCGAAATTTAATTTAAACTCCACTCTTTTAAGATATTTTTTCGAAATCTATGGGTGAGAATTTAAAGTACATCCTTACATCTTCCTCCCGATGCTACTAATAAAATAACCGCCAATAGACAACGGTGTACTGCGTGAGCTCCTAACTGCGCGATTTTAATGTGCTTTAGGTACTTTTCCAGTATAGGTGCCTTGGCGAAAAAGGAAATTTGGTAACATATTTTCCGGGAACCTATTCACTGTTTCATTTTATATACACACGCATTTTTTCGATATTTATACGATTTATTTAACATAAAAAAGCCGTTTCTCTAATTTTATACAGAAACAGATGTAGTTTGTACATAAAAACATCAATAATATACATATAAAACAAACAAAAACGCTCATCAAATTTGTTTTCATAGCTGTTTATATGATTTGACAACAAATCTCGATATTTTTCCGTTATACGGACACCATGCCAAAATGTATGCTAATGCGCCAATTATTTCAAAATGCTAAAAGATATTTGTAATTTTATGCCAGCAGTTTAATATGAGTTTTATTTTATTGCTTTATTTCATAGCAGTTATTTGTTCACTTATTTTAAGTATATATTTGTGATTTGATGAAATAGTTCGTAAAAGTCTGGAATTTTCAAATGTTATATTTTTTAAAGGCTCACTTTAGTATCGACAATGGTTTTTCTTTTATTTTTTAAATGCTTCAATTCACGATTTTGCGCCAACTATTACGCTTGGCGACAATGGTGTCCGCATAACGGCAAAGTACCCAAATCTCACTTTCTGATGCCCAAATTACACCAAGCTTTTTTTAAAAAAATGCCAAAGCCCCTACAGTGGAAAAGTACCCAACTGTCTATTATTTTGCGCTATCCCTGTTATAGTTTGTACTATATGCAAGGGGAGTGGAGCGAAAAGTTTAAACAATAAATATTAAAGTTTCGGCACAAATGTCATATATGTCATAGATATTGCCGCGATTTTTTTTCTGACGCCAATGTCATATACACAACTGGTACATAACTGGCGCCAAAGTGTCGTAATTTTGCTTGATATGATAATC
Organism: Maratus speciosus; assembly: GCA_963932465.1. Classification (NCBI taxonomy): domain Eukaryota; kingdom Metazoa; phylum Arthropoda; class Arachnida; order Araneae; family Salticidae; genus Maratus; species Maratus speciosus. The sequence goes on along the minus strand of OZ010798.1, from coordinate 403,483,717 downwards.
CGGATGTTGTTTATGCTGTTGATGTTTTCGCCAAATTGGCGTCGGAAAAAAATCGCGCCAATATATGATAACGTATATGACAACTGTGCCAAAGTTTTTATAAAGCAGTATAAGACTAAAAAATTAAGAATAAAATAAATGCAAATTAAGACTAAAGAAGAAAGAAAAATCATGCGTTAAGCATAGAATATGAAACACTTTCCAACACATCCTGAATGCTTTAACAAAACTTCGTTATTTAGGGAAATAAGGTAAATAAGATAACGTTACTTCTTAGATATCCCGTCGACCAATTTCGCCAAATTATATAAATCGCCAAATCAATAGTAAAACATTAATAAAAATACAAATAAAACGTCGAATTAATGGTTTTATTGGCCATTATTGGTATTTAATTAATTAATTAATGGCAACCATTATTGGCAATTAATCTTACAATTTGGCGACAGTAATTTGGTCGACGGGATAACTAAGAAGTACCAAGATAACTAAGTAAACATTTTAGAAAACGCATAAAAAAATTTAAAAATTTATTCCAGCAGTTACCGTTCATAGCCAATAGTACCGTTATTATATGCCACTATTTAACTAAAATTTAATTTAAACTACTCTTAAAACTACTGAAATCACGTTTCCAGATATTATCATCCATAGACGGTTATGTATCCAATTCTTTGCGTGACCATGTATATCATTTTATCTATATTCCACAAACATTTCTTAGGAAACTAAATGCAGTTCAGCGTAAAAATGCATAACTCCTTTAAAAACCACCTTTAAGCAATTTACTTTCATACTCAGTAACTCTTACGAATTCTTTTTGTAGCCCTGCATATGAACTGCAGCATTTATACACACAGTATAGTATGCATAAATATAGTGAAACATAAAAGCGCATATCATAATTAAAAATGCATTTCTAGCAATCATTGCTTATGTACAATACTTCGGAGAAAAGATTCTTGGCGAGAAAGAAGTTTGCCAACGTATTTTCTGGCAACCTATTTACTGCTTCATACTCACAAGCAATTTTTTCCATATGTATACAATTTGGCACAGATGTCATATACGCCCCATATTGGCGCGATTTATTTCCGACGCCAATTTGGCGAAAACATCAACAGCATAAACAACATTCGGGTTACCATTACAAGCAAAATAACGACACTTTGGCGCCAGTTAAGTACCCGGTGCGTATATAACATCGGCGTCAAAAAAAAAAAAAAAATCGCGCTAATATGAGCGTATATGACATCTGTGCCGACAATTTAATATAAAAAAAGCTATTTACCCATTTTTATAAAGAAACAGAAGTAATTTTTGCACAGATGTCATATACGCATGGGGGTTGGCGTGATTTTTCTATGACGCCAATTTGGCTTATATATTTTTCCATTATTTGCTAACATTTTGAAAAGAAAATAACGATAAATAAATAAAAGTTTGAATAATAACTATAGAACAAAGCAGTTTATATAATTAAAAAACAGAAAATAAAAGTAAATAAACAATTTATTAATAAATAAAAAACGGTACAGATGTCATATTCGCCCCATATTGGCGCGATTTTTTTCGGTTGCCAGTTTGGCAAAAACATCAACTGCATAAACAACATAATCCGGGTTACCACATCAAGCAAAATAACGACACTTTGGCGCAAGTTAAGTACCCGTTGGCTATATGATATTGGCGACAGAATAAAATCGCGCCAACATGGGGCGAATATGACATCTGTGCCTAAAAAACAATAGCTGGGTTACCATAGCAGGCAAAATAACACCATTTTGGCGCCAGTTAGGTATCCCGGTTCATATCTGAAATCCGTGCCGTAATTTGTATATAAAAAAAATTATATATATTTAGGAACGATTTTTTTATGCATATACGTGCATATATAAACAAAGATTTAAAAGTTCATTAGATTTGTTTTCATAGCTGTTTATATATTTTATCTGTTATATATCTGTTTGTCTATTTTATCTGTTTATATATATCTCACTTTCTGATGCCCGAATCGCACCAAGCTTTTTTTAAACATACGCTGTAATGGAAAAGTACTTAAATAAATAATTAACAGAAATAACAAATTATACAAACTAAAACTTTTTATTTCGAGATCAAAGCATTGTTTTTAATTTCGATTAAAAATACATTTATCCTTGGATAACTTCAATTGAAATTAGTTTCACAGCTTAATATCTCATTCCATAAACCTAAACAAACACAAGTGATTCCTTCCTCGTGAAACGTCAAAAATATTAAATCATTGACGTAATCATTCACAAAGTAAGTTCTCCAACAATCAATGGGCAATATTCTAATGACATCATAGTGGGTAAAATGGTGGCGGTATCGTTTGTTTATGGTTTGTAATCACAAAGATCTAATTTTGCAATGTCTCTTAGTTACATTATTTTATTGTCATATTTATGAGCTCAGAACAAAAGCCTATTTTTTCATTATTTAGTTATTAAAGACGGAAAAAAATCATAAATGCATGATTTGAAAATTTTAAATAATTTTCTTTCTTAATACTAAAAAATAACATCGGGAAGTAACAGCAGGTTTAAGTTAAATAAGTTTAACTGTTTAATTCTGTTGTAATATTCAAAATAACTGTATTTATTAGATTTCAGTACTCAACATCAGGGCCCGATTAAACTTTGAAGTTAGAGGAATTACAATGTCATTTCAAGACCTTTCTTTTGGAGAAGCTTTTCTAAATTCCATATATACATGGAAAATCTTCAGTGTTAGAAATATTATTCCTAGGACTGACATAAAACGAGAACGGCCTGCAATTTTACACAAGTTTTTGAAAGCTACTTTATATCAGAAATTTTACTAAAAACTGGTTACTTTTTTGTTATAGCGGCACACACTATTAGGATTATCACAAGTTGCAGCCAATTTCGCCAACGTCGTAACCAAGATCGTGAAGCACACACATATAATACCATATAATACTATTTCATGAAATCGTATGCGATAATTTAATAGTTTTTAACCTTACTTCAAGTGTGTTATTTATTTATTTTTAAGGCTCAACAATCTAAATTGTCCAATATATGAATTTAAAAAAATGTAAACAAAGATTGAATAAACATGACCGCAAACAGCCTCAAATCTGCATAACACTTGGAACCAAACTGTGCAGATTAGTGGTCTTCTACTGTACACAGTTTTTCATAAATGTGTTTCGTTCTTAAATTGTGTTATTTTCATCTATCACTGCGGAACAAACGAGAAAACTCATATTCTTGCACATGAGTTGTATATATCTTTATATCTAAATTTCCGTCATTTTTGACGGGCTACCTTTCTAGTATAATATATAATTTGCATTAAACACTGTATAATTAATTCATAATAATTATTCTTTAATGTATGATTTTTTAAAATTAATGATAATGTATACACAGCTTGTGCGCATGATCTATACCCTATAGAATATTGCAACATTTAATGTAAATTAAAAATATTACAACAATAAAATTAACTAAAACCTAATGAATAAACATTCCATTTTTTTTTTAAATAGAAATATGAAAATTTTGATAATTTTTGTCACTTGAATACCCATACATTTTTTGTTAAATTTCTTAGATTTTAGTTCCTTTAAAGAAAATGATCCAGTAAAGATATATATTATGAAGTTTCGAATCATTACCTTTAATACATTTGGAGTTATCATGTGCGCAAGTAAAAAAATATCGATTTTGAGAAAAATCAATTTAAACATGAATGAACACACTTGAAACAGACCAAGGATAATTTACTTTTTTTACTACAACGAGCTCAAATTTGCAAATATTTTGATGCGGTTTGTGGCAAATTGTTCAGAAAAACATTAGCAATCCAATGAATTAAAAACAAAAAATCGATTTTTTGAAGATTTTAAAGGATATGTGTCCCCTTAACAAATAATCTTTTTAAATATTTGAAGCAATAAAATACAACGTAGAATTATTAGTTTTTCTGTTAAATTTTCTCCCATGCTAAAATAAAATTTAAGATATATCAATTTTTGCCTCAGAGAACGTATTTAACCCATTAAAAGTATTTGTCTTCTGTACGCCATTTTAAACTATTGCATAAACTTTAAAATATATTATACTTTTGGATTTAACTGTTAATTTATTTTAATATCTTATTATATTTTAACGATAAAAACTATTTTTATTTTGTAGTTTCTAACATGAAATGAAGAATGTATGAAAATGCGTCATGGATTTTCACGAACATTTTTTCATGAGTTACAACGCCTCTTGAGAAGTTCTAAATCATGTCTATTAGAATTCGACTTCCAAAACCATGTCACTTCCCCTGACATATCCAGGCGATTCGATGATGAATGATAGACTTGGCAGAACTATCTTCCGTTCCGATGACAGATTTCCTTCCTTCGACTACCCTATAATGCAATATTTCATGCATCAGAACGGACTTTAAATATCGATTGCATTTTATATTCAAATATTATACATATGAAAGCATTTGTTTCGAGGGTGCGGATTTTTTTATTTTTAATTCCAATCTAGAATTCCCTTTTGCAACAATGAAATGTTACTAATGAAACTTCAGCAATACTTTTAACACTAGAACCGCCGGAAACTTTACTGAAATGTTATAAAAACATTTTATACTAGAATTGTTGTTTAAAACTATTTAACTTATTTATTTAAATTATTTCTCCTTGGTACATTTTTAACTTATTTTAGAAAGATATTTCTGGTTATAACTGAAATATTTTTATTTGGCACCGGTTAAAATGACCGCTAGGGCAGTTCTAGTGTTAACTGCGTATTTTATTACATAGCTGTCATCTGACATAAGCATTTAAAATCCACGAACTTAAAACTAGTACCGAAGCTTCAAAATTTTGGTTTACTAACGTCAATATTAATTTAGTTCTAACTAAAAATACACGTCTATGTTATGTATTGCATAATTTGAAGAACATATGAATAAAAATATATGGTCACTGCTAATTTATTTATTATTTTATTATTCAGTGTATTTCACTGTCAGACCAACAAACTTGCAGGAGGTGTAGGGAGTACAGAGGTAACTCGGAATCACATAGCAATTCAGTGTCGGAAATGCAAGCCTAACCGATAGATGGGGTTGTTAAGGACTGTATCATAGGGATAGAAAATTGACATTTAAAGACCATAAGCCTAAAATAAGTCATGAATTTCCAAATAATGAAGTCAGATGTTTCGTAATGTGTGAATGAAACATTCTTAACCTGGAATCTCGGATGTTTTGAAATACGCCGGGCGTGTTTCGAACGTTTGCAGTAGCAACGAAGATGCGACATTTCAAAAGGACCCTACTACCTCAAATGTGCAAAACCGTAGATAGTACGGCACGTAGGCAGACAATTTCGGGGATGTTCATTATCAGGAAAGACATGACTTATTTTAATCTTATGGTATTTAAATATCAATTTGCTATCACTATGATTCAGACCCTAACAACCCCTCTATCTCGTTCGGATTGTATTTCCTGTATTGCTATGTGATTCCAAGTCGTCTCTGTACCCTCTACACTTTGAGCAAGTTTGTCGGTCTGGTAGTGAAACACCCTATTCTATCCTATTAACAATTAAATATTTTATGCTATATTTCCTAAAATCATGACTGTATGACTATACATTATGGCTTTTCACGATTTTCTTTTCTTTCAAGACTGATTTACACAGCTCCTTGAGAAGTGTTAAATCATGTCTATTAAATTCGACGTCCAAAATGATATCACATTCATTGGCATATTCAGCCGATTGGATGATGGATGATAGAATCGGTAGAACTATGTACAGTACCGATGACAGTTTTCCTCTTTTGGACTGCTAATTAAGTGATATTTCAAGCTTAAGTTCGGACTTCAGTATCTTTCTATTAAATTTTATCAAGATGAATGCATTTGTTTCGAAGATGTCAAATTTACATTTTTGCCGAAACATTATAAATAAAGTGTCATGCCGAATTCGACCAACATATTCAAAGGGTTGATACTAGGCATAAAGAGGATGGAAACTTACCATACACTATAGTAAAAAGTCTGTAATTCTACAGATGTAAAGTTACAGCAATCTGTATGCTTACTAAAATTTTATCTGTACACAGTACAAAAGAGATGTAAATATACAAAACTAGTTTTTGTAATGTTACAGAAATCTGTAGCTTTGCAAAAGAATCTACTAAAATTAGAGTAATCTTACTAAAATTTTATCATTAACCCGGGTTGCAGTCACATAAAAAGTTCTAGACATCCCAGTTTCCTAAAAAATTCTTAGTAACCTTACAGAAATTTTGATTTATGGTGCAAAAGTGTATCTGTTACATGATTTTTTGTTGTTGTCGTTGCATAAAAAGTTCTAGGAAACCCAGTTTCCTAGAAAAATTTTAGTAAATTTACAGATTTTTTTTACAATGTAGAATGTAGGGTCGTAAACCCCATATTTAATGTAAAACACAGGGTGCTATACCCTATCTATATATGTGTTCACGGTAATAACTTTCAGAAAACTAAAGTATATTATAATGGAACTTTTAATTCACATTCTTATCTTTGTTGTAAATATGATAAAATCGAAAAAAAGGTTGTAGAGTTTTCCGTTATATGCGCCAGGAGTATGCACTTGACGCTCCACATTTTAGATTATGATTATCAGTTCATAAGGTATCATAGATTGCGTGTGCACTCTGTTTTTCTAAAGCTATTAGTGATGTTATCACGTTACATATAAAACAACCTACATATCGTTACATTTTTATTGTAATAGTTTTATTTTTCGCAAAATTATTATCTTCAAGCCCACTTTAACAAGGGAGAAAAATCTTGTATTTAGGATTACATGCGTGGTTTTCAACCTCATGTTCTATGGTAATTTTTCAATCTCTATTACCTCTTTGAATTTTTCGGTCGAATTCGGTAGCACACTTTATATGTGGTACTAATCGAATGTTGCTAATACAGTATAGCAATGCATTTAAATTAATATTTACAATACAACAATACGTTACTTCTTGCAAAAGTAAGTAGAAATGCTTGAGAAATAAAATTTAATATTTGTACAGGTATTTAAATATTAGATTTACCGATGTCATTTTTTATTTATATATAATTAAAGAAAATATTTTTACGGAATATGCAGCATAATATGACAAATGTGTGATACATTATAGCTTTTCGTAAAAGTTCTTTTATACCGTCCTTTGTGAAGTGCTAAATCATGTCTATTAGAATCCGACTTCCAAAATCATGTCACGTCACCTCCACTGGCATATGCTGGCAATTGGATGATGGATGATAATACTCGGAGGAACTATGTGCGGTTTTAAGATAGATTTCCTCCTCTGGATTTCACAATCAAGCGATAATTCAAGCAGCAGTACAAACTTCGGCATCGATTGTATCTTTCTATGAAACATTATCGAGATGTAATCCTTTGTTTAGAATAAGCGGAGTTTTTCATTTTTAACTCGGATCAATAAATCACTTTTATAGTAATGAACTGTTGCAAATGAAACGTTGTAATTCTTTTAAATGTTAACAAAGTTATATGTGTTTCAATAGTTTATAATTGACATGTAAACGGTAGCTGAAGGGATTGAGAGTCAATTTAAGTTTACTACTTTTCTCGAAACTTGTGAAAGTTAGAATTAGTTATATCACTTTTAAATTATCTTTAAAATTAAAAATGTATTTTCATTGTTTTCTGTTTGCATTAATGTGTTAATTGCACATTTCTATAGAATTGTAATATAGTGCATTATTTTTTTAATATCTATATTTTTACCTGTTTGCTGTAAAAGTTCTAAAATATTTTCTGCCTCTTCTTCATATTTCAAATATACCTTATTAGGATTAATTTAATTAGTCTCTGCATTGTAAGATCGCAGGTAAATGTTTTAGATTTAAAAGTATTTAAAAGTAATTTTGTCTATAGACAAAATTACAAAAAATCGTGTTTTACATATCATTCATAAGTATTTTTATAATATGAAACATCCTTTTTTTAAATCCTCAAGTTTTAGATTCCTTGGAAATATGAGTTATTCTTTAGAAGATAAAAATACTGAAATTTGAAAAGTCATGTGCTTGAATTTTCAGTCGGATTATTTTTTTTAATTTATAGGATCTTTTATCAGATTCGATATAATTTACAATTGAATTTCTCATGCTTCCGTATATTTTAAATGTTTACTGTAGTCACCTTTCTTTTGCATGGTTGTGTAATGATTCTCGTCCCATGAAAAAGTATTCCAGCATAAAATTGCTGTTATCACCACTTCTGATTTTTATTTTCGAATGGCGTATTTCGAGATTTTTAGATTTAGACAAGATATTTTTATTGTATTCCTAGCTGTTCTAGAATTTTTCTTCGAAAACTTCTATTTCCTACTAGCTAGAAATATTCTCCTGATATAGTTTGCTTATTCAAACTAATTTTTTCAGAAAACTTCATGAATTGTTTGTTTTATACTGATCGTTACCGTAAAATAAAATTAACTGAAGGAGTTCTTCAAACAATAGTCATTTATATCGATATAGCATTTCTTTCTTTCTTTCTTTTTTTTTTTTTTTTGTCATTAAGATTAAAAATATTTAAATGTAGCCTTAAGAAATTTTTCCTAAAACAATATTTACCACTAGCAAGAAATATTCGGATGAATGGTTCTGAAAACATAGTATTTACAGAAATGCGTGAATTGTTGCTCATTATACTTGTAAAAGTTGATAGTTTCCTTCGTAAAAATATTTTTTGTTTTACAAAAATCCTTGAATTATATTCATTTATGCTGGTCATTACTTTAATTTATAATAAACAGAAAAAGCATAAGGAACAGCTCATCGGAGAAGAGTCATTTATCTTGAAATGAGGTTTAAATTAGTTTTTGGAATTAAGCTTCAAAATACTTAAATGTAGCCTTAATAAATTATTCGTCAAACAATATTTACCACTAGAAATAAATATTCTCCTGATAGTTCGCTTCTTAATACACAATTTTTAACAAAAATGCATGCATTTTTGCCCATTATGAGGGCACTTCCATAAAGTAAATTAATCTGATTGCATAATGAACAGTATGTCAAAAAAAAAAGTCGTTTATCTCAAAGTAGGTTTCCCTTTGATTTTTGCCTTTAAGCTTCAAATTACTTAAGTGTAGTCTTAACAAATTATTCGTAAAACAATATTTACTACTAGCAATAAATATTCTCGTGATAGTTTGCTCCTTAATCAGTAATGGAACAGTGTAGCAGCAAAGAATCAATTGACACCGCAAAATTTGATTAGTATTCTTCATTTATCTTCAGGAGAGAATTTCTGAGATTTTTGAAGCTGAAGAATACTACAAAAATTTTAGTGGTGACAATCGCTAAACTGCTGTGCCACTGTTCCATCACTGCTTAATACATAGTTTTTAACAAAATTGAATGGATTTTTGTCCGTTACGTGGTCATTACCATAAAGTAAATTAATCTGATTGCATAAAGTCATTCGTTAAAAAAAATTCATTTATCTCGAAGTAGGTTTTCCTTTGATTTTTGTCTTTAAGCTTTAAAGACCTTACATGTATTTTTCATTGAAGTAAAATGCATTAATATTTTATGTTTACTTTTTTTCGTGTATTTGTTTTAAAAATTCTAAAAATTTAACATTTTTTTCGAATATTTTTAAAATTTTTAATTTTATTAGGATTAATTTGAGTGCCCGACACATTATTTCAGATTTTGTGTTCAAGGGATGAATATATCTCATATCCTGTATTATTAAAAGGTTATGATATGAAAAATACATAATTCTGTTTCGCTTTTATTCGTAAACTTTGCGATTTCTTGCTTTTCCCTTTAAATCCCGAAGCAGCCATATGTGAAAACTCTCGTTTGCATTTTTAGTCATCTATTCATTTTTCAACAAATAGGATCTTTTTCCATAATCCGAGCTATTTTGCAATTCAATCTCTCATGCTTCCGCATATTTTTAATGTTTATTGTCGTCACCTTATTTTTGCATGATTGCGTTATGATTCCCACTCCATGAAACAGCATTCCACCCCAGCAAGCATAAAAATCCCGTCCTACCCACTTCTGATTTGAGTTATCCGATAATGGATCGGGGAGAGTGTTGGGTTTAGCTAAGATCCCTATGATGGATTTCTAACCTTTTCTCAATCCTAAGATGATTTATCCAAAACAAAAGAAAAGGACCTTTAACTATCGATTTTGTGTCTCGAGCTTTCTTTCTTTCATTCTGTATCGTTGGTGTTGTTTCAGAGGGTTTTGATGTATCTTGCTACATTTTCAATGTGTGTAATTTATTCTTTTTCTAATCCTTTATTTTTATATTTAAAAAAACTTCACTTTCCGTAATTTTATCATGTTACAAAGACTTTTCTCTAGATTTTGTTACGTTTTTACGTCAGATAGGGCGTGAGGTACGTCATTATCGATTTGGAGCAAAGAAAATATTTTTAGATTATTTTGATATGACACATCTAAGTATATAATTTAATTGCCTGATGCAGTTCTAAATTTTTCTCAATCCTAAGATGATTTATCCAAAGCAAAAGAAATTTGCTTCTAACTATCGGTTTTGTGTCTCGAGCTTTTTTCTTTCATTCTATATCGTTGGTGTTGTTTCAGAGGGTTTTGATATACTTTCCTACATTTTTAATGTGTGTAATTTATTCGTTTTCTGATCCTTTATTTTTATATATATATATAAAAAAAAAAAAAAAAAAAAAAAAAAAAAAAAAACTTCCCGTAATTTTATCTTGTAACATTTTATTCCCTAGATTTTTTTTTTTTTTTTTTTTTTTTTTTTACATCAGTTAGGGCGTAAGTTACGTCATTATCGATTTGAAACAAATGAAATATTTTTAAATTATTGTTTTTGATGTGACACATCTAGGTATATAATTTAATTGTATGATGAAGTTCTAAATTTTTCTCAATCCTAAGATGAATAATCCAAAACGAAAGAAATGGGCTTCTAACTATCGATTTTGTGTCTTGAGCTTTTCCTTGTCATTCTGTATCGTTGGTGTTGTTTCAGAGGGTTTTGATGTATTTTGCTACATATTCAACTAGTAGTAGTTTATTTGTTCTCTAATCTTTTATTTTCATTAAAAAAAAATGTATATATATAAAATTCTCTTTCCATAATTTTAACTTGTTACAAAGATTTTATTCATTAGATTTTATTATTTTTGTACTTCAGTTTGAACGTGAGTTACGTCGTTATAGATTTGGAACCAGGTAAAGATATTTAAATTATTCTTTTTTGTGTGATACATCTAAGTATCTAATTTAATTCTGTAACAAATATGTAACTTTTTCTTATTCCTATGATAATTTATCTAAAACAAAAAAATGGGCTTTTAACTACCCTCATAGCATGCATGGTCACAGTGACGTCATTGTGACGTCACTGTAAGTCACTGTGGTCACGTCACATCTGTGACCAAAATGCCACCACTCAGTGATGTCACATTGTGACTGAGATGTGAACTTCTTAGAAAACTTTAAAAAATTACAAAAATTATTAAATCATGTTATTTACTGTAAAAAATATTTTTCTGCCGGATTTAAAATTTTTTTAAACCGTGGTCCAAGTTGCCTCTGTGCCTCTAACCAAAACTTTTTATTTTCATATAACATAAAATGTAATTAATTCATCAGCGACACAAAAATATTTCCTAATTATGCGAATTTCATATTATTAAAAAAATGGTTTAGGTAAACAGACCACGACTTATCTTTTATAAAGATTTTTGTAAATGATCATCTGTTATAGTAGAAGTTTCTCAAAGAGTAGTCGAAACATTTCTGTGGTTTCAAACTAAAAACTTTCTATTACAGTTAAGTTTGCAGCTTTTAATGAGCACGCAGAAAGCGTCTTCAAAGTTTAGTCATATATGCATTTCTTGCTTTATAATTTGCATTCAAGTCATTTTTTTTCCTCTTAGTGTTTCACTATTTTAAGTAACTTTTTTTTTTAAATTCTACTTCTTTTAGACGTTTAAAATAAAATTGACATTTTCCGAATGTAAAATCAATGTACAAAATTTAGGCAAAGCCCATGACATAATTAATTATTCATATTTTATTTTTTGTTTTCAAAATATATCTTTAAAAATTATTTTATAAGATGTTTTATTTTACAGAAAATTAATATTAAGATAATGAGAGATTGGCAAAGAAAAACTCATCTCTTCTCGATAATCTTGTTGTATTTTTTAAGAAGATATTTGTATATATTACCTGTGATATAAATTTTACTTTTAAAAAAAGGAGGGGGTCATCATTATTACCATTAAATTAATTTATACACATTTTGAAAAATTAAGCAATATTTTATCTAGTAAACTCTAATTATGGATAATATTATTATGATAATTTACGTAAATGAAACTTTACAATTCAATAAAACTGATAAAAATAAAAGGTGAAATACAATAAAACATTTTCAAACAGGAAATTGAATTAGAGACAATTTGATAAAATTATTACGCATTTAATTTCCTTCGGAAACTTTTGTATAGAAAAACAAATAAAACCGAAAAAACATCTGCTTCGAACTTCGAAACTTAAAAATCGTCTGCATCTGCACTATTTCAGTTGTTAGGACTCACCGCAGAATAACGGATAAAAGTAACAGTGAAGCTTTTTAGAATAAACGCGGGAAGTTATGTGGACACTGGACAGCATAGACGTGTTGACACGGATTTAAAAAGTGAAACAAGAACGTTCTGAGGATCCAAGTTAGTTCAGCTAACAAAATATAAACCCGAGAAAATTACGGTAGCTTTGACTTGTTGAAGATGATTCAAGTCATTGCTATGGTACTTATTATCGGATTTAATTGGTTCCCCAAAATCAAAGTATCACGTACAACGTCAATGAAATTAGGTAAGTAAATATATTATTTTCCCTACTTGCTTTCTTTTAACCGCAACAATTTTAGTTAGCTTCTCATAAACATGCTGTAGAATATAAATATTTCCCTACATTTATTTTTTATTTTGTTGAAATATCTAAAATATTATTTTCCCTGTTTGCTTTTTTTTTTTAAATTACAATGATTTTAGTTATCTTCTAATAAATATGTTATAGAACACAAATATTTCATTACATTTATTTTTTATTTTGTTAAAATATCTAACTTCCTTTTCAACAGCTTTGATCAGATTATTAAAATTAGTGATTTAAATTGCATTTTAATCTGGTTTATATTCTTATTTAAATATTTGGTTAAAACCACATAGTGTCCTAAATATGAAAGTATATGGATAAGTATTATAATCAGTCATTAATATAATTAATAAACATTTAAAGATAATTAAGTTATTTTAAAAAAATGTCTTTTTATGGAATAAAATTATTGGCAAACATAATTTTTTAATTTTGTATTAAGTGATGGTCTTAAACAATTTGAATTGCATGTTTTTATTTAAAAAAAATTGCATCTGCTCAGAAGAGGAATTTATAAAAAATAAGACACAACGGAAACGTATACTATTAAAAGAGATCGTAGATATGTAATGTTAAGAAAAAAATAATTATTTAATGTATTATTCAACCTGAGAAATGTTTTAAAATCTATAAAGAAATAGTCATAGCGGGTGAAAGCTTTTCAGTTGTTAAACATTCTTACTGAAATGTTTTTAAAGTGAACTAGAAGTCTGTTGGCAAATGAAAATATAGAAGTTACGCAATCAGTAAGTGTTTAAATATGATTTTACTTTAAAAATAACGCAAATACTTGAACGGTATGAATCTAAAATGTAATAATCATCTTTTATTATTTACTTTTTTTTCTGGATAATTTTATCATTTTATCTCCTGAATGATTTTATCGAGATAAATTTCAAAGTATCGATATTATACACTCTTTATAAACAGCGTGATTAAAATGGATTTCTTATTTATAATTACCATAATCTTGTAAATAAAATATTAATAATAATAATGAACCTATGTGTGGCTCTATTTTGTGTTTATGGGCTCAATTTTTATACTTTATTTACATTAAAAAGTAGTTAACCATTTGATACTGAGTTCATTATTTTGTTTTATTGTGTCATATAAAAATAAATATGATTATTTGTAATTCTAATACAATATATACAGTAGAACGCCGATTGTCCGAACAAGTCGGGACCGACCCTAGTTCGGATAAACAAAAGTTCGTATAAATGGGCAGACAGTTTAAGGGATGTTCCTGACTATTCTAAAACCTTCACACTTTATCTAGGTTTAGGACTGACAGCACCAGTTAGTACTGGAGTGCTTAAAAATTGTTTTGTTTTTTTTAATTGTTTTTTGTTTACTTATTATTTAATTTTTTTTTCTTTTATCATTTTCTAAACTTCAGAGATTATAATTTAAGCAAAAAATAAATTGGAAGTTAGGTGTTTTTTTTTTCTTTTTTAGAGAGACAAATATTTGGATAATTGAAAATTCGGTTAAAAAGAATTCTTTGAGAGGAATATGCTGTTCGGATAATTGGAAGTTCGGTTAATTGGAGTTCCAATAATCGGCGCTCTACTGTATTTATAAAACTTTCACCAGACTTTATTCTAAAAATTTCGTTGTAGATTCTAATCTGTTTGTACTATTTATGACACTATCAGAGTTATAGATGTCATGGCAACATATATCCAGCCAGATAGATCTTTGGCAAAACATAAAAACTTTCACATTAGACGCAAAATAGAGTGCTAAATAGTGCAAAATAGAACTGCGGTGCTGTGTTTTATATACAATAAGGTATTATTGTTTTAAAAAATCATAGATAGTAAGAGTTATTTTTATAATATATAATTTCATAAATAAAAATGTAATTTTGGCAATCAATTATTAAAGTTATTTTTTAATAATCAAAAAGTTGTTTTATATATGGATTTTACTCCAAGCAAACCCTGATGTAAAATAAATTAACCCTTTGTATCACCGTTCTATGCATACCTAAAAGTTTTATTTACTTTTACAGTGAGCATAAAAATACGATTTTATTTATTGCTGCTATCTTCCAACATAACGATTATTGCCGAAACTGTTCTTAGAATTCTCAACATAATGATACTGGTGATACTCAGTTAATTTTCTATACCAAAGCTGTATTTTTCGTTTGAGTAGTTTCAAATGGTTATTGCTAAAATGTACTTCTGAAATTTTGTAATGCATGTATGGGGCATAAAAGACGTAAACAATACATATATAATGACTAATTGGCACATGATGAGCGTTTCGAGTGTATATATATATATGTATATAACGCATGCATAAACTTCACAATGATCTTAGCAATGTCGTTACTGCAATTTTTGCATAATCAAATTTATAGGGGCCTCTATAACAAAGAAGTTTCCTATTTTCTCAGCCCCAACTTGTTTGAATTACAATCATATATATATATTTTTTTTATGGTAATCAATATCATAAAACATATAAAATTTAATTACTTAATATCGGTATTTCTTTTTATCTTTCATTTTTTTTTTATTATAAATGTTGTGTAATCGAAAAAAATTCAACCTCACCAGTGACTTCGAGTTTATAATGCGTATTAAATGAAATAAATTAATTTCATTCAGTATTTTCTATAGTTTAAAGAATATAAAAAGTACTGTATATATTATAAAATATTATATTTTCAACACAAATTTTATCTTGATAAAGATTTGAAAATTTAAACAAATTGTTTCTTTGGTAATTTTAATGCTTTTAACAAATAGCTAATTTTGAAAAAAAAAAAAAATGTGATAGATCGATCATTCAGTTGTCTTCAATATTCTCATTTATTGCAATAAGAAAGAAAGGTGCAACAAAAATTGAAGTCTGCGGGGCATTGCATTTTGATTCAATAAAATTCTTTTGGTATACCCTTGTTATATCGGCCCCCAAGTTTTAATTGCGATGTATCGCCGAAGTATATTAACGTTATAGATGTAAATGATTTTACAACATGCATAATTATGACTATGTGTGACATGCATACGTGTTTACAACTGTACAAGTATGTCATAGTGTGACTTCACAACATTGCCGCTAGTCCCATATTCGTCACAACGTTAATGACAAAATTGTCACAAATCACACAATTTTCACAAAAATGTCACAATGTGACTTCAAAGCAGTGTCGCTGTCGTCACAGAATCATCACAGTGTTAAAGACAATTTCGTCAAAAATGACACATATTTCACAAATTGATCTCAATGTGACTTTAAAACATTGTCACATTCGTCACAAATTCGTCACAAAGTTAATACCAAAATAGTCACAAATGACACACTCTTCACAAATTTGTCACACCGTGACTTCACAAAGTCGTCACAATGTGACGTCACAAAAGAGCTCTAAAACGGCCATAACGACCTCACATTCTAGTCACAGTGACTTCACATCGACGTCACGTGACGTCACATCGACGGTCACAATGTCACAGCGTGACGTCACAACGACGTCGACGTGACGTCACCATGCCTTACGGGTATATCTATTTTGTGCTTTGAGCTTTTTCTTACGTCACATAATTGCAGGTTTTGTGTTTTAGAGAAAAAAATATATATCATATACAAAATTGTTGTAAAAAATTCTATCTCATTTTTGTTCGTAAACTTCCTGTTTTCCTGTTTTTCTCTGAAATCGCTAAGCAACCAAATGTAAAAGTTCTTGTTTGTATTTTGTGTCATCTATGCATTTTTCGACCAATGGAATCTTTTCTCACTTTCCCAGCTATTTTGCAATTCATCTCCCATGCTTCTGTATATTTCTAATGTTTATTCACCTCCGGTACGGTATGCTATTTCTTTCTCACAGCTTATTTTGTGTCCAAAAAATAACGTTACCTTACAGACGCTAGCCGTAAAACAAAGCATTACGATTAAATACTCTTTAGCAATTTTTTTAACTTCTAAGCATCGCACATTTTCAATTTTTATATCGTCGTTTTGGAAAAAAAATGTTCTTTTAAATGCATTTTGTTTGAAAACTGTATCTTCATTTATTTTTGAAATATTATTTTTTTTTTTTAGTTTTAAGAGCCATTTGCTTAATATAGGCAACGGAAGTACTCTATTTCTGTTGAAAGTAAAAAAAAAAAAAATTGTTTTAAAATAGTAATTACATATTTTTGCTGCCATTTTCTCGTAACAACTGAAACAAAATGTAATTAAAATACTTGCTATTTTGAAAAAAATATAAACGAATGATTTCTGTTAAATCAGTGGTGCTATTATATACTATATTTAATTGTAAGTATTTATGAATCATTAGATAGCCGTTTTTCTTTCGATTTTCTTGAATGACGGAATCTTTTTGCTGCATTTGTGCATTATTTCGTGATAGTGATGTGCTATGCATGCTTTACTGTATATGTTTAAGAGTAGATAGTAAATATGGAATTCTTAAGCGGATGCGAATGGCGTCATTTTACATAAAATAAAACGTGTGCTTTAAGTCTTAAAATTGAAATATGTTTTGTACTGCAGTAGAGTCCCGCTTAACCAAGTTATTTTCTTCTGATGGACTGGTGACTTCTATTATTATGAAACAGCCATTATAAATGAAGTGTTAGATGAAGATGAAAGAGCAGCCGTAAAAAAATTATGGCCATCCCCCCCCCCCCCATTCTGACCAGAAAATCAGAGTTCTATCTTTTTACGGCTGCTCTTTCATCTTCACCTAACACCTCCTTTATAATGGCTGTTTCATAATAATATAAGCCATCAGTCCACCAGAAGAAAATGAAATAATGGAAATGCCGGGGGCGACACTAAATTCTGAAAAAGCAGAATTCCTGTTCTCTAGTTGTTGTTATCTTATGTTTTCATGATTACGTAATGATTTCGTTCCATGAAACAGCACGGTTACCATAAATATACCGTCATCCCCACTTCTGATTTGAGTTATCCGATAATGGATAGTAGAGGGTCTTGGCGCTCTTTATGATGGATTTCTAACTTTTTAAATCCTAGTAAGATGATTTATCCAAAACAAATGAAATGGGTTTGTAACTATCGATTTGCCTTTTGAAATGGTTTTTTTTTTTTTTTTATTCTGTATCGATGATATTGTTTCAGAGGGTTTTGATGTATTTTTCAAAATTTTTGACGTATGTACTTTATGTCTTCTTTAATCTTTTTTATGAAAAGAAAAACTCTTTTTTTTTTTTTTCGTAATTTTATCTTGTTACAAAGATTTTATTCAATAGATTTTGTTATTTCATTTACGTCAGTTACGTTATCGATTCGAAACAAGCTAAAATTTTAAAATTATTTTTTTTAATAAGTTACACCTACGAATATAATTTGATTACATATACATAAGAAATCAAAACACTCGTTTTCTCACTAGGAAAATAATATATATATATATATATATTTTCTTTCATTTTAGAATAAATATCTCATATAAGAATTATGCTTATTGATATTTTTTTTTAATCATATGAAAAATGGGTGATACTTTATCTCAAAAGAGGGTTTTCCTTTTTTTTTTTTTTTTTTTTGTCATTAAGCATAAAGATACTTAAATGTATTTTCCGTTGTAATAAAATACATTATTTGTTTGTGATTAATATTTTAGATATTTGTTTTAAAAATTCTAAAAAGTTAGGACATAAAGAATTTTTTTTTCGAGTGTTTTTAAAACTTTAAATTTTATTCAGATCAATTTGAAAAGAGAGAAAGGTTATACACTCAGGCATGTGGATATTGCAACACCATGAAGGGATCATCAGAATTAAATGAAATTTAATACACAAACGACTGGTATTGGAACAAACAAATGATTACATTTTCAAACAAAAAAACAATATTAAGTGTCCGAAATTAGTATTAGGTGTAGCCGCAACAAGTTGCTATAAAGGCTGCTATACGGCGTGGCATGGACTCGAACAGATTTTGAATGTCTGCTTTGGGAAGAGCATTACATATTGTTTCTATGAGTACCCAAAGTTCATCTGTAGAAGATGTAGGACGAAGATCATGAGCGGACGCTGACCAACGAAATTCCACACATTTTCAATATGCGACGTATCCGGCAAACACGCAGGCCATGGAAGAAGCTGTATGTTTTCTGTTGACAAGATGTCTTGAACATTCTTGAAACATGTGGCCGTGTTTTATCCTGTTGAAAGATAGTTCCAGAAATGCCTTGAAGGAAAGGAACGACTTCGGGCTCCAGCACTTCTCTGATGCACCTGTTGCTGTTCAGAATATCCAAAATTCGTAGCACACTGTAAAAAAACCACTGTAGATTTGCCAGAACAAACTCCATCACAGTGTATGTGCTGTATCTTTCTTTGGTTTCCTGACTATATTAACATGGAAAATACAGTAGTTGCGTAAAATTAACAGCACAATGTGCTGGCAATTTGGACGCATTTTTTTACAGCACAAACTGCTGGCGTCCAAATTGCCAGCACATTGTGGTGTTAATTTTACGCAACTACTGTATTTTCCATGTTAATATAGTCAGTAAACCAAAGAAAGATACAGCACATTCACTGTGAAAAAGTTTGTGCGCGAGATGAACAGTACTTTGTACAGTAAAAGTTTTTAACTGTACTTTTAAATGTTTTTACAGTGCATCTGAGATTGTCCATGACATGCAATAGCATCCTAGACTACATCTCCGGTTGTGCGTCATCTATGACGTTCCCTAATGCACTCCGAAGGTGGCGTTGATCGGCTTAGCGTCTAACACGAATGCGGTCATCATGGTATCACAAATTAAAACGGGATTCGTCAGAAAAGACCACTTGTTGTCAATCTGCTTGCCAGTTTCTATGTTCATGAACCCATTGCAACCTTAGGCGTTGTTAGTTTTGAGCGAACGGGATCCTGTATAAACTAGTTCTTGCACGCAGCCCACGGTGCTGCAGACGTCCACGAATTGACGAAGTATACAGTGATACACCAATAACAGTTCAGTGTGCTGCCAACTGTATAGATGGATGTGTACAGTCCATCAGCTCCATGCGGTCCAGATGTCTATCATCCCGCGTTGACGCCACCATTCGGGGTCCACTCCAATATTTCCCAGTTGTCCGATATTCGTTGTCGGGGTCCATTGTATTCGAACTCGTGTCACTCTGCTGCTGTTACGCTGCTCACGAGTTGCTATTGCACGATAGAAAAATCCTTCTTCACGAAGGCCGATCATTCTCTTCCGTTCAAACTCCGTCAGTTGTTGAAATGTTACCCTCTTTCGTCTAAGAGGCATAGTTACGTCTCACCTAACGTTTACCACTAGCAGATAACCATAGACAAATTCCAACGTCCCGCTACAGCCCTTTATTTATACGGTTTCAGCAGCAGTCTAGAGGGCGCTGCTCAGCCCGCGCATACGTGGTGACTCTGAAATTGGAGTCATTTGCATAACATAGTATACTTGCATTCTCTGAAATTTTCAGCTCAATCGCGTCATTCCTTCATGGTGTTGCAATTTTCACAAATATTAGTGTATTATAAAAAAAAAAAAAATCATTCTATCATACTTTTATTACGTAAACTTCAAGATTTCTTGTTTTTCCCTTTTTCCCACTCGAATCAGTCAAATGTGAAAATTCTCGTTTACATTTTCAGCCATCTATTCATTTTTACATCGGTGGAATTATTTTTCACATTCCAATCTATTTCTCTCATGCCAAATTTTACATCCTTCTGCATATTTTTAATGTTTATTGTCGTTATCTTATGTTTGCATGGTTGCGTTAAAATTTCAATTCCATGAAACTGCGTTCTACTTCAGCTAGCATAAAATACTGCCTTCCTCACTTCTGATTTGAGTTATCTGATAATGGATAGTGGAGGTTCTTGGATTTAGTGACGATCACTATGATGGATTTGTAACTTTTTCCCAATCCTTAGATGATATATCCAAAAGAAAAGAAATGGTCTTCTAACAATCGATTTTGTATCCGGAGCTTTTTCTTTTATTTTGCATCGTTCATATTGTTTCCGAAGATTTTCGTGTATTTTTCTACATTTTCAACTTAAGTAATTTATCCGTTCTCTAAACTTAAAAAACCTTCTCTTCCCGTAATTTTAACTTATTACAAAGATTTTATTCAGTAGGTTTTTTTATTTCGCTTACGTCAGGTAGGACGTGAATTACATGATTTCCGATTTGGAACAACGTAAAGGTTTTTAAATTATTGTGTTTTAGATGATACAACTAAGCATAAAAGTTGATTCTATGATGGATTTCTAAATTTTTCTCAATCCTAAGATAATTTATCCAAAACAATAGAAATGGTCATCTAACAATCGATTTTGTGTCCTGAGCATTTTATTTTACTTTGCATCGTTCGTATTGCTTCAGAAGATATTCGTGTATTTTGCTATATTTTAACTTAAGTAATTTATTCGTTCTCTTATCTCAAAAAAACCTTCTCTTCTCGTAATTTTAACTTATTACAAAGATTTTATTCAGTAGGTTTTGTTATTTCATTTACGTCAGTTAAAACGAGAGTTACATGATTTCCGATTTGGAACAACGAAAGGTTTTTAAATTATTGTTTTTTAGATTATACAACTAAGCATATAAGTTGATTCTATGATGAATTTCTAAATTTTTCTCAATCCTAAGATAATTTATCCAAAACAAAAGAAATGGTCTTACAACTATCGATTTTGTGTCGTAAACTTTTTTTCGTTTATTCTGTATTGTTCGTGCTGTTTTAGAGAGTTTTGATGTATTTTGCTACATTTTTAGCGTATGTAATTTATTCCTTTTCTAACCTTTTTTGTAAAAGAAACCCTTCACTATCGGCACTTTTATCTAATACAAAGATTTTATTCTCTATATTTTGTTATTTTTTTACATCATTTAGTACGCGAGTTAAGTCCTTATCGATATGGAACAAGATAAAGAAATTTAAATTATTATATTTTGTATGATAGAGTAATTCCGGGATTTATGCCGCGCATTTTTTTGAATTTGTGTATAAAGTCCAATGGTGAACATAAAATAAAAAAAAATCATGCTGTGCTGTTTAATGTTAAATTTACAACGCGTGTACTGCGACAAAAATTTCAGAACAAATAATTAATATTTTTTAACAATTTTTTTTTAAAACATTACACTGCGGCGCGTCACCCATACATACAGGCTGAGACGCCGCATTTGTGCAGTAGTTATGCCGCGCTTGTAATAAGAACAGAATGAAATCATAAATAAAAATATTGAAAAAAATATTCCCATCTGGACTGTAATTAATGATGTATTAACAAAATGAAACTAAATGTGTACAATGAAACGCATTAGTCGATTCAAATTAATAATTGTTTGCCTACTTTCACTGTTAAAATTATCGACTTATTTTTTTACATTAAATTTTAATTGTTATTTCAACAACAATGTAACATCAATGTATTAGAGAGGGAAAAGAAAAAAAGTAAAATTGTGTTTACATAATTTATTTGTTAACCCTTACGGGACCGGCGGCTTTTACACAAATTTTATTCGGTTGGTACCACTTTTTTAAAAGAACTTACCTTTACTTAAATAATCATGAAAATGCTCTACTTAAAAAAAGCAAATATTACTTTTCTTTTTTAGTGGTGCCAGAAACAAATTTTGTATGCTCTTTATGAAGGTGCTCATATGCACCTATCGTCACGAATGGGTTAAGAGACCTGTTTTTTCGACTACAATCTACAGAAAAAGCACAGTCTTTATTTAACTACATTTGACACATGATGCAACGAAGCCAATTACGCTTCCTCTTTTTTGGAGTAGTTTTCTAAATATTCCTTGGAAAGAACATCTGCGTTACGTGCAATCCAATTTTTCAGTATTATGATCTTGACTTGCATCTTTCTTGCCCCTCTTATTATTTATTTTTCCCTTTTTCTCCTTTGGTTTTAGTAACCCGTAAGGCATGGTGACGTCACGGCGACGTCGTTGTGAAGTCACACTGTGATTTTGTGACCGTCGATGTGACGTCACGTGAAGTCAATGTGACGTCACAGTGACTAGAATGCGAGGTCGTTATGGCCGTTTTAGAGGACGTTTGTGACGTCACATTGTGACCACTCTGTGAAGTCACGGTGTGACAAATTTGTGAAAAGTGTGTCATTTGTGACTATTTTGGCATTAACTTTGTGACGAACCTGTGACGAAAGCGACAATGCTTTGAAGTCACATTGTGACCAATTTGTGAAATATGTGTCATTTGTGACGAACTTGTCATAAACACTGTGATTTCAAATGAAAATCAAATTTCAAATTAATTGCTTAAAAGACGCAAATAGTGAAAAAGATTCCATGCTGGGACTCGAACCCGGGCCATCAGTACAGCACACTGACATTCTACCGACTAAATCACATGGAACGATACCCAGGCCGGAAAATTTCTCACTATTACATGTTGGCAAGGCTACAAACGCAGCAAAAGATGGAATATTTAGCGTGAACCACCCACATGATGCAAACACGAAACTTAATTAAATCCAGCATTGATTGAAATTATATTAATACTTGGAAATTTTTCCAGAGAGAACCATTCGCCTTGCATACAATATTTCAAATGAAAGTCAAATTTCAAATTAATTGCTTAAAAGGCAATTTTAATTTGAAATGTTGTATGCAGGGCGAATGTTTCTCCCTGGGAAAATTTCCAATTATTAATATAGTTTCAATCGATGCTGGATTTAATTAAGTTTCGTGTTTACCCCATGTCGGTGGCTCACGATAAATATTCCATCTTATGCTGCGTTTGTAGCCTTGCGAACATGTAATAGTGAAAAATTTTACGGGCTGGGCGTCGTTCCATGCGGTTTAGTCGGTAGAATGTCAGTGTGCTACACTGATGGTCCGGGTTCGAGTCCCGGCATGGAATCTTTTTCACAATGTTGGCCTTTGCGCCTTTTAAGCAATTAATTTGACATTTGATTTTCATTTGAAATATTGTATATAAGGCGAATGATTCTCTCTGGAAAAATTTCTAAGTATTAATACAGCGATGAACTTTAAAATAAAATTTTGCTGTAAATATAAAATCTTATCTTTTTACCGTACTTTTTAGCAAAATATCGCTACTTTGGAGTCCTATTCTTCTAAAACATTTTACATTTTTCCACTTAAAAAACAATGCTTATCAACTGACATATTTTTTTATTAAGTTCTATGCTTGATATTTAGAATGTGTAAGTTTTTTAATTTGTTTTGATTTGTCATTGCTTTATTAAATACGAACATGGAAACTAACGGATATTAATACAACTATTATTTATAGAGCGGCATGATAAGCGATATTTATTTAAATTTTTTATTCCCGTGTATATTATACTTTGTGAATATGAGCTAAATAGATTTGGTATGTTTTATAGGGAAAGACTGATCTGGGAAATAGAAAAAAAAAAAAAAAAAAAAAAAAAAACGAGTAAGAAAAATCATGCGTTAAGCATAGATTAAAATATACTTTCCAACACTTTCTGAATGCTTTAACAAGACATCGTAATTTAGGGAAATGACGTAAATAAGATAACTAAGTAAACATTTTAGAAAACGCATAAAACATTTGAAAAACTGATTTCAGCAGTTACCGTCCATAGCCAAATATGTTTTCCAATTCTTTTAAACAGCCCTTATTTGATCTGTAGGTTGATACACTGAAAAAAATGAAGTACTCAAAAATGAGCAAACCGACGTACTCATATTGAATTGAATATTTTTGGATCAAAAATGAACCTATGCTTTCTCTATTTTGAAGCATCACATGTTATCAAACCCAAACAAACAAATAGTTTTGTACCCTGTAATGGTTCATTTCATTTATGGCGGCATAAATGATGTTTATTAATGCAAATATTAAATTATGCACAGCATTTTAAAAATAATTGCTTGGAAATAATGTTCTTGTCATAAAAATATTCGATTTGAGTATCTTGTTAAGAATTTTGCTATTTTTCTTGATAAATAATCAATTAAACATTTCTTGTTAAGAACTTTGGACGGGAAATAAATGTCAGTACATTTTTACTTTACATTTTAGGGTTTTTTTTTTTTGGGGGGGGGGGGCAGTACATAACGATTCATATTTGATCACAGCCATGGAATAAAAAATGAGTACATGTGTTTCTCAACTTTGAGTACATTTGGATCGGAGCTATTTTGTGCATGTTGTTGCATGCATTAAAATTGAGTACTTTTTACTCAATTTTGAGTACCCATTTTTTTTAGTGTATATATACTATATAATGGGAAAATTTAGTTTAGCAAGAAAACGCCTAACAGGTTGAAATTCATTTTCAGCAATTTATACAAATCTATGGAAACATACTTGAATACCTTTGTACAACCCTGTAGTTTACCTAAAATCTTTATTACACGCCACTATTTAGTTAAAATTTAATTCAAACTAAGACACTCTTAAAACTGCTGAAATCACATTTCAAGAAATTATAATATATAGACGGCCATGTATCCAATTCTTTGCGTGAACCTGTATATCATTTTATCTATATTCTACAAATATATCTTGGTAAATTAAATGCAGTTCAGCGAAAAAAAGCATAACTCATTTAAAAACCACCTTTAAGCAATTTGCGCCCATACCCAGTAATCCTTACGAATACTTTTGTGTAGCCTTGTATAGGAATTATAGCATTTATATACACCATACACTATGCATAAATATAGTGAATCATAAAAGTGCATATCATAATTAAAAATATATTTCCAGCAATCATCGCTAAAGAACAGTACTTCGGATACAATATGGTATCTGAAAGATTTTGTGTGTCCCTGTAAATGCTATATACGTATTATTCTTATTATACATGAAATAATTTATAGTATGTAAACCTCAGCGACATACATCAATTTCATTATATATGAAATAGATTAACATAATTAAAGTATGCCGCAAACAATTCCCTCCACCTCTATATCATTATGTATTTGAATTCCTTTTTTGTTGAATTCCCCTGTAAATGAACAATAACTATTCTTTGCATCGCATAGTCAACAGAATGCATATTTTTGTGCACTTCATAAATGCATATAAATTTTATTCTGTTTGAAAGCGTGCGTAAAATCATAAAAAATCATTTGAAACGACTTTTTCCCATAGGCCGTAATGTAACGGAAAACTTTTGGCTGTCCCTGTAAATGAACAAAGCATGCTACAAACTTCATTACAAATAGGTACCATGCGATGGTAAACGTCAATACCATCCAAAAATTTCAGGGCAATCCGAGTATATTTTCGAGAGTTAGAGTGCGCACAGACTGTTAGACGGACAGACGGAGAGACAAACCGAAGTCATAAGCACTTTTCAACAAGTGTCCTACATTATGTATCCTGTAATATATGAACTTTAAAAAAATATATACTAAAGCAGTTTAATCTATAACTTCCTATCAGGCATGAAAAATACTTTATTTCAATGCTTAAATATCATATTTTACTTTTTAGTGCCAATAATTACCCGAATCATACACGTAGAAAATTAATTTACAATAGAAGAAAATTTAATAACCCATTCAGAATGTCTATAATTAAATGTTTGATTAAAATCACAAACAGAAAAAATGCTTACATAGAATTAAAAAAAATAAATATACCAATTTGAAAAACACAAAAAATAATAATTAGTATTTATAATTGTACTGTTAAACAACAGCAAACTACAATAGATAAATTAAATGCATTATTAGATTTAACAATATCTCAAAAATGTTTCCATATGGTATAAGGAATTCCTATTATTTTATAATTTTGGCAAATGTTAAATCTGAAAACATTGGTTTGAAGATTTAGGATTTTAAAAGATAATTTAAAATATTATTAGCACTAAAAGAAAATTCTTTCAAATGTTTCACTACTGTAATATGTTAAAAATACATTTTCCCAGTATAATGTTAATTTCTAATCTGAAACAGTTTCGTAATCTCATGATAATCGAACATCATATTTAACCCCAAAATAATAATAACTATAAATGTTAGTAATCAAAAAATAGTAAGAAGCCGATAAAATAATTCCAAATCATTGTCGTTCCATACATTTTTAATCTCAAGTAAGAGTAAATTAATGTTTATATTAATTCCAGTATAAATGTAGGCATGAATGTCTCTGCGCAGTTTTTTTTTTTTTTTTTTTTTTTTTTTTTTTTTTTTTTTTTTCAAGCGATGGCAGATTAAAATATTTTTCTTCACAGTTATCAAATTGGAAAATAACGCTTCTGACAGTTAAAGATCAGTCTCTTACAAATATAACTATTTAACTCATAATATACAACCAGGAATAAAATATTTAAATTAAATAAAACTTACATGCACGTTCCATTAATATCCGTGTATCCTAAAATGGTCATTTCCTTATCTTAAAGT
Source organism: Maratus speciosus (assembly GCA_963932465.1). Taxonomy (NCBI): domain Eukaryota; kingdom Metazoa; phylum Arthropoda; class Arachnida; order Araneae; family Salticidae; genus Maratus; species Maratus speciosus. The sequence goes on along the minus strand of OZ010798.1, from coordinate 403,456,353 downwards.
GTTGTAGACGTGTTGTTCTAAAACAAGTGAACTATTTCCCGCGTATTCTCATATTTATTTTTCTGAGGGCAGACGATTTTCGAGCAGATGGTTTGTTACAGATTGTTTGTTTTTGTATACAAGAAATATGGAATTTGAACGCGCAGAAATTTTCTGAAAGTATCATTCATTAAAATTTTGTATTTGAAGAAATGTCCAATGTATTTAATCTTTTCTTTTTATCCGTACCAAATAATTCAAGTTAAAATGTATTGTAAAGTTCCTTTTTTCTAAATAATTATAATAATAATATTCATAATTAGAGTTTATTAGATAAAACATTGTTTAAATTTTTAAAAGGTGTAAAAATAAATCTAATGTATTAACGACACCCCCCCCCTTTTTTTTTTCTATTTTTTTAAAGTAAAGTTTGTTTTCCTTTATTTTCGGAAAATGCTAATTTTACTTTAAAAGTCTGAAAGAAGTAGAATTTATGACTTGAATACAAATTATAAAAATATTCTAAAGCAAGAAATTCATAGATGACTAAACTCTGAAGACTCTTTCTACATGCTCATTAAAAGATGCAGATTTAACTGTAATAGAAAATTTTTAGTTTGAAACCACAGAAGTGTTTCGAATAATTCTGGTCGGTAAAAAAAGAAAGAAAGAGTGAAATTTCCTCCCAGCAAACTAAATATGTAAAGTGTATAAATTTAATATTCGTAATTGTAAATATATTATCCAAATGCTAGATAAAATTGAAATCATGAAAAAGTATACATTCACTGTCTTAGATATCAAATTGATAAAATATAGCCTAAATATTTAGTTTATTAATGCTTGTATCGTGCACTTTATTTATTATGCCCCCCCCCCCTCCCCTTTAGTGACGGAATTTACCATTTGCTATCCACTAATATATTTTCATTCCTTACGCCGCTGTAACTCGTGGCTGTTTAAAATATTTCTCTTCATTTTCAAAGATTTTTGAAGTTCATATTTTTTGTCACACTGTGACTTACAATATGCTGGTTTTTTTGTCACATATGTGACGTGGCGTACGTTACATAGCAGTGACATAACAGAGACGTCACAATTTTTTTTAATTGCCAGAAAAATATAATTTTACAAAAAGTAACATGTTTTGAAGAATTTTCGTAAGTTTTTAAAGTTTTCTAAGAAGTTCACATTTCAGTCACAATGTGACATCACTGAGTGGTGGCATTTCGGTCACAGATGTGACGTGACCACAGTGACTTGCAGTGACGTCACAGTGACGTCACCGTGACCATGCATGCTATGAGGGAAACTTGATAACATGCCTAACATGGCTAGTATGTGCAAAAAGAAAAGGAAAAGTTTATAACACTTAATCATCCCGTACAAAAGAAACTGCGGCATGTATACCGGAATTACAGTGCGGCATTTATCCCATTTTGCATGGTGCAGGTGTAAGTCATCACAGTTACATGCCATCGCTAAGGGGAATGGAGTAACCATACATAAAGTACTCTACACAAACTCTACACTTAGTTTTGACTTCGAAATCATGCATGCATTTAGTAATTAGTGTATGAAAAGTATTTAAACATAGCATGTTTAAAAGTTTGTACAGTGAAATCATGCACTTACGTTAAAATAAGGATTATACTTGTACAAGTAAACATCGAAATGGGATTCACGCTATACACTGGTTAAAATAATCTTATTGCGCACCTATACTGTGCGTTTGACGACCATCTATCGATAATTACAAGAAATACAAGAGGTGCGGCAGCTATCCCATAAGCGGCGACTCCCCCGGAGTTACCCTACTTCTAAGTATATAATTTAATACTATGATGCATTTTCAACATTTTCTCAATCCTAAAGTGATTTATTTAAAGCAAAAAAAAAAAAAAAAAAAAAAAAAAAAGGGGGGGAGGGGCCTCCTAATTATCTATTTTGTGTCCTGAGTTTTTTCTTTTATTCTGCATCACCAGTGTTATTTCAGTGAGTTTTGATGCATTTTGCTATATTTTCAACGTATGTAATTTATTCATTCTCTGATCTTTTTTGTTAAAAAAAAATTTCTATTTCCGTAATTTTAAATTTTTGTAAAGATTTTATCCAATAGATTTTGCTATTTCATTTACGTCTACTAGGAGTTTTATTACGTCATTATCGGTTTAAAACATAGTAAAAATTTAAAATTATTATTTTTTATATGTTGCATCTAAGTATAATTACAAATGCCTAAATTTAATTTATATATATTTATGAGCTGATTGTAGAAGTTTGTGCCCCATTTCATAGTTGGCAGAAACTTGCAGTTTTGACTGCTCTGATGTTTTCTTTATGACAATATTATTAACTGGCAGTTATCTATGCATGTCGTGAGTGAAAATAACGTCAACAAAAAGTTTTTCAAATTAAATTGCGTGCAAGGTTAATGTTAAATATGAAAATGAAAAATTACGTTTTCGTCATGTTATATCAGTTTAAGAAAGGAGTGAGACTTGGACTTGCCGCTAAAAATATTCAAGACGTTTGTTTGGATCGTGCTCCCGCACTTAGGACATAAAATATGGTTTTGACGATTTCGCATTGGCGATTTCGAATCTAAACGATAAAATTCACTATGGACGACTTTCTGGCGTTGATAATGACTTAATCCGTGATTTAGTGAAAAATAATCCACAGATTACTACTGAAGAGATGGCTAAGAGATTATATGTTCACAATTCGACGGCATTTCGCATTTTAAAACGACTTGGGTACACTTCGAAATTCGATGCATCGAAAATCGGGCACGGATTTTTCCAATCACCCAATGTTTACATATGCATAAGAAATCGAAGTAATCATTTTTCTTTCGGAAAATAATATATCATTTTTACTTTCTTCTATCTTTACAAGAAGAAAGTATTGGATTCGTGAAAATTTTCTAATTCCGTTTTTCGACGGATTTACACGTTTTAGAGGTCAGACATCCCGAAAAACATGTTTTTACAAAATGTCTGTTAGTGAGTCTGTCTGTCTGTCTGTGTGTCTGTGTGTGACACAAATTTTGTGGGCTTTCTATCTCAAGAACTAATTCACGAAATTTACTAAAAAGTTATATTCATTTAGCCCCTGATATAAATTGGTGCTGATTAGTTTTTGGTGCAAATCGCTTAACAGGTGGAGCTGCTATGCTGTATTTTTTACGATTTCCGCAATGGCTAAATCTTAAGATCTATTGCACGGATTTTTATGAAACTTCAGATTCAGTTAGTCCTAGTGTTTACTACGTTTTGGTGTAAATCGCCCAACAGGTGGCACTGCTATGCTACATTTTTTTCTGATTCCCGTTATAGTTTTATTTCAAGAAGTAATCCACGGATTTTAATCAAACTTCAGATTCAGTTACCAAGTTGACTTAAGTTGTTGCTTATTAGGTTTTGGTATATATTGCCTGAAAGGTGGCGCTGCTATGCAGATTTTTTTACGATTTCCCCTATATCTCTGCACAAAAACTAATGCACGGACTTTCCGGTAACTTGAGATTCAGTTAGAAGTTGCTGATTAGATTTTAGTGTAAATCCTTTAACCGCTGGCGCTGCTATGCTGCATTTTTCAGGAAAAATTAACATGTGTATGAGATAGAAGAAAGTTTTGGGATTGCCACATCTCACTAGTTTCTTCTTGAATACATATCTTATGCAAAAGCTATGTCACATGGTATTTTTAAAAATGTATGACAAAAGGGTCATACTTAAAAGAAATAATACTTTAAGTTTTACTACTAAAATTTAGAACATATTTCATCCCACATAAGCGTGTCTCTCACTAAATTATTTATATATATTTTTAGATTACACAAAGAAAAATCTACGCTTTCCATTCACGTAGTATGTCTGTTGAGCAAAATAAAAAGTAATAAAGGAAAAAAGAAAAGAAGTTCATAGTATAAAAAGAAAATGCTTCAGAAAACGTAAGAACAAAAATTTTCCATTCTTTTCGGTTGTCTCACTCCAATCTTATACAACGTCAAATTCTCAAGAGAGAGCCGTCATCAAATTTGCTGCCAAAAAGAAATGACAAATATCATAACGAAACCTTTCAACAACGATATGGTTTGCACCAAAGATATGGAAGCATAAGAATAGAACATTTATTTATTTATTTTCGAATAGAAGTAGGCTTCATAAATAAATACCAGTCCTCGGAAATTCTTTCTCAGTAATAATTGTAAAATCTAATGTATTCCATTAGAAGAAAAATATGTCTTGAAAAAAGGGAAAATAAAAGTTGTAAATTAAAAATAGTAACATTGTTGTCTTCATTATATATGTGTGGTATGTGTGTGTCCGCGCATGTAAGTAAATAAATACAAATACGTAATCAATGAGGACCATATATATTTCTCGGAAACTATTAAACTTGAAAATTGATATTTGGTGTAAATTAACTTTTATTTGTCAATTAAACATTTTTTAAACAATTTAAACATTAATGGAGCGGAATAAAATAAAACAATCAAAAATCACTTTTCATGACAATTTGTTTGAACAATATTCAGGCTAAATTTTGAAAACAGATATAGCAATATGTTTAAATATAGGGTTAGCCGAAATGAATGACCCGACTTTAAAATTTTATATTTTCAAAATTGTTATGCATATTATATTAAGTGATGTATAAAAATAAAGAAGAATATTCTATTTTTTTTTTCAATTACAAATGTTCGATATGCTAACCTTTGGTAATACGACAAACAACTAATTAATAATCAAGTACTTTCAACACATTTGGCAGTTTTGCACTCTCAACGATTCTTAATTCAGCACTGATGCACCGTGCACATTTTACGGTGCATCAGTGCTGCATTATTTAGTGTTCTAATGCATGTCTGCTAGATGAAGAAGCCTTGAATGTGCAAAACTATAAAATGTACAGTACGAACTTGATTACAGATTATGTGTTTGTCATGTTACGAAAGGTTCCCACATCGAATATTTGAAACTGAAAAAAAAAATTGTAATATATATGTCACGGAGGTTTTTCAAGTTGCAGACACTTGATAAAAATAACTTTAAATTTTTTAATTTAAAAGATGTGAAAAGATGGGTAATATTTCTAGATACTACTTGGTTATCCCGTCGACCAAAAATCTATCGCCGAACTATAAGATTAAATGCCAATAATGGTTGATCGTAAATCTCACATTCACTTGACTTTAAGCAAGTTGAGCGTGTTTAGGTCATCAAGTGATTTTTAAATTCGACGTTTTATTTGTATTTCTATTAACGTTATAGTAATTTATTTGTTCTTTCGTTATTTAAAATAAAAATTATGTCAATTTGTAAAATTTGGCGAGTGGTTACGAGTTGGTCGAAGGGATAACTAAGTAATACCCACTTCTAATACGAAATTTTCTGTTCTATTTCACTGAAGTTTTTAAAGTTAGAAAATTAAAAAGGAATGTGAAGGTAAAAGTTGGTACTCAACATTTTTAGAATATGTAATTGGTGAAATTAACGAAACACATTTTTAAATTAAGATATCGATAAAAATCTTATTCATAGAAATTTTGTATGGGATGTATTTTAGTAGCATAGTGAACATAAATACATTATAACTGCATACCTTCACTGACATACCCAGAGTTTCTCCCATTTTTTTGTTACATCATTCCTTCGTATTTTCAAATTATACTTTAGAATTTTAAAAATGGATGATATAAAAAATCACTGATATGTTTCCATTTACTTTTCAAAATAAACAGTATTTCATTGTCATACTCAAGCGAATTAAGAATTGATCATTCAAATTTAGTAAAGCATCTTACAACAAACAAAGTTTGCATAGAAAACTATGGTCTTAATTCATTTATTATATCAAAAATACAAAGTATTTCCATCCAATTCTAAAATAACAATTGCTCTTAACATGAACAAAAGTAAAAAAAATATTTCAAAGACAATTTCAACTGACCTGCCTTGCTTTATGTGAAAATCAATTATGTTATGAAAAGTCATAAAGTTCATAGTATTTATGTGAGGGAAACGTATGCAAATGAAATATATTTGGAAATGTGGAGCATCTAGGTCAGAGATGTTTGGATGAAGGTAGTGATCTCTCCTACCATTTCTTGTAATACCGTTACATTTCACTCGAAGAAAAGAGTCTCTATTGCGAATTTCCTTAATTTTTCGTTTCTATTTTTAAAGTTATGCCAAAATCCGATTTCAAATTGCAGTTAAACACCTCTAATTCACTAAATAAACGTTTCGGAACCCTAGTTTTCTATACATTTTTTTTCTATTGAGCACTCCCATCCTCCTCACAAACTTTTCACGAACATTTGTGTATATCACCATGTAAATAATTTTTCAGAATACTGAAATGTCATTTAAATAAATACAATTAACTCCGCAGGTTTAGGTGCATACCCATAGTTCTTCTTTCCTTTTCACATCTCTCACGTATTTACACTTCTCACAGTGAGAATACCTGATTTACATTAATTCCAAAGTTTATATTATTATCGAATGATATTATTATAAAACAAGTAATATAAAATTTTTGTTTTTAAAGTCAATTCCTACTTAGGTCATCAAACAAAAATTTAATACAATCCCTTAGGCTAATACTTGTTTTTGTTGCATTAAAATATCTCAATTTGTTGATTTACTATAAGCAAGTATGTTTATAATGGAAGTGTATGGGAATTTGGCGAAATATTAGATATATCGCCAAGTTGGCGTCACTTTTGGCGACTCAGTTTGGTCGCCAAATTTGGCGACATATCACCAAGTTGGCGACAAATTTGGCGGTATTTGGCGACAGAACAGGGTCCTCCCTATGGTAACCCTCTTATAGATATGAAGATGCATTAAATGCTTCAATGGCACACCATTTTGTCTCCCATGTAAAACTAAAATTAATTAATTAAAATTTAATTAGTGAATTAATATTTGAAAAAACTGTATTAGCATCAATTGTCATCCAGTACAAGGTTTAAAAAAAATATTTCAACTTGATAGGATGAATAATAAGTATTTTATTAACGATTGAAAATTTGAACAAGATATATAAATAAATAAATAAATAAATAAATAAATATAGGGAGAGTGTGAACTATTAGTAGGAATTGAACAAGTTGGAAATTGCACCTCAAATGTGGCATACAAGGTGCGTTCGTACTATAGATAGTTTTATAAATATTTTTTGCACCGCATATTGTACTGAATGTATATTTTAGTGCACTTCATAAGTACATATCAATTTCATTCTGTTCGAAAGCCTGTAACGTCATTAAAATTCACTTGAAGTAATTTTCCCCCCATAGGCCGTAATGTAATTTAAAATTTTTGACTGTCTCTGTAATTAAACTATACATCCGATTTTCATAATAACAGAAATGACTCGATAAAATCTTGCAACAATTATACATTTAAAATTTTAGACCACTCGGTTGTACAGTTTTTGCTCTGTTACATGCGGACGGAAGGACAGACAGACAGATGGACCGAACGACGACTATTAAGTGCTACGTATTTATGTAAATCCGAACGCCTCTAATCAGTGATAAATTAGAAAACTAAAAGATAAAACCACTTTTACTACAGGCATAAAAAAATCTCAGGGCAAGAATTTAGTTCAACCAAATTAATGCATGCTGTGTTACCACATTCTAAAGTGAAAACTTAAATAAATAGGAAACTCAAACAGAAATTTCCATTATGTACTTCAAAAGACATTTTCGAAAATACATGCTTTATTATTTCAAAGAATCACAGGTAAAAGAACATTCATCTCTCCACTTTTTGTAAAAGAAAGAACCAATTTTACGCTGAGATGAAGGGCTTCCGAATTTTAATAAACCTCTTGCCACGTTTATAACCGAAGAATAAGAATTTCTTGAACGATTTATTTATTCATTGCCAAAATATCACTGATAAATAAAAGAAACAACTGAAATAATGAGAATGTAAAACATATAAGAATGTACCACTTTTTATCTCTTCCACTCAAATTCTCAACAAAGTATTTTGTTAAGCTATTTTGCAGTGAGTGATGAAAACTATTCAAAAATCCGTAACGCTAAGAACAAGTTTTGACAGCTGTTTTCGAAAAAAGAAATACATTTAGAAGACTGCTATGCACACTAGTCAAGTATTTTCGTAAAATATACATTCCATAAAAAAAAACTTGTTTTCTTTTAAAATGTCTATTTTAAATTCCAAAAAGAAAAAAAAAGCAGTTGAACGCCTTTTTTTTTACGTTGAATTTATTTTTGAATTGTTTACGAACCCCAATTTCCTATACCAGAAGTTTTTTGTGGCACCCTTACCTTCCTCACCAAATTTTAACGAACATTTGTGTGTATTAACCTGCATATATTTTTTCAAAATTTTGAAATGTGATTGAAATGAATATAATTAATTTTATAGGTTCAGGGGCATACCATAGCTCTTCTTTTCTTTTTCAATGCTATCAGTAATTACACTTCTCACAATGAGAATATCTGATTTGCATGAATTCCAAAATTTATATTAATATCGAATGATATTATTATAAATGAGTGATAAGTTATAAAACATAAAACATAAATCCTCTTTTACAACAAACTTAAAGAAAATTTTCTTTTCTCTCTGAGCAAAAATTTCATTCAACCAAACTAATGCATGTTGCTATGTTGCCAAATTCTAAAATGAAAACTTAAATAAATAGGATACTCAAATAGAAATTTCCATTACATACTTCAAAAGACATTTCCGAAAATTTCCGCTTTATTATTTGAAAGAATCACAGATAAAAGAACATCCATCTCTACACTTTTTGTAAAAGAAAGAAACAATTTTACGCTGAGATGAAGTACATCCGAATTTTAATAAACCTCTTGCCACTTCTATAACCAAAAATAAGAATTCCTTGAACGATTTATTTATTCATTGCCAAAATATCACTGATAAATAAAAGAAACAATCTGAAATAATGAGAATGTAAAACGTATAAGAATGTACCACTTTTATCTCTTCAACCCCAATTCCCAATGAAGAGGTATTTTGCAGTGAGTAATAAAAATTATTCAAAAATCCGCAACACTAAGAATAGGTGTTGGCAGCTGTTTTTGAAAAAGAAATAAACTCAGAAGACTGCTATACGCGTTATTCAAGTATTTTTATAAAATATGCATTTTATAACAAAAAGGACAAGTTTTCTTTTAAAATATCTATTTTAAATTCCAAAAAGAAATCTCAATTGTATCTTTCAAGAATAAGTAATATTATGCAGTGTTATTTGAGGAAATCGTAAATAAAGCGAATATTCATCTGTTTTCATGTTTTATAAAAAGCAGTACCAATTTTACGCTAGTATGTAGTGCATCAGAATTTTAATGAACTTTTTGTCAATTCTAAGAATTTTGCGAACTGTTTATTTTTTTAGCACCAAAGCATCACAAAAAAGAAACAAATGAAATGATGAGAACGTAAAATAAATAAGGGTATACCACTTTTTACAAAAATTCCCACCGAAGAGCTATTTTGCAGTCAGTCTAAGAACTATTCAAAAACCCGCAACACTAAGAATAGCTATTGAAATGTGTTTTGGAAAAAGAAATAAAACACTGTCATATACTTTACTGAAGTATTTTTAAAAGATATGAATTTCATAAAAAAAAAGTATAGATTCCGTTTAAAATATGTATTTTAGATTTGAAAAAGAAATCTGAATTTGTACATTTCAAGAATAAGTAATTATAGGTATTTTTTATTTGAGTGAATCACGGATAAAGGAAACATTCAGATTTTTTACGCTTTATAAAAGGGGGAACCAGTTTTACGCTGATATGTAGTGAATAGAAATTTAAAAATTCTAAGAATTTGGCGAACGATTTATATTTTAAGCACCAAATTATCGCACACATAAACAAAAGAAAGAAGTGAAAATTTGTAAATGTAAAATAAATAAGAATGTGGACTTTTATATCCTCAACAAAAATCCCAACTGCGGAGCGGTTTTGAGCACAGAGTTGAGAATTACTCGAAAATCCGTTACCAAAAATAAAATTTGCAAGAGAGTTTTGGCATAGCTTAAGAGACTATCATATATTTTTTTGGGTTATTTTTCTGAAGTATGAATTTCAGAAGATTTCGTTTTCTTTCGATTAATGTATTGCAATTAAAATACATATAAAAGCACAAATAATTGTACAAAAATTACTTTCACATTTAATATTTTATTTATGTTGGTATGACGATGAGACAAATTCGTGACAGAATTAAAGAGTATGAAGCCAATCTCAGATTAAATAGACCCCATCTTCATTATCAAGAATAGCTCAAGCTCAACCTATATAATTAGAATTTAATAAATCGAAAATTATATTTCATGCAAATACTTACTAGGAAGCCATCATATGAAAATCAATAAATAATTGCTAATAAGCTAATAAAGATACAGCTTGTAACGCTGCACTATCATATTATATCCGTAGAGTATGGAGAGATTTGCTGCATAATAGATGAAAGCCAGGGTTCATAAGGGTACCGTTATTTTGATAGCCAAATATCAGTATTTTTTTTTTTAATACAAAAATAAATCTAGTTTAAATGCGCGAAGTTTCGCCTTATTTAAGGAGAGATTTTCTATAAGAAAATACTGGTACCGAAGAATTTCGTAGTCTGGAGATTCAAGGACCCGTACGAACTTTGAAAGCTCGTTTTGATGGAAATTTTAATAACATTATCTGGCTTCTCATCTGATGTATAACTTTTAAATTACAATGTTTTCTTCTGGACAATTCTCGAATAAGTGCAAAGAAAATAATAACAACATTTAAATCGTACTGATGACGGCCTTGTAATGGCTGAAAGCATTCAGGGTTTTTCTAATGTATTTTACGATATATTTAATTTGTATTTTAAATATCTTTATGTTATATTTATGCACCTGAAAGTAGGTTTTGTACAATTATTTGTGTTTTTATATGTATTTTAATTATTTAACTCAAGGTTAATATAGCACTAGAATTTTAACTTTCATTTATTAAAGTATTGAAGTTTACATTATAGTCAAAACTTGCAAAGAAAAATAACTGACTCAAAGGAAACCTCCACTAAATCTTTAAAAATTGACACATTTTCCAAAGTCGTCATTTTATTATATTAGACAATCTCAGACAAAAGCGTATTCGTCTTTCCACGCTTTATAAAAGGCTGAACCAATTTTACGTTCACATGTAGTGCAATAAAATTTTAATGAACCTTTTGCCAATTCTAAGAATTTGGCGAACGATTTGTCTTTTTAGAAAAAAAATTTCATACATATAAATAAAAGAAACAAGTGAAATTATGTTAACGTAAAATAAATAAGAATGTGGGCTTTTTATTCCCTCACTCGTACTCCCAACTGTTGAGCGGTTTTGCGCTCAGAGTTGAGAACTATTCGAAAATCTGTAACCCCAAAAATAAAATTTACGAGAGAGTTTTGTTTCAGACAAAAGCTTAAGAGACTATCATATACTTTTTTGCGTATTTTTCTGAAGTATGAATTTGAGAAGATTTATTTTTCCTTCGATTAAAGTATTGCTGTTTACATAGTCAAAACTTTCATAGAAACATGGATAAGCAACTGACTCAAAAGAAACCTCCACTATATCTTTAAAAATTGAAAAACACATTTTTCAAAGCCGCCATTTTATTATTTTGGACAATCATATATATTAAAACACAAAGCTATTTCTGTAAGTATCGATTTTTCGGGCATATGCGCATGCGCCAAAACTCGTTTTCGGACTTCTTCAATTGAGAGGAAAGTAAAATGAGTTCCTGGTGGCGGAGAGGTGTAAGGCACCATTTTACAGCTCTGTTTTTTTTTTTGTAGAGGACGCAAGTTCGAAACCAACGCACGACAAAAGAACTTCTGTAATACTTTTGGCGATAATTTATTTCAATAATGACATATTTTATTAGAAGGCGAAGTTATATGATTTTTATTTTATTATTAGTATTATTTGAATGCTTTATAATTAATAAAATTTAACACTGAACAATATTAAAAGAAATAATAATGATAATTTAATATTTAAAATATTTAAGCTAAAGTATTTTGTATATAATTATCAATTAAATAAATTGAGCTGATCTACAATTTTTGTTATATTTTCTGCCCATTATCAAGAATATATAGATGTGTGTGTGTGTGTCAGAAAGAAAAGTTTGCATTTCTTTTAAGTAAAAAATAAAAGGGAAAGAAAGAAAAATATTCATATAAGAACTATAAGGGATATTATACCTTGATATATATGGTTTAATATTTCAATAATGTATAAAAATGGAAAATAAAATTCAAGTAAAATAATATATTATACATTATTAGCTGCAACAAGTTTCAAATTTAGGGTTTTAGAGAATGAGACAAATAAAAATAAAATTAATGCCAGCTTTTAATGGTCATGTAGTTAAATAATAATAATAATAAATATTGTTTTTTATTCGAAAAAAATGAGACCGTAGTATGTAAAAATAAATGTTCTACCCTGTATTTTTAGTTAAATGTCGTATAATACATAAGCGAAATTGGTTGTAAATTATAAATTTAAAATTCTTTGACTTCATTAAATAGGTTTGGCTGACAGTATCATCTATCGTCTTAAAGAAATAGGAATCAATTATGCAGTACAGAAATTTGTCACAATTTCAATGATTAATTAAAAACAACTAATTAAAAATTCAAGAATTTTTCTAATAATACATTCAAGTTATTTAGCGTTAAATCTTGATGATACTATCTAGTCTCAGATAAAAACCCATTCATCTTTCCATGCTTTATAAAAGGCAGAACCAATTTTAGGATGAGATGTAGTGCACCGAAATATTAATAAACTTCTTGCTAATTTTATAACCAAAAACTAAAAATTCTGTGACCGATTTATTTATTGAACGAGGAAATATCACACATATTAAATAAAAAGAATTTCTGAAATGATGAGAATAAAAAAAGTAAAACAAAACAGGGATATACCACTTTTTATATCTTCAACAATAATCCTCACCACAGAGAATCTTTTCAGTTATTATTGAGAACAGTTTGAAAATCCATAACTCCAATAACAGACTTTGATATAGAAATAAGCTACAGAGAATGCCATGCATTTTTCTTCAATATTTTTTCCAAAATATAAATTTCATAAAATAGAAGATTTCAGTTTTCTCCGTTAAAAATTTGTATGCAATCATAGACAACAGAATCAAAGAAAATCTCCATTATATCTTTCAAAAATTGTAAAATATATTTTTTAAAGTTGTCGCTCTATTACTTCAGTGAATCAGAGATAAAAAGACCACACATCTTTCAAGGTTTATAAAACCGAAAACCAATTTTACGCTATAATGTAGTGCATTCGAATTTTAATGAATCTCTTACCACGTCTATAAGTAAAGATTGTGAATTTCGTGAACGACTTATTTATTCATTGCGAAAAAACTCCCATATAAATAAAAGAAACAACTAAAGTGATGAGAATATAAAAGAAACAAGAATATACGGCTTTTTATCTCCTCAACCGTAATCCCCACCGCAAAAATGTTTTGCAGTCAGTGTTGAGAACCTTCTGAAAATCCTTAACACCATGAATAGAATTTGAGAGATATTTTCGGAATAGAAATAAGCTTAAGAGACTATCATATACTTTACTGGAGTGTTTTTCTAAAATATGAATTTCATAAAATAGAAGATTTCCGCTTTCTTATAAAATATGTATCTGAAGTTCTGCTGTTTAAAACTGCATTCTTAGGTGACTAGTTTTTTTGCACAATTCAAACTTTAGTTTTTGCAAGAAAAGATGTTTTAGTTAGGAGAAAGTTTTCTGGATAATTCAAGATCACATTTCTGACAAAATATGCTAATTTTCAGATATACTAATTTATAAAGAAAGTGCCCATAAAAAATGTGTTATTGTACCATTTTATAGAAAACGGCGTTCTGAAGTGTGTCTGAAGCGTGTATTCCATGAAGTTCATTAAAGAAAACTTTTTTTAATATTTCAAGTAACATACACTGGTAAAAATTCTTAAACTGCTGGTCAAAAGAAGAAAATAAAAAATAAATTCTTTCCGTTTACTTTCAATAGTTGCAAATTAGGATTCAATAGTAGCAAACTCCTTAGAATATGGTCAGATTATCTTCATATAGGATACTTCTATATGACGCTGGCGGCATAAGGGTAGAGTTGCAAAAAACCCGCAGGTTTTGAGGGGCGGGATAAAACCAGAGAATTTTAGGGAATAAACACGAATTTTGGGGAATATTGGAAATTTTACAGGAGTTTTGAAAATAAACTGAGCCAGCCATTTTTCAGTTAAAAATTTAATTTTTAAGAATTTTATGCACTATTTTGAAAAGTTTAAGATAATGTTTTCATTATAAATTCACAAAAATTATGATTTTACGTTTAAAGTTTGTAAGCTGGCTTAACTACTATTCAGGCATACTCTATATTAATTTTCTAACGAGTTGCATAATATTTTTCCATTGATTTCTTTTACTTTTGTTTATTTGCTTTTTGTTTATATTTGCTGATTCGTAGAACAGGAGTTATGTTTATAGCCATGTGAAGCGAGATGAATCTGTCATCTGCCTCTGTCACATTTTAATTATCGACGATTAAAATATCAAATTACTTATGATGTAATAAATAAAGACACAATACCTTATTTCCCTAAATAACGAAGTTTTGATAAAGCATCCAGGAAGTGTTAGAAAATGTTTCATAATCTATGCTTAACACATGATTTTTCTGACTTGTTTATGTAACAAAATGAAAACCAATAACACATACTGGACAATTGCACCATAAAATACAATAATTAAAGACACAATTTTGCTCAATGGTACACAAAACGCGTACTTTAATAAGCTAAAAATTAAATTCTACGTTTCGAGCTGTTTCTACAGCCGTTTTCAGGAAAATATGATGGTAAAAATGCTCAAAATTCAGAGACGAAAGCTTCCTGTGCAAGAGATAATTAGTCGAAACTTGACCAATGATTTGAATACAAAAATGTAGTGTTGCCATCTAGTGAAAATAAATAATTATTAATGAACTGAGATCAAATGAATTAAAAAGGTTGATTTAAGAAACCACGAGTGCCGCCACCTACACATGAGGGACAAAACAACTTCAACTGAGTTTTCATTCAAGTTTTGGCAACATAATACAAGTTTAAGCTGAAATATTGTAATTAGATGTAGAATTATGACTTTATGATATTATGCCAGATTTTTGGGGTATTATAGGATAAATTATCGTTACAAGGTTTATCTTCACGTGCAATGATTTAAACTGATTCTCTAATTTTACTTTCAAATGGATTATTGATCGGAGCTATAATTTTTGCTTCAACAAAGTTAATATAGCAGACTTCATTACCTAAGTATAACCTAGAAAGAGCTGTATTCTGTTTACAATGTTTAATGTCTCTGCGATGCTCCATAATCCTTACTGATAGCTTACGTTTTGTCATGCCGATGTAGACTTTTCAACATTATTAGATAAAGTGATAGGGATTTCATATATACCAGATTTTTCCTGAAGACGGCTGTAGAAACAGTTCGAAACATAGAATTTAACTTTTAGCTTATTAAAGTTCGTGTTTTAAGTACCGTTAAGCAAAATTGTGTCGTTATTTATTATATATTATGGTGCAATTGTCCAGTATGTGTTACTTATGATATTTTAATTTATCTTACTTAATGTTTCTGGAACTTAAGCATGTAATTTCATTAGTTTGCATGTAAACTGAATCGCTTTTTCTATATTTATCTTGTTTACATTTATAAAAAACCTTTTGTTTACATTGAAAAAAATTGAAATCATTAAAAATTAAAAATTAAAAATTTTCATGCCTGAAACTTTCCGAAAACTCCCTGTAATTTTAAAATTTTCCTCCCAAAAAACTCGGGTTTTCCCACCCTTTACAACCCTACATAAGGGGTATACTTTTTGATTGGTTGAGCCGATTTTTGACAAAACCAAATCGCCATGTAACTTGACGTTGCTGCCTGACATTCTTTATTAACTTGTATCACTAAGGGCGCCTCTATATGAGTGTGACGACATACAGGTTATAAAATTTGATTTGTTGAGATGGTTTTGATAAAAGCAAATTGGAAAGCTTCGTAGAAAACCTGCCATTACCGCCAAACTAATGCTTATTCACTCACACAATCAAACTCGTACAGGTGAGTATCGCCAACTTCTGGACGAAAGGTTTGCCATAGTTTGGATAAAAGCGTCTGTCTAATCACTGTCTGAGCATGCGTCCCGTCGCGACTGTTATATAGAGGTACAGTACGACAGCACCCGAATGACATTGGTGAAAACGAGCAATAGTTTATTTTAGATATTACGTTTAATATTGAATATTTTAAAAATTACGTTTTTTAGATTTTTTTTTTCTTTTTTTGGAGTTTCAACATGAACTGTCCTTCCGGAGAAGTCTCTAGGTAAATTTTTATTACAAATATGCAAAACGTTTTAGAAAAGGCGTCGTTAAATGTGTATGTTCCTTTTAAATTCATATTCATCTAAAAATTTTGAAATTTCGCAGTAGGATTATTCTAGGATAGATGTCCAAAGAGGAGAGGTGTCCAGTCTAAATATTTCAAAGAATATATCATAGATTGCAAGATAAACTTTTTCGTAAGAAATAGTTCAACGTATTCATCCACTGCGACGTGCAGCTGTGTCTTTTAATTATAAAAAGAAAGTGTAATTTTGATGTTTATTTAATTTAGTGGTTGAATATTTTTGTTGAGTTAGGTATCGGAATATTTTGCATTACGTGTGCTACATTTTTTTTTTTTTTTTTTTTTACTATAAGAACTTTTAAGTAGCACGTATATAATCCAATCTTTACTTTTAAGTCTAAAACAGAGACGTACAATAGTGGAGTGACACTTTAAATTGGGTGGCAATCTGTCAATCAATTTTAGAATAGATGGCTACATCAAATCGAGGAGAGATCGTCACCTATAATTAATAAATAAAATTAAATTATACCGAGTGAGGATTTTAACTAAATATAATTATTTTTTAAATAATAACATAATTTTTATGTTTATAATTATATTAATTGATATAATTATTTAAATTTTAACTAAAACGGTGAGTGAGGTGCCATACGGAAGGATTTTGAAAAGGCGCTTGGCATCGTACGCTCACATTTTGATAAAATACATTGTTTAATTAAAGTTATTCGCAATCAAACTCGCATATTCTAGTGCGAAACCGGCCCCACCAGTGGCTGAGAGGTTCTGCTCTCGAAGCTGGTAGACGAGAGGTGCTGGGTTCGAACCCAATCGTGCCGGTTGGCCTAATCGTTCGGATTTTCCCGTGGTTTTCTTCTAACCTATTTCCTTGCATAAATATGGGTTAGGTTCCTTTAGAAATACCACCACGGAGGGCACTCCGCCCCCCTTAGGGCCTATATCCCTCATGTTGATAATTGGCCGTCATAAACACAATCATCCAACCAATCAGTGCAAAACCGTATCACGGGTCCACTGGCGTTATATATAGTTCTATTATACAGACAGCAACATATCTTATGAGAATATTGAGATATTTCATATAAAGTCTTTCATATCATCTGGTTAGTTGATTAACTTTTGTTAAGAATATCACTGATAAGTGAGATTAGATCTGTCTTTTACACGGTTTAAGTCTGCTATTTACATGTCTGTCTTTCGTATCAAGGAATTATATGAAATCCATAAGCAAATTAAAAACAATAGTGTTTTGGGCTTCTTAAAATTCTTTCTTCTAATTTTAATAGTCTACTTGTTTTTTCCTAAAATCTATCTGTTTATGAAGTGAAAGTTATTAATTTATCAGAAGAGAAATCAGTAAAATAATCTGTTTTTCTGTCTACATCAGCAATAAATAAATAAATAAATAAATAATCTGTTTTAAAAAAATTTCGTAAAAGTACTAGTTTATACTGTATGTTACATATATTTATAGGAGAACATTTCTATGAAATACCACTATTTCTAGAACACTGGCTTAACATTAAAATCATTTCAAATTTAATGCTACATATATTTAAGAATATCGGTATAAAATTTACACTCTTGATAATTAGTGAGAAATTTACGTATTATCACAATATGATGATTATACTCTATTACTATTATAATTATTGTTCTTAATGTTGCAAGCACTTTCGTTTAGCTAACAAAATCAGTTTTTACATCACGATAACTTATAAAAAGCTTAGAATAAATATAGAAACAATAGTGTTTCCGGATTCCCAGAATATTTCTTTTCCCTGTTAACAGTCTTCGTATTTTTCGTAGAAGTATAGTGTTTAATTATGTTCAAGATAAAGGAACAATCAGGAGATAAATAAATAGAAAAAATTTCTTTGGAGTGACATTCTTTGTCACTAAACAAGCAAAAAAATTCGCAAAAATAATCCCGGAAAAATATGTTGTTACATTTAGTTCGTAGCATATAGGAATTTTTTTATTTTTCGTACCAGTATCCCTAATCAGCAATCTTAGGAATAAATTCCTTTTACGTATCGGATATAAATATATCTGGAAGATAATTTTTTTAAATAGAGGAAAGAACAATAAAATTTCTCCTATACGCCGCAAAGTATACATTGTAGCTTTCTTATATTAATTTTTTATATTACATTTATTTATTATTGTACAGATTTGTTATATTGTTAGTAACTAACTGACTAATATTGAGAATTTATTACATAAATATACTGGTTTTTGATTCATATTGTAAATATTTACAATTATGATGCATCTAAGATTGTGATAGTATTACATAATGATTATATATTGTCACAATATGATAATTACGCTCTATTTTTACTATAATTATTATTCATAATGTCTCATGCATTTTTGCTTAGCTAAATCAGTTTTTATATAATGACGTCTTGTAAGAAGTTCAGAATAAATATAGAAACAATAATGTTTACGGATTCCAAAATTATTTCCTTTTCCTGTTAATAGTCTTCCTATTTTTCGTAAAAGTATTCTGTTTAATTATGTTCAAGATAAGGAACAATCAGGAGACAAGCAAACAGAAGGAAATATTTTGGAGTGACATTCTGTTTCTAACTTAATCGGCAAAAAAATTGCTTCAAAATAATTACTAAAAAATAAGTTGTTACATTGAATTAGCGCTCGTAGCACATAGGAAAATCTTTATTGTTCCTGCCATTATCCTTTATCCTCATTCTACAGGGTAATTGTTTTAACATATACACATATACAATAGAAATATATCAGGGAGATAATAATATATATGTATGTGAGTGTATGATTATTGCCATGCGATAGCGCTCGTATTTATAAACTGATTTGTATGTGACTGAGCATGTATATAGGACTTGCCAAGTTCTCGATCGAATTTGTTGACCGATTTGATCTACCTTAAAATGGCGAACCATTAAAGATATCAAACTGAAAACAATACTGCAAAAAAATAACATCTAAATTTACTGTCATTATTACAACCATTGATGCTGCTCTCATATGCTTAAAACTACTTACGCATATCAGCCAACATGGAATTCTCGCCAAACTTGGCGATATTTGCCAATATAGTGGCAAATTTAGCGAAAAAGTAGGTCGCCATAAATGAAGGTAACGGGGCGAAGCTGAGTAATTTTTCGAAATTCCCATTCAAATTCAGTATTGACGAAAACTAGGAACCTTCTACAGTCGGGTTGCATGCATTTTAATTTCGGGTATTTAAGTAAAATTAACTGATTTTTTTTTTTAAATTAAGGAATAGAGAATCTACGGTTTCCATTTGGCACAAGCCGGAATGATTTTTTTTACAGTACATTAATTTACTGTTGTATTTGTAAACATATACATTTTAACAATACAATAAATTACATTCTTAGTAAATGACAATTTATTGAGAATTCATACTGTAAATATAGTGTTTCTGGATTTATATTAGAAGTGTTAACAATAGTAATGCAACTTTAGATTATGAAATTACGCATTGAAGCATTTGCGGTGTCATATTAAAAGTATAAATTTATTTCTTTTCGATTTTTTTTAATCAAGTAGTATAAGAACAAACATTAATTGAAATGACATTTTATGTGATAAGAATTATTACTGAAACTGAAGACTATGATGTTCCATAAAACCTACGCTTATAGAGATAAAATACTTGTAAGATACTAACGCTAGAGGGATTCTTCTACAAATGTTATATGATTATACAGTTTTAAGGGGTCTCGGGAATTTTAAAATTGTGAAAAATGAAAATAAAAATTGAACATTTCATGTCTTAAAATTTATATGATTTTAAAACACAATTTTTATTGGAATGAAAGATATAAGTATGTTCTTTAATAATATGTATTTAAAAAATTGCAAGATGCAGAATTAGCATTTATAGGGAGCTCCAAACTGTATCTGACATATGACCAGCAGAAAATTGGTATAACGCCTTACGCTGTTGGCCGGGCGCATGTGATAAATTGCCAATTTTTTTTTTTTATTGTTACAACTGTATACCAATTACAGCAGCAATGTTGTAAATTAAGCGCCAAACCACGATCTTTACAGTATGCCAAATGTCTGTGAAAATGTATGATGAAATATTTTAAGCACTGAAAAATAGAAAATAAAATAAAAATAAAAAATAAAGACTGGAATTTATATATTAGAAAATACGATTTTTATCAACTAATAGTTTAATAATAGTTAAATTACACTGCAAATAGAAGCGTCTTAAATTTAGACACATATGTGACTGAAAAAGAATTTTAGACACTTAAGTGTCTTAATCTGAAAATTAAGACACTATAGATGTCTTAATTTAAGATACATAAGCGTCTTACTATGACCATGGTGTAAACAAACTGAGAATAATGTCTAAAATATCCGCAAACGTCTTATTTTAAGACACTTCATTGCTTTAAACGTGTCTTAATTTAAGACGTTTTGATTCTTCCGACGCAATAACCACCAGGTGGCACTAGCACTCCCAGTTGCGCATGCGTTTTAGAATGTCTTCGTTCGAAGTGGTATACGTTGTAATTCAAACAAAGTTTGTTTTTATGTACGCGTGTATTTTAATTCGTTTTTTGCGAAATGTGAAGTACTGTGATTTTAATTCGTATTAACTTGGATTATTTATTTATTGAATACATACATCTGACGTGTGTGCTCGACATCAAATGTCTCTTAGAAGCTGTCGTCGATACAAGGGCGGGATAGACACAGAACAGAAGTAGACGACGGTTGAAGATTACACCCGGAAATTCTACAAAGCGTGTGCAATGGGCTTAGTGTTAACTCGTATCAATTTATATCAATAATATTGTGTTATTCATCTTCGTCCTGTCGAAGCTGGCAAAAAAAAGAAACTTTTGTCTGGCGGGTCCTGTTTTTAGGATGAAACATCTCATTCTTTAAATATGGCTAGTCGGATGTATTATGGGATTACCTTTTAAACTGATGAAAGTCTTTCTCCCTCACTGTGGTTGTGGTAGTTTTTAAAATTTCAAATCGAGGAATATTTCTTACCTCTTGCAGCAACTCAAGTAAGTTTCTTTATAGTAGTAAAATTAGTGTATTTTATGATTTTATTTATTGTACTAAACAAAATCCTGCATGAAATTTAATTAGTTTTGAATCTCTTCGCAAAAAACCCCACTAATTCTAGAAGTATATATTTTTAAACTTATGACGTTCTTTTTTATTACGAATTATATATTCAATGTCAGTTCTTAGTTTCAATGGATAATTTTTATCTCGCAGTAAATGACAGCCACAAGGAAGTAAAGAAAAAAAAAACTTTGAAAGATGACCTAATGCTTTCTTACTTCCTGGCATAAAACCGCAGATTAAAAAAAGATAAATAAAGTAAATGAGACTGGTCTATTATATGAAGCTGCCTGTAAAAATATACATATGTATTTGATTTGCAATCAACTCTAATACTGATTTTTTTTATTATTTTTAATAAAAAAGTAATTTGAAATTTATAATGGGAAAAAGTAAAAACCTCTAACTAGATTTCGTATTTAAAATTGTGGTAACTTTATTTATATGCACTTATACGAAAAATACAAAAATGACAGATGTTACTGTATATATTTAAGACGAAAGAAGTTTGGAAATCATAAGTTATTTTTTCCTCATGTTTTTAATATAGAATATGTACTTATTTATTTTTATTGATAGTTGAATAGCTTTTGTGAGTACCCTCTGATCTACATAAAAACTTGCCCATGTGGAAATATAAATTTTTTAAAAACATAATTTTTAAATAAGTATTTTCATTTTTTTTGGGGGGGGGGAGGGGGGGATTTTGCATGAATTTTTGTAAAGCTGACATCTTAAATCTTGCACTGATTATAATGAAAGTTTTGAACTTTTAGAATAGGACAAGTTTAAAAACGCAAATATATTTAACAAAATACCAAAGTCATTTTTTCCCCAATGTTATTAAAGTAGAATATTTATTTATTTATTTTCATTATTCATAGTTAAATGGCTGTTGTGATTATCAAGTGATGTATATGTAAAATTGCCTATGTGGCAATATATTTTTTTATATTTTCCTTTTTTTTTGGGGGGGGGGGGGATTTTTGCAATTTTCGTACATCTGATATTTTAAATCTTTTTCCACATTCAACCGAGTATAATAAATATTTTGAACTTTTAGAGTAGGACAAGATTATAATATATATATATATATATATATATATATATATATATATATATATATATATATATATATATATATGTACCTTAAAAGCCCTTAATAGCGAACACTTCGGGACAGCGGAATTTGTCCGATAATTGGAGATGTCTACTTTTTTGAGGTAAAAATATACAAATATGTATGTCTGCTGATTAAAAAAGTATTCGTTAAATAGAAATGTTCGCTATTCGAGAATGTCCATTAACCTCCACAACGGATACTCCCGAATACCGGACATCTCAATTTAGACAACTATAATGCAGGGTTGCGTTTTTTGCAAAAGTACTTCTTGATTAAAGGAAGGGCAAACTGGGAAGTGCCCCGTCCCCCTACGACTGTAGTGCCCCCAAATTTGATGTGCAATATTTGTAAAGCTTATATTTTAAATCTGTTTCGAAATTGTACTGATTATAATCAATATTTTGAACTTTTAAAGTAAAATAAGGTTAAAAACAAAATAAATTTAAAAAAATCTAATATTTAGATAAATATTTTTTGTTTTTAAATCTTGTTCTACTCCTGAAGTTCAAGATATTGATTATAATCAGTACAATGTCGTAAAAGATTTAAATTATCAACGTAACGAAAATTGTATACCAAAACTGAGAGCACCAAAAAAATCAGGCTGTATTGGGGGGGGGGGGGCAGGACCACAGCCAAATAATTTTCCAGGATTCAACGTGGTCAAACATGGCTACGTATGATGCTTACAAAAAATGGATGCGATTCAGACGTTTGAAGTGTCTGAAATTCAGACGCAAAAAGTGTCTGAAAAAATTCAGACATTTTAAAATGTCTGAAAATTGAACACTCCATTTCAGACACTTAAGTGTCTGAATTTCAGACATTTTAATTTAGAGTGTATGGTTATGATTTGAAATGAACAGTTTAGAAACCTCTGTAGCTAGTTTAATGTTTAAATAATGTTTTTTTTTTTATGTTGAGAGATCATTAAAAAGAAATTAAATATCGTCTTTTATGCACCATAAGAAAATAGTTAAGTAAGTAAAACTTGAAGCTGACTAAGTCTTCAAGCAAATCTCTTGTATAAAATCTGCAACTGAAATTGCTAAATAGAATTCTATTAAAAATAAAATTCTCACAAAATAATTATGAATAACTTATTTAATACATTTTAAAAGATGGTTAGAGCATTATTTCTGTAAACTTTCAACAAATCTCCTACTTTTTAGAAAAATGATGCAGCCTAATATTTGTACTATGGAAGTGGATTGCGTTTTTTTTTCTTCTCTATATTATAGAAAAGGAATTATCCTAACGCGTAATTATAGTAAACTTTAAGTTGAAACACACGGAAAAAGTTAAGTTACATAGAATGAAAGTTACAATGATGGTTGTGGCTATTTATTCTTAGCTATTGTAACATGACGAATTAGTATTATACAACAAAATTACTATTCTAATGAATATGAAATTACAGGATTAGCCTGAATGATTCGTTGGGTTGCAAAACACTGTTTAAATACAAGTATTAGACGTAAAAAGACGTGTGATACATGAAAAGATACATACACTCACCAAGTTTCTGGCATATTACAAATATTCAACGTGTGCGCAATTAGTCACTTCGCACACATGTTAACAGTAATTCAGTCCGTCCATGTGTTCAAGTAGCATATTTCTGACAATGTCCGTCAGAGCGGCAGTGATGAGTTCCTGTACGCGTCGTGGCTTGGTGGGTGTATATATCTTGTCAAGTATCACTCGTCTTTGTAGGTGATATATCTGTGTTTTGAAACCCGATGACTCGATTAGGCTAGCACTGTATTTTTTTAAACAAATTATCTGACTCTCAATTATACCAAGCATAAATCAAACTAGTGAAGTTTTCATAATCAGGCTCCAAGTCAAGTTAACACATTGTAATGAAAACATTTTGGAACTAACTACATGAAATTATGCGTGCTTTTTAGCTGAGTTCGTAATTATATAAATACTTAGCACCTATAGTCGTCGTCTGATCTGTCCGCCTATCTTCCATCTATCCACATATGACAGTGCAAAAACTACCCAACCAAATTGTTTGAAATTTAACATATATAATCGTTCCAGAAATCATTCTATTAAATCCTATCGTATGTAATTAATTCAATGATATCCTATGATAGATAATAATCCAAGTTTCCATGATGATTGCGTCCTATTTAAGATGGGGTCATATTATTTCCGTATTTCTAAATTTAGTAAATATATATATAACCGTAATAAATTTTGTATTCATGCATTTTTACATAAGAGTGCAACAGCTATTGCACCAAGATTTGAATTTTTATAAAACTATATATTACTAGAAAGATAGCCCGTCAAAAATGACGGAAAACGAGATATAAAGATATATACAACACAGGGAATAATTTGCTAGAAAATATGTTGCCAATTTTCATATTTTCGCCAAGGCTATTTTCTCTATCTCGTTAAAGACTGTATACTGAAAAGTACCTAAAGCACATTAAAATCGGACAGTTAGGAAATCAGATGGTAACAGTGCCGTCTAGTGGCGAATATTTTATTAGTAGCATCGGTATGCAGATGTAAAGACGTACGTTTTGATACATTAAACTTTACATTCTGACCCATAGAGTTTGAAGAAATACCTTAAATGCGCGGAGTTTAAATTAAATTGCGGTGAGCTCGATTATGAAAAACTAATGGTTTTTAAATAGAAATCTCGCCAAATTAGGCAGTTATCGCCATGTTGGTTTCATATATGGCAACTTATTTTTGTCGCCAAATTTGGCAATATTTCATCAACTTTTCGATATTTCATCAAGTTGGTCAAACTTTGGAGCTATTGTGGTAACACGTCATTAGTATTTTTCAATAATTACTCATTACAATGAGGTGGTCCTACCGGTATTGTGAGGGACACACAGAGACTCGGATTTCATATAAATAGACAGTATGGACACACTTCATTTGCCACGTCTGAAGTACAATTTCCGACTTGTTGAAATTAAATTGAATTCTTACAATAGTTTTAAAAGTATACATAAGGAAGATTGGTCATTTAGGCCGTGACTGATCGTAAAAATAAAACATGCAATCATCACCAGATGTAGCAAGATGTTAAAAAACTCTAATATGATATACGAAGAGTTTATTGTGTCATAATAAACACCGGGGAGCGGTACAAACAGGGGGCAAAGACAGTAGCCTCTTTTCAGCACAACATCTAGAGGCGAGAGTCAGAGAAGAAGTGACCTGACTACGCTGCTAAAATTCACGTTCTTGGCGTGATACAATATCGCCAATATACAAGCATTTTGCGCCATGCACAAGGAAGAAACAAAACATTGGCTGGTAAGGATTAGCCAAATAAAAGCGGTGACCTCATACATATTTGAATTGCGTAGGGGTACCATATTTTGAGGATACTAGATTCTTGTGGTATGGGAAATGAGAAAGTCACCGTACTTTGATACAAGTGCGGTTAAGTAAAAACGGAAAATGTTTTTTAATATAGACAAAGGGTGGAGAAATCACAGAATCGTTAGGCGAAAGGCATGTGAATGCGGTTGCTGAGACAGATGTGAGCACAAAGATCAGTCTGTAATTCAGACTGCAGCTGTTACAAAAAAATGCCGCATTATAATACATATGAATATAACGGTCTGGATTTTAGGGTGCAGCGCAAAAATAAATGTAATGAAACTACATGTTAAGTGATTTTTGATGATGTGCCAGACGCATGACCTAATAAAGATAGCAGAGAAATTAAAATGTTGTTATATTAACTGTCAGCCGTAACGTTTTTTCTACAGGCTAAATATATGCGAGAAAATATCTCAAAGTAAAATGGGAAGGCAGAATTACTTGTTTTACTTTATGAAAGAAAATGAGTACAATCATCCAGGGTAACTTTGAACCATGGGGTGTAACTTTTCACCATCTCCTATTTTTCAATATTTTTGACTCTAAAAGACAAAATAAACTCCAGAACTGAGCTCTGTTGGCAAGGTTCTAAACTGAGATTTCTATTCTTTATTTTAGAAAATAAATTAGCAACATTATGCGCTATTAAATGCATCATCTAACCATTTTTGTGAAATACTGTTTTCAAGCTAATTTTGAATGCTGTTTTGAAGTTGTTGTAATCCAATTAAATTTTCATAGTAAGTAACAATATACTCATTTATCAGACATATTATTGTCTAAATGTTGTAAATATGATAATATTTTGTGATTACTTATTTATTAATAGTTAATAAAAAGTAAAATAAAAAGGCACTAACAATTTATCACATTTTCAGGGTAACTTTGAGTCGGCTCAAAGTTGTACTGATGTTTATAATTTACTGATTATAGGTGCTACTGTCAAAAATTTCCCATATTTGCATGTATATTTTATATAAATGCCGAAAGTGAACATTAGATATAACAAATAAATATTTTCACCTATATGTGTAAAATACATACAATTCATTTAAAGGCGTTTTTCGGGGCGGAGCTACTCAAATTTGAAATTTCATACATTCCACATTTTTTATTCTTGCTTGAATAATACTTGTACTAGTATGTATTACTGTAACTATGGATGTATTATTGAGATAAAACATTGAAAATTGTTTTCCACTGCATTTTTATGTTTTATATGAACAATAAACAGGTTTTCTTTATCTAAATGTTCATGCCTCTCTTCTTCCACTTTTCTTATGCCTCATATTTGTTGTAACATCATAAATTATACAAATCTTGTAATGTTGGGAAATGTAAATTCGGAGTCTTTACATATCTGAAAACATTCTACGGGGTTTAAAGTTGTCCTAACTATAATACTTTAAATTTATAATGAATTATTTTAGATAATATTTATCACATGGTGCAAAGTTACCCTAAATGGCTGGGTAACTTTGAACCAGTCTAAAAATTTATTTTTTATTGCTTTTATCCTTATTCTTCCTTAATTTTTGATAGTCAAACAGTAATTTAGGATCATTTCTTCTCTTCTATGCCACTAGTTGCAACAATATTCTTAAAATAAGAGTGTGGCATATGAAAATAGAGAAAATGCGGATCAAAGTTACTCTGAATGACTGTAACTAAACTAATTTAATTTAAATGTGAGGGGCTATTAATACAAGGGATATAGTTTTTAAATATTAGATTTAATTTAGGAACCACACTGGGTGAAAATAGTACCTTAAAATAAATAAAGTATTAAATTGAATTTTGAAGTGAAACTGCGGGGGGAGGGGGGTAGAACAAAAACATATAAAAAGGGATAATCGTTATAGTATATATTTACTTTTATACTTCTATCGTGGTGAACACAGAAACATTTATCTTATAGATACTTGTCTAAGCTATGATACAAACATTAATTCCAAAAATATGCCAGAAATCTCAATTTTGATTACAAATGTACCATCCATTTTTATCACAGTTTATAATCACAATTTCCTAAAATTAAATTCGAATTTAGTTACAATCAAGCATCAGATAGTTTTGTTTACATTGTATAAAATCTGTCAAGATAAATAAAATATTGATCCCACTATCTCGTATACAAAATTATATTTTCTGCAATTAGTACATTTTAATTATTCTGATAAGCCATTCGTGAAATCTTAATTAAAATTTCTAAGAATTATCTTTCAATTCGATTAAAGCCTTAAATTATTTTCTCGTGATTCCTTTTAATTAAATTAATTGAATAAATCATTGGAAATAGCATTCCTTAAAACGTATGAGGATTCAACTTTAATAACACGCGACAGTAATTACAAGAGAAAATTCGCAAAAGGTGAATCTATTCTAATGGATTATAGCAATTAAATATTAATAAAATAATTACGCTATGTTTTGGGAATAGATTGCCCAAATTCATTTTGGAATAAACATAAATTAGCAAAATCTTATTGATATAATTTTGCTGGTATTATATGAGCCGCTTATTTTGAAACTGGGCCAAGTCAATTTTATGAAGAAAAAAATAGTTACAGTTTTTTTTTTTCAAATTAACATAAAATTTATGTTTTTAATCAATTCATAATAAATATATTTTAATATTAGTAAAAGTTTGTTACTAGTAATTTAAAAATACTGGAAATGCCTTGATATTATATTAATTTTAATTGCAAAAAGGTGCAAATTAAAACTTTAAAAGCAGTAAAATATAGGTTTATTCGACTGTTTACATGTTTCGACACCACCCGAGTTATTTTCAAGACAAATAAATAAAAATATTCCAAAACTGCACCGTCTATGAAACGCCATCATTCAATTTTTCACATACTCTTTCATATTATGCACGTTATTTATTTATTTATTTTTTTACATTCATGTTTATTTTTATTTTCCTAACCATTGTGTAATTCGAACCATAATTTGTTAAGTTAAATGATGGTGCATCCTTACATATTGAATTTTTGCGTGTTGCAATCTCTATGATTACTCTTATAATTGATGAATAGTATAGGCTGGAGGGGAAAATGATCTTACTTTTATTGACATTTATTTGGATTGTTTCTTCTTGATATAATCTTGCTGGGGTGCTAAAAGGTAGGGTAAAGTGCCTATATTTCGTCCCCCTTAACTTCTCCGCTCATGCGAAAGTGGCGCCATTTATGACGCAAGGCACAGGGGACGGAAGGTAAAAGGGGTCAGTATTGAAAGTTTCGTTCGCCAAGACGCATAAATAAACTAAAGACGCCGAATTTAATATTCTTAGAAGACCTGAGTGCTTATTATGTCGTGTAGAATGATATTTACTGTACTGTAAATATTTATTTCTTATTTATTGCACGTATTTTACCTAAGGTAAGATCCTGGTAGTAGCATACAGTGAGTTTTAGGATGCCTAGTTCATCTTATGAGAACTGAAGCTGCGCCATATTGGGATGTAGCGTTGTCCCAATTTCGTCCCCCTTGCAGTTCTTATTTCGTCCAGGGGACGAAATTAGGAATGTCTTTTCATGACAATTTTTTCAATTTTGTCCTCATGTTTGGATGGCTAATGTTTCGTTATGTTATTCTTTCACTGATAATTAGTACATTTATTTGTGCCTTACTTTAATGTAAATTAAATTGCTTACTCATTTAGAAATAAATTTTGATTTAGTTATAAGTTAAGCCTCGGCGTATTGGAGTTTTTGACGGGGACGAAATTGGGACGATTTTTTTTTCTTTTGCCATATATGGATACTTTTGAAAACAATTTTTCGCATTGTTAAAAAAAAAAAATTGTACGATATTTGCATGTGTTTTTAGTGTGTGGGTAGTTAATTTATGTAAAATCCAAATTTGGTAGGTTTTCACGGAAAATTACAACATTTTGGGCCTAAAAGTGTTTGGGGGATGAAATATGGGCACTTTACCCTATAAATTAAAACTTTAGAAACAGTAAAATATCGGTCTATTTGATTGTTTACTTATTTCGACTCTATCCGAGTCATTTTCAAAACAAATAAATAAAATTCTAAAATTGCATCGTCTATGAAACTCCGTCTTTCAATTTTTCACGTTCTCTTGATATTGCTAATAACCAGGGAGACGGCAGCACAGACAATCACCTCATCGAGTTCACGGCTGAAATTCCAGAATTAGTGAAAAATCGATTCGTATATAAAAACGCAATCGATCTGCCAAGTCATATCTTGGTGGAAAATACCCGAAAACCCGATTTTAGCGGTTGACTCGTAGGTTTAACATTGTAGTTTCCTGCCCCCAGTCCGCCATGTTTTCATACGTTTGAGTGTAGGTAAACGCAGTGGTAAGCCTACAAGTCAACCGCTAAAATCGGGCCTTAACCCTTAAATGTCTGACTTTTTAAAAATCAATTTAAAAATGTTTTTCGGCTTTCATTTCTTAAATAAATCATGAGAAAAATACTTTAAAAAATCGTATTTTGTTTTAAGTATGGTTTATGGCTAAAAAACGATTTGTTGCCAATCGGCAACACTCGGCTTTTATTGAAAAAGTAATTCTCCTTGATAAAATTTCATAATATTAAAACACACATGAATTTTAAGTACTACGATAAGGAATTTTCACAAAGTGCTTTATAAAAGTAATTAATTCTTATTACAAACACAAAAATTTATGGTAAAACATTAAAAAAATCAATGTGGAATACAAAATAATTTGTTTATTTTATGATACTTGATAATATGAGTACAAATTATTTAGTTAGGCAATTGTATGGGAATTTTTGAAATAATTATTATTTCTATTAAAACACTGTCAAACACCACATTTTTCTTGTTTTGTTTCAATGTATCCTTTGCAATTTGGGAATTTGCACCTCATCTTTTTCTCTGCATACAGAGGCATATGTTCTGTTTGGTCGAATCGACATCTTTATGTGAGTACTGTGATGGACCTCTATGACTTCTTTTTCTCGAATTTCTTCTTCAACCATCAATGAGTGTCTTACACGCTTAGGGATGTATTTACTTCCCACCATGCATAATGATCCTGCAAATTCTGCTCTGATCTTTGATTGAGGCATTATCTCCGATTGATGATCATTAGCATTCAAAACTCTTTTGCAGAGAAGCCATGCGTTTACTGTAGTGAATTCACGCAAAAGGGAAAATATTCGTAGATACTATTTGCGACTACGATTATTAATTTTGTAGCGGGCCGTTAAGTTATACAAATCGGTCAACTCCTCCGATATGTCGCTTTTATTCCTTAATTACGTATGGACTATCAATTTTAATGATCTTCTTTTGACTCCTGTCAACACGACTGACTTTTTTTACAGGATTTGTTCCGGCGAAAGTAGAGACAGCATCGTGACGAATTTATTGTCTTTCGAGACTAGTAATGAAATGTCGATGCGATCTACAATTGTAGTATATTTGATCAAGAACCCCGATCTAAAACTTTTAAGGGTTTTTCATCGGGTAGTTTGCATCAAGGAATTCTATTTCTTCTGATTGTATACCCAATGTATGGATGCCAGTGTTTACCAAATGTACAATCAGCGGCAAAGCCGTATAATAGTTGTCAAGATGCAACTTATGGTTTACTGATCTGGGTATTCTTCTTCACAGTCTATTGAATACATTGCTTGAAGGGCCAAAGTCGGGTTCCGTAATTGGTCCCGTTAGCATATTTTCTTGACCTGAATATTCTTCTAAGTTACAAGCAATCCCAGAAATACCAGAAAGTACAAAAAGTATAATCCCCATTTATGGGTTTTATTTGACATATATTGCTTCATGTTATGTCGAACTTTCATATTACACCTTTGCTCATGAATTGGGAGATTTTGCTTAAAAGGGTTAGAAGCAAAATGAATGTTTAAAATATGAATGATAAGTCGAAATTTGTGTTAATCTATCATGTTTCGTATCATCTCGAGGTAGATGTTTTTGGTTGTCATTGAAATGAATAAATTTTCGGACTTTCTCAAACTGATCTCTACTCATTGTGTCCTGAGTTAAAGGAAAACCAAGTTCATGACTCCAATACGATCGAAAACCTGGGCAAATGCCCTAAAGACATGTATAATATTACCCCCATATATTGCCTTAAGTCTTGTGATGTGAAATTCGTAGGTTTATGAGGATCTTTTTGGCAGGCATATTTAATTGCTTTCACTGACAATTTTTTCTATAACCTCATGTGAAGAGAAATTTTTGAAAAAAGCTAGTGGTGTATCCAACTCATTCACGTTTCGGTGAATAATCTCATTTCCACTAAACTTTATCTGGTTTTCATTTACCTTTATGTTCTCGTTTTTCAAACAATCTACCTGTTTGGCAGTTTATATTACTTTGAAATTTCTTTACTGCATTTCGGAATAGCTATTTCAATATCATTATGAGAGTACTTATGAACCAATTCTTCCATTTTGTTTTTGAGTCAAATACTTTTTTGCAGGCATTCTAAAAATGATGGAGTAAAATTTGCAGAAAATAAAATGTAGAAAAATATCTTGCATACATTTAAAAAACGGTGAACTACAATTATAAACAACTATAAAAATAAACTACTTCCATTGAATATAGAAGAAAGTACAACTAAAACTGCTCATTGTTCTCCAGGCTCAGTAGAACACTTAATGCCTGTTGTTGCCAATTGGCAACACACTCAAAAATCTGTTTACAACAAATATATTAAAATTAAATAACCAAAAGTAATAATAAATACGGGCCACATACCTTACTTTCCATGTAATAAATTTTATTTTATCACTACAGAACAAAATAGTGTATTTCACAAGCTTCCAAACAATATCAGTTACAATTTACCGGTATATGAGACAAGTAATAATTTCTATCGTGCTGTATATACACACGCACAAACACACACGCGCGGGCGCGCACATATATATATTCGATACTGAAATTTGTTGTTAGATTCGTAGATTTGTAGATAACGAAATAAATAATAAATAAAAATGCAAGATACATTCGATAAATGTCATATCTATTAACCTAATGCATAGTTCATTGTATTAAATTGTATTTTATACGGGGTTTTCTCCTTCAGCCCATTTAAATATTTTCTCTTTTAAAAATTAATTTATTTCCTAGAAAACAGAAAGTCTCTTTATAAAAACAAATGACATCACAAAACATGCATATATCATATACGATGCAGATAAAAGTCATAAAATGAAATTTATGCAGATGTTTCGCAATTTTACTGTTATGCTACATATAAAATGAGGAGATAAATTTGGTTCGGTGTAATATATTGATTATTTTTATGCGTTTTCGAACAAAAACATTTCTTTATTTTCACTTTATGTGTATAAGGTTATAAAAGAGACATGTATTAAACTAATGGGATTTTTTTAAAATGAAATGAATGGAACAAATATTATTTGAAATCATAAAAATATATTGTAAATATTTAAAAAAGTAAATAATTAATTTATATATGAATGAAACATCTGTGTAATAATGTGAAACTTTTCTTACAATTTTTTAATTACATTTTTTTTCATAAACAAATGTATATGATCAAATATGACTAACAAGACGTCCTTGAAAATAAATTTGAAGATAAATATAATTGTAATTTCGTCTTAGTCCATTTTATATAATAAAGATTTAAAGATAAAATAATGAATTATTTGCGTTAACTATTCGGAAATGTTTGATGGAACTGTTTGAAGAATATAATGTGTGCAATTCAAACTTAATATATTATCCTGGCCCGAACATTTTTCGCCCAGTTGGAAATTTACATCTGATATGATTTATTTACCAATTACAATAATTATGTTAAAATTAATCTAGTTTAATTACCTATCCAACGATTTCTGGAGTTCCATTAACTGCGATTTATTTTGTTGAGCTGAACCAGACTTCAGACCAGATTCTATAATCAATAAGATTAGCTGGGTGAAAAAGCTCCGCCAGATTCGTCCGGTAAAGCTCAGATGGTAGAGCATTGGCGGCTTCAGTCAAGAGATCCCTGGTTCGAATCCTGGCCCGGACATTTTTCGCCCAGTTGGAAATTTACATCTGTTAATACATTATGTTTTACGGCAGCTGTACCGAATTTCTGTGAGGCTCACTTAGTTCATTTCTTATGTTCTATTTCATAATGTGAACCTTAACCTATCTTTTTTTTCTTGAGTATATATTTTTCTTATACAAGCGTATATAATGCTTAAATCTGAGTAACAAGATGTACTTGGAAATAAATTTGAAGATAAATATAAATGTAATTCCGTCTAACTCTATTTTAAAGATTGAATATTTAAAGCGAAATAATTAGCTATTTATCTGCACCATTCGGAAATATTCTGATCGAATAGATTGGAGAATATAAATTGTACAATTCAAACTTTATAGCCTATGTCTTACGGCGGAAGTACAGAATACACGTGAGTCTCGTTTTAGTTATTCCTTTCCTATTTCATATAAGGGAACCTTAACAAACTCTTTTTTCTTAAGTACATTTTTTCGCATAAACGAGAGTATAATAAGCTGAAATACGAATAATAAGGCGTACTTGAAAATAAATTTGAAGATAACTGATAATGTAATTTCGCCTTATTCCATTTAAACTAGTAAAGATTTAAAGAGAAAGTAATTAATTATTTTTGTTAACCATTCGGAAATATTTTGATGGAATTGTTTGAAGAACATAAGGTCTGCAATTCAAACTTAATATATTATGTTTTACGGCAGATGTACCGAAATCCTGTGAGGCTCGTTCTAGTTCATTTCTTATGTTCTATTTCATAATGTGAACCTGCTGCTCTTTTTTTTAAGTAAATATTTTCCATAAACAAGTGTATAAAATGCTTAAATATGGGTAACAAGATGTACTTGGAAATAAATTTGAAGACAAATATAAATGTAATTCCGTCTTACTCCATTTTAGAAATTGGATATTTAAAGGGAAACTAATTAATTATTTATGTCCACCATTCGGAAATATTTTGATCGAATAGATGCAAGAATGTAAGTTGTACAATTCAAACTTTATAGACTATGTCTTACGGCGGAAGTACAGAATGCATGTGAGTCACGTTTTAGTTATTCCTTTTCTATTCCATAGGAGAGAACCTTAACCTACTCTTTTTTCTTAAGTAAATTTTTTCGCATAAACGAGAGTATGATGAGCTGAAATATGAATAATAAGGCGTACTTGAAAATAAATTTTGAAGATAAATGAAAATGTAATTTCGCCTTATTCCATTTAAACTAGTAAAGATTTAAAGAGACAGTAATTAATTATTTTTGTTAACCATTCGGAAATATTTTGATGGAATTGTTTGCAGAACATAAGGTGTCCAATTCAAACTTAATATATTATGCTTTACGGCAGATGTAGCGAAATCCTGTGAGGCTCGTTCTAGTTCATTTCTTATGTTCTATTTCATAATGTGAACCTTAACCTAATCTTTTTATCTTAAATATATATTTTTCATAAACAAGAGTATAAAATGCTTAAATATGAGTAACAAGATGTTCTTGGAAATATATTTGAAGATAAATGTAAATGTAATCCCGTCTTACTCCATTTTGCAGATTGAACATTTAAAGAGAAACTAATTAGTTATTTATGTGCACCATTCGGAAATATTTTGAATAGATAAGAGAATATAAGTTGTGCAATTCAAACTTAGACAGTGTTACTTAAACTTAAGTTACTTTATCTAAGTTACTTAAACTTAGACTTTTTATATTATAAAAATAGATCATGTCTTACGGCGGAAGTACCGAATACTTGTGAGTCTCGTTTTAGTTATTACTTTTCCATTCCGGTGAATATAGAATAAGTAAAATAAATCAAAGAAATACAAAATTTTAGTACCTTATTTTTTCTGCTTCGAAATAAATCTATTTACAAGTCAGACTCAAAAAAAGTTTCAATAATATATGTGTATATAGATGCATATACAGAGTGGTCATAAAAAACTTCCCTGATATATGTACCCCTAGCGACCTAACCGTTCAACCAATCAAAAGGAATTGTCAGATTTATTTATTTGAATATTTGCGCTCGAGGTCGTGAAGATTTAATACAATGGAGCTCTAACGGTTATGGTTACAGTGAAAAAATTTCGAAATTTTCGAATGGAAACAACCGTTTTTTCTTGCACAAATTCATAAGCGCATTGAAAAACCATAAATGACGTTGGAACGATACACGTATGACTAAAATTGCCGGCGTAATATTGCGGCACTCAATCCGGCTCAGTTCCTACACTGTAAAAAAAAAAAATCTGTAAAGTTACTAAAGTTTTTCTAGGAAACTGGGATTCCAAGAAATTTTCATGTAACGGCAACAAGAAAATTCCTGTAACAGATGCTGTTACAGGAATTTTTGTTGTTGCCGTTACATGAAAAGTTCTAGGAATCCCAGTTTCCTAGAAAAACTTTAATAACTTTACAGATTTTTTTTTACAGTGTATGTAACGTAATATTCAGCACTGTAAAACAAATTATTACATTTTTATTTTCACTATGTGTACGCGAAAACAAGTCAAAGAACACATTTTAAAACAAATCTTACAACATTACTTAGTTCACAAGTGAACAAAATCGGCTGCTGAAAAATATGCCTTGTAGCCACTCCTTCGTTCCTTGCAATGGTCTTTTTTGCAAGTATTTTACGCCGGCAATTTTCATCGTACATGAATCATTCCGACGCCATTTATAGTTCTTCAATGCGCAGAGGAATTTGCGCATGAAAAAAAATGGGTGTTCGAAAATTTCGAATTTATTTCACTGTAACCGTAACCGTAAGGGGTCTATTGTTTTAAATCATCACGATCTCGAGCGCATACCTTCAATTATATACATTTAAAATTCCTTTTCGATTAGTAGAGCGGTTAAGCCGCCAAGGATTCATATATTGGGGATGTTTTTTTATGATATATCCTGTATATGTATCTCTCTATTCTAAAAAAAAGTAACTACCGCCGCAGCCGCCGCCGCCGCCGCCAGTTTTGAATTTTTTGCAACCGGAGGTCTTTCTTCGTTAATAGTAAGAAAAATAATGCATACAAAAATATGAAAATCGATAGTATTATACAGAAATGTTTGATAAACACGCTGATGTAGACAGTTTTCAAATCGAAGAATTATTTTAAGAAATATTTAATGCTAAAGTTGGACAAAATCGTTCCACTAGAAAAGTTTTATAGGAGCAAAAACTACTCATGGGAATTTAATAATTTTTAGATCATTTTATACGTTTGAAGTTACCGGTGTGCAGATTGTATTTCTTTTTTTAGTTTGGCTAATTTTTTAAGGTTTTATTTCTATTTTAAATTCAAATTTTCAGCATTTCTAGAGATATTTTTTACAGATTTTAGAAAGTGATATTAATTTAAACTGTTGCCAACTGTATAAACAGCGGAAACAATAATGTTTGCTTAAAGAAAAAAAAAATTATACGTGTAATAAATTAAAAATTTATTTACTCGTTACTATTATAAACAGATAAAAACATTTGGAATTAGAATTAAATAATTATGTACAAAAATCAGGAACTTATTGAAAATTACGTCATAAAAACTATAATTACACGTGAATTTTAAGAGAGAAAGGAATTTGTAAAATAATAAATTTATTAGCATGCGTTAGAAGTCTTAAATAGGAGAAATTACGTCATATTTACGTCACATTACAGTTATTACATAAAATGAACACAAAATAATATTGCAAAACGGTTTAAATTTAGAAATTGCGCTAGACATTTATTTGATATTTTGAGAGGATACTTTTCAACTATTTTTCTTAGGAAAGCGCAAATAATATTTCATTTCTAACACAAGTATTTTCACGTGAATATTAAAAAGATAAAGGATAGTTTGGTCAAAATTACGTCAGTTTAAAAACGATTAATTTAAAATGTCTCATTTAAATGAAATTTTCTTTTCGCTTTGTTAAAAAATACCGGGAGACAAAGATTCTGTTAACTTAATTCCTTTTATATTAGCTTATTTTGAAATGTTGTTACACATGTCTACGTCATCAAGTTATTTTTATTTCGACGTTTTATTTGTATTTTCATTAATGTTGTACTAATTTATTTGTTCTTTCGTTATTTAAAATAAAAATTATGTCAATTTGTATAATTTGGCGAGTGGTTTGGCGATTTATATAAATTGGCGAAATTAGTCGACGGGATAATCAAGTAGTACCGCAGCGGATTTGGCGTTAAAATTTCCCCAATCAAAGAGAAATGAATAGAAATCCGTTTATAGGGAGATCGCCAATGTTTTGTAAATTATAATTCAATCTTTTGAAATCTTTTTAAAGCCGATCACATTAGCGTGCATTTAGAGTCTGCGGTGTCTGGACGTGGGTTGGCGAGCGTAGCTCGTAGGGGGGCGGTCCCCCTAGTATATATAAATTAATATTCTTACCATAAGTACACCATAATACATTCTCCACTAGTGAGGCTGTGATTAAAAATTACAACACCTAAGTAGCATATACATTGTAGAAAAAATATGTGATTCTACAGATGTAAAATTACATACTTACTAAACTTTCATCTATAACTGTACCAGAAAAAATGCAAATCTACAAAACTAGTTTTTGTAAAGCTACAGAAATCTGTAACTTTACAAATGAATCTACTAAAATTGCAGTAATCGTACTAAAATTTTATCTGTAACCCTGGTTGCAGATACATGAAAAGTTCTAAGCATCCCAGTTTCCTAAAAAATTCTTAGTAACCTTACAGATTTTTCGATTTTCGGCGCAAAAGTGTGTCTGTTACATGAATTATTGTTGTTGCCGTTACATAAAAAGTTCTAGGAATCCCAGTTTCCTAGAAAAACTTTAGTAATTTTACAGATTTTTTTTTTACAATGTATATATGGCCCATTGTTAGAAAGATAGTGTAATCCATTGGGAAATTGTACGGTTGGCAAATGGTAGATTAAGAAATGACAGTGTTGGGAAATTGTAGATACAGAGATCCCTGTAATTTTGAGCGTACCTGAGCAGGGTGCTGTACCGCTATTGGTTGAACAGCTGTTAGGCTTTTGTTGGCAAAGGATTTGTTGGATTGCGCTACGGTATAGCGGACATTTTTTAATATGGTGCAACATGGGATAAAATTATTCAACGTTGGCCCGAACGCTTTTTGCTACGTGAGCAGCTTCACTCATTCAACACGAAAAATAATAACGAAAACTTCAAAGATGAAGTATAAATAAATGATTCCAGAGGATATATATTTGCATCAAGGTATGAGATAATATATTAAGCTGAGATGTATCCGAGAATTTTTTTTTTTTTTAATCCCGCTATTTAAATTTCCTGAGTTTGAAAATTAATTTCTTTTCTGACAAAGAGAAAATAAATGAATTCAAAAGGAATGAAATTGTTTTCTTTACAAAGTTTCTTAATGTAAACAAAATCACTTATAAGATGTCCGTATCGTGTAAGATGCAGTAAAATTCATAAATAGCAAATTTACTCAGATACCTTATAGCTTTACTTCAATATTGCAAATAAAGTAAGGAAATGAATTTCTGTTTCTATCCCCCGCTTTTAATTTTTTTTTCGAAAATTCATTTATTTTCTGGCAATACCTCTAATGTTTAAAAAAAATCGCAAAAGATGTCTGTATTGTTTATGATACTGCTGAAATAGATAAAAAGTAATTTAACAAAAATATCTTATAGCTTTATTTCAAAATTACAAATAAAGTAAAGAAATGCATTTTTTGCATCGCATATTAATTATTTCCTTTTCATTTCAAAAACTTTTTTTAGTGTTAGACCATGGGCAAAATATAAAAAAACAGATGCATATTAAATAAATGGTGATTTACTTTTTTTTCTCAGAACAAGCATGGAAAAGAAATTAATAGTATTTCAATGTATACAATTTTGTATGTGTTATTGGAATTAAGCATTATTCCTAATTAAATACGTTTTCTTATTTTAGTGAAGTTTATACTATGTCAACATATTAATACTACTGTATTTCAGCAGTATATACTGACTCCTGTAAACAAATGATAGCATTGACCATTATATTGTGTTGTATTTTACCGAGAATTTCTCCAATCTCCCTTTTTTATAATTTTTCTCTTAAAAACAATCATTTATACTATAGGAAATAGAAAGCCGTTTTATGTAAACTAAACCATCCTAAATGATATATGTATCATGTTTAATACAGATAAAATACATAAAATCAAATTTATGCAGACGTTTTATAGCTTTACTTCCACGTTTCAATAAAATGAAGAATTTTTTTTCTTCACATATTGATTGTGTTTATTACTTTCCTTTTTCAAAATGTCTCTTGTTTTTAGATTATGGGCACAAGGTAATAAAACAGATGGATATGAAATGATGGAAATTTATTTATTTTTCTAAAATCGTCATGGAAAAGAAATGAATGGTAATCTAATGCATTGAATTTTAGGTCGATTATAAGAAATCAAGAATATACCTTAAATGCATAAATCTTGTTTTTGTTGTTGTCGTTGTAGTTGTTATACGTGAATTAACGAGAAAAATACGTTCTAAAAAATATAACACAAAAGAACACTGTCAGTCTGCTATTAAAAATATATTTCTCTAATTTATATAAAATATTATAAATGATCAGTCGCAATAACTTTTCAATATTTACCTAATTACTTCTTGTTAGTAAAATTAATATTGAACGTTTCCAGTAACATTCTCACTTGATTGTGATGTAAAAAAGTAAAGAAAAAAAGAGCTTTCCAAAAAGGTAAATGAATAATTAAAAAGAAAACACAAAAATATTTTTGTAATGATGCATCGGTTATTACGTTAAATGGAATTTTATCTGATTGTTTTGTTATCCTCCGCTCTTCCAATTTTTCTCTTTCAAAAATTCCTTTATTTTCTGACAGAGCTAATCCAATTTATCCAAACAAAATCAGTCTAAAA
Organism: Maratus speciosus; assembly: GCA_963932465.1. Classification (NCBI taxonomy): domain Eukaryota; kingdom Metazoa; phylum Arthropoda; class Arachnida; order Araneae; family Salticidae; genus Maratus; species Maratus speciosus. Next base: position 403,415,302 of record OZ010798.1, on the reverse strand, counting down.
ATATATACAGCAAATTCAACAATAGCCCAGTGGTAGGGGAGCGATTAAAGGGCCCAATTCGGAAATAATTAGGGGAAAGCTGGAAATTGTTTTAATCCCTTCAGTTTATGTCTAGAATGAATATGCTACGTCCCCCCCCCCCCCGTACTAGGCGAGCGTTAGGAATTACACATTGATTTATAGTAAAAAAACACGTTTTTTTTTTTTTTTTTTAAATACCATAACACTATCTCGAAATCCCTAACTTTTTCAAAAGTATTTTCAGTACAAATGTTGTAGAGATTAAAATTCTGAATAAAATGAATACCTACACTTAATACTTTTGTTGAATATTAAGGTCAGAATTTTATTTTAAAATTTTATCCCCGTGGTCAGAGGGTTGAACTAAGAATTAATTAGGAGGAAACTGGAAATCATTTTAATCCCTTCAGATTAGGTCTAAAATGAACGTTCTATGTTTTCCCCTTCTTACTAAGAGAACATTAGGAAATATGTACACATTTACATTCGAAAAACACGTTTTTCTTTAATATTTTTAACAATATCTGAAATTGCGACTTTAATTTTGAACAAAAATATTAATGCGAGTACTCATTTTATTCAAAATTTTAAGCTCTAGAACATCTGTATTGGCAATTTTTTGATATAGTTAACTGTTTTGAGATATAGTTAAGGTAATCTGGTCTTTCCTATCTTGAAGCTCTTGATTAGTGATTAAGGCAACGTTTTGAAATGGAATTGCGACCTTAATTTTGAACAAAATTACTAATGTGGGTGCTCATTTAATTCAGAATTTTAAGCTCTACAACATTTGCATTGACAATGTTTTTGATAGAATTAACTATTTTGAGATATTGTTACAAATATAAGGAAAAACATGTTTTTCGAATGTAAATACGTACACTGTAAAAAAAAATCTGTGAAGTTACTAAAGTTTTTCTAGGAAACTGGGATTCCTAGAACTTTTCATGTAACGGCAACAACAAAATTTCATGTAACAGACACACTTTTGCGCCGAAAATCAAAAAATCTGTAAGGTTACTAAGAATTTTTTTGGAAACTGGTATTCCGAGAACTTTTCATGTAACTGCAGCCAGGGTTACAAATAAAAGTTTAGTAAGATTACTGAAATTTTAGCAGATTCATTTGTAAAGTTACAGATTTTTGTAGCTTTACAAAAACTAGTTTTGTAGATTTGCAGCTTTTTTCGTACAGTTACAGGTGAAAGTTTAGTAAGCATGTAACTTTACATCTGTAGAACTGCAGATTTTTTTTTACAGTGTACATATTTCCTAACGCTTACTAGGTACGAGGGGAAAAACATAGAGTATTCATTTTAGACCTTATCTGAAGGGATTAAAACGATTTCCAGTTTTCCCCCATTTAATTCTGAGTTCAACCCTCTGACCATGGTACTAAAACTTTCAAGTAGAATTGTGACCTTAATATTCAACAAAAATATCAAGTGTAGGTACTCATTTTATTGAGAATTTTAAACTCTACAACATTTGTACTGAAAATGTTTTTGAAAAAGTTAGAAGTTTCGAGATAGTGTTATGGTATTTAAAAAAAACGTGTTTTTTGACTATAAATTAATGTATAACTCCTAACGCTCACCTAGTAAGAGGGGGAAAACGTAACATATTCATTCTAGACCTAAACTGAAGGGGTTAAAACATTTTCCAGCTTTCCCTTAATTATTTCCGAATTCAACTCCCTAACCACTGGGCTACAAGAAAATTTCCTGTTTTGAAAATTTATTTATTTTCTGGCATTGAGATTATCTCTTTATGCAAGCAAAGCAAAGAGATATAGGGTGACTCCGCCAGTAGTTGATAATTTTTTTTTTAAATGTTGCGCCATTTTAGTCGGAATTGAGTTTTACACGTGACACTAGACATAATATTTTTGTTTGAATGTTGGAGCACCTGTTGTCACATTGTTCTCAGCTGCCTGCCTGTAAGAGAATCCATTTTATGAATTTGTTTTATTAGACAATGTAAAAGTTAATTTTTTGATTAGTTGGTGATAATTACGCTATGTCAAAATTATCTACTTCCATCTTGCTTATTTCAAAATAGTTTTATGTGAATTATTCTTAACCACAGCTTAAGCATGATATTTTAAAGATTAATTTTTGAATTTTACACTGATTTCCTCGATTGATCAACTACTGGGAAAATGGCAATTTAAGAAATTTTAACTTAGAATTTTGTTGCTATTAAATTTCAGCAGATTTCATTTTTGCCCATTTTAGGACATTTATTAAAGGTTGTAGAAATCATGTTAGTTTACTTCTAAAACTTAAAAGGAAGGACATGCAATAAAAAACCCGTACCACCGACTTTATATGATCAAATCTTGGCTGGGTCATTCTATATATCGTATCTGATATAGATAAAAGACATAAAATAAAATTTATGTAGATGTTTTATATATTTGCTTTTACGTTGCAAATAAAGTAAGGATGTATATATAGCTTCACATATTGATTAATTTTATTGCTTACCTTTTCAAAACGACTTTTGTTTTTATATTGTGCACACAAGTTAATAAATCAGACAAATAGACAATAAATAAAAATTTATATGTATTTTTTTTTTTTTTTTTTTTTAGAACATTCATCGAAAATATTTTAAAAACTGAAGTACATAAATCTGTTTATGCAATAATAATGTAATAATTTGTAATATATAACTAGATGATGAATTATCGATACTTTCATTAGTATTTGATACATGGAATATTTTTTACAAACGACTTTACAGGCATCGATCTCTTTTCTAAAAACACAAAATAAAAGCCAATTTAGAAATAGAAAACAGCATGATAAATGTCTATTAATTTAATAAATACGTAAATAAAAGATAATAAATTAAAATAGATGATTATTAAATGAATAAGTGAGTAATCATGCATTTTTATATTTTTTTATTTCAATTAATTAAAGAAGCCGCCTGTGTACTAAAAAATATAAAAGCAAAACAATTGAGTTTCTGAAAACATTTTTCTGAATTATGATGAAAACACATTTAAAATGAAAAATTGTAAATAAACCTTAAATATTAAACTAAATATTTTCTACTAGTACATTTTTCATTAAAATATTCTAATAATGTTTCATTTGTCTAACATAAAAAATAATAAAAATGAACTTTCCAAAATTTATAACAATCAAATAATTCTAGAGTATTTTAATCATGCATTCGTTATTACACTAAACTGAATTTTATTTCGGGATTTTCTAATTTCGTATCTTCGAATTTTCGTCTTTCGGAAATACATTTATTTTTTGACAAAAAGGAAGTCTCGTTATGAAAAAAATATAAACATGTATATTAATATATATCCTAAAAGACATGTGTACCTTATCTGATACAGGTAAAAAACGAAAAAACAACTTTATGCAGAGGGTTCATAGCTTCACTTCAGTGTTGCAAATAAAATGTAAAAGAGGGATTTTTATTTTATTTTGTTTTCGCGTATTTGTTGATATCGTTTATGTGGCATTTTATAAATAGAAGACAGAATGATAAATTCCTATTAAATTGATAAAAAGATAAATAAATGATGATAAATAAAAATAGATTATTACTAAACGAATTCGTAAGTAATCATGTGTTTTTATATTTTTTATTTTAGTTAACTAAAGAAGCCGCCTACACTGTAAAAAATAATCTGTAAAGTTACTAAAGTTTTTCTAGGAAACTAGGATTCCTAGAACTTTTTATGTAACGGCAACAAGAAAAATTCCTGTAACAGCGTCTGTTACAGGAATTTTTCTTGTTGCCGTTACATAAAATGTTCTAGGAATCCCAGTTTCCTAGAAAAACTTTAGTAATTTTACAATTTTTTTTTTTTTTTTTTTTTTTTTTTTTTTTTTTTACAGTGTATGTTCTGAAAAATATAAAAGCAAAACAAGTGCGTTACTGAAAATATTTTTCTGAATTATTATGAAAACATATTTAAAATGAAAAATTATAATAAACCTTTAATAATAAACTAAATATTTTCTACTTGTACATTTTTCATCAAAATATTTCAATAAATTTTCTCATTTGTCTAACATGAAAAATAACAAAAATCAACTTACCAAAATGTATAAAAATAAAATAATTCTACAGTATTTTATTAATGCCTAGATTATTACATTAAACTGAATTTTATTTCAAGATTTCTCAATTTCCTACTTTCGAATTATTTTCATTCAAAAAATGAATTTATTTTCTGACAAAAAGGATGTTTCTTTATGAAAAAAAAATTTACATATATATATACATCCTAAAAAATATTTATATTTTATCTGATACAGATAAAAAATGAAAAAACAAATTTATGCAGATTGTTTTGTAGCTGTACTTCAGTTTTCCAAACAAAATTTCAAGAAGGAAATTTTTATTTGGTTTTGTTTTCGCGTATTGATTCATATGGCACTTTATAAATAGAAGACATCATGATAAATGTCTATTAAGATGACAAAAACATGAAAAACAAATAGATTATTTCAAAATAGTTTGGTAAGAAAATAAATATATATTTTATTTTTTTTTATTTCAATTAATTAAAGAAGTCGCCTCTGTACTAAAAAATATAAAAACAAAAAAAGTGTTTTTTTTTTTTTTTAACATTTTTCTGAATTATGATAAAAACATATTTAAAATGGAAAATTGTAATAGACCCTAAATAATAAACTAATTATTTTTAGTAGTACATTTTTCATTAAAACATTTCAATAATTATTTCCTTTGTCTAACATCTAAACTAATAAAAATGGACTTTCCAAAATATATAACAATCAAATAATTCTAGAGTATATTATTAATGCATTGATTATTACATTAAACTGTTGTTGTTGTCGTTTATGTTGGCCGATTATCTGCACAAAAGATATAGGCCATATATTAAAACAAATATATTAAACTATATATTAAAACAAATTAAATATTTCAAGAATATTTTGTTTTAGTAAACAGGTTAATATTTTAAACTCAATTTTATAGTAGAATCTCACTCCTGTTTTGGTAAATTTTCTCTTTCGGAAATTCATTTATTTTCTGAGAAAGTAAATTTACCCTATCTAATAAAAAAAAAAGACATAAAATCAAATTTATGCAAATGATTTATAGCTTTACTTCAACGTTGCAAATAAAATAAGAAAATAAAATTTTATTTCCCACATTGATTATAAAATAATACCTACCATTTGAAAACGCGTTTTGTTTTAGGTCGTGAACTTAATGTATTAAACCAAACAGATATTAACCCTTAAATGCCTGAATTTTCAAATATCATTGTAATAGTGTTTTTCGGCTTTCATTTTTTAAATAAATCATGGGAAAAATATTTAAAAAAATCACATTTTGTTTTAAGTATGGTTTACGGCTAAAAAACAGTTTGTTACTAATCGGCAATACTGGTCTTTAATTGAAAAAATAAATTTCCTTGATAAAATTCTATAACATTAAACACACAAGAATTTTAGGAGCTATAATAAGAAATAAATTTTGCTTGCTCACTGCAGAACAAAATAGGGTATTTCGCAAGCTGCCAAACAAAACAAAAAGAAGAAGTAGCAACAATTGAAAAATAAATCCATCTTTATTCTTAAACAGCACAAGTGTTGCCATCTACATGTTGAAAATCGATTTAATAATATTTTCAGAATGTATTTTATTGGCAACATTAGGCATTATAGCTTCACTATTATTCTAATAGTATTTTAGAGTCTAAATTGTGTATGTTGCCGAAAAGCAACACCCGGCATTTAAGGGTTAAGTAAATGAAAATTAATATATTTTTAAGGGGACAGTGGGCCTTTAAAAAAAAATTCTTTCAATTTTCATGATAGAGATTTGAAAGTTTGTGCAAATATACAAATTCCCCATAAGTATATAGAACATCTTTAAAGAAATTTCCAATCTTATTAAAATTTTAAGATATTTTAAAATTTTAAAACGAATTTTCAAAATGCTCCTTGCGCCCTAATTTTTTAGCTATTTCCTCGATTTTGGATTTTGATCACGTAAACCTCTATTACAAACAAATCGTTGTATCGATTTTTTAATCCCTTAAATTGTTAATTTTTTAGAGATATTTTTCTGAATTCCATATCGGTTTTCATCAACATTCTGTCTTACAATAAGTTAAAGATCAAATTTAATTGTCTTAATGAAGTCAAATTTTAAAATGCATACACAGATTCTTTTAAAGAAATGTAAGGATTCTTCCTTATCTGTTTCATGGATTTTGATCAAAAATTATGTAGCAAGGAGCATTTCCAAAATAAAACAAGTAAGAAAAATCATGTTAATCATGTGTTAAGCATAGATTATGAAACACTTTCCAACACTTCCTGTACGCTTTAGCAAAACTTCGTTATTTAGGGAAATAATGTATGTAAAAGAACTAAGTAAACATTTTAAAAACTCATAAAACATTTTAAAAACTGATTTCAGCAGTTACCATCCATATCAAATATGTATTCCAATTCTTTTGAACAGCTCTGTATTTGATCTGTAGGTTGACATATATGCTATATAATGGGGAAATTTAGTTTAGAAGGAAAACGAATTTCAGGTTGGAATTTCTCTTTCAGCAATTTATACTAATGGATGGAAACATACTTGTATGCTTTTGTATAACCGTGTAGTTAACCTAGTACCTTTATTACACGCCACTATTTAGCTAAAGCTTAATTCAAAGTAAATCATTCTTAAAACTACTAGAATCACATTTTCAGAAATTTTCATTTATAGACGGCCATATATCCAATTCTTTGCGTGACGCTGAATATAATTTTATCTATGTTTCATAATTTTATCTACAAACATTTATTAGTAAACAAAATGCAGTTAGGCGTAAAAATGCATAACTCATTTGAAAACCACCTTTAAACAATTTACAATCATACCCAGTAACCATTACGAATTCTTTTGTGTAGCCCTGTATATGAATTACAAGCATTTATACACATCATATACAATGCACAAATATAGTGAAATATAAAAGCGCGTAACATAATTAAAAATGTATTTCCAGCTATCATCGTTACCGTTACCGTACTCCGGATACAATATAGTAGCTGAAATCTTTTGTGTGTCCCTGTAAATGCTATGCACTTCGTATTATACATGAAATAAGTTATGGTAAACCTCAGCGACGTATATAAACTCCATTACACATGAAATAATTTAACATAATTAAAATACGCCGGAAAACAGTCTCTCCACTCGTATATCATTATGTAACATAATTACTTTGTGTGGCCCTGTAAATGAATAATATTTATTCTTTGCAGCGCATATTCTACGGAATGCATATTTTAGTGCACTTGATAAATGCATATAACTTTTATTGTGTTTGAAAGCGTGTACAATCATTAAAAATCATTTGAAACGATTCTTTCCCATAGGCCGAAATGTAAAGGAAAACTTTTGACTGCCCCTGTAAATGAACTAAACCTGCTAAAAATTTCATTTGCAGTAGGGTTTGTGCTATGGTAGGGGTCACTAACATTAAAAAATTTCAGAATGATCCGAGTATATTTACGGGAGTTAGAGCGCGTACAGACGGACAGACGGACAGACATCCCGAATGCATAAATACTTTTCAACTTTGTTGGAAAGTGTAAGAAAAAAGCTGAAACATCGCATTCAACACGGGGCAAGTTGGCCTGGTGTATGCTGGTAGCTTGAAAAACAGCAAACACCGAAAAAAGTGGTTGCAATGCAAGATTTTGGGCACACGGGGCTTGCCCAAACGGGTACACTCGATTTTTTTTTTGTGACCACTGTAACTGGTGATGTTATGGAGTAGGATAGAAGTTACTCAATGTTAATGTTTTATTCATTATTTTTATGTCTGTATAATTTAGAATTTACATTGTACGGCGATAACGCCTTTGATTAAACCTACTGGTAACAAGGAAATTGATTTCTCTTAATTGCGTGTCTTATTTAAATTTTTATAAAGCGTGTGCCAACTTACCCCATAGTTATAGGCAACTTGCCCCGTGACGGGGTAAGTTGGCGCACAATTTTATTTTTACTTTAGGTTTCCGCTAAACATAAACTACAAAAGCTACAAACTCAAAACTCCGGGTATTTATAGCCCGATGCCTGTTCTTTAAAAGTACAGCTAAAGTTTCATAAAAAAACTTAAACAAAAAATTAATAAAAATCAATAACTAAAAACTGCGCCTACTAGCCCCGGTCTCCCCTACTTCTTTAAAAAAAAAATCTATCTTTTATATTTTATTTTATTGAACTAAATAAACTATAACAAACAACAAACAATAAATGAAATATTTCACAGCTTGTAAATTTTTCATTAACATTTTAACGACATTCTCACATCTCTCAATCATAACGTCCCCCCCCCCCCCCCACCTCGGAAAAGTTTCAAAATATATCTTATATTTTGTTTTAATGTTATGTTTATTACATTACGTTGATTTTTATCAGAGAATTTCTCCATCCTTTTCGTTGAATTTTCCCATTTTCGAAAATTCATTTGTTTTCTGTCAAATAGAATGTATCTTTGTGCAAACAAAATCGTTTTAAAAGATATATGTAGTATCTTTACAGATAAAAGACTATTCTATAGAGATGTCTTATAGCTTTACTTTTACGTTGAAAATAAAAGAATGATATAAATATTTTTTTATACATACTGGTTGTTTTTATTAGTTTTCATTTCAAAACGAATTTTTTATTTTTAGATCGTGCACCTAAGGTAATAAAATCGAGGGGTTTGGAATGCGAGTTATTTTTTTTTTACTCACAGAGCAATCATAGGTGCATTGAATTTTGCGTCGATGAAGGATACTGATGCATATTTCTGAAATACTCAAATCTATTTTTTTAATTACTTTGCTGAATAAAAGACAGCGTACATGTAATAAAAATAGAAAAGCAATCGAAGCTATGGATTTGTGGCATTACGTATTTCCCACATTTTTATTGAAAACAACAATATGAACTGCCGTAATGATTAATTAATAAATTTTTAATTATGTATTTGCCATTAAAAATTTTCAAAAATTTCAGTCAATCTTTTATTAAAGCATTTGTATTACATTAAACTAAATGTTATCAGAGAATTTCTCTATCCTTTTCCTTGAATTTTCTTTCGCATTTCGAAATTTCATTTATTTTCTGTCAAATAATATGTTTCTTTATACAAACAAAATCATTTTAAAATATACATGTATCGCCTCTAATACAGATAAAAGACATAAATTCAATTTTTATGTAGATGTTTTATAACAATAGTTTTGTGTTGTAAATAAGAGACGGATATAAATATACTTTTTTTACATATTGATTATCTTTATTAGTTTTCATTTCAAAACTTATTTTATATTTTTAAGATCTTGGACTTAAGATAATAAATTAGATGGATTTGAAATACTTGTGATTTATTTTCCCCCACAAAACAATCATGGATGCACTGAATTTTGCATCAATGACGGGTACTGATGCATATTTCTGAGATACGTAACTCTATACGTAACTTCATTTAATTATTTTAATGACATTTTAAGACAGAGTGTACTTAATAAAGAATAGACAAGCAATAGAAACTTTGGAAAATCGATGGATTTGTTGCATTAAAAATATTTCCTCGCTTTTTATAGAAAATAGTAACACGAATTCCCAAATTGATTCATAGATTAATTTTTAATAATAAATATGTCATTAAAATTTTTCAACAATTTCAGTAATTAATTTTTTTTATAAATTTTCAGTAAATCTTTTATTAAAGCATTTTTATTACATTAAACTAAATTTTATCAGAGAATTTCTCTATCGCTCCCTTTTCGAATTTTCCTCAGTCGATTTTATTTATTTTTTTTTTTTTTTAGTATTATTTATATATGGGTTTATGGGGATATGCTTAAAATTAAACGCAAATATTGGCAAAGGGTATAATTCAAAATGAAACATGTATGTAACAAAAACATCCTAAAATATCCAAGTTTCGCATCTGATACGGAGAAAATACATAAAATCAAATTTATGTAGACGTTTTATTACTTTACTTTTACGTTCCAAATAAAATAAAGTAATAAATTTTTGTTTCGCATATTGATTGTTTCTATTTATTTTTCCTTTCAAAACGTCTTCTTTTATTTTAAATAGTGGGCGGGAGATAATAAAGCAGACATATATGAAATGAAAATTAATTTAGTTTCTGTCAAAGGTTATGATTCTAAATAAAACATATATGTAAACAAAACCATCAGAAAATATGCAAGTTATAATATCTGATAAAGATAAAATACATAAAAATAAAATGTGAAAATATTTTATAGCTTTACTTTTACATTGCAAATAAAATAAGGAAATAAATTTTAGTATCTATTAATTGTTTCTATTACTTTCATTTCAAAAAGTTTTTAATGATATAATAAATCAGACACATATGAAATAAATGGGAATTTATTATTATCTATTTATAAAACAATGATTGTAAAGAAAATAAGACATTTCCAATGGAAAATCTGTAGTCAATGGCTAGAATTTTCTGTAGATTATAAAAAATTTAAGATTATCTGTTATATAAGTACATATTTTGTTTTTGTTTTTTGTTAGTTCCTGATGCCTATATAGCAGAAAGTATAAAAGCAAAACCAATTTTGGAATACATAAGCATTTCAGTAAAGGTTTTGTCAATGCATTGCTCACAACATTAAACTGGATTTTATCGTCGGTTTCTCTGTGACTACTTCTTGGAATTTTCTTCATTTGACAATTCATTTAATTTCTGACGTAAAAAAAAAGGATTCTAAACACATACATGTAAGCCAAACCATCCTAAGGATATGCAAGATTCGTATATGATACAAAAAAAAAAAAAGGCGTAAAATCAAATTTATACAGTAGTTTTATGCATTTACTTTTAGATAGAATAGAAAATAAGAAAAATCAATTTTTGCTTTGTATCTTGATTGTTCCTGTTACTTTCATTTCAAAACATCTCTTTGTAGATCATGAGCATAATATAATAAAACAGACGAATACAAAATAAATGGGAGTTTATTATTATAATTTTTAAACAATCATTGAAATTAAAAGAATAAATGTTCAATAGTTAGAATTGTTTGTAGATTGCACGAACGTAAGTTTTCCGTTTTGAATTAATATATATTTGGTTTTTCTTTTAGTTATTTACTGGAGTCCTTATAACAGAAATAATGAAAACAAAACCAATTTTGGATTAAGCAAATATATCAGAAAATGTTTCATTAATGCATCGACTTTAACATTAAACTGAATTGTATCAGAATATTTTTCTATATCTCCTTCTTCAAATTTTATTCTTTCGAAAGATGATTTAATTTCTTGCGAAGAGAATAAACAAAACATATACTCGTACGTAAACAAAATTATCCTAAAATATGCAAGTTTCGTATCTGACACAAATAAAAAACATGAAATCAAATTTTTGCAGTTGCTTTATAGCTTTTACTACGTTGTAAATAAAACAAGAAAATAAATTTTTGCTCCGTATGTTGATTGTTCATAATACTTTCATTTCAAAACATCTTTTTTTTTAGATCGTGGGCATAAGATAATAAAACAGACGAATAAAACATAAATGGGAATTTATTATTATTATTTTTTTTTTATTTATTTTTTTTTATTATTATTATTTTATTTTTTTTTTTTTTTTACAATCATTGAAGGGGAAAGGATAAATATTCAGTGCTTAGATTTTTTTGTAGATTGCACGAACTTAAACTTTTTTTAAAAATATATATATATTTGATTTTCTTTCAGTTATTTCCTGAAGTACTAATACGAGAAAATGTGAAAGCAAAACCAATTTTGGATTAAGCAAATATTTCATTAAATGTTTTATTAATGCATTGATTGTTATATTAAACTGAATTTTATCAGAATATTTCTCTATCTCTCCTTCACTGTAAAAATAAAATAAAATAACATAAAATAACAAAATCTATATTTTACAACAAAAAAGTGCTGGCACCCCGGTTGCTAACACAGTTGCTGTAAAATTTACAAGGTGCTGTCTTTAAGAGAGCTGTGAAATTTCTCATGTCTGGGGAATATCGCGTTCCTTATGGCTGTATGGTGCACGTGATAAAATAAAATCGATTTTTAGTTCAATTGTTGCTTGAACTCGCTTTCACATCTGCGGCGCTTGAACTCGATTTCACAGCATCAGTGCTTGAAATAAGGAAATAACATTTTACAACATAAAGTGCAGCAAAAATCACTGTATTGTACAACATAAAGTGCAGCAAAAATTACTGTATTTTACAAATAATGGTGCTAGCAAACCGGTAGCCAACACAGTCGCTGTAAAATTTACAAGCTTCTGACTTTAAAAGTACAGCAAAATTTCTCGAGTCTGTGGAAAGTCGCGTTGTTATTGCTGTATTGATCGCGTTGTTTCTGTTGTGCATGAGGCAGAAAAAATTCGATTTTTACCTCATTTGTTGCTTGAATTTGATTTCACAGAATCAGTGCTTGAAAAATTACACCATAAAGAGCAGGAAAAATCACAGCGTGATTTTCCCGTGCTCTTCTATTTTTCTTCCTACGAAAATTTATTTATTTTCTGGCACGAGAAGGATTCTAAACAAAACATGTACTCGTATATAAATAAAACTGTCCTAAAATATGTATACAAAAAAGTTTCGTATCTGAAAGAAATAAAAGACATGAAAACAAATTTTTGCAGTTGCTTTATAGTTTTATTTTTTCTCTGCAAATGAAACAGGGAAATGAATTTTTTTTTCGTATATTAATTGTATCTATTGCTTTTCATTTCAAAAAATCTTTTATTTTAAATCGTGGACATGATGCCATAAATCATTCAGACATGAAAAAACTGAGAATGTATTATTATTTATTTTCAAAACAATCATTGAAAAAAATAAATGGTAATGTTTAAATTTTTTTTTAGATTGTGCACTGTAAAATAATAATAATAATAATAATAAATAAATAAATAAATAAATAAAAATAAATCTGTCAAATTGACAGGAAAAAACTGTCAATTTTGGCGCCAGTAAAAAACCGTTTAATGTACAGAAAAAATCTGTAATTTATTATTAAAACAGTTTTTTTCTGCAAAAAATACAGATTTGTTCTGCAAAAATACAAAATTCAGTTTTTTTTTACAGAAAAAAAACCGTTTTTCTTCGAAACAGTTTTCTTCTGTAAAAAATACAAATTATTTTCTGTAAAAATTACAGATTTTTTTTTTTTTTTTTTTTTTTTTTTTTTTCAGTGTGAAAACTTAAGCTTTTCTGTTAAATAAATACATATTATGTTATTCTTTTAGTTTTTTACTGAATTTCATTAACGAGAAATTATGAAATTAATTCCAACTTTGGAACAAGCAAATATTTCAGTAAATGTTTTATTAATGCTTTCTTTAAAACACTAAAATGAATTTCATCGTAGAATTTCGCTATCTCTACCTCTTCGAATATTCCTTTTTCGAAAATTCATTTAATTTCTGGCAAACGAAAAAAGTTCTAAACAAAACATAAATGTAGACAATATCATACTAAAGTATGCAAGTTTCCTTTCTGATATAGATAAAAGATATAAAATCAGATTTATGCAGATATTTTATAGTTTTACTTTTACGTTGGAAATAAAATAAGGTAATAAATTTTTGTTTCGCATATTCATTTTGTTCCTATTGCTTTCATTTCAAAATGTCTGTTGTTTAAATCGTGAGCATCTGGTAATAAAGACAAATTTGACATAAATGTGAATATATTATTATTTGCTTACAAAACAATCATTCAAATGAAAAGAATAAACGTTGGATGCGTAGAATTTACTGTAGTTTGTAAATACATAAACATTTTTTAAAAATAAATGCATATTTTCTTTTTTCTTTTAATTTGTTCTTGAAATCCATACACTAGAAACTATGAAATCAAAACTAACATTTAATAAATGAATATTTCAGTAAATGTTTTGCTAATGCATTATTTATGTCATTAAAATGAATTTTATCGCATATTTTGTCTATCTTTAATTCTTTGAATTTTCCTCTTTCGAGAATTTATTTAGTTGCTGGCAAAGGGAACGATTCTAAACAAAACATATATGTAAATATAATCCTTCTAAAACATGCATGTTTCGTATTTGATACAGGTAAATGACATAAAATCAAATTTATGTAGTTGTTTTATAGATTTAAATTAATGTTGAAAATAAAATGAGGAAATGAATTTTTGTTTTGGACATTCATTTCAAAATGCCTTTTGTTTTAGATGGCGGGTAGGGGATAATAAAGTAGACGAATATGAATTAAATGGTTAGTTTGTTCTTTTCTGTTTTTAACATCAATAATTGAAGTGAAAATAATAAACGTTCAATGCATAGAATTTTTTGTATATTGTGAAAATGTAAAATTATTTTACATATATATACATATTTTATTTTCTTTTAATTATTTCCTGAAGTCCATACACTAGAAAAAATTAAAGTAAATGCAACCTTACAATAAACAAACATTTCAATAAATGTTTTGTTAATAAAATGCTTATTACTTTAAAATGAATTTTGTCATATATTTTTCTCTATCTTTCCTCCTTCGAATTTTCCTATTTCGAAAATTTAATTTCTTGCAAAGGGCATGATTCTTAATAAAACATACATGTAAATTAAATCATCCTAACATACGCAAGTTTCGTATCTGATAAAAATAAATGACATAAAATCAAATTTATATAGATGTTTTATAGTTTTACGCTGAAAAAAAAAAGGAAAGTAATATTTCTTTTGCATATTCATTGTTTCTATTACTTCCATTTAAAGATGTCTTTTGTTTTAGTTCGTGGGAATCAGGTAATAAAATATATCGAATACAAATAAATGACATAAAATCAAATTTATGTAGATGTTTTATAGATCTTCTTTTACGTTGCAAATAAAACTGGGAAAATAATTTTTCTTTTGTATATTCATTGTTTTTATTACTTTTATTTAAAAATGTCTTTTCTTTTAGATAGTGAGAATCACGTAATACAAAATATCAGATTCATAACTTCTGACACATATAAATGACATAAAATCAAATTTATGTAGATGTTTTAGAGTTTTTCTTTTACGTTGCAAATAAATGAGGAAAATAATTTTTCTTTTACATATTCAGTGTTTCTGTTACGTAAATTTCAAAATGTCTTTTTTCTCAGATTGTGGGAATCAGGTAATAAAATAGAGATATATATAATAATTTTGAATATATTATTATTTGTTTTCAAAACAATATTGAAATGAAGTTAATAAATGTTGGATATTTAGATTTTCTCAAGATTGTAAAAGCATAAACTTGTTTTGAAAATAAATACATATTTTGTTTTTCTTTTAGTTCCTTCCAGAATTCAATACACTAGAAACTACGGAAGGAAAACCAAATTTGTAATACGAAAATATTTCAGTAAATGTTTTTCTAAAGCATTGTTTATATCATTAAACTGAATTTTATCATATATTTCCTCTATCTTTCCTTCTTCGAATTTTCCACTTTCGAAAATTATTTAATTTCTGGCAAAGGGAAGAATTCTAATAAAATCATATATGTAAGAAAAATAATTCTAACGAATGCAAGTTTCATATCTGATAAAGATAAATGACATGAAATTATATTTATGTAGTTATTTTACACATTTATATTTACGTTGAAAATAAAATGAGGAAATAAATTTTTGTTTTGCAAAGTCATTGTTTCAATTACTTTCATTTCAAAATATCTTTTGTTTTAGATCTTGGGCAGGGTGTAATTAAGTAGTCGAATATAAACTAATGTTTTGTTATTATTGTTGTATTGCTGTAAATTAAGATTTTGTTATTTTCTGTTTTTAAATCAAGAACTGAAGTTAAAACAATAAATGTGCAACGCTTAGAATTTTTTGTAGATTGTAAAAATGGTAATTTCTTTTAAGGGGACCGAGAAAGCAAAGATCAACCAAAAAATCGATTTATTTTTTATATCATTAAATAGTTTAAACTTTTATCTTTCCATCGATGTGTCACACATGTTTATATGTAAAAAGAAAAGTATTGAAATTATTCATTCTTTTCTAACAGTACTTCACAGCTTACTAACCATTTAAATCTTTAATTCACTTTTTCTCAAAACTTCGATTTTTCATGTTTATATTCCTTTCTTTCAATATCTATTAAACTTAAGAACTCAGATTTTTTTAAATACTTATATTATGTTATATTGTATAGTTTAACACGGGGATTTAATGGTTTGTTGGGAATTATTTATTTTAGGCAGACAAATCTGACCAAAAATGCTAATTTAAAAATGACTTTAAATAAATAATTAATAATTAATTTTTAGTTTCACTTAGAAAGAAAATGTTCTGTTAAAAAACGTAAATCATGTTATTCTAACTACTCTAAAAAAATCTATAATTCTATCTTTCACCATTTCTGAGAAAAAGGTACATAAAGTTGGTGAATTTAACATGGCGGCTTTCCCGGTCCCCTTAAGTATGTACATATTTTGTTTTCATTTAGTTATTTACTGAATCTATTCTCTAGAAACTCGAAAGTAAATCTAACCTTGGAATAAGCAAACATTTCTGAATGTTTTTTGTTAATGAATTGCTTATAAGTTTAAAATGAATTTTATCACATATTTTCTCTATCTTTCCGCCTTCGAATTTTCTTCTTTCAAAAATTTTATTTTTGGAAAAAAGAATGCTTCTAAATAAAATATATATCTAAACAAAATAATGTTAAGATACGCAAGTTTTGTATCTGATACAAAATAAATGGCATAAAATCAAATTTATATAGTTGTCTTATAGTTTCTCTTTTGCGTTGCAAATAAAATGCGGAAAGTAATTTTTCTTTTGCATATTCATTTTTTCTATTACTTTCATTTCAAAATCATTTTTGTTTTAGACAGTGGGATTCAGGTAATAAAAAATATCTGATACATATAAAAGATAAAAAATAAAATTTATGTAGATGTTTTACAATTTAAATTCTTCTTTTGCATATTCCATGTCTCTGTTACTTAAAATTCGAAATGCATTTTGTTTTACATTGTGGGAATCAGGTAATAAAATTGAGAGACATAAGATAATTTTGAATATATTATTATTTGTTTTGACAACAATAACTGAAATTAATAAACGTTGGTTGCTTAGTATTTTCTGTATATTGTAAAAACATAAACCTGTTATGAAAATAAATACATATTTTGTTTTTATTTTAGTTAGCTCCTGATTTCAATACACTGGATACTACAGATCAACTTTGTAATAAGAAAATATTCCAGTAAATGTTTTGATAATGCATTGTTTATATCATTAAATTGAATTTTATCACATATCTTCTCTATCTTTGATTCTTGGAATGTTCCTCTTTCGAAAATTTATTTAATTTCTGGCAAAGGGAATGATTCTAAACAAAACATATATGAAAACAAAGTTATTCTAATACTTATAAATTTCATATCAGATACAGATAAAAGACATAAAATCAAATTTATGTTGTTGTCTATAGATTTAAATTTACATTAAAAATAAAATGAGGAAATATATTTTTGTTTTGCAAATTCATTATTTCTATTACTTTCATTTCAAAATGTCTTTTGTTTTAGATGGTGGGCAGGGGATACTAAAGTATACGAATATGAATTAAATGGGAGTTTGTTATCTTCTGTTTTCAAATTTAAAATTGAAGGGAAAACAATAAATGTTCAGTGCTTAAAATTTTTTGAAGATTGTAAAAATGTAAAATTCTTTTGAATATATACATATTTTATTTTTTTAGTTATTTCCTGAAGTCCATGCACTAGATACTATGAAAGCAAATTAATCCTTGGAATAAGCAACCATTTCCGTAAATGTTTTGTTAATTGTTTATAAGTTTAAAATGAATTTTATCGCAAATTTTCTCTATCTTTCTTGCTTCGAATTTTCCTCTTTCGAAAATTTTATTTATGGCAAAGGTAATGATTCTAAATAAAACATATATGTAAACAAAATCATCCTAAGATACGCAAGTTTCGTATCTGACACAAATAAATGACATAAATTCAAATTTATGTCGTTGTTTTATAGTTTCTCTTTTAAGTTGCAAATAAAATGCGGAAAATAATTTTTCTTTTGCATATTCATTGTTTCTATTATTTTCCCATCCAAATTATTTTTGTTTCAAATCGTGAGAATCAGCTAATAAAAAATATATGAAACATAATATCTGATACAAATAAGTGACAGAAAGTCAAATTTATATAGATGTTTTATAATTTTCATTTTATGTTGCAAATAAGATGGGAAAAATAATTTTTCTTCTGCGTGTTTATTGTTTCTGTTACTTTCATTTCAAAATGTCTTTTCGTGGATCAAATCGTGGGAATTAGGTAATAAAATAGACAGACATAAAATAATTCTGAATACATTATTATTTGTTTTCAAAACAATCATTGAAAGGAAAAGAATAAATGTTCGATACTTAGAATTTTTTGTAGATTGTAAACACTTAAGCTTTTCTTTTAAATAAATACATATTTTGTTTTTCTTATAGTTGTTTTCGGAAGTTCATACACTACAAAATATGAAAGCAAAACCAACTTAGGAATATGAAAATATTTCAGTAAATGTTATGTCGATACATTGCTCATAGCATTAAAATGAATTTTTTCATCAATTTTCAATTTCCTTCTTCAAATTTCCCTCATTCGAAATTTTATTTAATTTTTGGAAAAGTTAATGATTCTAAACAACACATAAATGTAAATAGAGTCGTTCTAAAATATAAAATTTTCGTATCTGATACAGATAAATGACATAAAGTCAAATTTATGCAGTTGTTTTACAGATTTACTTTTACGTTGCAAATAAAATGAGGAAATAAATTTTTCTTTTCCATATTCATTGTTTCTATTACACAGCTCAAAAAATTAGGGGAGCAAGCAAAAAAGTGAAGAGAACAGTGCAAGAGAGCCATGTACGGGCATAAAATGGATAGTACACGTGTATCACTGCTCAATACAGAAAGAAAGACGCAAAAAAATGTAAGGGAGCTTTTATTCTTTGAAAAGATAGAAAGAACATGAAAAGATGGTTTAGGGTAGCAATTTGGTTTCATGTAAATGATAGAAAAAGTATTGTTTAGAAATGATGCAAGATTTTTAATATGGCGTGTGGTCTCCTTGAACAGCTAAGACTGCTGCTCACCTTTTTTCCATGGATGTTATGAGGTTATCGATAAGACTTTGGGGAATACTGTTTCACTGCTCAAGAATTGCAATCTCCAAATCCCGGACAGTAAAAGAAGTCCTTGACCTCGCAGCAATGCGTTGTCTCAGTATGTTACAAACATTCTCGATCGGATTTAGGTCAGGAGAGCATGCTAGTCATTTCATACGCTGTATTATTTTAGCTTCAAGTATGTTTTCCACAAGACGAACTGTATGAGGTCTGGCATTATCATGCATGGAAAAAAAGAAATCACTAATTGCTGCAACATATATTACGACACGAGGTCTCAGTACCTCGTCTGTATAACTTCGGGCGGTCAAACTGCAATTCCGAATGATATACAGGCCTGTATATCCACCTATGTTGATTCCAACCCATAGCATCAGCCCACCTAGTCTGTAATGTGATCTTTCACGAACAAATGTGGGATTATTTTGAGTACCTCTTTCTCTCCATGCCAAAACACATCAGATGTCACATCCAGACTGAATCGGTACTTGTCTGTAAACATAATTTAACTCCAACAACTTTGCCTCCAAACTCGATTCTCAGTTGCTCACCTTCTTTTGGCCGCACAGTTGCTTGAGGTCACCGGAATACAGACCATTGGCTTACGTGTATGGAGACCACCCTGATGAAGCCTATTTTGGACTATTTGGCTGGATACCCTTCGTCCTGTGTCCAAGAACAACTGTATTTGCAGCTGAGTAGCATTGCCCGTTCCGTCTCGACGAGTTGTTAACAGGATATATCGGTCATCAGTTTCTATGTTAGCCTATTTCCGACCTTGCATTTGTCGATGCCTACAATTCCATGAGTCTTGAAATCGATTCGATTCCACAGCCTTTCATGGACACTACTTGTGACTCCAACAGCGTCCACTACACTTCGTTGTGTTTCTACAAATTCAACTGTCCCGATATCACGCGAAGCCTTGGATTGCGGTAAATCATGTTTTTGTAACATTTTCAAGCCACCTTTTCTCAAAACACAAGCTGAGCAATTAAATTTTACAACTGAGACTGTGAAACCGGCGTCTCTTCAAAATCCTTATTTCTGCACTTATCTCCATTTTCTAATTTGTGTCATCATAAACTTTAACTTACACGTGAAGTTTTCTTTATCTGTTTTCTACAACGCTTTAAATTATGAATGCTTTATTTTACTTTACTTATCGGTGTAAATATTTGCGTAATTTCGTTCAAACCATGTGCTCTCCTAATTGTTTTGAGCAGTGTATTTTCATTACAAAATATCTTTTGTTTTCGATCTTGGGCATCAGGTATTAAAACAGACTGATATGAAATAAACGTGAACTTATTATTAGTTGTTTTTAAAAGAAAAGAAAACAGCACAAGTTCAATGTTTAGAATTATCTTTAGATTATAAGAAATTAAACTTTTTTGTTAGATAAACACATATTTTGTCCTACTTTTACTTATTTATTGAAGTGGCATTTGCAGTGTTATTCAGGGTATTTATTCTCAACGGTGTCCAAAGGCTAATTCCTAAACTCTTAGGCGTAGACATATAGTTCCAGTTACAAAAAATGTTTAAATGAGGTAATGAAGTATGTAAAAGTAATTTGGGTCAGTAAAAACATTTCTTTAAAAATTACAAATTTTAAATTTTTATACCTTTCCCCCGTATTATAAGTTTTATTGAGTAAAAATATGCTATTACTATAGCATTGACTGAAGACCGGGTTCTAAATGCTAAAAAAAACTCCAACTATAACTTTAATGGAAATTACTCTTTATTTAAAAGGTCATTTAAAAGGTGGTTCAGTTAAAAATGGGAGAGAGAGACCCCATAATACATGGGACGCCGAAGCGTCTTTTCTTTTAGACAACTTTACATCTCGAAAGCTGAAACAGAAGTGAAGTTTTTGTAAGAAGTCAAGAAATCTTGGCGTTGCACAAAATCGCCAATTTACAACTTTTGGTGACTGCGAGAAAGTGAACAAAGGCTTTTGGCGATAAACATTACCGCAAAAATGTGGTGACACAACCGGACGGGGGAGGCCGAGATTGCAAGCAAGCGCTTCTAATACGATGAGAAATGCGTCAGAAAAGCGAAACTTGTTTATACAACAGATTTTACAAAGTAGACCGCTGCCTGAGAAAAATTCTGGAAATCACAGGCATCTGGCTTTTAGCTCGACCACAAAACACGATAAATACATGCTTCCCATAAGATCTGTTCATTTTTACTTTTTTATTGTTAATACATATGCAACGTTCACGTATTAGTAGAGATAAAAATTCTTATCAATGTGGCGCGCAAAAATCCGATGCAACTAATGCAGATCTTGATACTAGCAGATGTGCCATTTAATTCTTATTTATTTCTTTGCACTGGAAGCGGTAACTGACAGATAAGGAAAAGGGAAAAAGAAATGAATCTTTGCGGCTGGAAATAAAGATGTTTTTAGAAAGAAGAAAGAAAGACTTTTAATAAAAGCTGAATGGTTTTGAGAAATGAATTTAATTACATATTTCAGCATAAGAAAGGGGGGGGGGGATAATGTGATCTAAAAGTAAGAAAGTTATGTTTTAAATTAATTTTGAATAAAAATTACAGCTATGGGACAGAAACGCTGTCACATAACTCACCCCGACCACAGAAGAAAGCTGAAACGTGTACGTTGCAGCTTTATATCTGCATAAAATCCTTTGTCCACCTTCGCACATACAGAGTATCAATCTACATAGAAATATAAAAAATTTTGTATACAATAACAGAAAAATGTTTGAACCTGCTTCTCTAAAATGCTATTAGAGCATCATTTCCAGTAATTTAAGTAATAAAATAGAAAGGTAGTATATAAACATATTTGCTTGCTTTCACATAATTCAAAATAATAATATTTATTCATGACTGAGCGCTCATATTTAAAACAAATCTTATTTATCAATTCAATATGCCACAAGAGAAAAAAAACTTGCCACATTTGACGAAGAGTTAGGATCCTATGTTTTTTATGTGGCTGTTTGTGGCGCTGGTACCAGCTTTTTTTGTGTCATGATTCCAAAGAGAAGTATTTACATTAGATATATTTTATAACTTCTCACAATGTGATCTTACAATGAGATCATAATTTCATGCGAAATGCAAGCAAATTAAAACAAAACACACCAATAAGAACTGTTTTTAAAAAAAATTGGAACACAGAAAAGTATTGTATGTATATATATAAAATAAAAGTTAAAATGTACTGTATTACAATAAAGATGAATCGTATATGAAAAGAAAAATTTGTGCACAAGGCACAGGACTACCAAAAAGGTGTGCATGTAGCACGCTGCAAACAGGTGTAGCCCTAAATCTTGTGGAGACCACAAGTATTATGGCGTCCGCTTAGGGCTTCTGCCTTAGATAATAAGGGTATATATTTTTTAGATACCTGCACTATAACCAAGTTCCCGCTGTAACAAGAAGTCAAAGTATAATATAAGTTAGCATTTGATAAATTTACACACTGCCGTCCTGTATTTCTGTGTAATAATTAAAATGTCCCATCTTGTGTTCAAGATTCTGCATGATATGAAGTGCCTGTGTAATCACTAGAGTAATTTTTTTTTTTAACTCCTTGCAAGAATATGAAAAAAAAAGGTAAGAAAAATGTATCTCTAAAAGTAAGAAAGTTATGTTTTAAATTAATTTTGAATAAAATTTATAGCTATGGGACAGAAACGCTGTCACAATTACCTTAAGAAGTAAGACAAAGAAGTCCCGTTCATCTACGATTAAAACTGACCGAGGAATAGCTGTTTAAAGTTGAAGCATCTATTTTGCTGCAAAATAGGGGTCATTCACAAATTTATAAATGAAAATAATCATCAATTATAAGAAAATAATAGTTGAGAGTAATAGTTTCATTCCAGTTTAAGTTTGTTATCTATTTTCATTCAGACATATTAAAGAAAAATGTAAATTAAAAATAACAGAATATTAGCTGAAAGAAATTATGAAAAGCAAACAGTCGCAATTCAAAATGATATGTATTTTAAAATACTGTTAGATTATCTAATTAAAAACTTAATTAATAAAAATAAAGTTTTCTTAAAACTTGATCGAAGTGACTTCCTTTGGCTGCAATGCAGAAATGTATACGCGAAAATAATATTTCTAATACTTTTATCAATTTGTGTACGATCCCTCGAAGCCCATCTCATATATGTTCAGATACAGAAAATTGGCATAAGTCATGCATTTTGAACTTTCATAACTCGTTCAATTTTAGTGTTATATGAATGGGTCTTTTTTTTTTGCCTTAATTATTAGTGTAATAGGTAATTTTTATTGGTATCACTTATAGGACCGAGCGACCGTCTGAAAATTTAAATGTTACAACTTCTTAAGAAATGTTTTTATTAATCGGAACGACTTTTAACACAATTTTTTACCTCATTTAAAACATTTTTGTAATTGGAACTATATGTCTATGACTAATGGTTTAGAAATTAGCCATTGGACACCGTTCAGAGTGCACACCCTGTATAAAAAAATATTTAAATTGAAATGTATTATTACACAAAAAAAATAATAATCTAAAGCATATAAAGTTTCGAATAACTTGTCCAAAGGGGAGTTTTAAAATGTATATTAACACTGTTGTTTTAAAATGTCTAACGTTTCATGTTTTACGAAATTTCATAATTTATATCAAAACAATTTTACTATATAAATTCTATTCTAATTCAATGTAGAAATTTTGTCAGAAAGCCTTGAAGAAAACAAATGAATTTAAATAAGCTTTCGGTACGCAATTGTAAAATTTATTTTCAGAATGGTCTGTAGAATTTCATACAGTACTCGGAGTTACAATATCCATTGTTATTAAAATAACTCTGCTAGCATACAAACATTCATTGAACATATTTTTGATATACAGACAAATATTTTCATATAAATGTTTATTATTGAAATATTTAGAAGGAAATCTGAATAGTGTTAAAATTTCAGCTTTAGCTTACATTTGACATCTGAAGTCCACCGAAGTGGGGATTTGTTTTGGCGCCTATAGCTACAATGGCTGTCACGTCGTAGTATCACCTCGTACTTTATTTTATACACAGACATAATCACACCTTTTTGACATAACAATTTCGTCAATACGCAAGGATAGCACAAAGAAATTTACAACACCAGAGAATTACCGCCGGGAACTCCACAATGTGTGTGCAACGGAGCAAGCGGGAGTCGAACTCACAGGGCTCCTACGGTCTCAAGCGATTAGCGGCGTGGTGCCTTAACCACTCGGCCACAGAGGCCACAGCTTTAGCTTAGTTATATAACAGTGAAAAGTATCAATACCACAAAAAGAGTTGTTTTATGTTGAAGAATTCGCAATGAAATTGCCAATATTAGAGAAATATTGGATTTATTAGTTCTTCTACGTAGACGTTTTTCTTGTCAAAATTGTCAAAATATTGGCAAAATGCTAACTAATATTTTTGTAAAGTTATTCATACCCATATTTAGCCAATTTATGGCAAATGTTGTTTCGGTACTGGGGAATGGCGTAATCATGGAGTTCTGGAATAAATTGATTCCTGTACAGTTCTGAGCAAATAAGTCTTGTTTCTTTTGTTCAGTTTACTCCAAATCCATAATTTATTTCGTCTCAAAATGCATAAGAACTTACAGAAGTATTCGTTAATTCTGCATTTTTCAATGTCATGGCAAATAGAAACATTTATCTTGTTTAAACGTCTTATAATTTTAAGCCTCGACTATCAATAATAGAATAAATATTTCTTTAACAATGCGATTGTAATATTTGAAATTATTTACGAGGGTGGATCCATAAAAAAAGTTACTAGCGGCAGCAATTCAGAATTAATAATTGTAGAGGAAATATTTTCCCCCCAGACTAAAGACCGATGGCGCTAGCTGCCTTACAGCGGTTATGTGGTTAGGTAATATAAGTTAGAACAATTAAAATTGCAAGTCATTTAAAAAAGTGGTCTCGATTGTGCTACTTTGACACGGCTACATGAAGCCATCCTACGCTAACGCCCTGGCATGTTGAGTGATGTTATCATCCACCTGCATGACAATGCCAGGCCCCATACTGCTTGCTAAAGTAAAAAAATGCTGCAAAAGTTTGCGTGGGAAACATGGAGTCACACCAATACAGCCCAGATTTGTCACACGGTGATTATTTCCTTTTTCCGAAATCGAAGGAACACACTTATCTGGAACAAGGTTCTCTTCAGACAATGATGTGAAAAAAAAGCGGCCGAGAACTGGCTGAATGGGCTAAGACGTGATTTCTACCCAGCTGGGTTAAACAAGTTGGCCCTATATTCAGATAAAAACGTAAATAAATATGGTAATTACGTGGAAAAGTGATCGGTAAGCATGTCTTTTAATTCCGTTTTGTATTTTCTATCTATTGTTAACGAATAATTTTTTATTACCTTTTGTAACACTTTTTTACCCTTCCTCGTGTCAAATTAATCTAATATGCCAAAAAATGTAATAAAACATATAAGATGAAATATTGGATCAATAATTATTTAAGGGGTCTCAAGACTCTTAAAACTCCAGAATTTTCGAAATGTTATTTTTTTTTCTTTTAGATGTTAAATTTCTATCTTTTCTGTATATTTTGATAAGATTGTTTCCTTGAAATTCCCATTAAAACAGAAGCTAAGGCTATTAGAATTATACCTGCTCAACAGCTACAGCGGAGTTTCCGAAACTTTTCTATAAATAACGTTTTTGGGTATAACGCGCAGTATATCTCAAAAACTTATGAATATTTTATCATGAAATTTTCGAAACATATATTTCAAGCTAGTCTGTATAAACTGAGTCTAAAAGTTCATTTTTATTGTTAAAATAAATATCTTTTTAGGTGATTATATTGTTGAAATTTTCAAAATTTTGTATTAGCTAAATACAACCCTGTATTAAAAATATAAAAATGCTTTAAACAGAAATTTATTTTGGTTCAGGATAATTATTACAATCTGAAATATATAAATAGACTAAAAAAATTTCAGTTTATCTGCAAAATTTACTTTTGCAATGTTATACCAATTTCCTGCTCGACAAATGTCTGACAGTTTGGAGCCCCATATAAATACTAATTCTGCATCTTGCAATTTTTTAAATACATGAAATGAAAGAACATACTTTGATCTTTCACTCCAATTAAAATTGTGTTTTTAAATAAAACATATTTTAAGATATTAAATGTTGAAAATAGTAATTTTTTCCAATTGGACCCCTTAATCCAATATGCCAAAAAATGTAATAAAACTTATAAAATGAAATACTGAATAAATAATTCTTTAAGAGTAAACGAATATTCATTCTATAGTATCTCAATAACAAGGAAGTATATTGAAATGAAAGACTGAATTATTTTTCATCGTTAATAAATAAAAAATATATATACATAACATTTTCACTAATAAAACAAACAGCGAATGCCATTTCCTTAATATATTTTATTGTATTGAATAAATATCGCTGCCTGTATAACATATGCAAATTCAATTTGGAGTCTAAACAAACGCAGAATATTTAAAATAATATTTTTGAGCTTACTTCGGCAGAATTCCTATGCAAACGACAAACTGCATTTGTGAATTTTAAATTACGTAATTCCTTTCTCCCATTATAGTCTTAAAGACCTGACAGTAAATGGCATCTGTTAAAATCAAACGAATGTTAAATTAGAAATAGTGTCATTGAAATAATATTATTAAAAAATCCGTACAGTTTAACTCAGTATCAGGATAAATATTTGAGAAATTATTCAAAGGAAGTTATTCAAAAGATTATTGAAAGAGTTGTAATGTTGAATAAATAATCAGGAGTAAGCATACATTTGTTTGAAAATCGCCGTAAAAAGAAATTTGAAAATAACGATAAATTAATGATTATGCGCGGTTTACGTTGCTTGTGGTTGAGGTTCTTTAAGTGGTTCATAAGTTTCATTAGACGTCAAAATTATGTTTTTTAGCAACGTTCAATTTATCAGAAAATATTTAAAGCAGTTGATGTAACATTATTAAATGAATAAAGATTAAAAAAAATTATAATAACAATAAAAAAACTGAGAAGCGCCGCTTAAAACTTACATCTAACAACGCTCT
The DNA here is from genome assembly GCA_963932465.1 of Maratus speciosus. Lineage (NCBI taxonomy): Eukaryota > Metazoa > Arthropoda > Arachnida > Araneae > Salticidae > Maratus > Maratus speciosus. The sequence goes on along the minus strand of OZ010798.1, from coordinate 403,387,960 downwards.
AAAATCTCGTTCACGTCTCTGGGCGACAAAATCATTAAGTCGACGTTTGGCGCCGCATCTCCCTTAAGGGATTTTATGCCCTAAAATCTCATACAACCAACCATTAAGTCGACGTAAAACTTTTGCGAGATTTTTAAATTAATGTTGCTTTTTTTAAATTTTGAGATTTTGAACATAAGGCTGTTCTCAACTGCTCGGTTCAATAAGCGCAAAATGTTTTACACATTTACAAATTAATTTTTTAACGGAAAGGTATAAAATTGGAAGGCGTGACTCTGGAAGCAATTTGGAAGCGAACTATGTTTTTCATTTTTGGATAAATAAATTATCTATTGAATTATAAGCGATTTTGATCATGTGACAAAGACGTTTTTCTCCCTTCCCTGACTGGTTTTTCTGATTTCTTCAGAAAATTCGGTTCAAAACGTCACCTTTGACAATATTTTCTGAAAGATCTATTGCGTTTGCAAAAAAAACCCGGAGAAAACAGCTCGATTACATAGTTTCTGAACAGAAACACCTGCTAGTTTCATGCACTTCCGACCAAAAATAAAAAACTTATTTTAGACAGCTTCCATTTTGCATTTGGGAACAGCCTTAATTACTTCGCAGCTACTGTCTAGCTTTCGTATTCTACTAGCATGATTTTTTAAAATAATATTCAATATTAAATTCACACTCTCGAAATACAAACTATATATAAAATTTAGCTATTGCATTTCTATATAATTGCAAAATTAGAGTTATGTTATTCTAAATGAAACGTTAAACAAATTTAAACTAAATATTAATCTGTGTTACTTGATAAATTTATTAAAAATGATATTATTATTATTGTTGTGTAATATGCATTGGAATCACACTTTGCTTCTATACTGAAATCTGTCAATGAAATAAGAATATATGCTAAAAGTTATCACAGTAAACATAAGGGCTCAAGAAACCTTTTAATAAACTGACCTACTACTTTCGTACAAACAAGTGAAGACATTCGCAAGATCAGTAATGATAAAGCAAAATATTTTCGCAAAAAATTTAACTTTATAAATAAACACAAGATATCAGGTATCATGAAAGCAGGTGTGCAGTTATGGTTACCAAGATCATACTTAAACTTTTTGCTAAAATAGCTTATTTTATCATTACTGATCTTTAGAATGTCACCGGTTTTGTCTACGAAATTAGTAGGTCTGTTAAATACAGCTTTTTTTAAACCCTTAAGTTTACTGTAATCACTGTTAGCATTCATATTTTTATTTAAATTATAATAAACGATTTTTCTTACATAATTCTATGAAATCTATTATCCAAAAAGAACATTTACATTATAATTAATACTAGAACGGCCGGAAATTTTACTCAGACTTCATAAGCGTATTTCACCCCAGAATTTTTATTTAAAATTGTTTAACTGGTTTATTTAATGTATTTTTGCGTGTTTAAAATTTAATTTATTTTATGAAAAAAAATCTGGCTCTACAGTTGACATTTAATCATTTTGCCGGTGTCGAATTGACTTCTTCCGGGCGTTCTAGTGTTAAACTTGATGCATCATAAATTAACCTTAATATTAATGTCGAAAATGGTGAATGGCTTAGCAAGCAAGGCCAGTGCTGTGATATCGTTTGATATCACACATATTATTCTTTATAGGTAATTAATATGATCTCTAGATAGCTGAAATTTAATAATAACTATCAATATAAATATGCGCCGTCCTATTTCTTTTTGTATATGTAAGTTTTAAATTAATCTACATCCCTTTTACATATCCCTTTAACGTTCCCAGAAAACACTCTTTGCTCTTTTATATAAGTAAAAAAAAGAATAGTATTCACAGCCATTTCATTTCGAAAGATAGATTCTTTTCGCGTTGCATCTGCCTATAAAATTTCTCTGTCAGATTTTTAATTCGATGCTTTACATAGTCAAAACTTTGGTTAAACCAGCGGTTAGATAATAATATCCAGATGTGCTTTTAAACTTATGTCGCCTTTTATTTTGCCGCTCTCATTCCAATGCTATCGGCAGCCTTCGAATTCTGTCTTACATTCTCACGTACTAACGCTTGGCTAATTATCGCCTATTAGGCTTTTCATCTAAATTTAAACTGCCCCATGTATTCCAATGTAACGGTTATCGTTTGGCAAGATCTGTGTCTTACCCAATATCTATCTATCACCAAAAGTTTACGAATGAGAATGTGTAATCTTTCACTCTTTTTGCCTGCCCTTCATAATGTAAAGATATAATTTGATTTTTGCGTGTCAGCGGAGTCAAACCCAAGACACTTATGTGTATTTTCGATTCTTCATTAAAGTTCCGTTTACGCTGCAAGTATTAGTTTTAATCTTCTGGACCTGTGTCATTATTTGCTACGCGCAATTGTACTCCATCACGGAAAATCTTCAATTTTATTTTAATAATTCAAAAGACATTTCCATCTACATATCAATATCCGAAGTTTTTATGAAAGAAAAACAACCCACAACAAAACGAATCATTAGTTTTCATTCATTAATTCAGAATCTTTTTCTAATAGATCACAGCCACTAAATGCGATGTTACCTATATAAATCAAACTTCTCTTAGTAGAAATCCAATTTATCATATTTATTTGAGAAAAAATATCTAAAACACAAATTAATATTATTTTAAAGCTTACCTCTTCTCGGTTTGGTTGTTGTGGGGCAGGCTCCATCCATCTTTTAATGTTCTCTTCGAGATACTGTTGAGCCTGCTGCACCACTGGTCCAGGTATTCCAGAGCTCCCTGTGGCGCCACCAGTGCCACCACTACTTGAAGGTGTTGAAGATGATGGACCAGCCCGAGTCTGTCGTGACATCCTGTGAAAAAAGAAGAAGAATTAACAGGAGGAATAATATGCTATTTTAAATGTAGATGCAAATATTAGAAATCATTTATTAAAATGTATACAATGAAATGCATAAAAATTTCATGAATTTGTTACTAACAAAATGTATATTTAGTAAAAAAGTCATTTCTAAATTGCAAAAGTACTATAAAATTATTTCTTTTTAAAAGGTATACCAGAAATGTGTATGTTTCATATTGTAATTTGTACATCAATATGGTTCGTTAATATCGTTTGATTACAGTGAAACAAGCGGAACACCTGAAGGAAATAAGGCAGGACAAAACTTTCATACACATACAAGGCTTGTCTAAATGTTTCTCAGATTGGATAAAACTTGGAGGACCAGCCGCCAATATATACAAAGTTCCCGCATAGTAACATACTGTCTGCTACAGGAAATGGGCCCGGAAAATTCCAACCACGCTGCGTAGCCCCTTGAATTCAAAGAACCATTTGATGTTTCGACGCCTCAACATCAACAAGCAATATCCAAGAAATTAAAGTTGAAACTGCACGTTTTCGGATCGCAGCTTCAGAACCCTCCGACAGCTTAAACCAAACGCTCAGAAGAGTGGCAAATCTGTGACTTTCTGTTAATATTCTTTCTTCAAGTGCTATATTCCTCTTATAGATGGTCCTTAATATTTTTATTCTAAATTGCACTTCCACAAAAAATTTAATGCTATAAAAATTCATATATTTTTCACATTACCTACTTTTAGAACAGGAGGAATGGTGAAAAATGTGTACAAAATACGTGAGCAAATACGGAATATGGTACCGATTTAACTTATATCACAATTCTGAATTACGGCAAGAAGCGTACAAATATCAGCAATTTGTAAGAATATTGTAGTAGAACATTAGATTTGCATTTAACACGAGACAAATGTATTAAAACATAAACAGCGGTAAAAAATGAGCTGTCAAACGAAGCATTAAAGTATTATTGCATATTTTGTCGCAAATCTTTGATTTTGGGAAGTAAAATCGAATAAACAATTAAATTTAAAAAATCAAAAAACCCGTCTGCGTAAAAAGTGAACTAATTAATTATTTCTCATCAATGTGAAACTATTTTTTTTTTTTTTTTTTTTTTTTTTACAATTCCTACTATTAGCTCACACTCTCGCTATATATATCTTGTTCAAAATTTCAATCGTTAACAAAATACTTATTATTCATCGAATCAAGCTCAAATAAATTTTTTGAAACTTGTAGTGGATGACACTTGATGTTAATCAGTTTTTCTCAAATATTAATTCATTAATTAAATTTAATTTAATTAATTTTCAATAATCGAGAGAGCCCTTTTCTTGATCAAGGTATTTTAAGACCGAGAGAGCCCTCTTCTGGATCAAGGTATTTTAAGCGCCACTCATGAGGGAGGAAGAATGGGAGAAAAAAAATTCTCTTATTGACCTAAGTAGGAAATGACTTAAAATATATTTTTTTTAATTACTTGTTTATATTACTTACCTATTTTTTTTATTTACTTGCATTGATGACTTTTAAGTTATGTTTAATTGTTAGTTCCTATCTATAAAACTGTTTTGATGAAGTCTATAGATGTCTATGATGTTAGAGTTGCAGTAAAGCTAGAGATCCTACATACACAAATTCCAGGTTGTATAATATTTTAACGGACCTTCTGACTGTAAAATAGTCAATGAAACATCGTCTTCATTTTGAAAGACCTATCCAATGATATGTCACTCAATAGGGTGAGTAAAAAAAATTTTTCGTCTCCACCGTCATTTTGAATTTATAAAAACAAAACCTAGCCTATAACTATCCAGCCCTTAAGACGAATTGATAGAAACCTCATTCAATAAAATCCATGCAGCCGTTGGGATGTTTCGAGGGTATAAAGAAATCCACATACACAGATACGCGTGAAACACATAACCCTTCTTTTCAGTCGGGTAAAAACATGTATATTTTTCATAAATAAGAAGGTGCAAAAATATTCAACAATGTCATATATAATAAATATCAATTTAATCCTCTTTTTCAATATTAGGTTTGGTTTATTTTAAGCAGAAAGAAAAATTTAATTCATATATATATATATATTTTTTACTAAAATAAAACAGTGTAAACACCATGCCAGGATATTAGACAATCAGGTAAGTAGAGGACTTTTGGATAGTACTCCATGAGGCACTGTCTCAATTCTGTTTGTATACTTGATGTTGTAGCGACGCGGTGAAATAAAATCTTAATCTCATTTTTGGCGGTTTTCTGCAGGTAAATTTTATAAAAGGGCAATTCCATCGTAACTGACGTAACATTTTATCATCTTTTCAAAGAATCTGATGATTTATGTATGATGTACTGATGTTTACTTATTAAATAATTTTGGTTATTCTTGTATATCTTACTTTTCCTAACACTTTTCATACTCTTTACAGCACTATTATATATTACCCGACTGGTTGCCATTACCCGAAATGTGTAACTATTTTTTAAAGCTAAATTTTCATATCTATTTTTTCGTCTACTTTAAATGCTTTAAAAAAAGTGTTAAGTAATAATCAAAGCTTGTTCTTTACTAACTTTTCATGTATCTTTTTTTTTTCTTTTGACTGACAAATAAAAATGTTAATGGTATTTCATAATACCCGAACATTTTCTGTATGTAAAAACAAGTAATGGGTGGGATGGTAATATGGCCAATGGAGGTAATATGGCCGACACGTGATAATGTTATTATTTTCAGACTAATCCAGAAAATGGCCTTGAATCTAGTCGCAGGAAGCCAGAACTGTTTGTTCAGTTCCACATTGGCCGCATTCCCGGCCACGCGCAAGACAGAACAGCATTTTATATTGTTAAATTGCCCTTTTTAATTGAAACCCTGAATTTCAATATCGGATTGCTCAGATAGAATTACGAACATTTTTATAAAACTGGTTTTGGTTAGCAATATGTCCAGTCGAGAGGGAAAACCTGTAGATATGAGATTATTGTTGTTTGCCATACATATGTGAACGAGAAATATGTAGGAAGTAACAATAAATATAAAACAAAAATTATATGCCCCATATGTTTAGTTCTAAAATATTTTTTGAACGTAAATGCTTTATTTTTTTATTTTTTTTATTTTTTTTTTTTTGCTCATGGCTATTTTTATTATTTTTTTATAAACTAAAAAAATGATTTTGTAATAACTGTTGTTTTTTATTTGTTAAATATAAATCTTTTCATTTTATTCCACTTATAGTCATATTACATGCATATGGCCAAATTATCTTCATGAACTCGTATTTTTGTCTTAAACAAGCTGCCACAGGTACAAATATTTTGTTTAATTTAAATTACGTTTTTTCCTCTCAATGCTAAAAAAATGTCTACTTTCTTCTTCTTATTATTATTTTTTTTTTACTGCTACCGTTTAAAGATTTCTGACATTACGGAGGTCATATTACGTGCAAATATCTCATACGTTTCATATATTACTATATAATTGCATAGGAAACCATTAATAAAATAATTAAACAACTAAACAAACTTCTGTTGTATCTTTAAACAAATGGTGGTTTTAGAAAAATATTTGTTTAAAAATATCAATTTAATAAATAATGCATTCATATTTTATGTAAAAGTTTCTTTCTCAAAATCATAAATTCATTTGTTAGATGTATTCTTACTAAAGTCCTTCCCGATTACATGAAATTGTTGGTTTTCCATGCAAAATGCTGGCTCTTTTGTTCAATTCTGTTTATTGCCTCATACATTTCTTCTTACTTAGCATTTAATGTCATAGCTATGCATTCCATTTACTCTAGTATTTCATGTTGTATCTGAATACATATCGCAAATACAAAACGAAGGAAATAAGTTTGGACCTGAATTGTCACGTTTCTTAATATTGATCAACATCTGTTAGAAATATACACATTTTTGCTGACACTAATATACATTCTTGTTGTGTTTCTCTCGAAGTAAAAGGGTAATACTTAAGATTTATTTTGGTAATGCTAGACTTAATAGGAAAAACATGCATAAATATGTAAAGAAGTCTTATTGGGGAGGCTGTTTTTGTAGAGAAATCTGATTGATATTTATTACTGGTTCTTTATATAAATATCGTCTTGCTGAATAAATTTGCAATTGAGAAACAAACTATATATAAATTATGGTAAAGAAAAATGCATTCATTTTGTAGTAATATTTGTATTAGAGTAAATGAAATTTCCTATAGCTACGTACGTATTTTCGAACACTGCAGGAAAAAGGAATTAAAATTCTCCGATAAGACGAAGGACATAAAAATATTAACATTATGTAACAATATTAAAAAGCAGAAAAACCAACGTTTAAAATGCACAAATAATACATGAAAATCAGCAAACAGCTGTTTCGAATCTACTAGCGAGATTCTTCTTCAGTGCAAGATAGGGAAAAAGGAACAGCGTGCTAGAAAAAGCAAGGCTGAGCGAAGTAGTAGATTCGCTAGTAGATTCGAAACAGCTGTTTGCTGCTTTTCATGTATTATTTTTGCATTTTAAACGCTGGTTTTTCTGCTTTTTAATATTGTTGCACAAAGGCTTTATTTGCTATTTTTATTATGTAACAATATTTGAATATTGTTACATAATATAATACAGTTTCAGCATTTTACACAGGTGCAGTAAGATTACAACAAACAAATTCAACATTTAGCACATAAATTGTCCGCGTTCCAACGTTATATATTTACAAGTGTGTCTAAATTTTTGCAATTCCATTCTGATCGTGAGATCATTCAAACTTTTCTTAATATATATATATTTTTAATTTTTGCATTTGTCATGATAAACTCTAACTATATTTACGATTCGCGTATCAGATACCGTTGGGATCGAAGCTCTGAGGTATATTTTAAAAACAAAATCAGGGATCCCAAAGGGTTCTTGTATTGAAAAAGCCTTTTTTTCCTCAGAAAAGGGTTTCTGATTCTTTTCTACAAAATTTGCAAGAATTAAATAAGAAAACAAATGTTTGAGAAAAAATGTTATTCTAAAACGGAGCATTTGGAAGCTCTGATAATTTATCAACAAAATGAGATATTTCAGAAACAGTAGGTTTCCGATTCCAGTAGTCAAATTTTTAGTTAAACAGAAAGCATTATATAATGTTACATAACGTCTTTGTATGTTGGCAAAAAAAAAAAAAAAAAAAAAAAAAAGATTTAAAAAGTAATAATACTGATAAACACACAAATGCCAGTTTGGGTAAACTCGGAATAACCTCATTAATTGTTAAAATGCGTTATAAAAAAGATAAAAACAGTAAAAAAAATTTATATATAAACTGAAGACATCTTTCGGCTTCACCGAAGCCTTTTCTGAGACGAGAGAGAATTCAGTTCTGTATATACAGAGGTGTGAAAATTATTAGAATAATTGTAAAATTTACAATAAAATCTTGTTATATTAAAAAATAATACATTATTTAAAAAAATATTGATACATTTAATATTTAGTGTGCATCTCCTTGTTGTTTATTAAAGATTCGATACGTCTTGGCATACTTTGTATGTGTTTTTGGCAATTAATTTGTATTGCATTGTTATGGTGTTAAATTTGGATGAGTCTTTCTATCAGACCATTCTTGTTTGTGATGTTGCATTTCTTTAATTTTTTTCTTTGCAATGGCCCAAAGATTCTCTATGAGATTCATATCTGGATTGTTTCCAGGCCATGGAAGTGTTTTCTTTAATTAAAAATTAAAGAAATGAAACATCACAAATAAGAATGATCTGATAAAAAGACTCATCCAAATTTGGCATCGACAAAGAAATACAAATTAACTGCCAAAAACAAAAACTCATAGAAAGTATGCCAAGACGTATCGAATCTTTAATAAAAAACAAGGGGATGCACACTAAATATTAAATGTATCAATATTTTTAAAATAAGGTAATATTCCTTTAATATAACAAGATTTTAATGTAAATTTCACAATTATTCTAATAATTTTCACACCTCTGTAGTTACTGATATTTACAGTTACAGTAGTATCTATACTACAATATACGGTTTCAGTGTGACGAGAGTTTTGACGTTTTAGTTGGAACTAACTTCAAACAAACAGTTGCTAGGTCTTATTTCTTATTAAATATAAATCGTATAAAATGTTAGCACTGTATAGAAAGTATTAAAACACTTAGCAGTAAGACAAAGTTATAGGAACCAACAGAAAATATAACATACCAACCGCTTGTTTGGAGTCAGGTTCTAACAAACGTGTCAAAACTGACGTCACGTCTGAAAGCCTTTATAATGAGAAACGCCATTATTCTCTTTTTCACGTTTTCCTTCGCATAACTCGTTTTGTTTTATTTTTATGGAAATAACTATCAAAATATAATGATAAAATAAAATAACGTCAGTTATCTAAGAGAAAACGGGAAGAACATGAATAATAGCGTTTAAACTTATTGCATTATACGTATTGCAACTGCAGAAAATTATCATTTGTCTTGAAAAAGTCTTCGGTGAAACCGAAACATGTAGCGAGTTTGTATATAACACTTTTTAACTATTTTGATGAGTTTTTTGCAACATCATTTAGCAATTAATGAAGTAAATTATCCCTGGTTTTTCGGATTTGTATGTTGGCTATTCTGACTAAACTGTTACGACACGCATTCGATATAGTTCCATCTTTTTCATACGATCGAAGCTAAAATAGTTTCTATATTGCAGACGCTGACGTTTCTTTATTTTATGATTTGCATAATATAGTGAGAAGCTTAAAATAATTTTAAGGCTATTTACTTTTATTTTTTAGAATACAGAGGTTTTTAGAGAACCGGTAAATATTATTTAAAACTTAAAAACCAAAATATTTTATTATATAGCATTAAGAGATAAAATAATTTTCACTATCACACACTAACATTCAAAACTTCGTTTCTTAGTTTCACCAAGGCTACATCTTAAAATTAAAATATTTGAAAAGTTTCGATTTTTAAAAAAATTAGTAAAAAATTTAAATTAATAAGAAGAAAGCTCTTTTTTTTTAAATATATTTCTTTTCTTTTTATATTCAACTTTTATTTCACTTTCGTTTATTTTTTATATTTAGTAAATAATTAATAATAATTAACACAACTATTAATTGACGAGGAAGCATCATAAACTTATAAACATTTACTTAAACATTTCACAAAACAAAAACAAACATCACTTACAAACGTCAATCACATGACACAAAGCTAGAGAAGAATTCAATAATAAAATTCAATAATATAATTCATCAAAAAAAATTAATTTAATATTTGAAATAGAATGTAGTTTAATGATAGAGTTTTATCTAAATAGGCTTTAACACGTGCAATAATGCAAGTTCCTTAAGCAATGTTTTCCACGGTCTTCAGAAAATATTAATGAATAAAAATAAGTTAAACACATAAATATGAATTTAAATATGTTTAAAGCTCATCAATGTAACATGTAACAAATGTTAATTTAATCACTATTTTAAAAATCGTATTTGCTTTATCAAAAATAGTGAAATATAAAATTCCGAAATTCTCAAATCATGAATCGTTTAAATGGTGCCAATCTATTATGTCTCTAAGTCTGACTAGGAAGTTACTAAAATTTCAACTAGACAAATAAAAAAGGAAATAATTCATACATAAACCCCGATAACAATATTAAAAATTCTGAAAACCTTCAATGTACATAAAGTAAATAAACTAACCAAAAATCTACAATTTTCACTTATCGAAATGTCAGAATTACAAAAGCGAGGAATATATGTACGAAAAGAAATAAAGCAAATACGAAGAAAAAGCTAGCGTGAAAAGTTCCCCCATATGGGAATAAATTCTGATGTTCATTTTCTCCCTTACCTTTGAAAATCATTTTCCGTTGCAAGATGTTGACTTACTGATAGAGAGTCGGTGAGAAAATCAATAGAAAATGTAAACGAAAGCAAACGGAAATTGTTGAATGTAAGATCAAATCATGAATATTTGCTGATACTCACTGAATGTATTCATTTTGAACGTATTCGTATTTTTCTAGTGATTAATTCAGTATAAATATTCTGGTGATAATAATTTGAATAAACAAATTGTTTTGCTTAGATATTTTTATTGAATTAGAAAAATAGGTGTTCGAAATTTCAGTATTATTGTATTTTTAATAGAAACCTTTCATTTAAGTTAAATGGAAAAAATATTAAGTTTATAAAATACACTGCCATAAATATGCCACGTTATCACGACTTTTAGTTTAAATGGAACTTTAGTATAACTTCAATTAAAAAATTAATCTATTAAGCAGAAATTAACTTAATTAATTTATACATAAAGACTGGTTAATAAAAAAAAATCTAAAACATTTCACTGGGAACAAAAAGAACAAGCTAACCAAAAATCTATAATTTGCACTTATTGAAATGTCGAGTTACATAAACCAGAAATATATGCACGATCAGAAATAAAGCAAATAAGAATATAAAGCTGGCGTGAAAAGGCTCATATGGGAATAAATTTTGATGTTCATTTTCTCCTTGACTTGTGAAAATCATTTACCGTTGCACGTTGTTGACTTACTGATAGAGAGTTGGTGAGAAAATCAATAGAGAATGTAAACGAAAGCAAATGGAAATTGTTGAATGTAAGATCAATTCATGAATATTTTCCGATGTTCAATGCATTTATTCTATTTTTGAAAATACTCGAATTTCACTCATGATTAATTCAGTAAAAATATTCCGTTGTCGGCTATTTGAATAAACTAGATGCTAAGACTATATATTTTATTGAATTAGAAAAAAAAGCGTAAGAAATTTCAGAATAATATAAATATATGTTTCAATTATATCCAGATATTTTGATGATATTAATTATACAGAACCAAACGAATAAAGGCAAAATTTAAGAAATTTGATTAATAGGGGAAAACGGGAAGACTCGATATTTTGGTTCATGGGTGTTCAAAGGTCAAAACTGATTTTTTTCAATTTACAAATACCTAAGTGCACAAATTTTGTTTCTCAAAAATATATTTCGTTAAAGTTTTGAGATTTTAAAAGTTTTAGTCTAGTAGTATAGTTACGACGTGATTCTATAATGTATTATTAAATTAATTAATAAAATTAGGCGTGTAAAAATAAAATTTATTTCAAACAAAAACACCTGTAGCGTAAACTGTAGCGGATTTTATTTTCTTCAATTTTTGCAATTGTGACGGGCTTACACTTAAAAGTTATCCTTCCGGAAGTTATCCGTTACAGTTAAAAAATGTTATAGATATAAAAACAGATTTTACAGTTCTGTATTCTATACCCTAATTCGTGATGTTGCCCAATTCCAAAATAGTAACACAGATAAATAATAGAAAAAACACAAAACTCTGTTTGAGGTTTTCTCTTATACATGCAGTTATCCACTGTAAACTTTTATTTAAATCAATAAGGGTAGTGAACAGCTGGATACTTTATATGACATTTTCACTATTAAAGCGAAATCTGCAAACAAATAATAATAAAAAAAAAACTGAAATTAGTCATTGCTTTATTACCCTAGAAGAGAATTTCCCACAGCTAATTTTTAAAGAGACAGAATCGACAAAAGAAGAAGCAAGTCTGTTAGCAATTAATTAAATGTACATATCGTATAACCGCAGATATATATCCTTCTTACTTAGATCTACGATTTAAAATATAATTCACCTTGAATTCTAATTTTGGTATAATAATCCGAAGATTATAAGGGAACAGCCAGAATAGAAATGTACAGTGTGTATATGCGAAAATAGAAAAACCCTAGCGTGTAACACTGAGGTCATTCGAAAAAGTTCGATTCATTTTAAAAATTATCAACTTTTATACACTGATTTCTCCTAAATATATTTCCAAATTTTGAAATATTTGTCTATGCAATTCCATATATCATTTTTAATGAAAACACAATTAATTTTGTTTAAAGTATATTCCGGAAATCATTCAACCTAGAATGCCATAGTATATGTATAAATTAGAGATTTAAATCTGGTTAAATATGTTTTGTTTCAATATATATTCTTCAATTAAAATCTAATAACCGCATCTGCATTTATACTTAAAATTTACCCAAGCTTACACTCACATATAAGAAATGAAAATTCCTCCAATCATACACCCTTAAAATCCATAAATTCAATGCTTTTCTAGATATTTCCCACCCTTCCATACGATGAAAGATTCGAGGGCACTACCCTGTTACATTCACATCCAACCTTCGCCATCTTGATGCTTTGAAAGTTCTTTAAAAACACTCCTGAGATCTTTTCAATGATTTGAAGTCATCCAGCCTTCATCTGCTAAACAAGAATTACCTTTGTGGAGTTATTTTCAAGTTTTCAAAGATTTGTCTATACAATTCCATATAACATTCTAAGCTGAAACACTTTTTTTTAAATGCATACCGAAAGCCGTTAAACCTCGAATGAAGTAGTATATGTATAAATTGAAGATTTAAACCTGGTTAAATATGTATTGATTCTAATTATATTCTTCAATTAAAACCGAATAAACGCATTTGCATTTATACTTAACTTTACCCAACCATGCACCCAACCATGCATAAAAAATAGAAATTCTTCCAGTCATACACCCTTGAAATCCATAAATGCAATGCTGACTAGACATTTCCTACCGAGACATTGTTGAGTTTAAAAAATTGTCTGTACATATCAATATATATCTCTTTTAGTTAAAACCCATTGTTTAAAATATATTCCGGAAATCACTCAACCTAGGATGCAATAGTATATGTATAAATTAAATATTTAAATCTTGTTAAATAGGTTTTAATTCAAATTATATTCTTCAATTAAACTCTGATAAACGCATCTGCACCTATACATAAACTTTACCCACCCATATACTCACGCATAAGAAATAAAAATTCTTCCAATCATACACCCTTGAAATCCATAAATTCAATGTTTTCAAGATATTTCCCACCCTTCCATACGAAGAAAGATTCGAGGACACTCCCTGTTACATTCAAATCCAACCTTCATCATCTTGATGCTTCGAAAGTTCTTTAAAAACACTTCTGAGATACTTTCAATGATTTGAAGTCATCCCGCCTTCACCAGCCATACACGAATAACCTTTATGGAGTTATTTCCAAGTTTTCTAAAATTTGTTTATAAAATTCTACATAGCTTTTTAAACTAAAACACATTTAAAAAAATATATATTTCTAATATCCCTCGACCTAGGATGCAATTGTATATGTATAGTATAAATTGGAGATGTAAATCTGTTTAATTCAAATTAAATGGGTCATTTCAAAAATGACATAAATCACTTTTCAAAAATTAAAAAAAGAAAACTGTATTATTCACAAGTAAAAAAATTTTTGTGATTCTTTTTTTTTTTTTTTTTTTTTTAAGGTTGAATATAAAATTTAGACTTCAAAGTTTGTAAATATTGAATAATTTTTATAATTTATGATTACTAAAAAGTAGTATAAAACAAAAAAGTATATTTGGAAAAAATTGACACCTGGTTTTTGAAATGACCGATTCAATTATATTCTTCAATTAAAATCGAATAAACTCATCTGCAGTTATATATAAATTTTAACCGCCCATATACTCACACATAAGAAATAAAAATTCTTCCAATCATACACCCTTGAAATCAATAAATTCAATGCTTACAAGACATTTCCTACCCAGACATTGCTGAGTTTAAAAATTTGTCTTTACATATCCATATATCTTTTTTAGTAAAAGCACATTGTTAAAAATATATTTCGGAAACCACTCAATCTTGGATGCTGTAGTATATGTATAAATTAAAGATTTAAATCTTGTTAAATAGGTTTTAATTCTAATTACATTCATCAGTTAATCTCTGATAAACGCATCTGCACCTATACATAAAATTTACCCACCCATATACTCACGCATAAGAAATAAAAATTCTTCCAATCATACACCCTTGAAATCCATAAATTCGATGATTTCTAGATATTTCTCACCCTTCCATACTAAGAAATATTCGAGGGCACTCCCTATTACATTCACACCCACCCTTCACCGTCTTCATGCTTCCAAAGTTCTTTAAAAACACTCCTGAGATCCTATCATTGATTTGAAGTCACCCCCTTCATACCCTCATCATTGCCTTCATTGGCCATACAAGAATAACCTTTATGGAATTATTTTCAATTTTTCAAAAAACTGTCTATACAATTCCATGTACCTTTTCTAATTAAAACACATTGTTTAAAATATGTTCCGGAAATCATTAAAGTAAGGATGATATAGTATATATATAAATTGCAGATTTAAATCTGGTGAAATATGTTTTGATTCAAATCATATTCTTCAATTGAAATCAAATAAACGAATCTGCACTTATACATAAACTTTACCCATGCATACACTCACACGTAAGAAATAAAAATTCTTCCAATCATGCACTCTTGAAATCCATAAATTCAATGCTTTTCTAGCTATTTCTCACGCTTCCAAACGAAGAAAGATTCGAGGGCACTCCCTGTTACATTCACATCCAACCTTCACCGTCTTGATGCTTCGAAAGTTCTTTAAAAACACCCTGAGATCCTTTAAATTATTTGAAATCATCCCGCCTTCATCTGCAATGCGGGTATAACCTTTACGGAATTTTCAAAATTTCAAAAATTTGTCTATACAATTCCATACACCTGTTCTAATTAAAACACATTGATTAAAATTTATTCCGTAAATCATTAAACCTAGGATGAAATTGTATATTTTTAAATTGCCGATTTAAATCAGGTGAAATATGTTTTGATTCAAATTATATTCTTCAATTAAAATCAAATAAACGCATCTGCACTTATACATAAACTTTACCCACGCATATACTCACACATAAGTAATAAAAATTCTTCCAATCATACACCCTTGAAATCCATAAATTCAATGCTTTTCTAGATATTTCCCACCCTTCCATACGAAGAAAGATTCGAGGGCACTCCCTGTTACATTCACATCCAACCTTCCCCGTCTTGATGCTTCGAAAGTTCTTTAAAAACACTCCTGAGATCCTTTCAATGATTTGAAGTCATCCCGCCTTCATCTGCCATACAAGAATAACCTTTATGGAGTTTGGAGTGAATTTTTTTTTTGTTTTGTTTTTCTAAAATTCTTCAATGCCTGAACTCATGAGGGGTTCACGTTTCAAGATGGTGACGGTCTAGCAGAACGAAGGAGTGAAAATCAATATAGGAACGTGCGGAAAAGACGTAGAACTGATAAGGCCACGTGGGTAGGAAATGTTAAAATTGTCTCGAATCTCATATTATCGTATCTGAAATTTTATCAATGGAGGTTTCTAAAAATAAGCGCAAGAACATTTTTAAAGCTTATTTTTCTTTCCTTGAGAAACTCGATATAATTTTCCAAGTTTTTTTTTTTTTTTTTTTTTTTTTAAATGCTCTTTTTATTCCCTTTATTATTTATTAGAATTTAGTTATTTGTTCCGCCAAACAGGAATACGTTGAGTTTATTAAATGTGGAGGATTAAGCTTTCTTATAATTAACATTCATATTAAATTTTACGATATTTTGCCCTGTCTATGGATTTATAAAAGGATACCATTTTGTGCGCTAAAGTACAGAAAAACAATTAATATGGGTAGGAAATGTTAAAATATTCCCGAATCTCATATTATCATATCTGAATTTTTATCAATGGAGGTTTCTAAAAATAAGCGCAAGAATATTTTTAAGGCTTATTTTTCTTTCCTTGAGAAACTCGATAGAGTTAGGGGAAAGTAGGGGAATGCCGCTCACTTAAGGGAAAACATGAATAGCTAGTCAAATTTGGACAAAAAAATCAATATTTTATTAACGAAGTATAACTCCAAAGCATAAGGAACAGTTTGCAATCAACTAATTTTCATAAAAGTTTTAGGAATTTTTTTTTTCGTTTTATTTAAATGACCATCGATTGAGCGGTAATGCCCGACATGGTAGGGTAATTGCACTCAGAGTTTGAATACAACGTTTAAGTAAGACAAAAGTCACATATGTAGTTGTGTGGGTTGTTCACACCACAGAAGACTTTTTGCAACCACTTTACACATATTGTGTTAGACATATAGTGCGCTACTTTTTTTATATTTAGGTTTTTTGATATTCACCACTTTTTTGAAATCGTAAAATTCTCCTTGTTTAATGACATATTAATAAAGACAAAAAACAGGGAAATTTTACCATTTCAAAAAAGTGGTGTCAATCAACAAATTTTAATTTTTAAAAAGTTCCTCACTGGCAACACTTCTTCTGGAATTCCACGCGAGCGCCATTACCCGCCATCGCCATGTTGGGTTTTATTGCATTATAATTGGCGTAACAACGCACTACAAAAAAAAAAAAAAAAAAAAAAAAAAAAAAAAAAAAAAATGAAAGTACAACTAAATGTATATATTTTGTAGACATAATGAGTAAAATTAATATTTGAAAATAAGAGTGTACACTTACCTTCAAGTTATGTGTTGTAGAATTTTATAATAAAAACCCTTCAAACTTATAACTTGAGGACACAAAAATACTTTCCTCTCAACGGGCATTAAATCCTTACTGGGAACTTAGGATGAAGTTCGCTAGGTGCCGGTGCCGATCGCACGTTTTCAATTCTATTCTGTTTAGAGAAATTTGGTGAGCGGGATTTACCCTTCTGAGCGTCATTATCCTACTTTCCCCTATACAAATTTGTTTTTTCTGAAAATGCACTTTTTATTCCCCTTTATTAATTATTAGAATTTAGTTATATGTTTTGCCAAACAGGAATGCGTTGAGATTATTAAATGTGAAGGATTAAACTTTATTATGTTTAATATTCATATTAAATTTTAGGATAATTTTTTCTGTCTATGGATTTATAAAAAGATACAATTTTGTGTGCATTGTCATGTAAAGAAATAAAATATTTAATGTGGGCAGGAAATGTTAAAAATTTCCTGAATCTCATATTATCGTATCTGAATTTTTATCAATGGAAGTTTCTAAAAATAAGCGTAAGAATATTTTTAAAGTTGATTTTTCTTTCTTTGAGAAATTCTATATAGTTATCCAAGTTATTTTGAAAAAGAACTTTTTATTCCCTTTATTAATTATTAGAATTTAGTTATAGGTTCTGCCAAACCGTTGAGTTCATTAAATGTGGAGTATTAAGCATTGTTATGTTTATTATTCATACTAAATTTACGATAAATTTTCCTGCCTATTTTAATATATATATATATATGCAATTTTGTCAGCATTGTCATGAAAAGAATAGAAAAGCAATTAACATAAATGCTTCAAGAAATTAAGATAGTTCGAACATTAAATGAAATGAAATAAAATGAAATTGCGTTATATACAAGTTATATGTGTTAATTATATGTATGTTAGAAAACCTCAAAACAGTGCCGTCTGTCTATCTAAAATGTAATGCATAGTTAAAGCATGTAAAATATAGATATACAGGTTGGTTGATTGTTTGATTAACTAAAAAAACACACTTGTATTGGGTATAATCTTAGCCATTTAACAGTTATGTAGCACAAAAAGACTAGAAATAAATAATATTTTTTAAAAAATAACATATGGTTTTTTAGGTCAAGTGAAGCAGCTAATTAGCTTCTTGCATCATTTTGATTAATTAACTTAAAAAAAAAATCTTGTTTGGTGTAATTTTTGCCATTTAACAATAAATAATAACTGTTTTTTTTTTTTTTTTTAAGCGTTGTTTTCTTGGATGAAGTTAAGTAGCTAATTAGCTTCTTGCATCTTAATATAAATCGTGATTGATTAACTTTTAAAAAATATATATGGTATCCGATGTCTTTGCCATTTAACACTACGTAGCAACAATAGACAAGAAGTAAATAATAACACTTTTTTTTTCCCCTTAAAGCATATGGTTTTCTGGATCAAGTTAAGTAACTAACTAGCTTCTTGCATCTTAATATAAGTCAAGATCTAATATTTAACTTTAAGTATTTTCAGATACATGTATTTTTCAACGGAAAATATCAAAACTATATATATATATATATAAAAAAAACAGTTTCAGAATATGTTCTATTCTATTTAACGATGTAACGTAATTTTTCACTAGAAAGAGGTATTATTTGTTAGAAGACGATATGGTTGTCTCGAACATTTTAAAAATATGAAATAAAACAAGTGGATTGATAATAAGTAAGACTTTTAATCCGATTTTATCTCAATAGTAATTTAAAAAAATCAATGTCAAAAATAAAACTGTTAATACTCTCTAAATACAGCTTTAGTATGAAATTTGCATTTTTTAATCAGATAATTAGAGTAATACTAATACGGTTTTTGAAATACAACTATTCTTCACAAATAATAAAGGAAAATGCTTCCTATATACAGTAGACTCCCTCAAATCCGTAAACGCCTAAAATCAGCACATCACCGCAGGTGTAAACAACGAAACTTTCAGTTCAAATGTCGGGACAAAATTACAGACTTTTTTTTCTATATCATTCCGTATATATTTTAATTTGGAATTCTCATAATATGTCTAAACTCATGCTTTTTTATGAAGGAAGTATACATTTATTTCTAAAACAAAATCAAGGTATTGCTGATATCAATGGTAATTGCAATCTTTTTATCAAATACATTTATGTTATTAATCAAGCTCTTTTCGTTATTAAGTGTGGCTAAAGCTGAAAAAAACCGTCCTTATTTTATGATTTTGATGCGAATTTGTAGGGTAACTTTAGTGGCAAGTTTCCTTGAATAATTCGTGAAAAATGTATCTCATCTTTATTATGCATATTTAGTTATACATTCTTAATCCTTTACTTCAACTTTACTTTTAATAATTTAATCATTTTTAAAACTACCTTCGTTTTTATTATTTTAGTATATTACTTTACTTAATTGATTTATTACTTTACTATTACTTATATTTTACTATATTGTAAGCATTTTAATTACAATTTAGATTGCATATTACATTCAAATTAATGTTTAAAAAATGTAAACAAAGCAATGACTAGAAATCCGCAAAATTCTAAAATGTGGTTTCAAGCTGTGCGGATTTGAGGGAGTCTATTGTATTTCTTTGACTTTGAAAAGTGCATTTAAAAAAGCACTTCGTTACTCTACTAGCTTCTTTACAGTATTAAGAAGTCTTAGTCGTTTCTAGTAATTATTCGCATCAAATATAGGAAAATGCAGCTTCTGTTTAATAGCGTAAATTTGCTTACATACAACAGAATTTTCTCTTGATCTCATTACTTTACATCCACGTAAGTGTAAGAACATACAGAAATATTAAAGTCCGATGTTCTTTATTCTTATACACGAAGGCTGTTCTCAAATCCAAAAGGGCAACTTTATGACATAAGTTTTAATTTATTTTTCTTCAGAAAGGCACGAAACTAATAGGTGTCGTTGTTCAGAAACTATGCAATTGAACTCTTTTTTCGTTTTTTTTTTTTTTTTTTTTTTTTTTTTTTTTTTTTTGTAAACGCAATAGATCTTTCAGAAAATGTTCTCAAAGAAGCGTTTTGAACCGCATTTCCGCGCGAAAGAAGAATAAACACTCAAGAAAAGGTGACAAACGTCTTTTTCACGTGATCAAAATCGCTTATAACTCAACAGGTAATTTATTGATCAAAAAATGGAAAACATAGTTCAATTCGAAATCACTTCCATAATCAGACCTTCCAATTTTATATTTTGTCGTTAAAAAATGAATTTGTAAATGTTTCAAAACGTTTTGTGCTTGTTGAACAGAGCAATTGAGAACAGCCTCAAATATCCTTGCATGTGGAATACGCGGAGTAGGTCTTGTTTTGTATAATGATAACACAGGTCCACAAACAAAAAACTGTATAATATTTATTGGCTGTTTCTTATAGGTATTACTCGCTTTAACCGGGAAAAATATTTTAAAAATTCGCCCACTTCAGATTTTCTTGGAAACTCATGTTTTTAGTTTAATTGCATAAAATTTGTCTTTAAAGGGTAAATAATTTATGCGTCTAAAAACACATTTCAATATGCCCTTTCAATTGCTGCTTATTTAGAATTTTTTCGTTATTACACTACTTGGGTAGTTTCCTGGTAAGAGTGACACTCAAGATAAATACAAATATAAAATGCGAGTAATTTGAGGAACGGAGAAAAACAGTTACACACAGACATAAGTTTCTACTACGATTCACACAACATCTACTGAAATGTAAAGTGTAAGCAAGGGGGGGGGGGGGGGTAGTATGATTTGGAACTCGTAGTATAATTTTTAACATAGTTACTTTTTATAAAATATTGATTTTTTTCATCGCAGTTATGCTTTTATAATGTAACCCACCCCCCATGTTTTGCAACAACTCTGTAATTGATGGAGGAAAATAGTGGTCATTGTTGAATTCAGCACCCTAAAAAACATAATTAACCAAAAATATCCCAAGCACCTGAAAAAAATTATTTTTGTGCAGACCTGTGTATAATTAAAACTTTTTTCATGTGATCGTGACTATCTGAATTTATTGATTAGAACAACAATAAACTTTAAATTTCTGTTATCACAGAATAGCTTGACTTAAATAGTAATAGAGAGAAATATTTCTTATAAAATTAAAAAATCTTCAAAAAACTTTGAAAACACCAATCTCTTTGGCAGTTCGTTGGCCCGAACGTGCTTAATATTTTCTATTTTTATTCTCCATATGACTGTTCCTAACATTGTTTATTTATAAGCATTTGCATGATAAAGGAAAATGGGAACTTTTATGTTAGCGGGGCGCAGATGATAAATCGCCAAATAGTGTTCTAATCCCAATCAATCGCATTGCATTCATTTTATATAAAATATAGACATTTAACTCCCTTCATTTAAAATACAAAAGCTTAATTTGAAAAGCATATATTTAATTAAATACATGTCTTTATTTCATATAATTTAAAATATTAAACAAATTGATACGAAATAATGTCATAAACTAAAACATTTTATTTCAATAGCAAATCATTCTTTGACATTTATATACTTGAAAAATAAAAGCTACTTTTGGCAAGTGAGAAAGAAATGTTATTGTGCGAGATTTGAGCTCGGCTATCATAAAAGTACAGGAAAATGCAGTGCCTCTATAAAATATATATTCAAAATAATTTGATATACATATATATATATATATACAGCAAAATTTCATCTTAATCCAATTATTTGACAGTCACGTACGTGGTTAAACATTCAAGAAAAAATAAAGTTTATCATTCTCTATTTCCAAAACACGAACAATTTCGTTGGCAACAACTCATTAAGGATTCATCCAGTTCATAAATAACCTCGCATGTGAAATACTCGGAGTAGGTTTTGTTATCTTTAATGATAATTAAAACCGTTCTCATGTGACCCGTGACTCCCTGCTTTTATTGATTAGTCGAACCTTCTCTTGCATTTAACTCAACAACTTTAACACTGACTCTATTCTCTAATCTCCCTGAAGGTATTGGTGTTAGAATTAAACTCGAAAGGTTCTGATGCGGTTGCACGTGGCCAGAAATGGCTGGGGGTGTCATCGATTATCTATATTTAATTTTAGAATCTTTGGGGATAAACGGGATGCAGTTGAAAACCTCAGGACTTCTCTCACAACGTTAGGCTTTTGAAACAAATAACAAAAGCACCTATTTCTTTGCATGCGTGCTTGTTAAGGAATTGGTAAGGCTTTTTATTACATTTGTATTCTATGTGTATGATCGCTTGTTTTATCAAAGATTGCGTGAGGAGTTGTTTTATCGAGGCTTGAAATTGGAGGAATTGGAATACAGGAAGCCCACAAGGCTAATTTTCTCACAAAACTTATTTACACTGATAATATTCGATGAAAAAGATAACTAAACGTTTTATTAGCATAAGTATTTAAATATAAAGCTGCTTAATATATTAGAACTGTTCCTGTTTGATACTCACTTGCATTTTTGTGATTATAAAAGTTATCTTTATCAATTCTGTTTATGTACTTGAACAGCTGTAGATTTTTATCATAACACAATAAATTAAAAGGTGAATTTCCTTTCGAAATCCATTTATATTAATAACAAGGGGTGAAATAGATAAGAAAACGTTTAATTAGCATAGGGCGTGTAAATATAAATCTACTTTATATTCTAATTTATCAGGAAATTATTTTCGTTACATGTTTTCATATTTTTAGAAACTGAAAGATATCAATCTTTATCAGTTGAATGGGAATGTTAAAAAATATTGTAGATCAAATCTAAAGATAGTAAATTAAGAGGGAAAATATCGTAAAATACTTTGACTTTGATAGGTTCATGTGACACAAATAAGAAAATGTTTATTTATCGCAATTTTCAGAAATAAATTTACTTTATAATTTAATTTTCGAGGAATTTATATTTCTTACAAGTTTTCGTATTTCTAAAAATAAAAAAGATATCTGTGATTATCAGTTCCATGGGTGTGTAGCAACTACAGATTACATTTTATGATTTTAAACTAAAACGCAAAGAATCTTGCAAAATGTATTCACTCAAATAATATGAATTGATAAGAAATTGTTCAATTATCACGTATTGCTAAGTAAAACTGATTTGTATTCCAATTTTGTTAGGTTGTCTTTGTTTTATAAATAACTCATATCTGTTTAAATCACAAAACTATTAGTTCTTATCAGTACCAGGGACCTATATATATAAAATGTTTTTCAATCTAAGGATTAAAAAAAAATCATACGATTAGTTGTATATTTGTTTGATTTAAATCATTAGTTTTTCTGAAACTCCAGTGTTTTCTGTGTTTGGCATTGTTCGTAGAAGAAAAGAAACATTACAGCAACAATGTACTGGGATTAATATTAAAAAGTTAGTGGAAGATCAACGTTAAAGTTCAATGAATGAAATAAAAAAGTGATGTAATATATCAGGAATATTTTCGATAAATTTTCATTGAACTCATATATTCTGCATAATGTCTCCCGCTCACTTTATAAGTCTGGTTTACTTATTTATTTATTTATTGGAGAGAAGGAAATTTGATTTACTGAATCAGTAATAAAGTATACTTTATAAATACATACAGCAACAAAATGTTTAATTAAAATAATAACTGACGTTTCACTTATTAAAAAAAACCCTCCAGAAAAACCTATTATGTCTTGACCAGGTGATGAAGTGTGATTAATGTGAGACCATAAGTTTATCTCGCATTTCTTTTGCGAATATTTATATAGATAAAGACATCATTCACTTTTTATACTTTAATATCTACTACAAAGTACCTTAGTTGGTTACATTGTTTACATTATGACCCAAAGTTTCTTCAATATTGCTGTCATCAGAAATATTTTTAATGAGATATCACTATTTGTTAAATATTGGGTTTACCTTAGAAATATCTCCAATATAACGCTAATATTACAAAACTACCGATTTTCATTGCAAGTGCTTTTTACCCAGCTGTCAAGAAGTGTTGTATGTTTCACGCGTATCTGGGAATGTGGATTTCTTTATACCCTCGAAACAGCCCAACGGCTGGATGGATTTTAATTAATAAGGTATCTAATGATTCGTCTTAACCGTCCGATGGTTATAGGCTAGGTTTTGTTTCAATAAATTTAAAATAGCGGCCATAAAATACAAAATCGCGGTAGAGACGAAAAAAATTTTTTACGCACCCTATCGAGTGGCATATCATTGGATAGGTCTTTCAAAATGACGATGTTTCATTGACTATTTTACAGTCAGAAGCACCGTTTACCTATTACGCAACCTGGTAGTTGTGTAAGTAGGATCTCTAGCTTCACTGTAACTCTAACCTTCATAGACATCTATAAGCCTTATCAAAACAGTGTTTATAGATAGGAACTAACAATTAAACACAACTTAAAAGTCATCAATGCAAGTAAATAAAAAAAAATAGGTAATTAATATAAAAAATAGTTTCACATTGATGAGAAATAATTAATTATTTCGCTTTTTACGCAGTCAGGTTTTTTGATTTTTTTAATTTATTAGTTTATTAAATCAATGCCGTAATATTTCTTGCTAACGTTGCTGCAATAGTGGAAAAGTGTTAACATCCCAATTTCTGTTCAATATTTCATGCCAATGTTATCAATATTGTCCAAGATATAGCCATATTTTACAGTAAAGAAGATTGGTCGAATATCGATTTGCTAATATTTTATAATAAATAAACAAAACCCGTAATATTTTCATGGTATTAAAATTTACCATTTATTTTCTATAGCGTTATGTTAAAAATATACCATTTTATTTAACACACATATAACGAAGTACTCTTAAACGCATCCATATAATATGCAAACCGAAAACAACGTTCATTGCATATTGTTATCTAATTATTCAAAAATATTTGAGTTTGAGAACAAAAATTTTAAACTTGATAATCGTTGTACACATTAGCTGCGCATTTTAAATTTCTCATATTTCTAATTTCACGCACCCAAGAAGAAACCTTGAGTAAATGAAATTGGGCGTAAATAATTATATGACAGATATATTCATAAAGGGGGGGGGGTGTATTTAAGTGTAAGGAATATGTTTGAACATGCAGAATAAAAACTCACTTGGTGAATTTGAAAATGTTGGATTTGAAATTTTATCTAATTGAAATGGAAAACTTTTCAGTTATTTATTCTTTTAAAAATCTATAATTTAAAAAGTGTTATTATTGTTGAATTTATAGTTATATTAAATTATTTATAATCTATTAATAAAATTATTTATAATTTTAAAAGTTACTTTAATACACATATTGTTATCATTTTATTAAAAATAGTACTTGTAATTACATTTACAAGCTTGTCATCTGATGACTTTTGTTCTAATTTTATCAAAATGAAGCATGACTTAGAACAGTACTGTATATTTAGCTACACACACTCACGTTAATAATTTCTAAATTTAATGGGTGGAATTATGATTTGAAATATACAAAGTAATATGGTCTAAAATTATGATTAAATATGCTTAAAAAATTAATTAAAATTGATATAACTGTGGATTCGTATGGACACAATTAAATTATTTTTGTTTATTTATTTAAAAATTTAGTCAATTTTTTTTGTTATTTATTATCACATACAATAACTGTACTGTAAAACCGCAAATTGAGGGACACAATTCTACATTTAATTGAAAAAATTAAAAAGTAAAGCGATCAAAGACCAAAGATTGCTTTTTAAAATTATAAAATCTAAAAAATGTTGCCTGTAACTCAAACACAAAATGTAAAATTATATAGAAGGTCCTTAACTTTTATAGAAATAAATTAATTTCTTTATAACAATGAAAACAACATAATTTTTAAAATGCACATTAACAAGGAAAAAGAAACATGGAATAAAATCCTGCAACAATTTCCTTCTCATGCGTAACGCAATAAAAATTTCTCAAAACTTTTGTTATATGGATACACTTTTTGAGGTCTGTAAATATTAATAACTTTCATATTTTTCATGTATCAATACAAATGTTAAACAAGATTTATAAAAATATTTTCTCGAGAACAAAATTAAATTCAGAAAACAGCGGAGTTAGAATAGAATTAGATAATATGTACACATTTTTATGATAATAATATTTTATGATAATAATATTTTATGATAATATTTTTTTTTTTTTATTCAAGGGTCTTATACAACTATTTTAACACTTTCCAACAAAGATGAAAAGTGTTTATGACATCGGTTTGTCTGCCTAACTAGCCGTCAGTCTGTACGCGTTCAAACTATCGTTCACACACTCAGATTGCCCTGAAAATTTTGGATGTTATTGACATTTGCCATAGCACGATCCCTACTTCAAATGAAGTTTGTAGCATGCTTAGTTCATATACAGGGACAGTCAAAACTATTCCGTTACATTACGGCCAATGGGAAAAAATCGTTTCAAATGATTTTTAATGATGTTACACGCATCCAAACATAACAAAATTTATATGCATTTATGAAGTGCACTAAAATATGCATTCTGTAGAATATGCGGTTCAAAGAATATTATTATTCATTTACTGGGCCACACAAAAGCATTCCGTTACATAATGATATAGGGGGGGGGGGGATTGTTTGCGGCGTATTTTAATTATTTTAAATTATTTTATATATAATGACATCGCTGAGGTTTACTTTAAGTTATTTTATGTATAATACGAAGTGCATAGCATTTACAAGGACACACAAAAGATTTCAGATACTATATTGTATTAGAAGTACTGTACATTAGCGGTGATTGCTGGAAATGCATTTTCAATTATGATATGCGTTTTTATGTTTCACTATATTTATGCATACTATATGGGTGTGTGAATGCTATAATTTATATACAGGGCTACACAAAAGAATTCGTAAGGATTACTGGGTATGAGCGCAAATTGCTTAAAGGTGGTTTTTAAATGAGTTATGAATTTTTACTCTGAACTGCATTTAGTTTGTTAAGAAATGTTTGAAGAATATAGATAAAATAGTATACAGGGTCACGCAAAGAATTGGATAAATGCCGTCTATGGATGATAATTTCTGGAAATATGATTTCAGTAGTTTTAGTTTGAATTAAATTTTAGCAAAATAGGGGCGTTTAATAAAAGTACTAGGTAAACTACAGGGCTGTATAAAAGTATTAAAGTAAGTTTCATCTATTAGTATAAATTACTGAAAGAGAAATTTCAACCTGTTATGCGTTTTCCTGCTAAACTAAATTTTCCCATTATATAGTTTATATATCAACATACAGATCAAATACAGGGATGTTCAAAAGAATTGGAATACATATTTGGCTATGGACGGTAACTGCTGAAATCAATTTTTTAAATGTTTGCTTAGTTATCTTATTTACCTTATTTCTCTAAATAACGAAGTTTTGTTAAAGCTTTCAAGGAGTGATGGATAGTGTTTCATAATCTATGCCGTACGCATGATTTTTCTTTGTTGTTTTTTAATGTTGAGTTTATTTTATTTTATTATTTTATTATTTTATTTTACGATTACGTAATAATTCTGCATTTTATAGATTAAATGTCCATCAATAATCGGCAATCAGGTAAAGTATTCCTCTAACCCTGGTAAAGTAAGTACAGAGAAACCTTTATTTATATTATGTGAAATGTTTGATTATTTAAGTGTCATGTACCCTTTGATATAATAAAATACATGAAAATGTAATCCTTATAAGAATTGCAGTGACTCTATGACTAATTTACTTTTAATTATAAAACTGAAAATACATATTAAGAAACATTTATTTTATCAATTAAAGTTGTTAAAAGAAGTGTGGACGTATATAATGTTCTTTAATTTATTTTTATACATAATACAATTTTTACGAAAAACATTTTCTTGCATGCATTGCGCGCATGATTTTTCACATTTGAATGGCTAAGACTTACCAAGTTTTTTTTTTAATGAATATAGATATGTGTTTTCAAAATGACCTATAATGACAAAAATAAAACTTACAGATCCAGAGGAAAAAAAAAAAAAAAAAAAAAAAAACTGGAAATATCGAGGTTTTTTAATACAAAAGTAGTAGGGAATTCTAAACGTCTTACTCGAGAAACATAATAATAGGTCATTTTGTGACTCTATATGTTTACTACATTCGGCGAAAATTTCATTAAGTTCTAGGGAACCATTTTTAAAAAATCAACCGTGCAACGATCAAAATCGCTGTTTTGAGAAAATTGACATTTAAAACTAAATTACCCCTTGATCATATAGAAACAGCCCAAAGTGTTTTAGACAATTTCTCTTATAATGAGAATTTTTGTATGGGTTTTGTTTTTAAATGTTCTTAAAGAATCGTATTTAATTATAAGCTACTTTTTAAAAAAATCCATTTTCGGACATTTTAAAGGGTATCTGACCCCTTAAGCAAAACACACTTTTTAAAAACTTATTTTCAAATAATGCGATTTAATTTACTAAAATAAATCACACTAACACATTCACAGTTATGACACACGAATACATATTACAGCAATATTTCCCAGAGGCTCATACCACATGAATACGTGTGGCATGAATTGAAGAGATGAGTGGATGAACATGTTATGCTACATTTTCTAAAAAAATTTTTTATCTTTTGGATGAAAGCGTTATGAGGTATCCTAGCACAAGGTGAAGATAAAATACTAAGATTCTATTTAGTCTTGAAGATTTAAGACATTATTCATTAATATGTATTATTTTAATATTTAATAATGTCAATAATATTAATAATTTTTAATATTTGAGAATTAAATATGAATAAGTTATTCTGAGAGAGTTTAGTACCATACCTGTTAATAATTTAAACACATGGTATCAAACAAAAAATAAATCATTAAAATTTACAGCAAAAGCTTTCACTTCAAATTTCTTCAAATGTAATTTTTGTTACTTAACATGTTCTTCCACTTAGCTCTTCAATTGCCTATTGGACTATTGATTTTACATTACCATACATTTAGGGGGGGGGGGGGAATGAGGATGTCCCCTTGACATATTTACTGATTTCATTTTAGAGTTTAAAGTGTAAAAATAAATAAAATTTTCTGAAATAAAAATGTATAAATCTAACACTCTGTAGAAAATTACCAAACACTGTAGCGATTTGGGAATTGTTATTTGACTTGATAAATACAGAAAACCGCTTTATCAATGTCTGCTAAAAAAGCCATTTCCTCACAGTCTGTGGCGGTCAAACGTGTGAAAATGAGTTATTATTAGTACTATATTGTATGTAGCTATGTAATTATTTATTTTTTTTTATTTTTTATTTTATTTTATTTATTTATTTTTTTTTACAAAGTGTTGCCTTTTTAATATTGCAAACGACAATAAAATATATGGCAAATATAATTCTAAGAATGTAGTCCTATTTTCATACTTACTCGCATTTTTCAAAAACAACGCAAAGTATTTTGAATTAATTGCTTTCTAATATAGCACATAATAAATAAAAATAACATTCATTCATTTTTTTTCAAATAACACTTTTATAAGTATATGGAACATTTACGTTACTAAATATTAATGTTCAATATTAAAACTATATTGACCCAAATTTTTTATGCACATAGTAAATACAAACAAGTTAGCATGCTTAAATATAAATATTTAATTCATGAATAATAATGAATATATATCAAAGTATTGAAAATATATAAAAAAAAGATTTCGAATGTTAATTTAGCTTTAAATAAAAATCGTAAAATTATATAACAAAATTTTATATTAATATTAAAATTTTACGGTTTGATTTGGCGCTTAAAAATTAAATTATATCGCTATACATAATCATGAGTAGAAGAAATACAAAATCACATCGCGTAAAAATTTCGCTTAGATGAACAACATTTGAATAATTCTAACAAACTACCATAATTGTTTTTACATGGATACATGGAGTGAATTCTGTAAACAGTAATAAGTTTCATCTCCGTGAAAAATATGAATACAATACAAAAAGTTAAACAAGGTAATGTAGAAAGATAGAATTTCTCGAGCGCTAATTAAATATAGCAAAATTTTCTTAGCTGTAACATGTAATTAAATCTTGAAAACCATGAAGAGCGTTTCAACTTACAACAGAAAAGAATATTTCGGTAGCTGCGCTTTCTTTTTGCATAATAATATAAGTTAATAAGAGATTAGGGGTAAAAATTAATACTTTAAATTTTGTATTTATATTACTTTAAATATATTTTTCTACACTTAAAACGGCCTCATATATTACAAAATGCAATGAAGAAGAAGACGAGAATTTAATTTAAAACTAAGCTCGTAGCAGATATTACAAAATCTCTTGCTATTACAAACTTTTAAGCTTAAATAATAATAAGCAAAAGTTCTTTAGTTTAATTCCTGTATTACGTATACGTTTACATCTATACCGATTTTTATCAGGCATTACTCGTACAAAAAAAAAAAAAAAAAAAAAAAAAAAAAAAAAAAAAAAAAAAGGTGTGTGTGTGTGTGGTATTGTGCTATATTTATTAAGCAGTTTCATAATATATTTACCAATTCAACATTTAAAAGTATACGTCTATTATTATTTAATATAATAAACATGTGACTTCGCATTTTAATAGTAAAGGCAGTACTTTTGCGTTTAATAAAAGATCAATATATTTCCAAAAAAACACTATTCATATATGCATCTGTGCGTTATTCCTAACTACGTTTATTATTAACCCGTGAATTTTTAATACAGTAAGCTCCCGACTATCCGGCCTAATGTGGCGGAAGGGTAGACCGGATAATTAAAAAGCCGGATAGGCCGTAGTTTTCTAGAAATATTTAGCAACTTCGTGTCCTCCCCCCTCCATGATATTAAAAACACATGATACACGAATTAAGATAAATTTTATATCTACAACACATACAGTTTCAAAAGAAGTTAGACTCCCTGTTAGTCCTCTTTCGCGATACAATGTCCTCCATTTACTCAAGTAGATGATATCCAGCGGCGTCGATTCCTGCTGACTAATGTACTACAGTGCTGCCTCAATCGTCTTGAACCCTTGCGAATGTGGGATGCGATTTTCCCTGCAATCCTTTTAATCTTTTTCTTCTCATATTTCTACCTCCGTCAACGCTTCTACAAAATCGCTTTCAATTAATTCATTAATTTCGTCGTTTGCCATCTATTCTGTAATGTATTCTGTATTGACATCGTCAGAGCCCGGTACATTTTTCAGCAAACGAAGAACCTTATCGTTCTCATCTCCCATTGCAGTTTCCCACACGGGTTTATGTTTACCTTTCTGATCCAAAAGGATGATCCAAGACCTTGAAATTACTATGTTAGGAATTTCTTCTCATGCTTTTGGCCCCCACCTGAACGGGTACCTGCCTGACTTGGCCGCTTGCAACATTTTTTTTAATAGGCCGAATACTACGGAGGGCCGGATAGTCGGGAGTTTACTGTATGTATTTGCATTTTTAAACATTATTCAAAAAATGGCGAAGTGAAATGCTGTTTGATGTGTTAATGACCAAGGTGAATAAGGTTTTGTATTATTTTTTAATGGTTTTAAAGGACATAGATAATTTTTTTAAAGAACTTTGAAACTATTCCAAAAAATAATCATAAGACTTTTTATTGCTCAGATGCATACATGTTTTGGGAAATATATTGAAATTTTATTAAACACAAAAGTACTATTTTTACTATTAAAATGTGAAACGACATGTTTATTCTATAAGATAATACTGAATGTATTTTATTAATATATTAAATTAAAATATATCTAAGTAACTGTATTATGAAATTACTTAACGAATATAGCACAGACAAGCATGATATCCCACCCTCTTTCTGTGCAAGTAATGCCTGATAAAAATCAGTATTAGTAAACGTATTATATTTTATTAAATTAATTTTATTAAATGCTATTTACTGATGAGAAATAAACCATGCTAAAGAAATCTTTGAAAACGAATGCTTTTGGACAACATATTGCACGCCCTATTTAATGCATAGTACTGTTTCTTGTATTGCACAAAAGAATGACGGAGTGATGCTTATTATACCGAATAAGAAAAATTCAAATATCTTTTTAGCGTGTAGTATTCATGCAAATTAAAAGTTTACGACGCACTCTACCAGGCTGTTCACTTGTAAGAAAGCCAAGGCATAGATCTTAACAAAAACGCCAACATATAACTTAAAACGCTGAACAGAGGGATTAGCAGTGGAACTGGTAGTGTTAGATGTAGGCGATTAAAAAGTAAACTCAACTTTACGAATACTGATTGGTGGAAATCCTTTCCCAAAAGTCTTATTAAATTCAAATAACTAAACTGAAAGCCAAAGGGTCTCACTGTGCGTTCGTTAGAATCTAAGAAAGGCACTTTAATATAAATAAAAAAATAGAATACCGTGGATTCCAATTATTCTTTATTCGAACTACGAATCTTAACTCTTGACCCTGCTGGCGAAATTCACAGTTGTTGAATCTACCCAAAACAGCTAATGTAAACTGTGCTTGACGTCAAAATCTGGAAAACTTGAATTCCTATAGGATGCGTTCAAATCCAGAACTAAATTACCTTATGCACGAGACGTGTTCCACATCTATCGAATTCAGCTCGTACGCCACTATGTATAGCAACTACACAACTGCATATACGTATTATCATATCATAGCAAAAAATAAACGTGACAATCGGATTTCCGGAGTTTCACACATACTTTGCGAATACTTAAAGAAATTACAGAATATGTTACATTCACGCACAAATGTAATGTTTAAATTCAAGACATCACGATCGTTCACAAAAGTTCAAAACTCAATCGAATTCTAGAGTACCCTTATAAAAGAATAGCTAGACACTCTGCTACAAGTTGGATAAATTGATTTACATAAATAATGTGTCGTTGGACATACATAAATACTGCAATTTTCGTGATATATCAGGAAATATTAAAACTTTGTTCGTTTGTTTTATTGGACACATACATCAGACTTGTGTGCTTGACAACAAGGCCCGCTTATAAGTCATCGTCGATATACAGGGACGAGATAGCACAATGAAATTTACAATACAGAGAATTTTTACATCCAGGAGCTTCACAAAGAGTGTGCAATGGAGCCAACGGGAGTCGAACCCGACAAGCCTACTACGCTCTAAAGCGATTAGCAGCGTGGTATTTTAACCACTGGGCCATGGAGGCACCATTAAAGCTTTAAAAACAGACACTGGAGGTCAAAACATTAAATGAAAAAATTAATTAATCTAGACTGATATGAAATAAAACGTCTTGTAATGATAAATACTGAAGTATATAAGTTAAAATCGAACAAATATAGTGTATTTCTTAGAAGTAAAAAATA
Organism: Maratus speciosus; assembly: GCA_963932465.1. NCBI lineage: Eukaryota > Metazoa > Arthropoda > Arachnida > Araneae > Salticidae > Maratus > Maratus speciosus. Next base: position 403,354,251 of record OZ010798.1, on the reverse strand, counting down.
ACAAAATCTGTGCTTTTGTAAATTAAAGCTCAATTGAAAAGAATTATTCAGGCTTATTTATCGATTTCTGTATAAAGCTTCAGAGATGTTAGGGATTTAGAATCTTGCAATCGGTTAATATAATATTCTATAGTTTTAATAAACGCTTATCTTATATTAAAATCTGAGTGTGTGTTTTTATTTCACAACTATTCCTGCGTGAATATGGAAAGTTATTACGATTGGGATTCAAATAAATATAAAATTACATCGCGTGAGAATTCCCCTTCGATGAAAGACATTCGAATAAAGCAAACAAACTGACACAAATTTCTTTACATGGATATACAGAGTGAATTCTTCAAACATTAATAACTTCCATCTACGATAAAATATGAATACAACGCAAAAAGTCAATAATGTAAACTAGAAAAGTATATTTTCTAACAACCCAAATTAAATATAGTAAAATTTTTCTTTAGCATAATTAAATCTGGAAAAGCATGAACTCAACTGGCATCAGAAAAGAATTTTTCGATATCAGAGCTCGCTTTCTTCATAAGAAAACGAGGATATGAGCGTTTCTGAATAAAAATTAATATCTTGAAATTTTTAAATATATGTTTTCTACACTTTGAATTGACTCATAAATTAGAAAGTGTAGCTACGAAGAGAAAGCCGAAATTTTCAATTTAAACTATGCTCCTAAGAGAAATTACAAAGATATTAACTATTACAAACTTTAAAAATTTATTTAAAAACAACGTTATTTAATCTAGTAAAATAAATCACGCTAAAATGAATTTTAAAAAATGAAAGACTTTTTGGAAAATATTTAATACAGTGTTAATATCGAATGCTAATTGTATGAAACTGTTTATTTTATTAAACGACAACTTTCACTAATATTATTTTTTACAGACTAACGCAAATCCAAAATAAAGGCTTACATTTTTTTGCATATGTGAGGAACTTAGGCTATAATAGAATACTATTTACATTTTGATTTTTAAGTCAACATAAAAAATTCGAGATGAATTAAACGTTTATAAGGTACAAAATTATACACTTTCTTAAGGCTGGTCTCAAGTTACTGCTGAGCAAGCCCGAAACTTTCTGACACAATGATGTACACATTGTTAAACGTAAAGGTATAAAATTGGCAGACGTGAACAATGAAACGATTTGGAATCGAGATGTTTTTTCCATTTTTTTAAATAAATAAACTACTTTGATCATGTGAAAAGGTATGAGTAAAGCTTAGTATATAATCTGTAAATCATCAGATTCTTTGAAAAATTGTATTAATTTTTAGGCTCTTTTTGAAACGTCTAGCTGATATTCCATATTAACCGAAATACGATCTTGTAAAACATAACCTCTTCACTTATAAGCAAGTTAGCATAGAGGAAAACTGACTAACACAGCAATAAATATGACGTTTTAGCTTTATACTGAACTTGACTAATATCACTGAAAATGAGATTTTCTAATGAATACGAATTTTATAAAATTTACCTAAAAAAACTGCAAAAACTGAGAATAAGATTTTATTCTACCTTGTCGCTCCAACAACAGGTGTGCAAATAGAACTGAGAACAGTGTATAAATGGACAACTAGGAAGTCATATGGCTGATTTAAGCTTGGCTGCAACACCGTATGCGACAGATATTGAAGAATTTCATATTATCCGACCATTTCATAAAACCCGATCTTCCTCTATTAGTCAATGTTGAGCGGTTGGTAAGAACGCTTTTCTTAAGGGGACAGTTCCCCTTTAACCGGTCAAAAATGCTAGAAAACTGAATCATTTCCGTACCTTTTCACAAACTAACTAATAAAGCAAATTCAATTAAATTTTTTGGACTGTTAAGTATAGCGTTACTTGCTATAATAAACAAAACAGATTGATGAAAAATATTTAAATTAATTAGGAAAACTTAATTAGGTAACCTGCAGTTTTTTTGTTTTCATAATTGCTATATATCACTACGCGCATGATATCTCGTGTTCATTTAAATTTATTAACTTTAAATAAATGTTAATTTAAAGATATAACTTCGCTTAACACAATGAACTAAAATCTTTTAATTCTCTTTATTTATAGTATTTATAATTAATAATAAAATTTAAAAAAAAGAATATCTGTAAACTTTCTCGCATATTTTTTGTAATAAAATTTTTATTATTTAAGATAATTCTAAGATTTTAGTTCATTTTATGCAGAAGTGTAATATTAATGCACTCCAAAAATTTCAACCCAATATCTTTACTAGTTTTTGAGAAATTATGCGCGCAGTGATATATGGCAATTATGAAAACAAAATAACAGTAGGTTACTTAATTAAGTTTTCCTAATTAATTTAAATATTTTTCATCAATCTTTTTTGTTTATTGTAATAAGTAAAGCTATACTTAACAATTCAAAAAATTTCATTGAATTTGCTTTATTAGTTAGTTTGTGAAAAGCTAGGCAAATTGAATAAGTTTTCCAGCATTTCTGACTGGTTGAAGGGGAACTGTCCCCTTAAGGGGACCGGGAAAGCTCTATCTCCGCCATGTTAAATTCACCAAATTTATGTACCTTTTTCTCTGAAATGGTGAAAGATAGAGGTCTAGATTTTTTAGAGTAGTTAAAATAATATCATTTACGTATTTTAACAGACCATTTTCTTTCTAAGTGAAACTCCAAATTAATTATTAATTATTTAATGAAAGTCATTTTTAAATTAGCATTTTTGGTAAGATTTCACTGCCTAAAATAAATAATTCTCAACAACTCATTAAATTCCTGTGTTAAAATATACAATATAACATAATATAAGTATTAAATAAAAATCTGAGTTCTTAAGTTTAATAGATATTGAAAAAAGGAACATAAACACGAAAAATCGTAGTTTTGAGAAATAGTCAATTAAAGATTTAAATGGCCTTTAAGCTGTGAAGTACAATTAGAAAGAATGAATAATTTCAACACTTTTTTTTTTATATATAAATATGTGTAACACATCGTTGGAGAGATAAAACTTTAAGCTATTTAATGATATGAAAAAATATAAATCGTGCTTCCCCGTCCCCCTTAATAAAATTATCACTGGATTTATCTAAATACTATAAATGTATAAGATATCAGATAGTATAAAAATTACAAGGTAAAAGGTTCTGGAAGTTAGAATATAGAATGAAAAGCTATCATTCATCGAAATTGACACACTATAAAGGTAGGAAAATGTTCCTTAATCTATGAAATTATAATAAAACCTCGAACGAAAATTTACAATCCCCTTTTCCGAGTTACCTATGATTACGAAAAGTGTTTTTTATTTCTTGAGATCTCAGAAACAAATATGTTTTCGAGATTTAAAGGAGCATTTATACAAACAAATTTCTTTTAGTCACTGATTTTCGAAAAGTTTTCCGAGTAGTTTTTGAAATATATTAATCACTTTCCTCAAACCGAAACATAAGTTTTTGAGATCCCATTTAAGGTTTTTCAAAAAGCAATCCATACATATATACTTGTCATTTAATTTCAAAATAGTTCACAGTGAAATGTTCAAAATAGCATATACGTTCTTGCAATTAAAGATATAATATTTATGAAATGTTTTAACAATACTCTCTGTAAAACACATTTAAGATAAGACTGTAAATTTATTAATGTGTTGCACAAAACTAATTTTGATTCACCAAGTGGGCACTGACGTGTTCCATAGCTCAAAACAAAGAGCCGTGCCTTGACATCGCTGCATCCACTTTTTAACACTTGGCAACATAGTTGAAAAATATTTATGAATTCAGTTTTTTTCTGTCTGTCTGTCCGTCCGTCCGTTCTCTAACTCGCGTAAATATAGTCAGATTGCTATGAAATTGATAAAATGTTATGGGTGTTTATTGTGGCATGTTCGGTGTTTAAAATGAAGTGTGTAGCATTTACGGTTCATTTACTGGTGCATTTAAAAGAATTCTGTTACATTACGGAAAAGTTAGTTTACTTCACCCTGGCCCTCTGCCTGCAAAAATTAGGTCCACTATCAAAATTAGCTGACACGAATAACCATTTGAGCCCTGACCCACACAACTGTGCGGGTGATACTACAGTAAAAGAGAATGACTATTTCTTGTTTTTGTGAGATTTAAAACCAAATCTGCACATTTATATGAGTTAATTGGCTTCAGATTTTTTGATAAGACGCAACTAGGAGGCACCAACTGCAATACAGGCTTAGATTTTCTGCTTTTAAAAAGACTATATCATCTGACACCAGTAGATTAGAAGTATGTACTGTCGTAATTTCTTTTAAATATGATTTTTAGTGTTTGCTTAGATTTTTCTTTTCATTTTATTCATGATTTTAATAGATTTTGTCTTTGATAAATTTAATTAAGTTTTACAAAAGTTAAAAAACAAATGACCCACACAATTGCGCGGGTTCGGCATTTATCATTTTCAAAATCGATGCGATTCCTAATATATAAAATTTTTATTGTTAAGTGATTTTTTAAACTTATGGTTTTAGTAATTTATTTTTTATTAATTACATTTTTAAAGCGGATTAATTTTAAATTAATAGGTTTGTACTATTCATGATTTCTATTTAAAATTGATAATATTAGATATATAATATGCATATGAAACGATCTGTATGTTTCTGCTCTGAGTTATAGATGCCATATATGATTTATAAATTTTATGAGTTATATGCATACCACGAGATATATTTTTAAGTTTGATAAATTCAGTTCATTTTGTCGACACAGCAAGTAAACCACCAGGAATAAATAATAAATTATGGAAAGTTCAGAAAATGCTCGACAGATTCCGTAATGTCTGCTTGAATTTACCAGGCGATCAAGAAAAATTTTCCATAGATGAGCAGACGATTCCTTTTTTTAGGGCATGTCTCAGTTAAGCAGAATATAAAAAACAAACCACACTCTGTTGTAACAGCATCATCTGGAATAGTTTTAAATTTTGTAGTATACTACTACGAAAGTACAGACTTGGTCCAGAAGGATCTAGGCTTAGGACCTGCTGTAGTCCTTACTCTGGTTCGGTCCTAGATTTATGTACTTCGATCGGTATTTCAACAAAATAACACTCCTGGAAAAACTAAAAAAAAAGAAATTTAAAGGATCAGGCACAATCCAAACAGAGTGAAGGGCATATCATTTGTAATCGTCTCTTAAGAGGGGTGCGAGCATTGAGCACATCTCAGAAAATGAAATTGTAGTGGTCTGTCCAAAAACAAAAATTGTTTCAAACATTTTCATTGTGACTGATGAAAATTATCTCAATAAACAACTACTTTTTTTGCTTAAACTTTTATTTTTAGATATTTGCACACATAATCCCAAACTCCACAGTTGTGTAGATTTAGCCCCCAAAACGGCTGCATTAAGGCAGAACCCACACAATTGTGCGGGTCCTCACTTGACATAATCTGACTTCGGGTATTTTTTTTTCAATCAAAACGATCCTATCGATAAGGGGAAACCGCCCAAACTTTCAATTTCTACAAAAAAATCTCCCGGTCTTAAAGGGTTAAAAAGTGGACTTTCTTTCAAAAATGCCTTGATAATTGAAATATAGTATGTCGAAATAACTATACACCGGACTTACATCGGATAAATCTGGTAGATCCTATCTAAAGAAGAATAAATCTAAGTCCGGTCTACATGAGTCACGTCTTAAATCTTATAAATTCTATGAAGATATGACATATATATGAATATCAGGTGTTATTGATATGGCTACAGTTTAAGGCGTGAAAGAGGGGAGAACAATAAGAATTTTTGTGTGCCCATAAATGACGCGTATAAGTGTTATTTATTGACACTTATACGCTGTCTTTCATAGTACATTTCACATTTTTCTTCGTCACCAGCGCATAAACACGCTATTTCCGCACACACATTTTTGGACTAAAAATGCTTGTTTAAATTCCCTCTACCACACTTTAAAATTTGACAGTTATTTTCTTATCACCCTGTATATATACGCAAATATGTTAATATTGTCAATATATATATATACGTATACATATCATACACATCAGAATAATTTATTAAATTTCCTATTATAAATATTCATCCGAGTTTAGATTATAATATCAAAAAACATAAATTTAACAACTCTAAAATGTAATTTATTTTTCAGATAATTCAAAACATCGATGCTTTTAATATATGCACTCACATTAAAAAAAGTTAAAATTAAAAGTATGGTGACTTCACTTCGATGGATAACATTCATAAACGTATATATATATATATGTGTGTGTGTGTGTGTGTGTATGTGTGTGTGTATACAGGGTATCTCAACAGGTCGTTTACAAACTTAACATGCTGGTCTGACATATCATGATAAACAAGATTTACATAGGAACTTGTGTTCCAAAATGCAAATTGCGACCGCTAGAAGGCGATGAACGCAGGCTTACGTGAGGGTGGAAAGCGTAATAATTTCAGGTGAGGACGTTGCAGAAGGAGGATGAATCCGTTTAGTAACGCAGAATTGGCCGATATGCATTACGTATACGGCACCGCGGATGGAAATGCACGATCCGCGGTACGGATAGACCTTGAGCGCTTCCCATGCAGACGTCAGCCATGTTTTGCTTGGACAATTGCACCGCAGATTGCGTGAAGCAGAAGCTTTCCAAGTACGTAGCCACATCGGTCGAGAATGCACTAAATGCACGCCTGTCGTAGAGGAAACCGTGCTACGGGAATTTGACAGGAATTCGCAAACAAATCACCAAGCAAGCGAACGCGTCTTGGGGCACATCTTTCCAGCATTATGAGCATACTTCATGAAGACACGCAACACCCCTACCATTTACAAATATTACAGGCATTGTGCGTTGACGATTATCCCCAATACGTTGCATTTGCTCGCTGGTATTTGCAACAACGGGTCGCAAAGTCGGATTTTCCATCTTGGATTTTATTTTCGGTTGAATTCTGTTTTACACAGGACGGCGTCCTTAACCTGCACAACATGCACATATGGGAGCATGAAAACCCAAGGTCTACACGTGCCCATGCACGTCAACAACATTTCGCCGTAAACGTTTGGGCTGGTATTATCGGTGACATGTTAAATGGCACTTACCTACTAACTCAGCGCCTCGAAGGGAATACCTATCGTATTTTCTTAGAAAGAGTCTTGTGGATCTGTTGGGTGACGTTCCAGCCGCTATACGCCGAAACATCTGGTTTGAACATTAAGGAGCGCCTGCTCATTTTAGCTACACTGTGAAAGAATACCTCCATAGAATATATCCTAATCGCTGGATTGGCAGAGGCGGACCAGTCACATGGCCACCTCAATTCACCGACCTGATTCCCCTGGATTTCTATCTGTGGAGACACATGAAGTCGATGACGTACGAGACGCCCGTAACATCGGACATGGATCTCATCGCCAGGATCGTGGAGGCGGCGGCGGGTGTCCGTGACATTCCTGCTGGGTCCGTGAATCCATGCATCGACGTTGTGAAGCATGCATTTTGAGGAATGGAAGGAATTTTGAACACCGTTTGGAAATTAAAACATTAACAGTCATATTAATACCTCTTTCGATATCCTTTCCTTCTTCTCGTCCACACCTGCGCTCATCGTCCTCTAGTGGTCGCAGTTTGCATTTTCGAACTCAAGTTCCTATGTAAATCTTGTTCCTCATGATATGACAGACCAGCATGTTAATTTTGTAAACGACCTTTTGAGACACCCTGTATATATATTCATTTTGATAAACTAAATCTGTAGACATTCATGCTTTACTGTGATATGAATAAAAAGAATAACGTTAAAACTGAATAACAAAATATATATTCTCAAGGACAAAATTAAATACGCGGAAGTAACATATAATTAAAACTAGAAAAGCAAGCATTTTAATGCAATACAAAAGAATTATTTAGCATTTACGTTTTCCCTCTGCCTAATAATGCCAGGATACCAGAGATTTAGTGCAAAAATTAATATCTTGAAATCTGTTATTGCACGCTTTCAACGCCTTGAATGCATTCACATATATTAAAGGATGCAATCAAGAAGAAAACGGCGAAAAGGTATTATTAACCGTTACGCATAACACATATTTCAGAAGTCTTTCTGAAAGAGAAAATTTATTCCTATGCAATGCTACTTAATCTACCAAAAATAAATCAGATTAAATTCCGAAAATAAATTGAATTTCTTATACGTGTTGCATTTTCCTGGGTATTTTAAAATAACACTTTCGGCAAGATTTATGTTTCAATCATTAAAATAAGGAATTTTAAAAATTCGAAAAACACATTCTAACATGAAATTTTCTTAGGTTTTATTTTCAATGCATTTTCACTGAAAAATTGTAAAAAACTTAAATTTATTAAATAAATTTTTTTTCTGATGTACTTACAGCAGTTTTCCATTCATATAACTGACCAAGACTCGATAGGAAGCTTTCGTCTCTGGACTTTTTAACATTTCAACAACATATTTATCCTGCTGACGACTGCAGAAGCAGTTCGAAACGTCGATATTATGCTTTATCGTTAATTTTAATTCTACAAGTTCATAAAAGTTGTTGTTTATGTGTATCATTGAACAAGTTTTTGTATTTTAATGTATAAATCTTTTTTATTATATTTTATGGTGCAATTATCCAACGCATGTTAATAAAACTTTTTTTCAAGATAATGATACAACTATATTAAGACAAATGGTACTTTAGTGCAATATAAAACTATCTTTAAAATTCAAACAATGCATCAGTTTTTTAAGGCTGTTCTCAAATCTAAAAGGGCAACTTTCTGACATAAGTTTTAATTTATTTTTGTTCGAAAATGCATGAAACTAGCTGGGGTTGTTGCTCAGAAACTACGTAATTGAGCTGTTTTTTCCCCTTTTTTTGCAAACGCAATAGATCTTTCAGAAAATAGTGTCAAAGTGGGCGTTTTGAACCGAATTTCCGCACGAAGGAAGAAAGAGACCCAAGAGCGGACGAAAAACGTATTCGTCCCGTGAACAAAATTCCTTATAACTCAATAGGTAATTGATTGATCAAAAAATGGAAAAAACAGTTCAATTCCAAATTGCTTCCATGGGTAAATTTTCCACTTTTATACATTTCCGTTAAAAAAATGAATTTGTAAATGTGTCAAAACGTTTTGCGCTTGTTGAGCAGAGCAGTTAAGAACAGCCTTAAGTTCATCAAAAAAATTATTACAGAAATAAATAATTATAATAAGTTCTATGAGTTTGAACACAATACCTGTGGGAAAGACGTGAAAATTTGTTTTTCCCTGTGACGGAATAAATTTTAATGAAAATATATGTTGCTAAACACAAAATTAACAATAATTACATTTTTATGCCTTGAAAAATTAAATTTACATATTTATAAGTGCTTAGTTACATGACTTAATTAGTGTTCAACGAAGTTTTTTAATAAAGGCAATAATTTCTCACAACAGTCCACAAGTACATGTCGTAATAGACGCACCAAGAATGGTTGTGGAGTAATATCATAAATATATTTTTATATTATAGCCATCACAAATTCTCATTAAGGTCAAAATCACTGGAATCCTGCTTTAATTAATTTTTTGCCTAACGTCAGTGATGCTAGTGTGCATTATTCTTTTGGAAAATAGCAAATGATTCGGAAAAAAAGTTTTGATGAATGTCTGTGAATAATATCATAGTCTATTGTCATAATATTTTTCTTTTACTACCTGAGAGGGACTGCTTAGACTAGAAAAACAAGTCTGTACAACATAGGTACCCCTCTCGGTCTCCCTTATTGAGGTAAAAAAATACAAAATTCAGTCGAAGCTGAGCCCGCCAGTAAGAGCGACAGAAGACGGGGCGGTGAGCAGTAGATAAACACTGGTCAATTGATGATAAAAATAATTACGATAACACAACGACAAATGACATTCTGATGGTTTCTAGAACTAGAAGTTGCTATACTATAAACACTTATCAAAAGATGGGGACACTGGCTTGAAATAAGCGCATATAATACTTAAGGGAGTCCGGGACACATTTTAAAATAATTTTTATTTATTGAGTTAAAATTTTGAATTTTTTTGTGATGGCTAACCATATTATTTGTAAACAAAATCATACGATCAAACTTCTCATAATTTTCTTTAAAAATTTAGTTTTTAAAATGTATTAAAAAAGTGGGTATATTAAAATTGTTATAACTCGAAATATTATATGTAGAATTTCAATTTTTTATCATTTAATTAAAGAGAAATATATAAGTTTTAATTTAGATTCAGCATTTAAAAAAATATTCATTTAAAAAAAATTAAAAATATTTAAAGTAAAAATTAAAGAAAAAATGATGGAACTTAAAAAAAAAAAATCATATTTTCAAAAGTAAATATATTTTTTTTTAATTTGCCGAATCAAAATTAAAGTAAACTAATAGAAAAAGTCATGTTCCAAGTTTGAATTATAATATATTTTACGGTTCTTAAGTTATAACAATTTAAATACGGGAAATGGTGAAAAAAGCCATCATGAAGAAAAACGCATTTCCACATTAAGTCGTTTGTATGACAACCATTGCTTCAAAGCTATATTTCGAAAACAAAGTAAAACGAAAAAATAATATATTCTGTTCGAATAAGGATATAAACATGATTTAAGCGTCATTTTAAGCAGAAAAAAGCAGAGAATGTTTTACTGCAATCAAATACTTTTAGAAAATTTGAAGATTGTTGTGTCCCGGACCCCCTTAAAATACTTTAGTATGGCGACAAAATCATGAATACGAATAAAACTTGGAAAACAAGGTGTATATGTTGCAGAACTCCTAATGACGCGATACTGGGCATTTGAAATTACAAACAATGCCAAAAACTCAGTTGAAGATGAGAACACAAGTTTAAAGGTCTCATGAATAAAACTCAGAAGACTAGGAGAACCCAATGTACAAGATATATGATATATATTGCATAATGATAAGATGTATAATGCAGATGATAATACAGATACTATTTATAGACATACCCTGCAACAATTAAGAATGGACCCATCGCTTTGAAAGGACAGAAATGCTTGTACAAACCACATCCTGTTTCTAGAGTTGCCGTCCATCAGGATGTAACCATCGCTTCCCGAGATTTCTTCCACATAACATTTTTCCAAATCAGCATGAAAAAGTTGGGACTGGTCCAATAACTTGTTTTCAATCAACACAAATTCAATGTCGGTGACATTTTCTTTTAACTGGAGCTTCAAATTTCTTTGCATTCTAGTAAGAATAAAGGTGTCCAAAATTAAGGACCGGTCACAAAATGCTAATTTTTAAGTAAGCGAATACCCAAAAGGAAATAATATAATTCAAATAATTACTATCCCTACAACACAACCAGTCCATATAGCATCTCATTCATGTCACACATGGTCCCAAGTGTCACAGTCACTACGGTGGAGCAAAAAAATAGGAAATTCCACACGTCTCATTATGAGTCTCAAATGATCACTATATTTGACTCCACCGAGACATCAATGTGACTGCTGCTTTGTGACGTGTCACCAGGTGATTTTACAGTGTAGTTACATTGTGACTCTCATGTGACTGTCATTTTTAGACTCAATTTCAAAGTCATCATGAACGTTGCATTATGATAAGTCACCAAATAATATCACATTATAGTTAAATGGTGACTTTTTACAAAAGAGCACAATGGTGGCATCACAGTAGTCTCCCTATCACCTGAAAGTCATCATGTGACTTTAATGCGACATTATTTGGTAACTTATCACAATGCAGTGTTCACGATGACTTTGAAATTGAGTCTGCAGATGACAGTCACATGAGAGTCACAATGTACCTACATTGTAAAGTCACATGGTGACTCGTCACAAAGCAGCAGTCTCAGTGGAGCCACAAATAGTGATCATTTGAGACTCATAATGAGATGTATGGAATTTCTTATTTTTTTACTTCACCGTAGTGACTGTGACACTTGTGACCATGTGTGGCATGAATGAGATGTAATATGGAGTAGCTGTGCTGTCGAGATAGTAATTATTCGAATTATATTATTTCCTTTTGAGTATTCGCGTACTTGAAAATTAGCATTTTGTGATCGGTCCTTAATTTTGGACAACAGTGTATATTCATATTCAAGGTTGGAGTAGCACAGTTGAAGTTTGTTCCAACAGAGCGAAAAATGTTCAGATCAGGATTCGAATCAGGGTACCTTGGCTTACCGTGACAATGCTCTACCTATTGAGTTATCCGGGCTGTACCTGACTGATACAATTCACTCTTACATGTTGAACAATTTGCTATTCTTCACTGTTTTAACGACTTCGGCTTTGTACACGCATTTGTAGGGCCATCTGCATTAAGATCTAAAGTGAGCTATTAAAAAGACATCTACTGTCTTAAGTTATTGCGTGGCTTCATTCCCTCCAATCTGTAGTTGCTGGTTGGTTTCTTACCATAGTGTTTACGATCATCCCTTGTTTCATTGTATTTCCAATACTGTTCCTGAACGGACAATACTGTATTACGTAACATACCCTTATGTTTAGTAGCCACTGAAATGAATCTACAAACTTTGCGAATGCCAAATATTTGCGATGATTGAACTCCTTTAAATCATTTCCGTCACACGTGACGGATTTTTTACTGTACTATCCTAAAGTTTTATGCATATGCTACAGATCCCTTACTTCACTTTCATCTAGAAACTTCCGCTATATTACTTTTGTGAATTTGCATGTTCCCTGCATCCCTTTGTATAATAAGTTATCCTGAAACTACTTCGTTCTTTGACATATAATTTTTAAAAATATAAAATTTAATTAATATATGCATTTTTAATGCGCCACAATAAAACATGAAAATAGAAAAATAACATTTAAAATTATTAAATATTTATAAAATATTAATAAATTATCTTTGAACATATACTTTGTTCTTTAACATATAATTAAAAAAGTATTGTTTAATTAATATATGGGTTTTTAATTTCGATAAAATATATTAAAACAATAAATATTATTTGAACAAATTGGAAATTACTAGAAAGTTATGAGTTTTAGTTTTAATAAACCATAAAACGTTAAAACGAATTAGCAAAATATATTTTGTCTAGCGCAAAATTAAATACAAAACTTTTTCCTGTGAATAACATCTAATTAAATCTAGAAAACTATGGATTTAAGTTACAATGCAAAATAATTATTCAGCATTTACGCTTTCTTTCTGTCTAACAATGCGATAATACAACAGATTTAGTGCAGAAATTAATATCGTGAAATCCATTAATGCAAGTTTTCCACGCGTTGAATGTGTTCATATATATTAAAGGATGAAATCAAGAAGAAAACGTCGAAAAGGTATTATTAAACTTAAGGCATAACATATATCTTAAAAGTGGTAGTGAAAGTGAAAATTTATTTGTAAAGAATGCTGTTTAATCTACTGAAAATAAATCACGTGAAAAATTTGGGAAATAATTCAGTTGCTTCGAAGCGCTGCGTATTATTATTGTTCAGCACACCTCAATGAGTTGCAACAATAAATTTTAAGAACTATTTTGCGATTGTAATTTTCGCAGTGAAATAATGTGTTTTCAGATTTATCTGTAAAAGAAATATAACTTTTGGCATTAAGCATATCTGATAGGTTTAAAATGCTTTTGTTTTATGCACATAGAATATTATACGTATTTTTAAAATATATATATTGAAACATCTTGCTTTACAAAATGAAATGAGAAACACATCTATTATACGTTAAAGCTGTTGCGTGAAATTTTCTTTAGAGAACTGTTAAGTTGTGAATAATTTTATATTTAGTCGCTGATTTGTGGAATTATTTAGTTCTTGAAAAATAAAATATTTTAAATATCGTTTAAAGATAATACATTTTATTGATATTTTAGGTGTATTCATATGACGCGGCTATTTCATAAAATAATCTGTATTTAGGGCACAAACTTTTGGCATTAAGCATATCTGTCAGTTTTAAAATGCTGTTTCTATGTGAATACAAACAGCTTTCTATACAGCTTTCTATTACGTGTGAATAGAAATTTCACGTATGTTCTATGTGAATAAAATCTTATCCAGATAGAATATTATACGTATTTTTAAAATTATATATATTGAAACACCTTGCTTTACAAAACGAAATGAGAAACGCATCTATTATACGTTAGAGCTGTTGCGTGAAATTTTCTTTAGACAACTGTTAAGCTGTGAATAATTTTTATATTTAGTTACTTATTTGTGGAATTATTTAGTTCTTGAAAAACAAAACATTTTAAATATCGTTTAAAGATAATAAATTTTATTAAGATTTTAGATATATTCATATGACGCGGCTATTTCATAAAATAATCTGTATTTAGGGCACATACTCAATTATATTTTGTAAAGAGTAAAACTGAATACAATATCTTGTGAAGAAAAATCTAACAAAATCTACAAAGTCATGAATTTAAGTTGCAACACAAATGAAATATTTAGCATTTACGACTTTATTTCGGTTTTAAAATGCGATAGCACAACATATTTAGTCCAAAAATTAATAACTTGAAACCACTAATGCAAGTATTCACGAGTGGAATATGTTAAAAATGGGCTTGTTATATTATATACATATGCATAGTAATACCTTCAAATTCATTCTGCTGAAAAAAGTAAGCATAGCTTCGATTCGTCTTTATTTTTTGTTAATGTTTAAATATTCGAAGGATCACAAATTAAAAACCACAACAAGTCAACCCATCAGCGGCAAGTTCGCAAAGTGACAAAACCTCCAACATGGACAACCACCATGAATAGAGCCATGAAGAAAAACAACCTACGATAGACACAAGCATCTCACGGGATGTGAGAAGCATATATTCAAGCAAGGAAGAAAAAAGACACACAAGAATATGTCAAAATAAAAAAAAGACAACCACCACGACAGTGACCAAGTACCAAGACAAGGAAACCTCCTCAGAAGAACAAGTCCACTGGGTGAGATAAGCATATTATACTAGACAAATATAGTTAATTATAAAAATTAATTGTTAATTTAGGTCAAGCCCAATCCCCATAGCTTTTGTCTAATCTTAAGCAGTTAGCTAATCAGAAATTAGTATATTAATCTCACTAGGTCAGCTCGTTAATCTCCTACTAATTCCCTCCTAGCTAAGTAATAGTATGCCAGTCCATAGTTAACTTGCCATAAGATTTTTTAAAAAATCAGGATTCTAGCATTAGAAATGGTTAAAAATATAAATGCATTTTAAATAGCCAGGCATTATTTAAGTAATATAAAGTAAATTACTCTAGTTAGTTTATTGTGACCTAGTGTCTAGGATAATATTAAAAGAATATATATAATAAATGATAGTTAAGTAAATAGCTATATGTAAGTTTTAAGTGTAATAACATGTACAAGCTAACCCCTTTACCTTTCAGGTTTGTTTTTTTTTTGACCGCCGCCTCTTTATTACTCGCAGTAAGTAGTCTCCAGTGGGAAGTCTACGGAGCCATTTTCTACGTGATGGAGTACGGTAGATAGTCAGAGTCCCATCCCTCCTCAATCGTTGTGTTTGCTAGCTATTTCGGCACAAAATTAACTTACGGTGCAACTTGTCTATCTGCGGCTCCCCACTTTTTGCTTTCCCCCCCTCCATTCCATTTTCCTATGAGAAGACTGCACCAACAATTCGGCTTCAAATCTCCAGGAAAATCAGAAATAGTTCGGGCAGCGGTGGCCCAGTTGGCAGAGCATCGAACCCACAGCTGAAGGCTGTGGGATGTGCCTTGCCAAGAGAAGGTCTTGTTACCTGACTAAGGTTCCAAATTACGACATCAACAACAACAACATGAGTAGCAACGTGCAGGTTCCAAACAACAGGATATAAATGTTAAGCAATCGGAATAACACCGTTCATAACTAAGCAATAGGCACTTTCGATATGATCTAGGTGCTCGTTAGATTTATTGACGCTACGCGGCAATTAATTGGTCGCCCGCCCCGATACCAGGTATCAAACCCGTTCAGCCGGGGTTTCCCGGCAGGTATTGGCCTGGTCATCTGTTAGAAAGAAATAAAATATTGGTCGGAACTCACCACAGATCATAAATACTGCGCACCGGAGCTGAGCGAAACAGCGCTTCCAAACCGAAGTATACGGGGAGGTTCAATAATTATTTTCCCGAGTGTGTATAAAATATTTGTACTGCGATGGTTAGTGTGGAATATTGAAGCCTATATCTTAGATGCCTATATGCTCAATTTCAGAACCGTAGCTGGTATATTAATATATATATTTTTTGTTTTAGGTGTGAGAGGTGGCACCTAGCTTGAAAAAGAGGGGTTTGGTGGGGGGAAAGGCTGGTTTCGAGCTTATGTAGCCTGACCTGTGATAGATTTGTGACCATAGATTTGGGATCATAGTGATGTAGCCACGTTTCATCTACTGTTACAAATCTATGGTAGGCTCCATAAGCTCCAAACCAGCCTTTTCCCCGCACCCTTTCAAGCTAGGTGCCACCTCTCGCACCTAAAATGAAAAACAATATGTTAATATAGCAGCTACGATTCTGCAATTCAGCATATAGGCATCTAAGATATTGGGCTTCAATATTCCACATCAACCACTGCAGTACAAATATTTTATACACACTCGGGACAATAATTATTGAACCACCCTCGTAAATTAACTATTGCATTATATTCCCCCTCCAATCCATTGCATCCTTGCCTACCAAAGCACTTACATATGTACAGTCGTGGAAAAAAAAAGTAACCACCCCTACTAACTCCTCAACAAATTATCGTAGAAGAAAGTTACTGGTAAAGATTGGAAATAAAGTCTACTTTTAAATGATGTATATAAAATTTGCATAGGAGGCCATCTACATGTTAAAACGAACCATAACTTTGTTTTTTCTATAGCAGTACACAATTCTGACAGCATAAATGAACTCTACACTCTTCAATTAGTCTAAAAACAAATTTTTATGCAATTCGTACCATACGTTTCCGAGAAATTAATTATTTTAAAACGAGCGTATTTTAAGGGCTGTATCCAAATTGAAGTTCGGTACTCGATTGTTAACCGAGAGAGCTTTCTTCTTGATCAAGGCACCTTAAGCTGTCAATTAAGCCTGTTAGATTACAGGATAGCATAAGAAACTTCAAAATATTTAGTCACTTCTATCATAGACGGCCCCTTAAACCATCATTTTGCCGTTTTTTAAGCATAATTTGAAAACTACTTGGAAGAAAAATGTGAAATTTTGGATTTCCATAAAGCAGGACTTAATAAATCTGAATCCATAAAAAAAATTATAGGTTGCAATTCATATTTTTTTTTTATATTAATTTCATAATTCATAATTCATATCACCAAATTATAAAAATTGCAAATTCAGCGTATTTATGTTTGGGTATAATAGTATTATTTATACACAAAAAATTAAAACATTAGGATCATAATTTCAGAACAAAAATATGAAAATGTAATTTAACATTAGAAGGACTAAATTTTGAATGTTTATAATTCAAAAACTTATTTTTCAAGTGACTTGAAATTTCGTGTCTAGGCATAGTTTGAACCAAAGATTTGAAATATCTGGTTAAAACTGGGCATTGCCATTGAAAAAAATGAAGTTTGGATTCGTTTTAATATGTAGATGGTCCCCTAAGCAAATTTTATATACGTCATTTAAAAGTAGACTTTATTTCTAATCGTTCGGTACCAGTGACTTTGTTCTACGATAATTTGTTGAGGAGTTAGTAGGGGTGTTTACTTTTTTCCCACGACTGTAGCATAGCATTCAATATATTATGTAATTAATTCCAAAATCATAAATTTACACTTTACTAAGTTGGTATCTAATGTATGTAAAAGAATTCGGCCTTGAAATCCCTCGGTAAAAGTGAAATGAATGGAAATCCGTTCACAGGGAGATGGATACAGGTCTTTTATTTTCTTCTTTCTAAAGAAGAAAGTAACGTAATCGACATTTTCTTTACTTCCGGTTTTCGACGGATTTACATGTTTTAGGGGTGAGAGATCCCTTTAAACATGTTTATACAGTATCTCTGTCTGTGAGTCCGTTTGTCCTTTTTGTATCATCGAAAAGTGTATGAAGTTATGCATGGAATTGAACCAAATTTTTTTTAGTATGATTTTGGCTATTGCCAGCAGGTCTTTCTTGATTTCTGAAATATACCGCCGAAAGGGGCGCTATAATAGCGATTTTTGTGCCATTTTCATTATTGTACCATCAAAAGTGTATGACGTTATGCATAGAATTTAACCAAATTTCATGTTTATGTGTTGGCTATGGCCAGCAGGTCCTCATTGAATTTGTAAATATTCCGCCGGAAGGAGACTTAACAATAGCAATTATTCTGCAATTTTCATTATTGTAGCATCGAACAATGTATAAAGATATGCATAGAATTGAACAAAATTTTTTGAGTATGTTTTTGGCTATAGCAAGCAGGTCCTTCTTGAGTTTTAAAATATTCCGCCGAATGGGGGCTCTACAATAGTGATTATTGTGCAATTTTCATCATTGTACCATCGAAAAGTGTATGACGTTATGCATAGAATTAAGCCAAATTCAATGTGTATATTTTGATTATGACCAGCAGGTCCTCGTTGAATTTGGAAATATTCTGCCGGAAAAGAACTCTTTAAAAGTGATTATTGTGCAATTTTTCTTATTATGCCAACTAAAAATGTATGAAATTATGCATAGAATTGAACCAAATTTTTGTGTATACTTTTGTTTATAGCCAGCAGGTCCCACGTGAGTTTGGTAACAATCCGCCGAAAGGGGGCTCTGAAATAACGATTTTTTTCGATTTTTCATAGTACTATCGGCTATTCATGCAGCGGCCAGTAATTCGCTTCCAGTGGTGTGGTCGTAAAAAAAAAAAAAAAAAAAAAAAAAAAAACAGAGGGTATGCGGTGTTCCTTAAAAAAATCCAGAAGGTATACGGCGTGTACCCCCGCATACCCTCCACTACATCCCTGTTCGCTTCCCGCTAAAACTGCGACTGTCAAGCAGCTGAGATACAAGAGAAGCAAAAAATATTGATTTTATTAAATATTATGAATGATATTAACTCGTTTTTATTCCGATTATTAAGTAAGATGAAGCAGAAACTTAAGATGACAATCAAAGTTCGTGTAATATTGAAATAATAACACTGAAGTATTAACATGTGTAACAAATTTTTGAAATAATAACGTGTCTAAACAAGTAAGAAAAATCATGGGTTAAGCATAGATTATGAAACACTTTCCAACACTTCCTGAATGCTTTAACAAAACTTCGTTATTTATGGAAATAAAGTATATAAAAGAACTAACTAAACATTTTAGAAAACGCATAAAACATTTGAAAAACTGATTTCAGCTGTTACCTTTCATAGCAAATATGCATTCCAATTCTTTTGAACAACACTGTATTTGATCTGTAGGTTGATATACATACTATATAATGGAGAAATTTAGTTTAGCAAGAAAACATATAACAGGTTGAAATTTCTCTTTCAGAAATTTATACTAATAGATGGAAACATACTTGAATACTTTTGTACAACCCTGTAGTTAACCTAGTCCCTTTATTACACGCCACTATTTATCTAAAGTTCAATTCAAAGTAAAACACTCTTAAAACTACTGGAATCACATTTCCAGAAATTATCATTTATAGACAGCCATATATCCAGTTCTTTGCATGACCCTTATATCATTTTATGCATATTCTACAAACATTTCTTAGTAAACTAAATTAAGTTCAACGTAAAAATGAATAACTCATTTAAAAACCACCTTTAAGCAATTTATAATCATACCCAGTAACCATTACGAATTCTTTTGTGTAACCCTGTATATCAATTAGAGCATTTATACGCACCATATACAATGCATACATATAGTGAAACATAAAAGCACATACCATAATTAAAAATGCATTTCCAGCAATCATTGCTAATGTACAGTACTTCGGATACAATATAGTATCTGTAATCTTTTGTGTGTCCCTGTAAATAATGCTATGCACTTCGTATTATACATGAAATAACTTATAGTAAACCTCAGCAACGTATATCAATTTCATTATACATAAAATAATTTAACATAATTTAAATACGCCGGAAAAAATTTCCTCCACCCCTATATCATTATGTAACGGAATCCTTTTGTGTGGCCCTGTAAATGAATAATAACTATTCTTTGCGCCGCATATTCTACAGAATGCATATTTTAGTGCACTTGATAAATGCATATCAATTTTATTATGTTTGAAAGCTTGTAACATCATTAAAAATCATTTTAAACGATTTTTTCCCATAGGCCGTAATGTAACTGAAAACTGTCTGTAAACCGAAAACTTTGTAACCGAAATGTAACCGAAAACTTTAACTGTCCTTGTAAATGAACTAAACGTGCTACAAACTTCATTTGAAATAGGGTTCATACTATGGTAGACGTTACTAACATCCAAAAATTTCAGAACGATCCGAGTATATTTACGAGAGTTAGAGCGCGGACAGACGGACAGACGGACAGACAAACCGAAGTCGTAAACACTTTTCAATTATGTTGGAAAGTGTTAAAAAGAAGAAAGTTTTGGGATTGACACACCTAACCAGTTAATTATAATTCAATATTCCGTAATTGTTTTAAATCCATTCAAATCAGTGTGTTTTTCGAGTCTGAACGGGGGTTGGCAAGTGTAGCTCGTAGGAGGCAGAACAAAATAGTTTTAAACTAGTCTCACGTGTTAATCCCAAAACTTTCTTCTATCTCATACATAATAATACTTCCTGAAAAATGCAGCATACCCCTGCTACATGTTAGATGATTTACACGAAAATCTAATAAGCAACAACATTTTTCAACTTCTCGGGCTATCGCGGAAATCGTGAAACATGCAGCATAGCATAAGTATATGGAACACCTTAAAATAATTTTCCAATCTTATAATTTTAAGATCCTTTTGAAAATTTAAAATGCTCCTTGCGTCTGAATATTTTAGATATTTCCTCAGTTTTGAATTTTAATCACGTAAAACACTATTACAAACAAATCTGTGCATCGATTTTTTAATCCCTTAAATAGTTAATTTTTTAGAGACATTTTTCTGAATTCTATATCGATTTTCATCGAAATTCTGCCTTATAATAAGTTAAAATTTAAATTTAATAGTCTTAATAAAGTCCAATTTTTAAATGCATACACAGTTTCTTTTAACTCTTAAATGCCTGATTTTACAAAAATCATTGTAATAATGTTTTTCGGGTTTCATTTTTTAAATAAATCATGGGAAAAATGCTTTAAAAATTCATATTTTGTTTTAAGTATAATTTACGGCTAAAAAACAGTTTGTTACTAATCGGCAATACTGGTGCTGAATTGATGAAATAATTTCCCTTGATAAAATTCTGTAATATTAAACACACAAGAATTTTAGGAACTATAATAAAAAAATAAATTTTACTTGCTCACTGCAGGTCAAAATAGGGTATTTCGCAAGCTTCGAAACAAAACAAAAAGAACAAGTAGCGACATTTGAAAAAATAAATTTATCTTTATTCTTAAACAGCACAAGTGTTGCCATTTAAATGTTGAAAATCGATTTAATAATATTTTCAGAATGTATTTTATTGGCAACATTAGGCATTATAGCTTCAATATTAATCTAATAGTGTTTTAGAGCCTAAATTGGGTATGTTGCCGAAAAGCAACACCAGACATTTAAGGGTTAAAATAATATCACGATTCTTCCTTATTAGTTTCATGAATTTTGATCAGAAATTAAGTAGCAAGGAGTATTTCAAAAATTTAAAAAAAGCTGAAGTATCAGTGTTGAGAAAAACTGATTTAAAGTATGTTAAAAGGCAAAAAAAAAAAAAAAAATGCTTGTGAACAAAATTAAAACACTTGTAATTGTGCATAAAATAATCGCATCTGCATGCAGCTTTCCACGAATGACGTATTACAAATTGGAGAATAATAATACACATAGAAAGAAATGTCGATTTTTTCTCAAATAAAGGTCCACGGTCCCCTTAATGTGTATAAAATAATTACAGAAATTGACTTAAAAGCTTAATTACAGGATCAGGGGCGTAGCTACAGATATTTTTTCGGAGGGGGGGGGGGGGGAATCAAAAATTTCCCAACTTATAATTCAAAATTTCCCAAATTTAAACTAATTGCTCTATTTTCCAACTGAAATGATATGTGCAATGCGTGTTTAATGATAACGATACTTATATGTAAAAAAAAAAAAAAAAAAAAAAAAAAAAAAAAAAAAAAATCCTTCCAAGGAAAAATACTGAAACTAAAAGTATAAAAATTATAACTATTGGTTTCATTTAATGAAAGATTTTGTCTTCTATTATGTACGAGTCATAATCGTACTTCATATTAAAATAGCCTCATGATATTTTGAGATTTTTGAGAAAGGAACAAAGTTTTGGAGGAAATAGATTAGAGAACTGTTGATGGACAACAGTAGAGAAATTCAGGTCTGGTAGATGTATGATATTTTCGACGAATTTTCGAGAAATTCAACGACGAATTGAGTCTGGCTCTTTTTTTGTAATTTTTTTTTTAAATAATTTAACTAGTTTACTGTTACAGAACTCAGAAAAGTAGTCAGCAAAACAATAAAAAAATCTTATTTTTTTTTACTATTTAAAAAAAAGAAAAAGTGTTTCAAAAATCTGGACTTTCCCAACTCGAAGCTCAAATTTCCCAAGTTCACATATATTGGAGGGGGAGGCTCCCCCCTCACATACCCCCCATCGCGACGTCTCTGTACAGGATAAAGACAAAGAGGAATGTTTTTCTAAATGTTTGATCCCGTCCATTGAAATTGTTAATAGCATTTATTTAAAAAAAATAATGACATTTTATGAATACTCCTATAAGAAATAAAACAGCGTAAAATGACTGGAAGTAAAACAAATTTTTAATTTTTCTTACAAACATGTGTTGTCGACTAATTCACAATTCATAGTTGAATCGGAAATTTTATCGAATGCTGCTGTTACTTCCGTTCTTTTCACTTTCCAGATACAAGGTGTGTCTATTAAATTCCAGAACTGAGGCTAATACAACGGAATGAATAATAAAAAACAAACATACGTTTAATAGTCTTAAAAAATTCACATCCGGCACTGACACCCTTTTTTTGCATGGCGGTACAAATTCTGGAAACACGCTTCGTAGTCCTCTGAAGTTTTGCTTCGTAGTTAAGCGGTTACGTTTTTCTTTATGTTATCTACGTCCTGAAATCGATGCCTTTTCAGAGCAGTCTTAAGTTTTGGGATCCAGTTAAAGTCAGGGGGTAACAAATCAGGAGAATACGGAGGATCATTAACCTCTACGATGTTATGTTTGGTCAAAAAGTACTTTTCCTAATTTTGAAACAAAACTTGATCAGTCACCGACCGTAACACGCGCTCTAATGAACCACCTGCGTTTACCTTCTCCAAACCGGAAATGCTAACGCACTACGCATTTGTTCCACTTTCGCACCTCATTGGTTACGCTATCACATCCGCATGATGACACAATCTTACACATTTTCATTCATTAACTACACGTACAGTCCTGGAATTTAATAGACACACCTTGTATATTTCCAATGAATTTCTAAACACATTACCTTTGAATAAATTAGTGCATAAACATTACGTTGAAAAGCACAATGTTGTACACATTTTTTCCAATCATTATTTAATTACTTCAAAAATCATTAACTTATATTATACTTAATTAGTATGAATCGACTGACGTAATTAAAAAAATAAGTAAATTGTTTTAAAATATTAATGTGAATTAAATAATTCTAGAATTTTTTTTTTTTTGTTTTTTTTTTTTTAAATGCTGATTTCAGGATAATGACGGAAAGGCATGATTTGCTAAATATTAAATCACATTTCTTTTGACGTTTTTATAACTTTTATTTCATCAAATTTGTCATTTCCTTAAAAATACGGTTGTAAGAAAGAAAATAACGTAAAATGGCAGAAAGTACAATGACACAAATAATTAATTTTTCTCACAAGTATGAATCGTCGTCCAAGTTAGGATTCATAGTAGAATCGGAAGTCATAGAATTCGTCCAATATTCATTGCTGCATTTCCTGTCGTGTCCCCAAGATATTTTTAATTAATTTTCTGTTTCTTATTCTAAACATAGCTCTTTGCTTCAATTCTGTCAAAAATTTTACTTTTAAAAGCGCATTACACATTTTCCAATTCGTTATTTAATTAATTACAAAATCATAAATTCATATTTTACTTGATTAATATGTATCCCTTAAAGTGTTTTAAAAAAATAACTAATTTGACTTAAAATGTTCAACTGAATAAAATAATTAGAGAAACGGTTCTTTTTTAAAAGCTTCATTACTTAATATTGAAAAAAAGCATGCTATAAATTTAACCACATTTTTTGACATTATTAATAACTTTTATTTTAAAAAAATTATCCTTCTGTTAGGAAAACGCCCATAAAAAGAAAAATAGTGTGAAAGGGCAGGAAGTCACACAAATATTTCGTTTTTCTCACAAGTATAAATTGTCGCTTAAATTAGGGTTCATAGTCTATTCAGAAATTTTATTCGTTGTTGTATTTCCTTCCTCACTTATCGTTTTCCGTAGTTAATTCTAATGTATTTTCTATTTCTAATTCTAACACATTTCTTTTGCATAATTTATAGCACTTCCAAAAGCACAATGTTATATACATGTTTTCCATTACATTATTTAATAAATTCCAAAATCATGATTTTACACTTCACTAAATTAGTATGTATCCAATGAAGGGTATCAGGACTCTTAAAGCTTATAGCTGGACTCTTAAAGCTTTTTTTTTATATACATATGTTAAAATCCTGTCTTTTCTGAACATTTTGATACAATTGTTTCCTTGAAATTCTCATTTGAACATAAGTTATGGTTTTTAGAATGATACCCGCTTAATAGCTGAAGTGTGGTTTCGGAAACTCTACCTTCCTTTTTTACAAATGACGTTTTGGAGCATAAGCGCAGGATATCTCAAAACTTCTTAATATCTTTTCATGAAGTTTTCAAAACATATGTTTCATGTTAGGCTGTATAAACTGAAACTAAAATTTGCTTTTTATTGTTCAAATATATATATACATTGCCCGGTACAGGAACAATAATTGGGTTGTTCCTGGATCGTCATCCAGCGACCATTTATACTCTCCCCCTCGTCCTTTATTTTTTCGTAAGTGTTATGATGCTCGGTGCAAGACATGTCCATACGCTTCTCAGACACAAGTTATCTCAGATACTAATTATTCAAGTTTTTGTAAAGCATTTAATGTGATTTATAGTATAAAGTGCAACTTATGTAATATGAAATATATTGGTGAAACATCAGGTCCAATTCATAAACGTATCAATCATCATCGTTCAGACTCTAATAATAACGAAGCAAAAAATATACAATCTACAGCTGAAATTCAACATTTTCATAAACATCAATTTAAAAGTACGACAATTGAAATCCTTCAAATTCTAAAAAATAAATCAGAACGTCTTTATATGGAATCATCATTTATGAAATATTACGACACAATTTATCCTTATGGACTTAACAGTGAAGTATTTAACAGACCTGTCAAAGTCTTCACATCTATAAATAACAATATTGATTATTCTCCAATTTATCCTACTCTTAATCATAATTTAAATGGTAAAACAACACGTAATAATACGAGGAAAGGGTTCATAATCAGTTGTAGTTTCCAAAAAATCTATCACTAAACATATAAATGATCTTCAAAGAAAATATTTAGAGAATTATAACTGGTTGTTAATTCGAAAACACATCTTTGCTATTAAAAAGAAACAGATTGTACAACATTTAAATGTATTTCTAAGTAAATCTTTCTCTAAACATTTCTCTGATATTTCATTTGACCTCATTATGACTAGGGTTAATTGTTTTTTTTCCTATTAATAATCTTCATATCTCAAAAGCCTTTAAATATCCTAATACAATTGGTAGAAAGATTTTTAACTACAATACATTTTCAAAAAATACATCTGCTGCAAGTAATTTTCCGTGTAAATGCAATGACCCCACACTAAAAAAATACATAAACAATGATCATGGACATATAATCACTGGAAATCTTGATATTGTTAATGATTTTAAATTGAAACAACTAATGGGTTATGGTACTAAATATAGACTTCCATCTAAATTTAATGTTAAATATATTATCAAACAGTTTACACATGATATTGATATTTTTATTTATAAAATTTCTATCTCTTATAATAAACCTATTGAATATTTTAATCAGTGGAAAATATTAGTAATTGAAAAATTAACTATGGCTTTAAAAAATAATATTGCTGATTTGGTTTCTATTAATACACAGCATATTTTCCAACAAATCACTAAATTACAAAAAAAAAAAAAAAAAAAACTACGTTATTACATATGTAGACAAATCTCCTAATAATTATGCTATTATTTGTAAATCTTATTATCACCAACTTCTTACAAATTGTATTTCTTCTAATAAGTCATTTCAAAAAACTAATGAAAATGTAATTGTAAATAATCGTAAAATTCGTAGTTATTATAAACTATTAAATATTTTATCTACTAACTTTAATTATCCATATTTAGTTCTTATTCCCAAATTTCATAAAACTCCAATTAAATTTAGGACTGTAACTATTGGTTGCAATACATATAATAATAAAGCCAATAAACTTCTCTTAAAAATTCTTAATCAATTATATGTACTTACTACAAACAATGATAATACACATTGTATAAAAAATAGCTATCAACTTGTCAATATTTTAAAAAATCTTCATTGTCTATATAATATAACGACATATGACTTCAAAGATCTTTTTAATAATATAGACCTATTAAATTTACATAAAATTATAAATGCATTATTTAAAAAGTATTATAAAACACTGGAATTACCATCTGATATTGATATTGCATATTTTAAATCTTTAACAAACTTCATTATCTATAATAATTATATCTTGCAAGATAACACTTTATATTTACAGCATGTCGGTATACCACAAGGCGGTTGTACATCCAGTTTACTCTCAGACTTATACTTATATCATTATGAACGTAATTTTACTAATAATAATCTACATTTATATCGTTATATTGATGACATAATTTTAATTGATACTGATCATTCTGCAATTACTCAATTTCCAGTAGATTATCCCACTAATTTGGAATTAACTTCTTAGATCTTAAAATTACAATAAAAGACAACAAAACAATCACAGATTTATATGACAAACGTAAAGAATTTAAATGCAAAGTTAATACATTTACAAATTTTAAATCTTGTCTACATCATTCTGTATTTCGAAATATAATATTTAATCATTTATATAGAATAAAATGTTTATGTTCTTCTCCTCTAATTAACAATAATATTAAAAAACTAATTTATGATGCATTAAATCATGGTTTTCCAAAAAAATTCATATATTCATTAATATACAATTAGTATTTTTCTTACATGATCTTTTAAAACAAATTAACACATGCGTAAACAAAATTACAAAAAAATTATAAAATAAAAAAATCTCTATAAAAAATTACAAATTGTAAAATAATATAAAAAAATTATTATAGGTTGGATGGGTGGGTAGATGGTAGAGTACGGAGGAGGGTGTTGTTGTCTGGATAATACGCAATGGTTAATTTATATAAAAAAAAATTGGGGCTTTTGTATTATTACTATTTTTGATACGTATTTTATAAGGATGTTGATTTGATATTTTATATGTAATTTGTGAATTTCATTAATAATTAGCTTAATTATTGTTTAATCTTATTTGCAATCATTTGTTATAAATTTTAATTTAATAAGGACAATATCATATTAATTACTAGTAGTATGCCATTTTTATAGTGATTAATATACATATAAGTATATTTAATATAAATAAAGTTATACTGTATGTATTAAAATTGGGTAATTATTTTTATTATTATTCCTCTATTCTTATTAATATTTTAATATTTATCTATTTTCACTTTGTGTTATAAAATTTATTATCGGTTTAATGTTTTTGAATGTCCCACATTCATACTTTTAGGATTTTTATGGATGTATGAAAATAATCCAGACACTATATTTGTGCTTTTTAGGTAATCGGAATTTAAGTATCTGTTTACCTTCTTTATACTCCCATATGTTTTTTATTTCCTGTTCATTTTATAATTATCTTATATATAATAGTTTTTATTAAAGATTTTTACATTTTTAATAATTATTTATATTAATTATTAATGAATTTATTTTGTTTTATAGCATATAGCTATATGCTATATATTATCGATGTTCTAGAATTATTTAAATTCTTAGTGTAGTTTAAATAAGTTAGCTAATAGAATATTTTGTATGCTTTTTAAATTTTATTAACAATAGTTTTTTTTTAATACATTGTGTGGTTTATATTCAGTTTATAATTATCTATATATAAGGATTTGTTTGGTTTTGCTGTTAATAAAACAATTGTTACATTAAAATGCTTACAACTGTTTATCTTGTGACAATTGAATCATAAAAGTAATACTAGATGGCAGCACCAAAATTTGTATTTTTTCGATAAGTTCTAAATTTTACTTTTTTCAGCTACATTTCAGTTATAATTTACTACACCAGGGGGAATTTTTAGCTAAATTTTGACGATATTGTTAAACAGTTTTTAATTAATTTAATAGTGCATTTTAAATATGTAATTACTTTCTATTTATTTTATTTTATATTATATTAAAAGTTATTTAACATTTATTTCAAAATGTATTAACTGCATCCTATGGTATCAATTACTGTGATTTCTTAACTGTTTTATTCACCTTAATCTTTACGATATTTTGGGTGCCATGTGCGCGTGGATTTATTCTAAAATATTGAAATATTAATCGGTATGGTGTTTATTATTTCTATTTTATATCCTATAAATATTTAAATAGGTTTTATTGATTTTTCCATTTCATATTATTTGTTTCTATTCTGTTTTCATTTCTAATCAATTCACTTGATTTTAATGGTTGTTTGGGCACAGGGGAAAATAACTTTTAGCTTTAGCTTATTTTTCTCACAGAAAACAACCATTTTGTTTATATCATTGAATTCTGTGCCCTTGACAACGTAATTCAATATATAAGCATTTCCATTATTTGTCGGTGTCCACTTTCTTATTTTTCTTCCATAATAATTCTTATAATAAATTTAAAAAAAATTTTTATACTTACAGCTTTAATTCATAATATTACGGTTTTTGCTGGTGGTAGGTTATGTTTAATTAATGGTTATATACATATATATATATATATATATATATATATATATATATATATATATTTTTTTTTTTTTTTTTTTTTTTTAAGGTGATTATTACTATTGAAATTTTCAAATTTTGTATTAGCTAAATACAACTTTTTATTTAAAAAAAAAAAAAAAGATTTAAATACAGTTTTTTTAGGTTAAGGCTAATTGCTATAATATGAAGTATAAGTAAGCTCCAAAATTAACCTTCTAGTCGCAATGTTTAATTTATAATCGTGCGCATAAGCTGTTATACCAATTTTTTGCTCATCAAATGTCTATCGTTTTGGACCCCCCTATAAATACTAATTATGCATCTTGCTATTTTTTAAATACATGAAATGAAAGAACATACTTATATCTTCCATCCCCAATAAAATTTGTGTTTTAAAATCAAACTAGATAGTACCCGTCAAGATCTGACGGTAAATAACTTGAATGTTCCGTTAGAAAAAAGTGTTGAATTCTGAATTAGTTGTTTTTAAATTAATTATTGAATTTCTGAAAATTTTTATATTGCATAAGTGATTCCTATTTCTTGAAGGCGAGCTAGAGGGTGCTGTCAGTCTAACCTATTGAATGAAGTGAAAGAACTTTAAGTTTATAATTTACAACCAATTATGCTTGCTTTTTATCAGAAATTTGCCAAAAAATATTGGTCAGAGCATTTATTTTTACTTACTACAATCTCTCTTTTTTGTTGTTGAAAAAATAACAATAACTATTTTTATTTTTATTTTTTTTAAACTGCATGACCTTTAAAAGCTGCCATAAATTTTATTTATATCAGTCTCATTCTCTAAAAGCCCAATTTTGAAACTTCATGCAACTATCAGTTTATAATATATATAATATATATTTTTTATTAACTAACCCATTGAATGAAGTGAGAAAACTTTAAGTTTATAATTTACAGCCAATTATGCTTGTCTTTTATCAGAAATTTACCAAAACATACTGGGCAGAGCATTTATTTTTACTTACTACGGTCTCTCTCTCTCTCTCTTTTTAAATAACAATATCTATTATTTTTTTTTTAAACTGCACGACCTTTAAAAGCTGCCATGAATTTTATTTATATCAGTCTCATTCTCTAAAAGCCCAATTTTGAAACTTGATGCAACTATCAATTTATAATATATATAATATATATTTTTTATTAACTAACCTATTGAATGAAGTGAGAAAACTTTAAGTTTATAATTTACAGCCAATTATGCTTGTCTTTTATCAGAAATTTACCAAAACATACTGGGCAGAGCATTTATTTTTACTTACTACGGTCTCTCTCTCTCTCTCTTTTTAAATAACAATATCTATTATTTTTTTTTAACTGCGCGACCTTTAAAAGCTGCCATGAATTTTATTTATATCAGTCTCATTCTCTAAAAGCCCAATTTTGAAACTTGATGCAACTATCAATTTATAATATATATAATATATATTTTTTATTAACTAACCTATTGAATGAAGTGAGAAAACTTTAAGTTTATAATTTACAGCCAATTATGCTTGTCTTTTATCAGAAATTTACCAAAACATACAGGGCAGAGCATTTATTTTTACTTACTACGGTCTCTCTCTCTCTCTCTCTTTTTAAATAACAATATCTATTATTATTTTTTTTTAAACTGCACGACCTTTAAAAGCTGCCATAAATTTTATTTATATCTGTCTCATTCTCTAAAAGCCTAATTTTGAAACTTGGTGCAATTAACGATTTATAATATATAATGTTTTATTACTTGAATTTTATTTTACTTTTTTCTTCATTTTTTAAATATTAAACCATGGATATCAATATAATTTATTTTATAGTTGTTATATGAATATTTCCCTTTCTTTCCATTTTATTTATTTATTTATTTATTTTTATTTATTTATTTTTAATTATTTATTTTTATTTATTTAATTAATTATTATTATTATTATTATTATTATTATTATTATTTTTTTTTTTTTTTTTTTTTTTTTTTTTTTACGGAAAAGAATGGCAAACTTTTCCTTCTGACTCACACACCTATATATTCTTGATAATGGTATAAAAATATATAAACAAAAGTTGTAGATCAGCTCAATTTATTTGATAATTACATTCAAAATATTTTATGTTAATTATTTTAAATGTAAAATTATTATTATTTCAAAATTATTTTGAGTGTTAAATTTTATTTAATAATAATCCATTCAAATACTAAAAAAATCAAAATCATATAACTTCTCCTCTTAATAAAATATCTCATTATCGAGATGAATTATCGCCAAAAATGGTACAGAAATCATTTTGCCGGGCGTTGGGCTTGAATCTGTGTCGTCTACAAAATTTCAGAGATTTAAACTGGTGCTTTAGACCACTCTGCTAACCTGACCTGCTCTATCTTTCCCCTAAATGGAAGATGTAGTAAATTTAACTTCACACATGCGCAAATGCGTGAATTTTTAAGTCTGATCTTACAGGATCAGGTTTACGCTTTAATATATGATACATTTTAAGCTATTAAATGTTGAAAATGGTATTTTTTCTTCTTTTTTCCCATTTTAAGAGTCCCGAGACCCCTTAAAAAATAACTAAATTGAATCAAAATGTTACTGTGTATAAAATTATCAGCTAAACGGCTCTTTTATTAAAAGCTTGATTACAGGACAATGAAAAAAAAGCATGTATTGCGAAATAATGAATAGGATTTTTTTGACATTGTTAAAAACTTTTATTTCCAAAAAAATTATCATTCTGTTACGAAAACGCCTATAGAAAGAAAAGTAGTGTGAAATAACAGGAAATCTCCCAAATATTTCATTTTTCTTACAGGTATCAGAAACAGGTACAGGTCGTCTAAATTAGGATTCATAGTCTGATCAGAAATTTTATTCATTGCTGCATTTCCTTTCGTACTTTTCGTTTCCCGGAGGTATTTCTAATGAATTTCCTATTTCTAATTCCAAACACATTTCTTTACATGAATTAGAGCATAAATACTATAAGCATAATTACTTTGAAAACTCAATGTTATATACATATATTCTATTACATTATTTAATTACATCTAGAATCATAAATTTACACGTTACTTAATTAGTATGCATAAACTGAAATACATTACTGAATTGACTCAAAACGCTTAGGTGAATAAAAGAATTAGAGAAATGTTTCTTACGTAAAAGCTTATTTCCAGGATAATGACAAAATGGCATGTTTTGCTAAAAATTTAATCAAATTTTTTTTTACATTATTAATAACTTTCATTTCCAAAATATTTATCATTATGTTATGAAAATTAATTCTAAAATCTTAAATTTACAGGTTACTTAATTAATATGTATAAACTGAAGTATGAACATTACTGAAATGAGTCAAAATGCTAAGGTGAATAAAATAATTAGAGAAATAGTTCTTACTTAAAAGTTTATTTCCAGGATAATGACAAAAAGGCATGTTTTCTAAAAAATTAATCACATTTTTTAACATTGTTAATAACTTTTATTTTCAACAAATTTATCATTTTGTTCAGAATACGCCTATAACAAGTAAAAATAGTGTGAAATCGCAGGAAGTCACACAAATTTTGCTTTTTCTCACAAGTATGAGTTATCGTCTAAATTAGGGTTCATAGTCGAATCGGAAATTTTATTCATTGCTGCACGTTCCTTTTGTTCTTTTCGTTTTCCGGAGATATTTCTAATGATCCATAAGCAAGGGTGGGTCTCGTTTAACCGCAACAGCAACAGTTAAGAAAGCGTAATGATGAAAAAAAAGCAAATACAGTAACTTTCCTTTGAAGTGCAAAAGGAGGATTTAAATCATTAATTTCACTGTTGATGAAGCACGTTGTACGTGAAATAAGAAAACTTTTAGTATAATAAACCGAGACACGTTCCGTTTTATTTCTGGGAAGAATATTTCTTACACATATATTGAACAAGCATAAATCAGCAAACTTTATGATAAATAAATACTCAGTTTTACGATTATGAAAAAAAAAAAAAAAAAAAAAAACCTGTTACCAAGGTAATAATGATTCAAACTGGATATTCATGACAAAATGAATAATCCACTTGTTGCTCATTTTAAGAATAGATTTAATTGCAATTTACTCGGTTTTAAGTGACGCACTAACTTCATATATTTTAATATTTTTCAGCACAAATTCCCATGGATTACTCATGTGAATCGACTGCATGTTCAGACGGAGCGTTTTCTATAAATCCGGGGGACAAACTACCAGAGTATTTTTTATTGAAAGACTGTAGGTGTTTAAAACATCTTGTAGAACAGAAAGTATGCAAATGTTTAGTGGAATTTTTTCTCTCGTTTTTAAAACTTTTTACGGAGCTCCTATTGCGATTCATTTTTTCATTATCCGCATATTATTGCATATACTGTTAAGCGTATTTATTTATTTCATTTTTGAAGTGAAAACTTCTTTAGGCGCGTTGAACTTTTTTTGAGATGGAGAAAAACCACTGATTTGGAGACACTGTTACGTAACCGACATGCTAGCATTTCGGCACATAGACACTAGCGCGTCAAGTGGTGAATGACAGGAACTTTTCCCTCTTCAGCTCAATCCGCAAAAGAAGAACGAAGCTAAAACTCACTTTTTCTCCCGGCGTTCACACAGGAACATACACAAAATTTACATTTTCGGAAGTAATGGTAAGTAATTTTGGTAGTAATAGTTTATAATAATGAATTAAAAAACATTACATTTAAAAGTATTTCCTGCACTATAAAAC
Source organism: Maratus speciosus (assembly GCA_963932465.1). Lineage (NCBI taxonomy): Eukaryota > Metazoa > Arthropoda > Arachnida > Araneae > Salticidae > Maratus > Maratus speciosus. Next base: position 403,320,148 of record OZ010798.1, on the reverse strand, counting down.
ATTTCCTGACGATTAAAAAAAACACACGTAATTGTTGAAGTTTTCACTTCTGGCACTCCCGGAGTGCCACGGTTTTTTTTTTTTTTTTTTTTTTTTTTAATTGTATTTTATGCATTCGAAAATTAACCTTGATGTTACTGTTACTTATACAAAATTTCTTTTATGATTCACTTCTTGGACCACACGATTAAAAATTTTAGTTTTTCACTTTAAAATTAAATTCTTCAGAAAGTTCTTTTTTTAATAAATAGTATATTTTCATATTTTTTTTTATGAAAAGTATAATCGGAACCGTGAACGTACTGGTTAATTGGAGATGTTCTCGTTTTCGCTTTTGAAACTTCTATTGATGTTACTGCTACTTGTCCAATATATATAATTTTTCTTTTTGTCATACTTTTTGTACTTTTCACGTTTGCAAAATTTAGTTTTTCTTTGCATCAAGGAAAAACTAAATTTGCTTTAAAAAAAGCATCAAGAAAGATTTTTCTTTGAAATTGCATATATATATAGTTATATATATATATATATATATATATATATATATATATATATATATATATATATATATATATATAATGAAAGGTATCACCGGTACCGTGAAAGTACCGGTTATTTGCAATTGCTTTTGTTTTTCTTTTATTGCCTTCAAACAGCGAGGTATCATGATTTCAAAGACTGGGGAAAATGGGATGTTTCCTCTCGTCTGGCAGATTGTGCTTGAAAATTTACCTTTACTCTGGATGTGCGTGAAAGTGATTATTGTGCCGGCAAGCTGATGCAAGTGAAGTTCATTCCATTAGCGTGCGACGAGGGTTCTAACTAATTAATGACTCTGTTAATTAATAAAAATATGCAAAATCTTAATCTTGTGTGCATTGGGGCTTGTCTTCGTCTATCCCTATCCAAAGATAAGTCATTGAACATTCATGGGGATGATTTATAAATTAACAACTCCACTAAATATAAAACGTAGTCTAGTGACCTTTATACAATATCTTTGGGATAAACTAAATAAATAAGGATATTTTCCCTCATACATTTTTAGAATCTTTTATTTAAACTATCTTAGTTCTTGTATCTAAAGATGGAATTTTCGTAATCGATTTTGCACTCATTCCTTATATGCTAGAATTATAATATATATATATATATATACACACACACAGTTTTATTAATATTTTTAGAACGTACTTTTAAATAAATTAATTACTGTTAAGGAATTTTCCAGTTAGATAGCCGCAGGTGATAAATTGTTAAAAAAATACTTATGGATACAAATGTTCATGAGTTACAAAAGCTCTGCAGTTAATTATGCGCATAAAAATAATAAATACAGAGTGTCATATATATATATATATTATTATTTTTTTAAATATGCTTTTAATAATAATAGTATCAGATTAATTAAGTTATGCATATATGTTCAGATAACATTTTAGAAATCTTGACCAGATAGTCTAATCAATGTTTTTTATCCTTACCTGTTGCCATATCTTAAAGAAAAGAGAACACAAAAATTATAATTTTTCTAATTAGTTGTCTTGTTGACACTTTCTATGAAGCCGAAATCAAAGCGGTAAAATGTTACTAAACGAGGCCCACGTTAAATTAATAGATTGCAAAGAAAAGTTTGTGGAACTACGTGAGTTAAAGTCATGAAATTAGGCGCGATTTTTAAGATAAACATTGAATGCTTGCATAAGAGTTTTCTCGTACCTGTTGTCAGATCTTAAAAAAGAGAGAGAAAAAAAATTATAATTTTTCTAATTACTAATTGTCTAATTGACGCTTCCTTTGAAGTGTAAATCAAAGCGGCGAATTTTTAATAAACGGGGTCCACATTAAATCAATAGGTAAAGGAAATTTTCTTGAACTATATGAGTTACAGTCATGAATTTAGACGTGATTTTCAAGATAAAAATCGAATGCTTTAAAAATCGAATTTTTTCTCACCTGTTCCATATCTTAAATAAAAGAGTGGGGTTTTTTCTCACCTGTTCAATATCTTAAGAAAGGGGGTAAGTTTGATCACAGATCGCAGGAGGGTTTCATTTAATATTCCTTTGAAAACACTTTATTATTTTGCAAAATCTGTTAGTTCCACATTTCGCAACCAGGGAGTGCACTCTATTCTAAAAAAACCTCTACCCGAACGAAACTCCGTTTTACAAACTATCCGTAGATATATTAGTCAAGGGGATCGGACCCATAGCATCCGAAATAGGTATGCGCCCCCTGGCAGTAAAAATTGGAACTAAAATATGTACGGCTATGGTGCATAATATGAAAGAGTGGATAAAGGAATGTCGGCAAAAGTTAGAAAAGTGCACCTCGGGTGAAAAGTGTGGAGGTTAGAAAAATTGGTAAAAATACAGATGTGAGAGCCCTGATGGGTAAATAATATAAGATTGTATCAAAATTTTATGATATGTCTTTTGATATGAGGTGTTCAGCTATAAGTATAAAAATTTTCAAGTCTTCAACTTAATTAGGGGGTCAGTTAGAAAAAAAACTTAAAATACACAAGTTAGAGCCCAGAGGGGGTAAATATAAGACTTTTTCAAAATTTTATGTTTTGTCGTTTGATGTGAGGTGTTCAGCTATAAGAATCCAAAATTTCAAGTCTTCAACTTAATTAGGGGCTTAGTTAGAAAGAAAAGCTTAAAATACACACGTTAGAACCCAGGGGGGCAAATATAAGGTTTTTTCAAAATTTATGGTTTGTCGTTTGTTCAGCTATAAGAATCCAAAATTTCAAGTCTCCATCATATATTATTTCTGAGAACGGGCTCTGTGACGGACAGACAGACAGACGGACAAACAGAGGAGTGAGACGAATAGGGTTTCGTCAGATGAACGAAACCCTAAAAAGAAAAAGAACAAAAATTATAATTTTTATGTGTAGTTGTCTGGTTGATGCTTTTTATGATGCGGAAATCAAAGTTGCGAATTTTTAATAAACGGGTTAAAACCCACGTTAAATTAAGATATTTTTAAAGAAATTTTCTGGAACTACGTGAGTTACAGTCATGAAATTAGGTGCGATTTTTAAGATAAACATTGAATGTTTACAAAAGAGCTTTTTTCTTATCTGTTGTAAGGCTTAAAAAAGAAAGCGAAAAAAAAATTACAATTTTTTTCTTATTAGTTATTTGGTTAACGCTTTTTATAAAACGGAAATCAAAGCGGCGAAGTTTTCATAATTGAGATCTTCCTTAAATTAAGGTATTGTTAAGGAACTTTTGTGGAACTACTTGAGTTACAGTCAAGAAATTAGGCGTGATTTTTAAGATAAACATTGAATGCTTAAAAAAAATGTTTTTTTCCCCCTCGGTCTTGAAATTCAAATGTAAATCGAGACATTAAATTATAAGGGGAGAATCTCCCTTTTTAACTTGCATATCTTATTTCAAAGATGCGTGCTTCGATTCGTCGTTGCATAAATTCCGCTTTAATACAAATACACTCTGTCACTTTAACCGTCTGCCTACTCCCCCCAGAGTCAAACTGCAACGGTAACAGACATAGCAAATGCTGATATACTTCAGCTTAAATGAATTTGGACGAGCGTACGTTTTGGGAATATTATGGGGAGCTTCGAAGGAACAGTTTTTTTTTCCTTTATTTTTTTCCCTTTTCTTTACAAAGGAGGAAAGCAGGAAAAGACGAAGTATCCCTGAGGGTTTTCAGCAACGTTTTTTTTTTTTTTTTTTTTTGTCGGAAGAAATGAAGGCAAGGTACAGATGTAAAAGTAAATACTAGAAGCAGTTATTTTTCTTTTACGAACGTAACAGCGTGTGTAGCATAAAAAAGAGCCAATTTTGTAAGTCGAAATAAAGGCAAAGATCAGAAAAAAACCTCACTAAACGTTGAAAGTTTTCCTTTATTTGAGAAAAATTAAATTGCTTCTCCCTGAATGCTACAGTTACTGCATACATACCAAATAGTTAGGAAGAAACAATAAATTCTTTTTATTTATTTATTTTGATGAATCAAAAATCATATTTACAAAATTAAATTAACTATGAGAAATTAGAAAAAAGTCTTTAGGGTCTCAAATTTCATTAAAATCAAGTCAATTTTCGTGAAACAGGTTACAAAATAATGTTAAATACTCAGAAAAAATTATCTAATAGATCTAGACATTAACAAGAAATGAATCCAAGGTACACATGTAAATGTAACCACTAGAAATAATTATTTTTGTTTCACGAACATAATAGCATGCGTATCATAAAAAGAGCCAATTTTGTAAGTCACAATTAATGCAAAGATCAGAAAAAAAAACCTCACTAAATGACAAAAATTTTCTTTTATTTGAGAAAAATTAACTTCCTCCTTCCTGAATGCTAAACTTACTGCATACTTATAAAGTTGTTAGGAAAAACACAATAAGTTGATTTCATTTATTTATTTTGATAAATCAAAAGACACATTTACAAAATAAAATTAAGCATGAAAAGTTTAAAAAAAATTTCTTTAGGGTCTAAAATTTCATTAAAAACAAGTCAAATTTCGTGAAATAACTTACAATATATAATATTAAACAGAATAAAAAATAACTAATAAAGCTACACACTGATAGAAAAGGTTTAATACACATTTTTATCATGTTGAGAAAAGAAAATATATTTGTATACAATTTTATTACGTTTTTATGACTTTTTACGATTGTATAATATTTCTTTTCTTAAATTTCTTTTATATTTTACTAAATTTTTTATTTAAATTTCAAATTTTAGTAAAGGTCGTACATCCGCATTTATTTCTCTTATGATTATTTGTAAATGGTCGTTTGACAGAGCGAAAAAAATAATGATAATTATTAAAGCATTGTTGTTAATTTAAGAATGTATTAAATGGGAACCTAATCAGTTTTTCATTATGTTTCATATTATTGTGTAGATTATTGTAAAAGTAGTGATGAATGCAGTTAAAAAAATGCTGAGTTTTCACACAAGACATTTTTTTAACAAAGTAAAAGAAAAATATAGAACTTTTTTATATTCGACAGGGAATAGAACAAAGTAACATGGTTTTAAATTGGAAATTGAATTTTAAAACTAATTGAATTTAAAATTTCATTGTAAATTTTCAAATCTCATTATTTATCAGGAGCACGAAAATTTAAATATTAGAACTATTTTGTGAATAAAACAGAATTATATCAGTTGTCTACACAAAATTAAATTATTTACACATTTCATGCATAACAGAAACAGTTCTTTTCAAATTAAATATTTGGTTGATAGCTGTTACTTTTATTTACATTTACATCTTACATTATTTACATTTATCCTGATTCACACTATTGTTAAATCAGAACATAATTTCGCAAGTAGATACCTGATCAAATAAGTGAACCCTTATGAGCATTAAAAAAGTTATATGCATGAAGAGAGATTTGTGTGCTGAAATGATTTACAAGGCCTTTTAACCTTTTTGGGGCCAACGTCCCATACTCGAATTTTTTTGGCACAACATTGTTTTTTAAACTTTACTTATTTAATCACAGAAATTTCGTATTTGAATGAGGCAAATGTTACTTTTTTTATTACTGCAGTAGAACCCCGCTAATCTGAAATTTCGGTTAATCCTAACCAATTTTATTTTCGAAAATTATACTTGAACAGATTAACTAAAAATATTAACTTATGAAATTTTCCAGATTACAGATTGAAAGTTAGGGGAAAACTTGTAGGAGCTAGAATTAAACAAAAAATTATAGTAAAGCATGTTTTTTATTCTTTAAACAGCTTGAATAGAATAAAAAAAAAACTCAATAATGTAAATGTACAACATATGTACACGAATATGAAATGAAAACGTGCACTGCAGGCCTACACTGTAAAAAAAACGACATTTTTACAGTACAAAGTACTTTTCATCTCGCGCACAAACTCGATCACAGTGAATGTGCTGTATCTTTCTTTGGTTTCCTGACTATATTAGCATGGAAAATACAGTAGTTGCGTAAAATTAACAGCACTGTATTTTCCATGTTAATATAGTCAGGAAACCAAAGAAAGATACAGCACATTCACTGTGATCGAGTTTGTTCTGGCAAATCTACAGTGGTTTTTTTACAGTGTACTCGTAGAAGCCATCTTAAAAAAAATCTCGAATATATATATGTTTGTTTGCTAGTTGCTATAAAATTATTTTTTTTTTAATGTAAAAGGTATTTAATTCAAATTATAAAAAAATATTTTTACTTTCAACAATTTGATTTCGCAAATTATCTACAGAAAACCTTTTCTTCCCTCTTCGTCGTCGTGGTGACTGAGCTATTTATAGATTTGCGATTTCGATTTGTTTGTAATGGGTTGTTATGCAATTTCTCTTTCTGAAGTTACATTGGATTGTTATAAACATCAAGAGTGGTTAAACGATACTATTTTTTTTCCCAAAAGTCGCGCCAGATTATCCAGCATGCTGTCCACCGTGGCTGAGTGGATAAGGCACCACGCCGCTAATTGCTTGAGAGTGTAGGTGGAGGCTGGTTCGAAACCGCCGCACTGTAAAAAAGAAAAAAGTCCTTTTTACAGTACAAAGTACTGTTCATCTCGCGCATAAACTCGATCATAGTGAATGTGCTGTATCTTTCTTTGGTTTTCTGACTATATTAACATGGAAAATACAGTAGTTGCGTAAAATTAACAGCACAATGTGCTAGCAATTTGGACGCCAGCACAAACTGCTGGCGTCTGAATTGCGATTGTGCTGTTAATTTTACGCAACTACTGTATTTTTCATGTTTATATAGTCAGGGAACCAAAGAAAGATACAGCACATTCACTGTGATCGAGTTTGTTCTGGCAAATCTACAGTGGTTTTTTTACAGTGCAGATCTGTTGCACACTCTTTGTGGAGTCCCCGGATGTAATATTCTGGTGTTGTAAATTTCCGTGTGCTATCTCGTCCAATCTTGTGCTATATCGACGATAACTTCTAAGCCGGCCCTGGTGTCAAGCACACAAGTCTGATGTATTTGTTCAAAAAATAAACAAATCCAGCATGCTGCACCTTAGGATACCAGATCAGAGGATGTTTATTATACTACTGAGTGCTTATAACTTGCATTTTTTTAGCACGCATCTTTTTCTTTTTTATTTTTATCAGAATTTCGGATAATCCGATTTGTTTGTAATCAGAACAGGCACTGGTCCCAATTAGTTCAGGTTAGCAGAATTCTACTGTACTACCAAAAGCAATTGCTGTACGCACAGTTTTAAAATGCAGTATGCAATGCACCCATGTGTCCGTAACTAAACGACCCTATTTTAAGTTGTCTACAGACGAAACTTTTGTTCAGAAAATTTGTGAAAGACATAATGAAGGAATGGGAATTTGTTTGGGATAAAAAAAATAGTTCAAAATTTCGCCAGCAGAGAGCATTTTTTAATGAATTACCATACATTTAGCATACATTTACAGTAGTTTACAATTTTTATTACAACAAAACATGTTCCATATAACGGCCATCCTTTTCAGGTACCAACTGCAATCGTAAAATGGCATGTTCGACAGTTGATCGCAGTGTGTTCTGGGAACGCATGTCGTGAAAAGCTATCGTTAAAATCAGGTAAAGTAAATAAACAAAATTTGTAAACTATCGTGCATGCTAAATGTGTAATTCATTAAAAAACGCACTCTAGGGCCGAAATTTTGAACTACATTTTTTTTCGCTGAAACAAACTCTCAACCCAACATTATGTTTTTCACAACATTCCACAACTTTCTGGACAATAGTTTCGTCTCTCTCTGGGAAACATTAAAATAGAGTCGTTTAATATAGCCACCCTGTGCATAAAAAAGCGTCTCGAAAACTTCATATAATAAACTCGAAATGAACTCGGGCTATACTCGCAATTTATTACAATTTCCTAAATATAAGACACTCCAATAGACATGCTTTTAAAACAATAGCTACTTCCAGTCCTTTTCTGTCCGTCGGCCTAATCGTTCGGAATTTTCGTGGTTTTCTTCGAACCGTGGATTTCCACGCGTAAATACGGGTGAGGTTCCCTTAAAAAGACCCCTATGGAGGACCCCCCCCCCCCCTTAGGGCCTATATCCCTCGTGTTGATAACTGGCCGTAATAAACACAACCAACCAACCAACCGGTCCGTTTCTGATTATTAAATGTGTGAATCTAGGATATTAACATTCTAGGTGAGTCTTAAAACTTCTAGTGTTAGCTAGATAATAGATTTGTTTTATAAAATAATTTGAACTTGTGATATAAGTAATGTAAGCTCTTTTGAACTTTTGTCTTTGTTTATCATTTGATTCGAATTTTAAGTGTAATTTATATACATATTTCATCGGATTAGACGTCTAATGTACTTAATATGTCACGACAGATATAGCAACCGCGCAGGATGTGTACTTCACATTTAAAATGAGGTAAAGCCCAATTAAATTTAAAGTTAAATATGAAATTAAACTTCAGATTACAAATCTGCCAATCGTCTTTCTGAATTAGCTGATTTAACTCACTAACTTATATAAAACTAGCTGAACAGCTCGGTTTCTCTAATTTGTGATATCAAAATAGTAAATAACCTTAAATATTATAAACACAATATGCAATATTAAATATATGTATATAATATATATTATACAAATAAACAATTTTAAAATTATACATATACACAATTATTACAATATGTGTTATAGAAATTATTTTGAATTATAAATAGACAATTTTCTCAAGATGCATATACACACTTAAAGTCTTCTAAAATGCAATATACTTGAATTCGTTTTCAGGAACTGCAAGAGATGTATTAGGAGAGAACGTAGGGTACAAACTTGTGGGAATTGCTTTTTCGCAGAAATGCATTGTCGTATAAACTTGTGATACCTAAGGGTACTTCTGAAGTTTGAAAGTCTTAAAGGGAAATGCTTATTTGGGCAGAAAATTCTCTAAAACTACAGCTGAATGAACGCTAAAATTTCACACTTTAGTTCGTAGTGTCTTAATTTATTCTGTTTAGTACATTTGTTCGATCACCAAGTAGTAATTCCTATCTACTCAACTAAATACTCAATCAATTTCGATAGACTCTTAGCGTCTCAATAGTTCTAAATTTGGTATTCCCTTTACATTTAAGGTACTTTTTAAAATTTGTGATATTTTGATATATTTTCGCATCTTTTACACATAAAAACTAATGCATTAAAACTACAACAATGTTGTTGTTTCAGATGTATTATTGTAAATCCAGTAAAAGGTATTAAATTTTAATTTATTTTCTGAAATCTGTGAGAAACAATTAAAGAGGTTATATTTATCAGACACAATTTCTACAGCAAACAAACATTTCCTCAATATGATACCAAAATTGCTCGTAAAGAAATCATTTTAAATGTAACAAAAATATTGATTAATAATTGGTATTACGAAGCCAATATTTGCAAAGTAATGTCATTATTTTAAAATATATTTTCTTTACGCTGCAAAATCTTGCAATGAAATGCTAGTATTCAGAAATATTGATTTTATGCTAAACATATTCTGCAATGCAATACCAATACCTGAGAAATGTTGATTTTATCTGCTTTATGTTGGGCAAAGATTTTTCCAATATTGGCAGCAAGTAACAATCCAATTTATAGGGAATATTACTTGGTAGTATTTAACTAAGGTAGACCGAATATTGGCTCATTATCGTTTATATAGCGTTGCTACTAGGATTTCATCGAGATAAGACATCGCATCATGCAACATAATTTAATTATTTTAGCCTATAATCTTTATTTTTTGATCAATTAGGAAATGTTGATAATAAGATTACAGACGATTCTGGATATATTGAGGCATCAGCTTCATTTGAAACCGCCCTATAATACCGGTCGGCAAAAAAAAAAATAAAAAAATTTCCCCCCAGTAAACTAAATATGTAAAGTACAGATTTAGTATTCCTAATTCTAAATATGCTATCCAAATTGCTCCAGCAGAGACCATTTTCCTGAAAAACTGTTTTTTAATGATAACAAATAGTGAAGGATTATTATATTAATTTGCAATGCTAGATAAAATTGAAATCATGATAAAAGTGCTTTCACTGTCTTACATATCAAATAGGTAAAATATAGCATGAAAACGAAGCTTGTTGATACTTATATCGTGCATTTATCTTTTTATGCCCCCCCCCCCCCCCCCCTCTTTTCGTGTCCGAATTTACTGTTTGCTATCCACTATTATATTTTAATTCCTTATGCCTCTGTAACTCGGATAATCATATTAATACATATTATATTTACAGGTAATTTACATATTATTAACTACATTTTATGGTTTACAAAATTTCCATTTATGTTTTAGCGAGATATAAAATACCTTCATTTTAAAACCAAACTCCCCTACCAAAAGAATGGTACGTGATACAGTAATATCGTTTCCGTATTTTTATTTAGCAGAGTGAAATCTATAAAAATCAACTATTATATTTAAAGAGAGTATTTTGTGCCGACCAGTATAATTAGACTTGCACAGCCAGCTATACCGAAACTCGCAATTTTAAATTTATAATTATATCATTATATTTTTCGAATAGAAAAAAAATCCTGGATGATCAAAATAAGTCTAAACATTTGTATTAAATATTTTTTTATATAAAAATAATAGAAAAAATAATAATATAGTTTTATTAGTATAAGTTGTGTTATGATAATTCTTCAATATCCTCTTTAGATAAAAAGTAATCGATAGAAGTATTTTATTTAGTAATTCAATTTAAAGCAAAATGAAGCCTGAATTACTCCATTATTCGGTTTTTATAAAAGAGAAGGGTTAGGGTCTTAAATTAATTCAAAGTATCTTTGTTGAGAAAAGTGCTGCCACTGATTTTCGAACCTTTCAGATTAGTTTTTATAGTACATTAACACATTGAATGCCAAGTCTATTTTGTCTGTCTTTCCGTTTGTGCCACGAAATAACATTCTCATTAAATAATCTATAGATGTCAGTCACCGATGACTGACGTGACCTGAATGGAAAGTTCAGAGCTTGTTCAGCAACCACGACCACTTAGCCCGGGCCCGAAGGAGACAGATGCATATGAAGTGGGATATATTTTAAACGTATATTTACGGTGAACTTGGGATCTAAATACTCAGCAGATTTATGTTATCCTTAGAGTAAAGATAATAAGAGATTATATGATAAGTCTGTGGCATTGCCTAACATTTTTATTAGATAAAAATAATGCAGTGTTCCGCAAAGTGTTTTTAAAAGATAATAGCAATATATGCACAGAACGAATGTTCATTTCCAAAGTTTTTGTCCAATCTATGGCAGCCTGGTAGAGCTTGGTGATAGCCTAGTCTTTTCCTTCGCTTGAAAAATAGTCCTTTTTTACAATTATAACTTTCATTTTGATGCATTTTCTGATAGAAATTTTGATGAGTACTTTGTAATTGTTGAATATTTGCTAAATAAATTATGTACTTTTGGTAGTAAACTGCACATTAAAGCACATATTTTTCTTTTTCACTGTATTTAAAGATAAAACATTTTATTCATTATTTTATAACGCTGGAAATTATTTTTTAAATCTATGTTTGGCATATTATTTTTCTTGAAACTTGAGAGAAAAGTCACTAGGGAGTATAACTGCTTGTTAAGTTATTTGAATCCCACCACTGTTTTTTTTTTTTTTTTTTTTTTTTTTTTTTTATGATGTAGTTTGTTTTTTGTCGAGCTGTTCAAGTGAACCAGTCAACCCACCAAAATGAGTGAAAAATAAACAGTAAATGCCCAAGCGCGTGATCATAACGAGCACAGATTTTTTGTGGGTCAAGTGAGCGAAGACCGGGCGTAAAATTTGCTGCTGATCGGATTTATATCAGATCACGTGATACTTTTCATGAATGTTTTGGATTTTGTCTGAGTACATATAGACATGTATTCCTATTACGAGAGACATTGTTTGGAAAGATAAGGAGATTTAATCATTGGTTTCACCTGTTTCGAACCATAAAATTACAAAATAATTAAATTATTTCGAAATTCCTTACTTTTTTAAGACCTACTCCATGAAGTATATCTCCCTGCACCCGGGCGGTCCGATTTGCTTCGCTGAACAAGCCCTCAGTGTCAGTCACCGGTGACTGACGTGGCACTCAACGTGTTAACCAATTCTCTCAAACCGGAATATTAGTTTTTAAAATGTTATCAATTCTCAATTAAATACGCTAGTCACTTTTCCAAATTAAAAATTGGCAAATTTCATTTTGAAGTAGGTTATCTTTATTCTTCATAATACAAACGATAATAAGTAAAAGCGGTTTAGTTAAAAAAAATTATCATATATATCAGTTTAACGTAATCAATTTTTATCTAATTGTACTTATTCGGCAAACTCAGATTATACATACATGATGAAATAAATATAGGATAATATAAACATATTCGATGATACAATAACGCAATCTATAAACCGTAGGATAAAAGAAAAGTACTTATTTTCATATGACATTTTATTTCCCCCATTCAGTTTATTTTAATTAATCGATAGATTTTGATGCCTATTTATTTATTTATTTATTTATTTATTTATTTATTTATTTATTACTATACATGTAGTAATATTTTGTTAACAATATTAACAGATTCAATGACACAATAACGCAATCTGTAAACCGTGGGATAACGGAAACATATTTAATTTTATATGACATTTTATTTTCCCCAATCCCTTCATTATAATTATTCGATTCATTTTTACACCTACAAATTTCTCTTTTCTTTTGAATTTATGTAGAAATATTTTGCTGACAATATTAACAAATCCAATGACACAATTGCAATCTGTAAACCGTAGGATAAAAGAAAAATATTTAATTTCATATGACATTTTATTTTCCTCAATCCGTTTATTTTAATTAATCCATAGATTTTGACGGGTATAATTTTTTCGCTTATTTTGAATTTATGTAGAAGTATTTTGCTGACAATATTAACATATTCAATGACACAATAACGCAATCGGTAAACCGTAGGATAAAAAAGAAATATTTCATTTCATATGACATTGCATTTTCCCCAATCCGTTTACTTTAATGAATCGATAGATTTTGTCTCCTACAAATTTTTATTTTATTTTCAATTTATGTAGAAGTATTTTGTTGACAATATTACATATTCAATGACACAATAACGCAAACTGTAAACCGCAGCTTAAAGGAGAAATATTTTATTCACAGGACATTGCATTTTGGTTCTGCCTTTTTTCCTCGTGGAGGAAGGTTGAATCTGTGGTTGTCCCAAGGAAATAACGCCATTTTTGGGATCATTTGAGGTCATGCCGGCAAAAGCCGTAGCGAATACCTCATAGCTTAAATAACTAAATAACTAAACATTGCATTTTCCCCAATCCGTTTATTTTAATTAATCGATAGATTTTGACGCCTATAAATTTTTATTTTATGTAAATTTATGCAGAAATACTTTATCTTCATTTACCACAAACCAAATGATAATAAATAGACATAGTTGAGCTAAATGTTTATTAAAGAAAGCCGCTTGTTTATGAATTTCGTGCATGTATGTTTGACGGAATGGCTATTTACGTAAAGCAACTATACGATATTCACCTTCTAAAAACTAAAACAATGTACAAATGCAAATCTTAATAAAGGAGTGTTAAAATTCAATAAATTGAAAATTATCTTTCGTACAAGTAATTACCAGGAAGCAATTATAAGAGAATTCATTGAAAGAATTTCAAATAAAGATATAGTATGTAACGATGCATTGTCATATGACATCCATGGAGTCAGGAGAGACTTGCTACATAGTAGGAGAAAGCTTGTTTTGTTAAATATTTTAATACCTTTTCCTCTCAACTTATATTCTACGCAACCCTTAAATTACAAAGGTTCGCAATAATCGCAAAGAGAAATAACAATATTAAAATAATCACTGGCGATGGCAGTGTGAATTTAGCCGAAAAGGTTTTGTGATTTTAGATTTTTAATGTATTTTTAAGTTATTTTAATGTATTTAAAATAATTTATATTATATATATGCACCTAAAAGCAAATTTAATGCATTTCGTTCTCGCAAATTTTAATGTTGAAGTAGATTATCGTTATTCTCCAAAATGCAAAGAATAATAAATATTTTCTTAAATGTAATAAAATTTTAATAAGGAAATTAGTCTAATATCAATTTTTATATAATTATCTTTATTCGTCAAATTTTATAACTCGGATTTTCAATGCATATAAAGGGGGGGGGGGGGGGTGAAGGATAAAAATAGAAAAAAATTGAACAACGTGAATACTTGATTCACAATACATTTATTACTAAATAGGTGCAAGTATATAGAAGTTTGAAAACAATTTATAGCTATTCAAGATATTAAAAAACATTGATGTCAGATGATGTCAAAACCCCTATCGCTTTCAGCTAAACATTAGCCGTCATCAGGGGCACTGCTGCAGCTTCAAAGACATGCACTGGTTAAGTAGCAGATTTTGAGATTAAAAAACGACAAATAGGAGGGAGGGAAGGAAAGAAAATAGAGGGGTTTCTGTGGAAGCAGAAGAAAACGAGGGGAGGAGGGAAGGGTTATTTAAAACCAAATTCACTCTTTATTCCAAGTGTATTAAACCATTTACGTGGTATATTGTAGAATAAAACGTCATTACAAGTTTTCTTGCCTCTTGCCAATAAGAACAATAGAACAATCTTAACGAGATTATATCTACCGACACAATAACACAATTTGTAAACGTTAATTTGTAAGAAAAATATTTAATTTCAAATGACATTATATTTTTCCTCAAAATGCTTATTTAAATTCTCCGATAGATTTTGACTCTAAAGAATTTCTCTCCTTCGGCATTTGGGGATTAATAGAGAATATTCAGTGCTTAATTATATTCAAAAATGAACCTCCTTTTTTATCGCATGTAAAGATACACAATTTAATTACAGTTGAATTGAAATATTTGTAAGAAATTAATTGAATGAATAAAAAGACTGTGGAATTAAAGCTTGCAGTTTGCATTCAATTATGTGATAAGTGGATGAATTATTTATGTAAAATAATTATTGGAAGATAATGGTAAGACGACAAAGAAATGGTCATGTATGTAAAATAAAAGATTAAATTTTGGCACGAATAAAAATGTAAATTTATGTGCTTTTTATTTTTTATTGACTTTATCAAATTCCAAATAAACTTGAAGTAATAATTACTCTTGCCCTTTACATGCGCAAGAATCGATGATTTATTCAAGGTAAAAATTGCAGTTATTGCATTAAATTAATGGTGAATGAAAAAGATAATTGCATTTAAGGCTTTTAGTTTACGCTTAGTGGTTTGATGAAAGTGTATAATTTTTATGCATATACATTCTGCAAGAGATATGACAATAGGATTTAAAGTTATCACATTTATGAAAATTAGAGATTAATTTTTAATGGAAAGGGGAAATAAAATGCGGTCACAGTCATAAATTCATTCATTTTCCTTTAATTTATTCCACAGAGATAAAATTTTAACTACAGAATATTTTTATTTTAATTACTGGCAGTGCAAATCGAAAAAAAATATGATATTTAAATTTAAACAATGTTTTATTCTAAAATTTAAATGTAAAATATTTCTATTATTGTTATCGATTTTTAAACAAACTTAACTAATAATTAGTTCATTTGTGGTTTGTAAAAGTTTATAGATAAGTTTTTGTAAAATCCATGTACATAACATTGACAGTATTTTACTTCCTTCTACGTGCATAAAAAAAACGTATTCGAATCCTGAAAAGCCTCGACTTTCGATTTTTGATGGTTTTATACGTTTAGAAATGTTCTAAATACGATTTGAATTTTCTGTATGTATGTGACTAAAATTTTGAGGGCACCCTATCTAAAAAATAAATGTTCGGAATTAAATCATAGACTACTTCATATTCTGTTAGTAGTGCTCATTATACCTGGATGTATATTGCTAGTAGGTGGCAGTGTATGCTCTATTTTTCAGAATTTCCATGATAGCTATTCTTGTCATACGTAAAAGGGAATTTTACTAAATATTATATTTAGTTAGGCCTTGACACATATATGTGCTAATAAGGCTTTAGTGTATACAGAGGGTGTTTACACATATTAGGAACGATTTTGACAAAAAAAATAAAGTACATACATTAAAAAAAATATCTTTCAATTTGTCCTATCTGGTAGCGCTTGTTGTGGACTGTCATACTGCAGTGGGATTTCCAAGATAGTAGGGGTTTTGTAAAAACTGGAAGTGGAATTCTATTCCATTCCTCCACCACACATTACCAGAGTCCACTAAACGTAGTTGGTCGATATTTTTCAAGAGCTTATTTTAATAGTCCAAAGGCACAGTAATCTATTGGTAAAACATTTCAGAACTTGGTTGGAATATGACTAAACAGTTTAGACTTGATTCCAGTTTCTCTTTTCAAATTTTCGAGAAATGCAACTGCACTTTTGGATGTATGGCTGTTCATTTTATACTGGTGGAACTCAACATTTTTAATGACCGTAGAGTAAAGTTTTGGAATTTCTTCTTTAAGAAAATAGGAATTAGAGCATTGTTTTGATAATAAATAGAGTTAATTTTTACAATTTTCTCATCTTTTCTTATCTTTAATTTTCCGTTGTAAGAGATTCCACGAATCACCATAAATCTTTTTCAGAAACTTTCTTTACAGTGTTTAAACAAAAGTTGTAAGTCTTTATGACCTCTTTTCCAGTAATAAATCGATCTTGTTTTTATTACAATAATTTAGATAAATAAACGCTTCATCAATTGTGACATTTTTTTCCCTCTTATCAGCTGCTAAATGATTTTCATACAGATTTTCATAACAATTCTCTTTGGAAAGAGCAAATTATTTTATGCTTCAAAACCGTAAAATCATGCTTCTCGCAACTTTGTTTAATCATGGAATATGCATAATTCTCTTCGGAAACAGCAAATAAGCCTTCAAGACACTCGCTTCTTTCCCGTGCCATTTCAATAGCAGACGATATTTTTCATAACAATTCTCTTTGAAAAGAGCATTTTATACTTCAAAACCTTAAATTCATGCTTCTCGCAACGTTTTTTAATCACGGAATATGTATAATTCTATTCGGAAACAGCAAATAAGCCTTCGAGACACTCGCTTCTTTCCCGTGCCATTTCAGTAGCAGACGATATTTTCGTAACAATTCTCTTTGGAAAGAGCAAATTATTTTATGCTTCAAAACCGTAAAATCATGCTTCTCGCAACGTTTTTTAATCACGGAATATGCATAATTCTCTTCGGAAACAGCAAATAAGCCTTCAAGACACTCGCTTCTTTCCCGTGCCATTTCAGTAGCAGAAGATATTTTTTCATAGCAGCCAATATTTCAATACACTGTTAAAAATTTGCTGCATTTGCTGCATAGTCACCCCACCGCTTTTTTAGAATATCTCTATTCTGACCAGTAAGAATGCTCCATAATATAGTCAAGTAATCGTTTTCTATAAAAGCGGTGGAGTGACTATACAGCATAAGCTACAGATTTTTAATAGTGTATCACATTATTACATGGTGCCAGATTTTTTCCATTGTTGTTTCTCGTTGTTTTTTAATTTAACATCAAAATTCTTCCTAATATGTGAAACACTATCTGTATGTTGCAACAGCTGGTGCTGCTTTAATCCGTTATTCATGATTTTTTTTTATAGCTTTAACTTGACATCTATAGCATGGACTATGATTAAATTTCGTATTCAGTTAGATCTTGACAAAAATAGGCACTGATTAAAACTGTCTGCATCTTGCTCTAGATGTGTATCGCTGCTGTGATGCGTTTTTTCACGATTTTCGTTATAGCTATATCTCGAAATGCATGGGATGGATTTTCACCAAATTTAATGTACAAAACATTTATTTAAAATTCTGTTTATTTAATTTTGACTTTTTTCCCTCAATAGAGATCATACTATACTAGTTTCTGCGAGGAATCCACCAAATTTTATATTTAAAGGTATTAATTGAAATATATATATATGTACTAATTTTGTAATTTAATTCACAATAGTTGTGTGTCTTTTTTTTTTTTTAGATGATCATCCTACTCCCAGTTAAATTAAAAGAAATGCACTATATATCGTAATTATTGGTGTAGCAGTGCAATTTAAATTAATATATTAGAAAAATGTAGTTGAGAATTCTGTGATGGCAACATAATGCTAGTTACACTTTATGTATGTAAATCAAACTGTTTTTTAGGTACATTATTCTGTATTTCAAATTTCTTTACATTTTTTTAGAATAATCCTCTTTTATAGCAATTTCTAATTAAATAACCATTTTAGTAGGACCCCCGATTCATATAGTTACCATTATTCAAGAAAATTGATCCTCCACTTTGTGGTGTATATTGAACAACTCTTGGCAGAAAAAGAATTTGTGGTATTTTTGTGAAGTATTTGTTATTACTGCTTCGAACAGACCATGTAATCTTCACGAGTCAAAGCTAAATTCGTACTCCATAACAAACATACTTTAATAACGCTGTTATTTACATTTTAGTAAAAGAAATATAAAAAATCCAAATATTTATGAATTTTTAAAAAGGGTTAACCTTTAATAACTCAGTGCGCCCAGCAGCTTTTGTAATTCCTCTTATAGAAAAGTAGCAAAACACTCTGTTTACTAGATAACTGAATATGCTTTGTGCATAGACATACTTTAATTTATCTACATTATTACTGAACTGGAAGCAATAAAGTGAATGAATGTGGAATTGAATCCTTAATATCTTCGATCTCTGGATCTCCATAGGGGGATCTCTGTTCTTTTCCTTATAAAAACTAAAATGTCCGATTTTTTTACAGTTTTACATCACTTCTTAATAGCTGAATGTTTTTTGCATTCAAAGAAAACGAATAAATGGCAGCATCGAAGCTGATTCCGACATAAAATAAATGTTATTTTCATCTGAGTTTGCAAATGCCCAAAAATGCCCAAAAGACAGTATGACCGAGAAAGTGAGACATTTTCATAAGTATTTAACTTAAATATTTTTCAATAAAAAATTTTGAGGATTTGTAGATTATTTACTTGTTTAAAGCTCTTAAATTTTAGCGTTAATTTAGGTTACTGGTTATTAAATTGGTGTTTTTAAGGAGTTTTGTAATTTTAGATCCATATCTTTGAACCTAAATTAGTAAGCGCCTAAAAGATCAATTTCAGAAAAGATATTTTTTCTCTAATTTACGATGTCATTTTGCTCGGAAAAACCAATGTATAAGCATCTGCATTATTATTTTAGCTTCGGAACTGAAGAGGTTAAGCTTGCACACGTGTTCATAATGAGAAGATGGATTATTTATGAAAGATGATTACAGACTAAAATAACATGAAAATCAACCTTTCATCACTTCCGGATGAATAAATGCGTACCAAACACACTTGGTATCCCGCTTTAGGTTGACCACCCGACGGTATATACAGGGTACTGCCGAATTCGACCGAAAATTTCAAAGGGTTGATATTAGGCATAAAGAGTGTGAAAAATTACCATATAACATGCGGTCGAAAACCACGTATCAAACATAGAGGGTATACTGCCCTAACTCAGTTTGTTCTGACGGTCATAACTTTCAAAAAACTGAAATATATTATAATAAAATATTTAATAGGCATTCTCAACACTGCTGCAAATGTGATAATATAAAAAAAAAGTAGTAGAAGTTTTCATTATACGCGCTAGCAGTATGAACTTGAAGCTCCATATTTTGTACTGCGATTACCAGTTCATGCGGTATCATCGATTACTTGAGCACCCTGTTTTTATAGAACTTTCCGTGGTGTTATAACATTTCACACAAAACATGGTACATATCGTTACAGTTTCATTGCAATGTTTGTTATTTTTTTTCTCAAAACATAGTTTTCATACGTTACCATCGATTGCTTGAGCACCTTGTTTTTATAGAACTTTCCGTCATGTTATAACGTTTCACACAAAACTAGGTAAATATCGTTGTATTTTCATAGCAATGTTTTTTTTCTCAAAATTATTACCGTCATTCCAAGTTCCGTTAAAACGAAACACCGGATATTTATAACTAAATAAGTGGTTTGAGATCCCATGTTCTACACTGTAAAAAAAAAAATCTGTAGTTCTACAGATGTAAAGTTACATGCTTACTAAACTTTCATCTGTAACTGTACAAATGAATCTGCTAAAATTACAGTAATCTTACTAAAACTTTATCTGTAACCTGGGTTGCAGTTACATGAAAAGTTCTAGGCATCCCAGTTTTCTAAAAAATTTCTAGTAACCTTACAGTTTTTTTGATTTTCGGCGCAAAAGTGCGTCTGTTACAGGAATTTTTGTTGTTGCCGTTACATAAAAAGTTTTAGGAATCCCAGTTTCCTTGAAAAACTTTAGTAACTTTACAGATTTTTTTTTTACAGTGTACAGCAATTTTTCATCCTCTTGATGCCTATTATCACCATTCTGAACTTGTCGGTCGAATAGGCAACACCCTGTATACTGTATAGCATCCCTGAGTCCAAGAGCACAGGAAAAAATAGTTGGGTACTGTTGACCTAGATCCATAAGGATTGTAGAGCCAGAGAGTTTAGTTTAGTTTGAAAAGATTAAATTGCCATGCATACGAAATAAAATAATAATTCTCAAAGCACATAATAAAAAAATCACACGTAGTCCCTATTATATGGTATAGTAATAGTAATTTGTGGCTAATTAATAAAGTAAAACATATTGTTTATTAATAAATTTACGGTCACTTTACCTTTTAAAGAGACACATTATTTTTCAACTGCTTACACATTTAAAAGTATCAATTTAATTAATTTAAATTTTATAATCGATAAAGAAAATCGAAACTATTATAAGCTAATAGCCAACAAAAATTGAAAAGAAATATCGGTAAAAGAAAAGTATAATTGATGACTTTCTTCGTAACAGGTGTCATCAGGGGTCTGTTATAATCTTCGATTTCCAATCATAAGTAAATTCTTGCATACGAGTAGTAAAGTTAACCTATAAATTAAATTAGCTGGATCACATTTTTAGCATTTAACAATTTGTATCGTCTTAATGAATAAAGAATTAAGCTGACTGTTGAGATAAATGCGCTTGATCTGTTCAATATTTAATTTCTTCATACTTAATATTCTTAAATAAAAACTGACAATTTAAATGAAGATTTGCTGCATAAAAATGGTAGCTACATTTTTCACAAGTCCGCTTTCATTTTGAAAAAAATAGTCGCTCTGAAAATGCATTTTTGGTTATTTGTTTTTGGCAAACCATTCATATATGTGTGCACATAAGTAGAAAAAACACTTTTCATGAAACTTTAAATTTAATTATTAAAAGGCTTTTTTTTTTAATTTCCCAAATTATGGATAAAAAATGAAGCTACCTCGTTTTTGTAGGCCTTTAAAATGCTGAGAAGCAGTTAAAGTGGGAAGTTTAGTAACCTAATAACGTCATTAAAAATAATTATCAGTCCATAATATTCAGCATCTCCTTCTTTATCAACAAAAATGTTTGAAGTCACAAGTTAATAAATATGTATTTAAAAATGAATTAACAAGAATGTAACTGTTATCAATTTGAAAAAAAAAAATCTTTTAGATTTGAATAAAGTCAAAATTAAAAAATTTCACAACAACCGATTTTACATACTTATCATAAAATGTTTCAACTCTTCTTTACCTTTCATCTCTTCCTGGTAGATAAAATACGTACCAAACATACTTTCTGTTCTACGGCAATTTTTAATCCTATTGATGCCTATTATCACCACTCTGAATTTGTCGGTCGAATTGGGCAACACCCTGTATACACTATAGCATCCCAGAACCCATGCCCAAGAAAAAATAGCTGAGCACTCTTGACCAAGATCCCTAAGGATTGTAGAGCTACAGAATTTAGTTTAGTATGAAAAGATTAAATTGCCCTACATACGAAATAAATAATAATTCTCAAAGCACATAAAAAAAATTACATGTAGTCCCTATTATATTGCCCCTATTATATGACCCTATTATATGTCCCTATTATATGGTATAGTAATATTAATTTATGGCAAATTTATAAAATAAAACAGGTTGTTTATTAATAAAATTTCAGTCACTTTACCATTTAAAGAGACACGTTATGTTTCAATTGCTTACACATTTAAATGTATCAATTTAATTAATTTAAATTTTATAATCGATAAAGAAAATTGGAACTATTATAAGCTAAGAGCCAACAAAAATCGAAAAGAAATATTGGTAAAAGAAAAGTATAATTGATGACTTTCTTCGTAGAAGGTGTCTGCTTTAATCTTCGATTTCCAATCATAAGTAGATTCTTGCATACGTAAAATTAAATTAACAGGATCTCATTTTTAGCATTTAACAATTTGCATCGTCTTAATCAATAGGTAGTTAATCTGATAGATGACAAAAATCCGTTTGATTATCCGATCTATTCAATAATATTTAATTTCTTCATGTATTATATTCTTAAATAAAAACTGACAATTTAAATGAAGATTTGCTGCGAAAAACTGGTAGCTACATTTTTGACAATTCCACTTTCTTGTTAAAAATAAAAATCGCTCTAAAAATAAATTTTTGGTTATTACTTTTGATAAACCATTCATAGGTATCTGATCTTCATTGGGAAAAATACTTTTGATGAAACTTTAAAATTTAAATATTAAAAGGCTTTTTTTTAAATTTCCCAAATTATGGATAAAAAATGGGCCTACCTCGTTTTTGCAGGCTTTTAAAATTCTGAGAAGCAATTAAAGTGCAGAGAATAGTAACCTAATAACGTCATTAAAATTAATTATTAATCATAATATTCAGAATCTCCTTCTTTATCAACAAAATTGTTTGAAGTCACAAGTTAATAAATGTATATTTAAAAATGAATTAACAAGAATGTAACTGGTATCAATTTGAAGAAAAAAATCTTTTAGATTTGAATAAAGCAAAAATTAAAGAATTTCGCAACAACCGATTTCACATACCTATCATAAAATATTTCAACTGTTTTTTACTGGCAAATTTCAACTGCTTACACATCTGAGTGTCGCATGTTAATGCACTTTAAAGTTGCAATGTAAACCAAATTTATGTTATGATAAAGAACCAAAAAATGAAAGCAATATGTAAAATTTAATATTAATCAAAGAATCCAATAATAAGCCAATAATAAAAGAATCCAGTAATAATCCAATAATGAAAGAATACAATTATATTAATAAAAGAATTCAATTACTATTGAAATATGAGTCAGCAACATTTAAGATCTGCTATAACGATATCAGATATGGGATAATCTATATTTTTCACAAAATTTATTATCTTTTTCTCTATACAAAAATTTGTTATCTTCTATTGCTTACACAGTTAATTGTAATATCTGAATTTATTTGAATTTCAAAATCTACAAAAAGTGTGAAATTAGTATACAATGTCAAATGACAAATATCGGAGTGAATTTAAGAACTAAATATAAAAAAAATTATAAAGAAGTTAACAGAACTTAAAATCTCATTTAAATCTCATTAATAAAATATTTCGAATCGTCTTTCATAACAAAATTATTGATTTTAAACTGCTTACGCCTTTAACTGAAACCTCTTAACTAATTTGAACTTCAAAATTGTAATGAAAACAGATATTACTCTACGTTAAAAGGAAAAAAAATCGAACTCTAGATTGAAATATTGATGGAATAACTGTTGAGTTGAAACAGGTGTCAGCAAAATTTAACATTAGCCGTACGTTTAAATTTTAATAAAATTTAATATACCTTTTTCCTATGAACAAATTTGTTAACGAATTTTCTACTGCTGTGTACACAGTTAACTACCACAAGTTAATTTCTTTGAATTTCAAAATCAATAAAGAAAAACGAAAGTGTAACTTAACAAAACAAACTGAGCCAATATTTTAAATAAGAATTTAACCAAAAAAAAAAATTGCAAAAACTTTCACATAAACTAAATTATGTGATTATTAATAAAATTGTTCCTCCCTCCCCTTTTTCAGAAAATTATTGATTTTCAGTTGCTTTACACAATTAACTGTCACAAGTTAATTAATTCGAAGTTTTAAAAATATCGAAATTTTTCTCCGTTAAAAACCAAAAAATCAAAATTAATTGCAGGAAGAAATATCGATAAAAGGAAAGAATAATCGATTACTCTTTCTATTTGAAGCAGGTGTCAGCATTATATTACGATCTGACATAATCTTCAATTTTTATTAAATTTACCATCATTTGCTCTATCGACAAATTTGTTAATCTTATGTTGTTTTGAAATTTAGCTGTCACAAGTTCCGCAATATGTGTCAGCATCATTTAACCCCTTCAGAACTGGTGTGAGATATGTGTTGCGTATAAGGTGCATTGGGATTTTATTTCTTAATACCAGGATATTTTAGTTAAAACTTTTTCTTGCATAATCTTAGAATTATTGGATTTTAAAAAGAGAAGATTTACTGTATGGAATTACTGGTATCAAAATTTAAAATATCCATAAATCACGCCTCTCCTGAAGAGGTTAATATCTGTCATAATCTTTTATTTTAACATATCTTAGCCTTTTGTGCTCTATCGACAAATATGTTATTTTCTGATTATGCATTTAACTGTAAGAAGTTGATTAATTTGAATTTTCAAATTAAATAAAGAAAACCGGATATATTATTGACATAAATTAACAAAAAATAAAACTGAATTCCAAACTAAATAAAAAAAAGGAAATAATTCAGAAGCAACTAAATCTACAAACGTGTCAAAAAAACTTTAACAATTTCTTTTTTACCCGACTGAAAAGAAGGGTTATTTGTTTCACGCATATCTGGGTATGTGGATTTCTTTATACCCTCGAAACATCCCAACGGCTAGATGGATTTTAATGAATGAGATCTCTATCGATTCGACTTAATCTTCCGATGGTTATAAAATAGGTTTTGTTTTTATAAATTCAAAATGGCGGACGTAAAATACAAAATGGCGGTAGAGACGAAAAAATATTTTACGCACCCTATTGAGTGGCATATCATTGGATAGATCTTTCAAAATGAAGACGATGTTTCACGGACTATTTTACAGTCAGAAGCTCCTTTTAAATATTACATAGCCTGGGACTATGTAATATTTAAATATTTAAACTATGCAATACCTAACCATCATAGATCCTCATCAAAACAGTGTTTATAGATAGGAACTAACAATTAAACGCAACTCAAAAGTCATCAATACAATTAAATAAAAAAAATAGGTATGAAATAAAATAAAAAGTTTCACATTGATGAGAAATAATTCATTAGTTCGCTTTTTACGCAGTCGGGTTTTTTAATTTTTTAAATTTAATTCTTATTCACAAAATTATTTAACTTCAACTACGTAAGGTAAATGCACCTATAGTGGGCCACTAATTTTTGAGTTCAAAAACAAGCCCGAAATGCTGAAAGAAATCAGATTGACTAACGTCCTTAAGGGGTCTCAGGACTCTTAAAATTGGAAAAAATGAAAAAAAAAAGACCATTTTTAACATTTAATATCTTAAAATGTGCTTGATTTTAAGGCACAATTTTAATTGGAATAAAACATACATAAGTACGTTCTTTCATTTCATGTATTTGAAAAAATATAAGATGCAGAATTAGCATTTACACGGGGCTCCAAAATGTTAGACATTTTTCGAGCAAAAATTCGGCATAACAGCCTACGCGCACGATTACAAAATAAGTGTTAAAACTAGAATGAAAATTTTGGTACCTACTTATACTTCAAATTGTAATAATTACCCTGAACCTAAATAAATTTGTATTTAAAGCTTTTTTATATTTTTAATACAAAGTTGTATTTAGCTAATGTAAAATTAAGAAAATTTCAACAATATAATCACCTAAAACAATATTGTTTTGAACAATAAAAAGGAAATTTTAGGTTCAATTTATACAGACTAATATGAAACATATGTTTTGAAAATTTCATGAAAAAATATTCATAACTTTTTGAGATATCGTGCGCGTTATGCCCAAAAACGTCATTTGGAGAAAAATGGCTTCAAGGTTTCCGAAACGACGCTTCAGGTATTGAACGTGTATAAATGTAAAAGCCATAACTTCAGTTCTAATAGGAATTTCAAGGAAACAATTATATCAAAATGTTCAGAAAAGATAGGAGTTTAACATCTTAAAAAATTAAAATTTCGAAAATTTTAAAGCTTTAAGATTCCTGAGACCCCTTAAATGTTAACTTTCCATAAATAGATTGGACATTTGTTTATTTCGTAGAATGTTTTCAAAAACAGATTTATTGGCAAATTCTTAGAGATCTCATTAAAAAATAAGCTTTAAACAGCTTTAATAAGCTTTAATAAGCTTTAATATTCTAAAACATTGTTTCTTTAATACTATGTTTTATTTAAAATTAAACTACTGTTCATATACTCTATTACATTATACATAATTTGTAATAATCCAAAAACTTAAAGATTCATGCATAAAAAATTCTAGACCTATGACTAGACCCACTACTGTAGCATAGAGGTAGGCAACATTTTTATATTTTTCATTTTTTCCGAAGAATATATTTCGAACCTTTGGATATTTATTCTGATACGGAGATGTACAAAGATGACTGCGCCGGAAACCCAGCTTTCGCTTTAGAGTTATAGTGCAATCCCGGATGAAATACATTTCAGCCTCTGAAGTTTAACATGCTTTACGGTCAGTTAACAATTGACCAAATAAAATTTTTCTGTGTTAACTGCAAAATTTACCAGTTCTTGGGTCATTTTTTAACAGATGACCGTGATTTCCTAAGTATTTCATAATTCGATACAGAGTTTAAGGTCATTTTGAGGTTACAAATGACCAGTTTGCCTAATCGACAAAATATATTATTTCTTTGAAAAAAAATATTAGTACTAGACTAATAAATATTTATCTTTGGAAATTCACTAACGAGTTAATAATAATTAGATAAATGTCTTTAAGTGGCGTTTACCTTACACGTTCAACTGTCAAAAGTTAATTCATTCGATCTTGAAATTTTTAGATGAAAAAAAAGTTATTATTAGAAACTAAAAAATCAAATCGTATTGCAAGGTAAAATATATATAAAAGAAAATAATGATTGATGACTCCTTTCCATTGAAGAAGGTGTCCGCATAATTTAAGATGTGCCATA
This sequence comes from Maratus speciosus, assembly GCA_963932465.1. NCBI lineage: Eukaryota > Metazoa > Arthropoda > Arachnida > Araneae > Salticidae > Maratus > Maratus speciosus. The sequence continues at coordinate 403,292,928 of OZ010798.1, read as the reverse complement.
TTTTTTAATTTTGGTAACATTTACTCTTTTATATTCTATTGACGAATTTGCTAATAATCTTTCTACACATCTATCTCTCACAATTTAATTACTTAGAATTTTAAAATTCAATAAAGTAAGATATGTATATCACGCACTTAAAATAACAAGCAATCAAATTGAAACTGAAATGTAAATATAAAAAAAAGTAAATATGAAAAAGTAAATATAAAAAAAGTAAATATAAAAAAAGTAAATATAAAAAAGTGAATAATTTAATACCGAATAAAATTACAAAATTATCAACCTAACCTTTCGCCGCTTTCTTTTTAACACAATTGTTGATCTTCAGCTGCTTACAAATTTAACTGTCAAAAGTTTATTAATTAGAACTTCAAAATTGTAATGAAAACCAAATATTTTCTCTCTTAAAAACCAAAAAATCAAAGCGAATTGCGGGAAGAAGCATCAATAAAACGAAAGAACAATACACGGCTCTTCCAATTTGAAGCAGTTGTCAGCATCATTTAACATATCTGTCATATTCATTCATTTTTGTAAAATTTACCCTTTCTTTTTCTGTCGGCAAATTTATTAATAATGTACCTACGCATTTAACTGTCACAAGTTAATTACTTTGAGTTTTAAAATTCAATAAAGAGAGGCATCTGTATCTCGTACATAAAATAACAAATAATCAAAACGAAATTAAAATATAAATATAAAAAAATATATATTTCAGCAACAACGAAATTACAACCTTATCAATAAAATCTTTCGTCATTTCCTTTTTGACAAAATTATTAATCTTCAATTACTTACACACTTAATTGTCAAAAGTTAATTAACTAGATCTTCAAATTTGAGAAAAAAAGATCTCTATTAAAAACCAGAATATCAATTTGAAGTGCAAGATAAAATATTTATAAAAGAAAAGAATAAATGACTATTCTTTCCATAGATGGCTATATAGAGAACTATAATGATCCCAAAGCCGCAGCGGTTATCCGACGTACTTAAAGCTCCTCCGACCTTGCCAGTTGTCGATGCATCAAAATTGTTGAATTCAGCTTTTAATTTTTTCCAGTGGGCGGTGTACTGGATAGATGATCGACTTCCCTTCGAAGAATTTGTCAGCTTCATTTAAAATCTGTCATATTATTTCATTTTCGTAAAATTTACCCTTTTTTATTCAATCGACAAATTTGTTAATATTCTAACTAAACTACACATTCAACTGAGGCAAGTTTTCAATTTGTATTTTAAAACTGAATAAAGAAAATCAAATCTATTACGCATTTAAAATAACAAAAAAATCAGAACACATACTCAAGTGTAAATATAAAAAACTTAATAATTTCACACGAACATAAATTATAAAATTATCAATACAACTTTACACCTCTTTCTCCGTAACACAATTATTGATCTTCAGCCTCTTACACATTTAACTGTCAAAAGTTAATTAATTCGAACTTCAAAATTGTAATGAAAGCCGAAAATTTTCTCTCTTAAAAACCAAAAAATCAAAGCGAACTGCCGGATGAAACATCAATAAAAGGAAAGAATAATTGACGACTCTTTCCCTTTGAAGCAGGTGTCAGCCTCATTTAAGATCTGTCACAATCTTCGATTTCCGATCTTGTGCCAACTCCCGGCAGGGTATCTTACAGAGAGTAATCAGAAGGTGGGCGAATTATTCTGGGCTAACAGTTAGCAAAATATATTTTCTTAACCCGAAAGTAAATAAGCTAATTGAAAAGATAAATCAATCGCACAAGATACAAGACAAAAGTTTCGTAGAAATAATCAACAAATAGGCAATTGTTACTGTTGCTTATTCTTGTAAAAATTAACATTGACTTATTATTTTAATTATCTTTTTTCTGACAGTATACCGAGATAAGTTTGAATTCCCGGAATTTTCAGGCATAATAATTCATACATTAAAAAATACTTTTATGGTAAATTTAAAATAACAAATATTGTGCTTTATTACTTCAAAGAGGATAAAATTTTTAAAAGATGTTAGATTACATTAATTCCTAGCACTTTCAGCTATAAGCATAGTCATCCTCATGGACAAAATACAAAAATACAAAAATCGATGTAACATCGGTCTTTGTTGAATGTACTAGGAATTATGTAATCTACTTATACAGGGTGCAATATGTTATCTATCGCCGACCTTTAATTTCTCAACTGTTGATCGTAGACATATAGTTCCAATCACAAAAACGTTTAAAATGAGGTAAATATTCATGTTGTGGCATTATTTAAAGTCAAAAATCAATTTGATAAAAATTACGAAAACTAACTTTTTATACGGTCCCCCAGTCCCTATAGTTATATTTAGTAAAATTTTATACATATCATAACAGATATAACACAAAAAGTTTGACATCTGTACTACAAAAATTGACATAGTTATTAAATTTCAAAGTTTGAGATTTTTGCACATGATTTTGTAGGGATCAGTTAAAAGATGAATTAAAGTAATTCGAGATCAAAATCAGGGTGAAGTGTCCTTTTTACGCCGAAGCCACTTTTAGCCGGTATCGTCGGTACTTTTGAATGTTGTTCGACCCATAAAAGTTAGCTCAAATTTTTAGATGAAATAACCCTATTTGGTGATTCCCCGATTTGGTGATACAGGCTAAAGGTGGTTTCGCTGTGAAAAGGACATTGCACTCTGATTTTGATCTCGAATTACTTTAATTCATCTTTTAACTGATCCCTTAATGAAAGACAAAAGCATGTGCAAAAATCTGAAACTTTGAAATTTAATAACAGGGTCAATTTTTGTAGTAGAGATGCCAAACTTTTTGTGTTATATCTGTTATGATATGAGTAAACTTTTACTGACTATAACTATAGGGACTGGGGGACCGTATAAAAAGTTAGTTTTCGTAATTTTTATAAAATTTATTTTTTTACTTTAAATAATGCCACAACATGAATATTTAGCTCATTTGAAACGTTTTTGGAATTGGAACTATATGCCTACGATCAACGGTTGAGAAATTAATGGTAGATAATAATATATAATAGATAGATAACATATTGCACCCTGTATGTTTGCTTATCTTAGTGGTTTTTCCGCAGACAGTAAATATTTTTGACTTGATGGCCAGATATTATTTCTTAATAAAAACATTTAGCCCTTTTAACCACTAAAGTAAACTTGATTAATTTTAATTTAAACATAAAAAAATGAAAGCATTAATTGCTATAAAAAACAACTATATCAAAGCAAATGTCTGATCTACATATCGATAAAAGTAAACAGTTTGACATTTGAAATTACATATTCATAGAAATGGTCATCTCTTTCTTTTGACAAAAATACTGATTTTCAATTACGCACACATTTAGCTGTCGCATGATAATTAACTCGAACTTCAAAATTTCGTAATAAACCGAAATTATTCGCCAATAAAAACAAACAACTCAAAGTCATGCATTACTCGACATAATGGCATGTCACTATCGCGTGCTCCTCTTTTACGGAAGATAAACTCATTTGAAGCTAACGCATTGCTAATGGCTCAGCATTTGCTTTTGGTTAATATTCCATAACAAAATAAATCTCTAAAAAAATAATTAAAACACAAGTTTGAAAGATATGTAAACGAACAAACGATGGGACAGTAATAATCAAAGAGTCTTCTGTAAATAGTGAAATCTTCGTCAATTTCGTTGGCTAATGCGAAAGTTCTTATTAAATTTCAAAACTTTGCTTAAATACGTAATTGATATTTTTCATATAAAAATGCTTTTTAGTGCTGTTAGTGAACAATCTAAAAAAATATGTTAAACGTAAAGGAATCTTTTAGAATTTTCAATTAAAAATGTCTTCACCTGTGTTCTGTACACCAGGCATTATATTCTGTAACCCAGAAAGCCCGGGATTAATTCCTAGTGTATATTATAAAGGACAAACGTGTCCGTCTGTAACGTTGACGTCATTTTAAAGTTGGCAACAGCAGACGTTAAATTTTGTTTTTACTTCGGTTTTTTTAACTTCTAAACATCACACATTTTCAAATTTTACACTGTCGAATAGCGAAGAAAACGTACTTTTAAATGCAATTCGTTTGAAAACTGTATCGCAATTATTCATTTTTTATGGTTTTAAAACAATTTTCAATCATGAATGGTTTTAGGTAGCTTTCATTACAAAAAGTTACCTATTGCAGCCGTTCAGAGAAAAGCGATTTCAAAAAATTTTGGTATATTTTCATCGATCATCACCCCCCCCCCCCGACCCCGAAACCACCCTCCGTTCAAAAGTTGATATATCCATATATATATATATATATCTGATCTTTGCCACACTGTAACTCTCGTATTTTTGAACCGATTTGGATGTAACTTCGTGTATACATAGTGCATACCAATGCCTCGACCGAGTTCGTTGGCCAGCTCCATCCGCCATCTTGTTTCAAAATGGCGGTCATTTAAAATTTTTTTTTATTTAAAATTTTAAATGTGGTACCAAAAAAATGGAAAATTGAAAAATTTTCGTCTATATCTTAAAAAATGGCTGAGTTATAGCACTTTGAATTTCTAGCATGGCTGACATTTTGAAACGACCTGATTTTGTCACGCGATAACAGGCGTATTTATGAATCGATTTGGATGTACCTTGGTGTATACATAATACGTATCAATGTCTCGACCGAGTTCGTTGGCCAGCTTCATCCGCCATCTTGTTTCAAAATGGCGGCCATTTAAATTTAAAAAAAAAACATTTAATTTGAAATGTGGTACCGAAAAATTGAAAATTGATAAATATTTTTTTCTTATATATTTGACCTTGATACAAAGATTCCGGAGCAGTTTTTGTTTCATCTATATCTTAAAAAAATGGCTGAGTTATAGCACTTTGAATTTCTAGCGTGGCTGACATTTTGAAACGACCTGATATTTGTCACACGATAACAGGCGTATTCATGAACCGATTTGGATGTACCTTGATGTATACACAATACGTATCAAAGTCTCGACCGAGTTCGTTACCCAGCTTCATCCGCCATCTTGTTTCAAAATGGCGGCCATTTAAAAAAAAATTTTAATTTTAAATTTAAAATGAGGTACCAAAAAATTGGAAAAATGAAAAAGATTTTTTTGTATGTGTTTGGCCTTAATACAAAGATTCCGGATCAGTTTTTGTTTCGTCTATATCTAAAAAAAATGGCTGAGTTACAGCATTTTGAATTTCTATTGTAGCTGACATTTTGAAACGACCCGATTTTTGTCACGCGATAACAGGCGTATTTATGAACCGATTTGGATGTAACTCTGGGTGTACATAGTACATACCAATATCTCGACCCAGTTCGTTGGCCAGGTTCATTCGCCATCTTGTTTCAAAAGGGCTGCCATTTAAAAAAAAATTAAAATTTTAAATTTTAAATGAATTATCAAAAAATTGAAAAATGAATTTTTTTTTATGTGTTTGACCTTGATACAAAGATTCCGGAGCAGTTTTTGTTTCGTATATATCTTAAAAAATGGTTGAATTATAGCACTTTGAATTTCTAGCATGGCTGACATTTTGAAACGATCTGATATTTGTCACGTGATAACACGCGTATTTATTAATCTATTTCGATGTAAGAAGGCATGTGGATAGTATATCGTAATTTCTCGACCAAGTTCGCTGGCCAGCTTCATCAGCCACCTTGTTTCAAAATGGAGGCCATTAAATTAAATAAAAAATTATATTTAAATTGAGTAGCAAAAAAAAAAAAAAAAAAAAAAAAATTAGAAATTGAAAAAGGTTTCTTTCTCAAATATTTGACCATGATATAAGGATTCCGGAGAATTTCTTGTTTTGTCTTTATCTTAAAAAATGCTTCAGATATAGCAGTTTCAATTTCTATTGTGGTGACATTTTGAAAAATCTGATTTTTTGCATGCGACAGCACTCGTATATATCAACCGATTCCGATGTGAGTGAGCATGTGCATAGGAATTACTAAGGTCTCGACCAAGTTCACTCGTTAACCTCATCCACCATGTTCTCTTAAAATGGCAGGAACTTCAAGATATTGTCGAATTTGGCAACCAAATATAAGTTACTTTAAATAAAAGCAGCTTGGATAAAGCTGACTAATTTCGCGAAATTCTCATTCATAATGATTTAGTATTGATAAAAATTATTGTTGAATCTCCTATAATTGGTTTCCACTAAATTGAGCTTCCTGTGTTTGAATAATATAAGCTTGCTTTTTTAAAAAATAAGGAATATGAAAGCTACCTCTTCCTCCCGGCACTGGCCGGAAGGACTTTTTAAATTTGTCACTATCGCCTGAAGACGATAACGAAATATTGATCCGTTTTCACTTAAATTAATATAAATAGTTCGGCATTTGTTTCCTACTTATATTCCACAGCGAAATAAAAACTTGATCGATAAATAAATAAAACAATGAAAAATAAATGAAACATAAATTTAAGACAAGTAATTTAACTACTCGGTTGAACAGCTAAAATTTTCAGAATTAAAATTGCTACTCTAAATAGCAGCCTTTGGTGATTTACGAGGTATATACGAAAGTATCTCTTTTAAAGGGTCACAGAACTTTTAAAATTGGAAAAAATGAAAAAAAGGCCATTTTCAACATTTAATATCTTAAAATGTATATGATTTTAAAACATGATATTTATTCGGATGAAAAATATAAGTATCTTCTTTCATTTCATACATTTAAAAAATTGCAAACTGCAGAATTAATATTTATAAGGAGCTTCAAACTGTCAGACGATTTGTCGTGCAGAAAATTGGTATAACGGCTTATGCACAAGATTACAAAATAAATTTTGCAACTAGAATGAAATTTTATATGCCTTATTAAACTTGCAATAATTACCCTGAACCTAAATAAATATGTATTTGAAGTCTTTTTATATTTTTAATACAAAGTTGTATTTAACTAATAAAATTTTTTAAATTTTTCAACAGTATAATCACCTAATTTTTTTTTATTTTTGAACAATGCAAAGGAAATCTTGGTTTCAGTTTATACAGACTAATATTTAACATATGTTTTAAAAATTCTATGGAAAAATATACGAAAGTTTTTGAGATATCCTGCGCGTTATGCCCAAAAACGTCATTTGGAGAAAAATGACTTCCAAGTTTCGAAAACGCCGCTTCAGCTATTCAGCGGGTATAATTCTAAAAGCTATGATTTCTGTTCTAATGGGAATTTCAAGAAGACAATTATATCAAAATGTTCAAAAAAGATAGAAGTCTAAAAAATTTAAATTTCGAAAATTTTGAAGCTTTAAGAGTCTTGAAAACGCTTAATAAATTTCAAAATATTATTTGGATACCTTAATGATATATATTTCATATACAAATAATTACTGTGTCATTATTGGGCAATAAAAAAAAAAAAAAAAAAAAAAAAAAAAAAAAAAAAAAAAAGGTTTCGCCTATATTCTGTAACCCGGGATGGCCTGGTTTGATCCCCTCGTAACAATAAAAGAAAAGAATCGTTGGTGTTTATTTCCTATTGAAGCAGGTGTCAACCACATATAAGAACATTAATAATTTTTTATTTCCGATCTCGTGTCAATTTTCGGTTTACTGTCATACGGACAGTAATCGGGAAATTGAGCAATTATTCTCTGATAAGAGTTAGCTGAATATCTTTTCTTAATCAGAAAAAAAGCTAATAGGACAGATAAATGCATCTAAAAAAATACAAGGAAGTAGATTTGCAGCAATTAAATGTAGCAGGTATCAACCACATTTAAGATAATTCACAATTTTTGATTTCCGACCTCGCTTCAATTCTCGGTATGGTATCATGCGGACAATAATCAGGAAATGAAGGAATTATTATCTGCTAACAATTAGCTGAATATCTTCTCTTAATCATTAAAAAAATATAAATAAAAAATAAGCTTATAGAAAAGATAAACACATCTAAAACATACAAGACAGCATATTTGCAGCAATTATCAGCGATTGGACAAGACAAATTTATTGCTTACATTGCTTGCAAACACAAGACCGAATTGATATATACATAGGTCAAAATTTTATTTTCTTTATTTAAAGGCCTTTTGTAATGATTTTTTCCCTTGAAATTTATCTTTCTACAAAGATTATGTTTCATGTAACAAGTTTTTGAAAATTGTTTAATTTTTTTTTAATTTGAAACTTATTTAAATTTTGATTGAACTTATGTACCACTAACCTCATTTCCCTACTTTGTACACTATTGTGTGTACAAAAGGTTTCTTGTTAATTTTTCTCCAGAATGTATAAAAATGTTAAAAAATTTACAATAATCAGTAAAAAAAAATTGGATTTTTTTTTTTATATAGTGATTTTTAATTCGAGCTATATATTTGCAAAATTTCTACCCGAAACTTGTAATCCTGAAGACAATTTATTAAGAACATAGTATAATAACTGTGTACAAAATTTCATACGCATATCTTTCAAGGAAATTTAGATAGATCCTTTTAAACATGACAAATTATGTAGAAATCCATTCCGAGATAAATGGACTTAAAGTTTAGTAACTGGCAGGGCAGAACTGATATTATAGCACAAAAATTCTTATATATTCTGATGTAATAATCGTGGAAATACGCAATTTGATTTATTTAATTTATTTAACTTTGTAGTATTTTATTAACAGGAAAAATAAAAAATGCATGTTTTGAGAATTTTGATGCCGGACCACCTTAATAGAATAATGCGAAAGCTTTGTTAATGGGAACTATTTTCAAACAGGATAACACATGTATTCAGAAATGCGTTTATGACTTTCATACTGAAAATAAAGTATTTTGACATCCTGACTAAATGCTATGTTATTTCTTTACCAGAAGTATGTTACGTCATTTCTTTATAATAAGAAAATAACTTTGCTTTATTTGCACTAAAGTAAACTGAGATATAAAACAAGACAGAAATATATGTTATAAAGATTGTGCATGTGCAGTGTTAAAAATCTGCTGGAAACTATCCAGTCTTTCGACCGTTTTTTATTAAAAATAGTTACATAACCGAAATGTAACTTTATTTTGGCCATAATGTGTACAATAATATGGTCTAAACAACTTGATAAGAGGGTCAAATAACCGTTATCTTTAAAAAAGATTGAATGCGTGGGCAGTTTGCTACAGATTTTTAACAAGTGTAATCAAAATTTTCAATGCTGTAAAACACTTTTCCTGTGGATATTTTCGCGTATTTGAAATAAATGAAATTTATATCAGTAAAATTTTATTATGCATAGAATTCTTTTACCCATACCATTATTGCCACTTTATTTTTGATTTTAAAAATAAATTAACTTTCTAACTGCTTGCATATTTAACCGAGAAACAACACTGATTTAATAACATGAATTTTAAAATCATTGAAAAATGAAAGTATTAATTACTTAATATTAAAAAAATCGAAGAAATGTTTATACCTAAATATTGGTAAAAGTAAAGAATTTAACAATTAAAACATCATTTTCCTTTTAAAAAATATTGTTCTTCAATTGCATACACATTTAAATATATTACGTTAATTAGTTCTAACTTCTGAAATGTAGAGTATTAGTTGAGTAATTAGTTTGAATTTAGAAATAAGTGAAGACAAATAAAACTATCATTTGTTTAAAAAAAAAAAAAAAAAAAAAAAAAAAAAAAGTTATTTTTATACTTGAAAGTTTATAAAAGTAAAGAATTTTAAAGTAAAGAATTTATTTGAAAACAATGATATTTAAGTTAGCAATAACAAAAATATCATGCGTATTCATAAAATTAATAGGACCTCTTCCCTAAAAAATATATTGATCTAAATCTGATTGAGTCTAAAGTTAATTAATTAAAATTTCTCAAATGTAGTATAATAGTGTATTTATTAATTTAAAATTTTTAATCAATGAAGTAAAATGGAAGTATTACTCTCTTAAAATTATAAAAAAATCAAAGTTATTTCTATACTTGAACGTTGGTAAAAGTAAGGAATTTATTTGAAAACAATGATATTTAAGTGGACAACAACTAAAATATCATGCCTATTCATAAAATTAATTGAATCTCTTCCCTAAAAAAATATATTGATCTAAATCTGATTGAGTCTAAAGTTAATTAATTAAAATTTCTCAAGTGTAGTATAATAGCTAGCGTAGTTATTAATTTAAAATTCAGAATGAATGAAGTAAAATTAAAGTATTACTCTCTTAAAAAAAATCAAAGTTCTTTTTATACCAAAATATTTATAAAAGTAAAGAATTTAACAAATAAAACAACAAGTATATTTGCAAAATTTCCATATTTTCCTTTTATTAAAAGAATAATATTGATCTTCAAAGACTTACACATTTAAATGACAGAAGGTAATTAATTCGAACTTCTAAATTGTAGTTTAAATCAATATTATTCACTGTTAAAACCCAAAAAATCACATAAAATTGCAGGAGGAAATGTCGATAAAAGAAAAGAATAATTGATTATCATTTCCCTTTGAAGCAGGTGTCAGCATCATTTAAGGTATGTCTATCTTCGATTTCCGACCTCGCGTCAGACCGGACAGGGACTTATACCTGCAGTAATAAGGAAATTCGAGATTTATATTTTGCTATATCTTAACAGAGTATGTTCTCAATATCAGCAAAAAAATAAGTCTGCAGAAATGATAAATCTACAAAACAAAAGGTTTGCAGAAATTATGAAAACAGACAAGTATGTTACTAAAAGAACTAAACATTGTTTAACGTCTGATATACAAAATTTAAAAATTAGAAATATATTACAATTCATCAGATATACAAATAAAAATTACATAAATACATATACAATTAAAAACGCAAACGTTTCGGGCTAAGTTTTAGCCGGTCATCAATGCAACAACATTCAAGTGACCAGAAAACTATATATCATGTTTACAGTTAATTATTAATAACAGTTAAAATCAAATAAATTATAAAGAACCATATCAAAGCAATTATGTGTATTCAGGTGGAATTGCACAGGATTCATTAATCGGCGAAATTTGCTTACGAGTGAACACACCTTCAAGAAAAATTTACTCTTAACGCTAATGCAACTTAACCCGAAACGTTTGCATTTCGAATTGTATATGTATTTATGAAAATTTTACTTATATCTCTGATGAATTGTAATATATTTCTAATTTTTAAAAGTACAGGCATCCGCCGACTTACGTATTACGCGACTTACGCAAATTCGCAGTTATGTAATAAATCTCGAAATACATTTGTAAACATACTAGCGTGTTTAATATGTAATTGCATACTTTTTTTATTTATTTTATAAATAAAATACGTAGATATAAACCACAACCGTAATATAGTTTATATATTAGATAGAGTAGTATTTTATTGATGTCAAACCTCGTTAACATGAACACGCTTAACGCGAATTACTTTTAGCACGAACTGTTTCCGATTGCCCCGTCCAGTTGTGTGTAATGCATTGAAGTTCGGATAACACGAACTACCTTTAACACGAACAAAAAAAGTTTCCTCTTGCGTGTTCGCGCTAACGAGGTTCGACTACAATCAAATCTATAATAAAACAACTTAATCATTATTGTTAGTTGTTCATAGTAGTCATGTAATTCATAATAAATACAGTTTATGCTTATCAAATACTATTTTATTTTGTGAGTTCTATTTATTTGTCTTGCCATCAGAAATTCATGGAAAATAAGTTAAATAAGTCCTCTTTCATAATGTCTTATTTTTATAGTCGTTTGATGTAGATTCAAAATTGTTATAAATCAAATTATCAATGTCAAATCCCATATTCCGCAAGATATTTGAAAAGTGTTCTTTACATTTGTTTATATATTTTTTCATATTTTTATAGTTTATATAAGAGTATATACTGTCGCATGGTGCCTTATTTATAAAATACCACGGTGTAAATAATATATATATATATATCTTTATATACGTATATATATAATAAATATTGCAGTTTCTTACAAAATTTTACCTAATCAACTTAGAAAATCGACTTACGTAAATTTCAAGTTACGTAAAACTTTACAGAACGCATAACTTACGTAAGCCGGTAGATGCCTGTTACTATTGCTTATTCTTGTAAAATAAAATCGGTTTGCACTAGATTAATTTTAACACAATTATTCTAATTGGTAAATAAATCATATTAGATGTAAATTTCCAACTGGGCGAAAAATGTCCGGACCAGGATTCGATCATTTTTCGCCCAGTTGGAGATTTACATCTAATATGATTTATTTACCAATTAGAATTATTGTGTTAAAATTAATCTAATGTAATTTCGTATACAGCGATTTCTGGAGTTCCATTACTTGAGATTTATTCTGGTGAGCTGAACCAGGTTTCAGACCAGATGCTATAATCGTTAAGGTTAGCTGGGTGAAAAAGTTCCACCAGATTCGTCCGGGATAGCTCAGATGGTAGAGCACTGGCGGCTTCAGCCAGGGGATCCCTGGTTCGAATCCTGGTCCGGACATTTTTCGCCCAGTTGGAAATTTACATCTAATATGATTTATTTACCAATTAGAATAATTGTGTTAAAATTAATCTAGTGTAATTTCGTACCCAGCGATTTCTGGAGTTCCATTACCTGAGATTTATTCTGTTGAGCTGAACCAGGTTTCAGACCAGATGCTATAATCGTTAAGGTTAGCAGGGTGAAAAAGTTCCAACAGATTTGTCCGGGATAGCTCAGATGGTAGAGCACTGGCGGCTTCAGCTAGGAGATCCCTGGTTCGAATCCTGGTCCGGACATTTTTCGCCCAGTTGGAAATTTACATCTAATCGATTTGTTTTGTTTTACTGGGAGGACTACGGTAATTTTCTTTTGCACATGCTTAACATACCGGGACCTTCATTTAAAGTGGAATGCTACCCACTTTTAAAACTACCTGTGTCGGGATCCATAACTGGCACCATTTGCCTGGTAGCAAGCGCTCTAACCAGTAGACATGCGGCAAACAATATGGGATTGACATTTTTTTTTTTTTTTTTTTTAACTCACATTTTTTTAACAGTTTTATTTAAGATTGAGTCATATTATTCCCATATTACTTAATTTAATATATATAATCGTAATAATTTTTGTATCCATGCATTTTTGCATAAAAATGCAGCAGCTATTGCACCAAGATTTGAATATTTATAAAACTAGTTATAGTACGAACGCACCTCATTTGACACGTTTGACGTACAATTTCTGGCTTGTCTACTTTATTTTACAGCCCTATATATTGATATCATACAATAAAAATTCACCATTGATTTTAGGTATTTGGTAAGTCAGATCTCAAATTCAAACATTTAATTGTAAAATTCACTCTTATTTTTAAACCATCTCATCGGTAATTTAATATTTTTAATTGTGTTTATGTATGTACTCTTCTTAAAAGATGCCTTTTTTATCGTAGTTTTTAAAAAAATTTCTAAACCATATCCTTAGTTTACATTTTATGCTTTAAAATCGTACGAGTTGTGAGTATAATTTTAAATATTCAGACAAAATTAAGCATATATTTTCGAAATATTTTGACAACTAAAAAAAACAAAGAAACAAAATGAATAACATTAGCGAGCGGAATTTGAGGTCTAACTGAACAAACCCCCTTAAGAAGAATAATTGTTAACAATTTACATTATATATCTGAATAACTCAAAATTTAAATATGCGACACGGTATTTTCAACATACAAAAAAAAAATATAGAAATTTTTGTTACTGAAAGCATTTTCCAACATGATAATACGTTTATTTATAAAAAGTTCATGCTTTGACTCAATCAGTAAAGTTTTTAACTTGTTTATCAGACAATATTTCTTTAGAACAAAAACATATTTTGCCTTCAACACTACAGTAAACTGGGATAAACTTTTTGAAAGGTTATCAGTATTATGTTTCCAAAATTTCCAATGTGGTTTAATATGGTTGGGAACATTTTCAACTATTTAATATAACATGAAGTTTTTATTTGAGAACACGAGTTTCAAAATTCGTCTTATCCAGATAATCAAATTGGGAAATCGCGAAAAACCTCTAACTGCGTTCATTGGTTTTCATTTAAAATCAAGATTTTACGATGCCAGAATAACAGAATAAAACTAGTTTTTTTTTTTTTTTTTTTTTTTTTTTTTTTACAGATTGTAGTGCATTTTGTGTGCAGATTCACCAATACAATACATTGATAGAGAAAACTCGATTTTTTTTAAATTTTTGATAAGTCGAGTTATGAAACTCACGCCCTTATTTATAAAATTTACAGAGGTGGGAAAGGTGACTTTTTTTATTCCCGATTTAAAAAAAAAATAATTTCCGTAGTATATTTCTAAATAAATTCGAAACAAAGATTAATGTTTAAGAATAATTGTAGATAAAAAATAACTGAGCCGACACATGAATTTTCTTAACAATTATTATCACTTTATTTCTGACAAAACAATTGCTTCTAAGTGCTTACATTTTTAACATTTGCGGAATAATTAACTTCAATTTCAAAATCAATAAAAAAATTATTTAAAGAAGTTTTACTCACTTAAAATTAAAATCAAACTGAATATCATATATAAATATAGTCTAAAGTCAATAATTTAACATAAAAATTTGGTGGCTTATTTATAAAATTTTTACTTTTATATTTGACAAATATTTTGGTTGATAACACTTAAATCTCACAAATCAAGTAATTCGAACTTTCAGATTTTAAAGAAAACCGAAGTTATTCTCCATGTAAAATCAAAACAAGAATGCGAAATTCAAATGAAATATCGATAAAAATGAATTAATAATTCATGTCTCTTTCCCTTTGAAGCAGATATCAGCATCATTTAAGATCTATCACAATCTTCGATTTCTAATCTCGAGTCTAATCCCGGTAGTGTTTTCTTACGAACAGTAATCAGGAAGTTGATGTGTTATTCTATACCGACAATTAGCAGAATATCTCCACTTCATTAGCAATGAAATAAGCTAATAGAAAATACAAATCCATCTCACAAAATACAAAATATAACGTTTGCTGAAATTAGCAGCGAGGTATCGAGAATGTTAACATTGTCTATTATTATACAAAACTAAATAAGGTTGACATTTTCTCTTCTGTTTTGAAGACGTATTGACGTAATTTTGTTAATTGCGAGAAATGTAATCGTGATCATTCATTTATTGGGGAAAATCTTCGTGGTTCTCACACAGACAGAATTTTTTCTTTTCTGATAAAAAATCATTTCTATATAATAAAAAAAATTAGTCTTTATTACCTCTAAAGCATTACTGCGTGATAAAATATATTTTTTAAGATGCTTTAAAGACCATATCAAAATTTTCAACGTACAGTCGTGGAAAAAAAAAAGTAAACACCCCCTACTAACTCCTCAACAAATTATTGTAGAAGAAAGTTACAGGTACCGAACGATTGGAAATAAAGTCTACTTTTAAATGATGTATATAAAATTTGCTTAGGGAGCCACCTACATATTAAAACGAACCATAACTTTGTTTTTTTCAATAGCAGTACCCAATTCTGACAGCAAAAATGAACTCTACACCCTTCAATTAGCCTAAAAACGAATTTTTATGCAATTCGTACCATAAGTTTCCGAGAAATTAATTATTTTAAAACGAGCGTATTTTAAGGGCTGTATCCAAATTGAAGTTCCGTACTGGATTGTTAACCGAGAGAGCCGCTTCCTTGATCAAGGCACTTTAAGCGCCACTCAAGGAGTCAATGAAGCGTGTTAGATACGGCAGAATATATTAGTACGGCAGAATAAATTTCAAAATGTCTACTCACTTCCATCATAGACGGCCCCTTAAACCATCATTTTGCCGTTTTTCAAGCATAATTTGAAAACTACTTGGAAGAAAAATGTGAAAATTTTGAATTTCCATAAAGCAGGACTTAATAAATCTAAATCCATCAAAAAAATTGTAGGTTGCAATTCATAATTTTTTCGAATATTAATTTCATAATTCATAATTCATATCATAAAATTATAAAAAAAATTGCAAATTCAGCTTATTTATGTTTGGGTATATTAGTATTATTACCACAAAAAAATTAGCACATTAGGAGCACAATTTCGGGAGATATAAATAAAAATATGAAAATATAATTTAACATTAGAAGCACTAAATTTTGAATGTTTATAATTCAAAAACTTATCATTCAAATGACTTGAAATTTGGTGTCCAGGCATAGTTTGAACCGAAGATTTGAAATATCTCGTTAAAATTGGGTATTGCCATTGAAAAAAATGAAGTTAGGATTCGTTTTAATATGTAGATGACCCCCTAAGAATATTTTATATACATCATTTAAAAGTAGGCTTTATTTCCAATCGTTCGGTACCAGTAACTTTCTTCTATGATGATTTGTTGAGGAGTTAGTAGGGGGTGTTTACTTTTTTTTTTCCACGACTGTACTTATATATACATGTATAGGGACATATATAGAGACAGTCGCGGTCAGTTTTTTGACTATCACTATTTTTAAAAAACTATACTCGTGGTATATTTTCGCAGCATTTGCAATATAAATCTACTAGGAACACTAATACTATTATCTAAAAATAGTGGCATCCAAAAACGTGACGCAGCGGACATCTGAACTTTCAAAGCGTAAAATTAATTACAGAAGTAATAAAATGGCTTAACATCTTATCACTACAGTTCTGACAAATTAATTCAGATTCTAGCTGCTTACGCATTTATTTTTTACAGGTTAATTTATTTTATCTTCAAAATCCATCAAGTAATTTTCACTTAAAATTAAAAAAATTAAATTTCATTTCATTTCGAAATATCGATAATAATTTCACAACTTAAATTATGTGCTAACTGAAAAAAGACTCATATATTCTTTTTTATATATTTATCTTCAATTGATTACGCATTTAGCAGTCACAAGATAATTAACTGCATCTTCAGAATTGGAAATAAAATCGAAATTATTCAACGTTGATAGCCAAAAATTAAATTGAATTCCAGAACAAATTATCGATTTAAAAGAAGAAAAAACAGATGACTCATTTCCTTTGAAGCAGGTGTCGCCATCATTTGAGATCTGTCATAATCTTCGATTTTCAATCTCGTGTCAAATCTCATGCGGACAGTAATAAGTGGTCTGATTCTCTGCTAGTAGTTAGCAGAATATCTTCTCTTATTCAGGAAGAAAATAAGGTAAAAGGTAAATCTAACTCACAAAATACATAACAAAAGTTTTTCAAAAATTTTCAACGGACAAGCAACAGTGTAACTATTGCTTATTATTAATCTAAAAAACGATGTCAAATTGATGTTGTTTTCTTATTCTTTTTATCAATATATTTGCAAAATCTTGGTAATTGTCAGCATTTTTAATTAGTATTATTTCCTTTTTTACAGAAATTCTTCAAAGCTTTCATACACACAATAAGGATTTTCGCCTTCCCGACAAAGTGCTTTTTTCTTTACATAAAGGAAATACTTTGCCATTTTTAGTAATAAAGTAAAGTGATTGAATAAGTATTTATATATATATATATATATATATATATATATACTAGCTGATCTGCCCGGCGATGCCCTAGCCCGTGATGGATGACCTTTAAATTAACCTCAAAATTGTATGATTTTATATCTTAAGTCTTCATTTTATCTGAATTTATATTTTTAAATGAAAACATATTGTATTGAAAGCATATGCTATTTGGTATTTTATTTTCTGCGTAATTTGATTTTTGGAGTCTATACGCACCGAAAACAAGCGAAACCGGGACTATAAACTCAAGGTTATACTGATTTCGTCGAAACTTCACATATTTTGTAAAAAAATATTTATACTCCTCCGAACGTTTCAAAATTTTTGTAGGTTATGCATATCTGATATATTGATATGCTCTAAAAAGTTTCTGCTAAAATGCGGACGTTTACTTTCTTTTAACGTAAAAAATATCGTCTCCGTTAGGCGCGTAGCGACCGGCGTTCGCAGGTGTATTTGAAAGAGTTAAAATTAATATTTTTTAAAACTGATTACACCGTCAATTAGAAGAACGTTTCAGCTTTTAAGAAATTACGTTTGTTTACTTTTAGCGTAAAAAATATCGTCTCCGTTAGGCGCGTAGTGGCCTGCGTTCGCATGTGTATTTGAAAGGGTTAAAATTTATATTTTTTAAAAATGATTACACCATCGATTAGAAGAAGGTTTCAGCTTTAAGAAATTTTATTTGATTTGTCGGAAGCTCTCAATTTGCGCTCTGAAGGGGCAAAACCGCGACGAAACATTCAACTTTTTACGGATTTCGTCGAAATTTTCACACATTTTATTTTGTTAAAAATATTTCTACGCAATCGAACATTTCAAAATTTTTGTAAGTGATGTAAATCTGGTCTATTGAGATGCTCTAAAACGATTGTGTTAAAATACGGACATTTAGTTACTTTTGGCATAAAAAAGTATAGTCTTCGTGTGACGACCTCAGATTGCCGGTGTATTAGAAAAGTGAAAACTCATATTTTTTAAAGCCGAATGCACCATCGATGAGAAGACGATTACAGCTTTAAGAAAACATTTTTAGTTTGTCCGTACCTTTAAAATTGCATACTGGGGAGGCGTTGCAATAAGGGATAAATACGTTTTTCGGAAAAACGACCGTTTTTTTATTTTTTTTTTCAAGGGTTTAACTGCGGTAGTTTTTTTAATTGATTGCTGCATTTAAGATGTGAGAGAACGATCTTTCAAAATATGTTTTCCGTTTTTAACTTTACTAGGAGGTTTGGACGATGTTATCAGGGCTCGCAGCGTTCCTAAAATTTCCGCACTTTATACCAGTATTTTAAATAAGACTTCTTCGTGGTAGATTCCTTTAACATCTGTAATAGAAATATACAATAAAGATTATCGTTTTAAAATAGTGGTAGGAAAGTGCGAAAATTTTAGGAATGCTGCGAGCCCTGTGTTATTCAATAAATAATGACAAAATACTCCCGAAATTGTCATTTTCGTTTTTCATTTTCAACCGATGCGTAGATAAGCCTTCAGCGCATGCGCCACAGCTCTAGCTCTACCCATCTCCCAACGAACGAGATGTCTTTTGAATGCGAGTGAGTTGTGGTTGTTAATTTATAATTCAACTAATTATAAGAATTTTAAAATTCTGAGACTCATGTAAATTAGGAGAAACCTTCGAATATCTTCACAAAAATTTCAGCTTCAAACGTTAGATTTCGCTAGCCATCTCAGACACACACACATACACAGACAGAGCGAAACTTTCTTTTATTATCGTGTAACTAACATCTGTAATGCTGTGAAAATAATTTAATTGTGGACATTTTCTACTGTTCCATAGTAAGTAATGTTATTTATCATTAAAAAAAATTGTTACATATAAAATCTTCTGATCCATACAATTTATTATCATTTCTGATACAACAATTCATTACTACATTATTCTGAAACAATAACTGAGATTTCAGTTGCTTACTCCTCTAATTTTCGCTTCAATTTCATTTAATTTCGGTTTACTTAATATTCGAATTTCGAAATCAATAAAATGAAAAGTACAAACTATTTTAAAAAATCAAAGCGAATTTTGCGTCTAAATATCGTAAAAATATGAGTATTCGCAAAATTCTTCATCTTCTCTTTTTTAGAAAAAGTAAAATAAAATATTGGTATTAAAATTCTTACATATTTAAATGTCCCAAGTTAATTAATTTAAATGTCAAAAATTTAAAGAGGATGAAAATTATTTTACGTTGAAAATCTAAAGGTCAAGTCGAAAAGCACAAGAAATTGCAATAAAAGAGAAAATTAAACCCTTTCTCTTTGATATAAGTGTCAGAAACATTTAACATCACTAAGAGAATATGCTCGTTGGTTGTCAGCCCAGGTAGCTTAAACGGTAGAGCATTGGCAATGTAAGCTAATGATCTGTGTTTGATTCCGCCTTGGGCATTTTTTCGCTCAGTTGGAAAAATTCAATTCGTATGATAACTTTACCCATCAGTATGATAGTGTTAAAAGTAATACTAATACTTAATGAATCAAATATTAAAACGAAGCACCAAATAATATAATAATTACGTACTATCTGTGCCCTGAAGATAGATCACTAAAAATTATCTTTTTTTTTTATTGTCATTGATAATTGTAATTGCGAAATTGTCAATGGCCAATAGCGTTCAAAACAGTAATTTAATATACAGTTATTGAGTACATAATATCAATAAAATAGTAAATAACAGAAAACAATAATTTTGTACATATTTACTCAGATGGTACTTTCCCAGTGTAGGGACTTGCCAAGATAGAGAAAATTGCCTTGGTGACAGAAGGAAATTCTCTACTACATTTTCTGGCATCCTAATCACTGTTTCAAATACAGATTTTTTTTAAAAATATTTATACAATTTATTTAATATGAAGAAGCCATTTATCTATTTTTATCTATAACCAAATGTAATTTGGGTATAAAAACAATAACAACTACATACCAGGTGTCCTAAAACAGAGTGACTGATTTTAAAATTCAATAATTTGCAAATAGAGACAGCTAGGAAAAAAATCCTTGCAGGAGGGTTATGTAACATGTCAGGAGTTTTTTTTACTGCGATTCTTGATTTTAGATTATAATAGCAGTGATAAATGGTGCCGCAAGTAATAGGCGCTAAATTTTGGCCCGATTTTTGGCCTCTCTCTCTTCTTTCAGCTTTAATGCGAAAGAAGGAGGTTAAATATATGGAGTGAAATCTTAAGAACAATATTGTATTGGCAACTGCGTAGGTTCTAGCGAGTCAAGAGTTAGATTAATTGGCTTGAATTTTTCTCCCAGGAATGTAAACCTTTTGAGCATAGAATGAACCTATAATATGTTAAAATTGTTTACATTAAACATTTTTTACAGCAAGGCAAACGCCAAAATAAAATCATAATATCAAAATTAATTTCAAGTGCCCACTTTTTTTCATTTAAAAAAAATTCAACGTGTTTTATGTTTTCTCTATATAAAATTCTGTTAACTGATATAAAGAAATGTATTTCTGATTTCAGAGTATGTTTAGAATAAGTTATCTAAGCAGATCGTTCATGAATTTTAATCCCTAATTTTTTTCGAAGCGCTATATTGGACGCCATCTTGATATTTTTTAAAAATAAAAATAAAATTGATTAAATTCTTAAAAGATTAATAAATATTTGTGAAATAAAACAGAATGTTCATAAGTCTTGTATCAAACTTTCAGATCAAAACCGAAATTTAAGCTATTTTTCAGGCAATTATAAGTATACGTGTGCTTAAAGTATTTATTTATCCACAAAAAAACAGTTTTCCTTTTTGGAAAACTTGCTAAGTTTAGTTCCAGACTTATTGTATTGACATGTGTTATTTAATTAAGCTTCAAATTTCATAAAACAGGAAGATGAACTATATTTAAGCTTGCAATGTCAAATTGAATTGCATATCTAATCTAAATATCTAAAAAACTAAAAAAAAAATCTTAATGACTTTTCTGTAGGATCAGGTGACAGCATTATTTAGGGTCTGTCACTACTTTCGATTTCGGATCTAATTTCAACTCTCGGCAAGATTTTATACCGGCACCAAAGATAATCAGCAAGCTGACTGGCTATTTTTTCTATTAACATTTAACAAAATAACTTATCTTTATCAGCATAAAAATACGTTAACAGAAAAGACAAACCTCTTTGATATCTGTCAGTGAATATACGAGAAATGTGTTGCAGAAAATATCAGCGAACAGATAAAAACATTAGTATTATTTATTCTGACAAAAAGAACGTCAAGTGAAAGATTATATTGAGATTTGTTGGTTCAAACCTTGTAATCAGGATAAAGCATTTATTCAGCGACGAAATAATTTAAAAAACTAATTGATTAGCCATAAAAGTTACTTTCTTTTAACAACCTATTGGGTTTAATCATTTCGACATTTCATTCAAAAGAAAAAAAAAAAAGGAACTTATTCGAGCTTTAAGCTTGATAAAGAAGACATTTAACCCCTTAATTCCCGCTCCTGTCAATATCCCGGGCTGAGGTGTCGTTCGTTATTTCTCGTGCCCGTCATATTTCCGGGCTAGATATTTATGGCTGGGAAAAACTTCTGAAACCAGAAAAATTTAATTAGCATTTCTGTGTGAAGTCTTTGAATATTAGCGTTTGGGTTTGGTTTTTGACACTGATTGTGATGTTGGACTTTGTATTGTATGTTTCGAAATGTATCACACTCAAAAAAATTATTAATAATCAAAATTTAATATATCTTATTTTATTTCAAATATTATTTGTAAAAATTTGTTTGATGCTGATAAATAAAGATCTAAGATGCGAAAAATGAAGGTCTTATTCGCATTCATTTGTATGGTGTAAAACAAGCATTAAAATACAGAATTCTCGCATGATGGCTTTTCCACAAATGTGAATTTATTCTATAACATCTCTTTTTTTCGCCTTAAAAAAAAACTAATTGCATATTTTATATAGAAACCTTATAATTATTCAATTTCTGTAACCAAAAAAAAAGTAGGTACTTTTTTGATGGTTTTTCCAAATATTAAGCGACCGTTAAGGGGTTAATAAGGTCAGTCCTCAGCTACGTTTCCCATGTAAATCAGGGTTCCAAATTATCTGGACACCACTAATTTCTTAAAGTTTACTTCGCTATGTTTAATCGCAGATAATTCTGCCATTCGGTATTGTGAAGAAAAATAGTTTAAAATATTGGTGTCCATATCATTTGGAGCCTCAATTTACGCGGACACCTGACAACTCTAGTACTCAGTGTGTTTTGTAACGCTATCTACTTTGAATAATGAAACCACATTTATAGGATTATTAAATCTTTAGCGGACGGTGTCCACGAAAAATGACACCTAATTTTAAGAGTACCAGGAATATTTAATTAAAAATTTCCTTTTATAAAATACGGTAAAATAAGCAAGTTTTTATTTTCTGTTAAATTCGTTTGTAAATTCCGGTGTCAGTCCACCATTTCATCATTTTACTAACAGAATTACTCAGCGCCGGAAAGGGTTAAACAAGACGAGGACGAAGGATGCAAAAAAAGTCTACATGGAACATTTTAAAATATGACAATTATTGGTCATCTTAAAAATTTATGTACTGAATTACTTAAAAACTTTTTATTATTTTAACTACGAATTTCGAATATAACAATTTGAGTTTGCAACTAACGAGTATTCCAATTTTCAAATGAATCCACTTTCATTAAAAATTGAAGGATTTGATTTTTAACGTCCTGAATAATACGAGCTTCAAAAACAATAAATAAATAAAAACATACTATATTTAAAAACACAAAATCACAACGAATTGCATACCGAAGTATAAAAAGAAGGTAAAAAGCAATTGATGACACATTCCTTAGAATAACGTTCCGATCTCATGTGCACTCTCAACTGAGCTTCGTGAGTAAATTTAATCAGCATGATGACATAGCATTTTTTGCTAACATCAAGCAGAATATCTTATCTTTATCAGCATAAAAATAAGCTAACAGAAAAGATAAATCTGTTCAGTGTATATAAGGGAAACGTTTTGGAAAAATTGTCAGCGGACAGATAGAAACGTTATTACCGTATATTCTAACAAAAATAACTTCCGATAAACGATTATATTGAGATTTCTTTTATTGGCAACATTGTCAATTAACTTAAGTTATTCAGAGTCGAAATAATTCTTTTAAACGTGAATTATCGGATATGTGTTAGCGTCACTTTTTGTGAAATTATCCAAATAAATAAATGTCGTTATCGTTTACTTTTACAAAATAAAATACAGTTGTATACGGTATTGAGATTGGTGAAGCCATCCAAATAAATAAATTCTATTATCGTTTATTTTTATAAAATAAAATAAAGTTGCATATTGTATTGAGATAAAAAAATTTTTTAACCCTTTGTATTATAGCGTTGCATAGCTGCAACAAATTCAGTTGTCAATGTTACTTACATACACACATAAGAGGAGGTATCAATAAGTTTTTGCCCTCACATAGAAATAATTGAGTAAAATTTATGAAATTGCTACATTGTATTAGTCTTTTTCTATATAGTCACTGCGCACAGTAACACATTTCTGCAAACGGTATTTCAAAAAGAGGGGGGGGGGGAGGATGTATTCCAAGAGGCGCGATAGTAGACCCAAAGTGGGGGGCATTTTTCGAACTTTTGCCGATCCCATATGTGACATATTGTTGGAAAGTCCTGTGACCACTTATTCATGCTATGCACCCCCGAACCCCTTCCCCAAATTGACCTTCGGGTAAGGCATGAATGGTATCCTCAAAATTTAGAAAAGTGCCCCTCCGGAGGGAAAATTGGGGGAGGGGATCAGAGGGTGCATAACATGAATAAGTGATCACAGGCCAATCCAACAATTTGTCACATGTAGTGGTTGGCAAAAGATAGATAAATGCCCCCCTTTGGGTCTACTATCGTGCCTCCTGGAATACATGCTCCCCCCTTCTCTTTGAAATACCGTTTTCAGAAATGTGTTACTGTGCATGGTGACTATATAGAAAAGGACTAATACAATGTAGCAATTTCATAAATTTTACTCAGTTTATTCTATGTGAGGGCATAAACTTATTGATACCCCCTCCTACATTCGGCATTAAAAGACGATTTTATTTATTACTGCGCCATCACAGCAGTTAATATAAATTGTTCATAGAATTCTCAACCAACAACGATACTGAGATAGTTCATGGCGATGTTTTATTTATCATTTGAGCAGTTTCACATTGTCATTTTTTACATAAACTTGCAAAATTAAAAAGGCTGGAGACTTCCAAAATTCGATTTTTTACGTAAGTAAGTTCATATGCTTTAGTATTTTGTATTAGAAAGTGGACAATATTAATGTGAAGCATGTAATTTTCTGCTTATTGCAGATAGGGAAAATGCACCTTTTAGTAATTAATATTTTATTTTTATTTTATATATATTTTTTTATTACATCCATAAATGATGTATACTAAATCTGCGAAAATATTTTTCAATTTGGAGTTGCTGAGTCACACTGTTTATTGTTTAATATGAAACAAATCACCATAGTTTTATTTCTTTTTGTAACGTGTTTTTATGACTTTATAACGCGTTGTATTTTATTCTTAAGGGGTCTCAGGACTCTTAAAATTGGAAGAATCGAAAAATAAAAAAAAAACCATTTTCAACATATAATATCTTAAACTGTAATTGATTTTAAGAAAAAGTTTTATATTGGGATGAAAGATATATAAGTATGTTCTTTCATTTCATGCATTTCAAAAATTACAAGATGCAGAATTAGAATTTACAGTGGGCTCCAAAATGTCAGACATTTGACGAGCGGAAAATCGGCATAACAGATTATGCGCACGATTACAAAATAAATTTTGCAAGTAGAAGGAAAAATTTGGGTCCTACTTATGCTTCACATTGTAATAATGACTCTGAACCTAAATAAATTTGTATTTAACCCCTTAACGCTCGAATTAAATTACGGTTGAATAATTCAAATTGCTTATTGGCACCAATTTTATAAAAAAGAAATATTCACCTTATTTAATGACAGGTAAAACGGTACTAAAATATAGCCAGTTTCACTATTTTATAAAACTGGTGGGAATTAAACAATTTGAGTAAAAGACACAGCCCGAGAATATCTCGGGAGCGAGAATTAAGGGGTTAAAGCATTTTTCTATTTTTAATACAAAGTTGTATTTAGTTAATGCAAAATTTTGAAATTTTCAACAGTATAGTCACCTATAAAGAATATATTTCTGAACAATAAGAAGGAAATTTTAGGTCCAGTTTATACAGACTAACATGAAATATATGCTTTGAAAATTTCATGAAAAAAAATTCAGAAGTTTTTGAGATATCGAGCGCGTTATGCCCAAAAACGTCATTTGGAGAAAATTGACTTCAAAGTTTCTGAAACGTCGCTTCAGCTATTGAGCGTGTATAATTCTAAAAGCCATAACTTCTGTTCTAATAGGAATTTCAAGAAAACATTTATACCAAAATGTTCAGAAAAGATAGTAGTTTAATATCTAAAAAAATTAAAATTTCGAAAATTTTAAAGCCTTAAGTGTCCTGAGACCCCTTAATTACTTCGAACTACACAAAAATTTTCGCCTAAATCCTACAGAGAACATAAATTACCCAATTGAATCTATTATACAGGGTATCTATAAAAAAAAAAGTCCCAGTTTCAATGGTATATCATAACAGTTTAATTTAGACCATTTACAACAAGGCTTACATCACATTGATGGTTAACTAACCTATTTTGTCTTACAAATGTTCAATATGTGCACATTTAGTTATACGGCACGCATCCAATTTAAACTTCAATTCTTCCAACGCTTCGGTTTATAAGTCCGGAGTAATGGAAGCAAAATCCTCTTCAATTCTGTGTCTCAATTCTGGCAAATCATTAGGTAGCGGCGGAAAGTAGACACAATCTTTTATAAAGCTCCAAAGGAAAAAATTGTATGGCTCTAAGGGCTTTTAAATCTTCAGCCCAGCAATAACGTCTTACGCTCTGGAGTCGCCATTTTGCGTATATGGCACTGCAGCGAGTTAATAACAAAGCAGTACTGCTATTGCTCTTATTTAAAACTGTTTGAGTTGCTCTTTGTGTGTTTGAAATTGAACCAGCACTCTTCAACGCTTACAGTTCATACTATTTGTCAGAATTCTTAGATCTTCAATCATCATATTTTGCGATGAAATCTTTTCCTGTTTGTGAAATATGTAAAGAAACCTTTTTGCTTGTGAGGTGTGCAACTATTTATATTGTGTTTTGTGTGCATCGAAAGAAAAAATATTTTGAACTAACAATCCGAACTATTAACCCGGTATCACCAAGTGCCGATAGATGTCTCCACCAAACTACTTTTAACGACTTCTAAGAGATGGCAGCACTGAACGTCAGAGCCTTAAATCTCCTTTCTTTCCAGACTTAGCTCTCAAAATCACAAAGGATTCTGGATGAGCTTGCATTTATCTTTTCTTATAAACAATTAAAACTTTGCTAATACATTTGTTTGCTCCAAGAGCTCTCACTTGTTGGGTGACTGTCGATCAAGCTGGAATTTAGCTGAACTATATTCTGTCTCGTTGGTTTTCGAAAGAGCTTATGCTTCGGACAAGACTTCAGTCAAAATTCATTTAAAAACTAGCTTAAACTAGCTGTAATATCAATCTATGTTTTTACATTTAATTAATTTATATTTATATGTTTATTTTTAACCTAGAAATTCCAATAAATCCAGAGTGTTTCAAGGAATAATCTCTTGCTGCATCTCCAATCCCGTGAATGCGTCCAGAATTCATTTTTTCTCTTTCATCAAAATAAAACTAATTTCCAGGTATTCACTAACCGAAATTACTCTGAATAAAACGGCCGCAATCAACTACCACACTACCTGTGGATCAAAAATAGGTAGAAAGAATTCACCTTTTATATCTATGATATCTCAATGCACATTTAATACTTTTCGAACTGGGTGATTTAAACTTTGGTGGAATGCCTATGCAACTCACAACGGTCTCTCTTTCTGTTTTTTTTTAACACTAATTAAATTTGTAACAGGGACATTCTTTTTTGGATATCCTGTATTAAAACTTGACCTTTTGTTTGTATTTCAGAACTACTCTTCTTAGAATATGAAACACAGAGCAATGAAATTAACACTAGTTATCCGCATGAATCCAAAGATGTCATATAAACTCTCAGAGTTTTAAAATTTCGGTTAGATTCCAAGATATTAATATTTGGAACTTATAATAACGAACTTTCTTTAAAGATGGCAACTAAGTAACTCCATTTTTGTGAGAAAAAATGTAAAAGGAAAGAGAGGTAAACACAATGCGATATTTTTTACTAATCGAAAAGTTGAAAAAATGCTAGCATTATTTTTATTTTGTTTGAATAACTTCATTTAATTATATTTAGTTTGTAAACTCATTTAAACAAATAATTAAATATTTTTAGTTTACATTCTCAATAAAAAAAATAATGTAAAATATATCCATATGATTTAATTCCAAATTTACTACATTACAAAAAAAAAAAACTGAAAGATTTTAGATCGATATGAAATAATATTTTCCGCATTTGTTTAAAATATAAATGAATTGGGCTGTAGTAGAACATGGGGTTTCTGAGCATGGAGTCTGAACATAAGTACAGGGCACGTGCTTAGATTAAACATATTTTGTGCCAACCATGGCAACTCAAGCTAAAGAAATTGACGATGTTCTCCTAATTTGCTTATGGAAGTTAGACAAGTAAACAAACGTTAGCTTGGAAATAGTGGTAAGCTGTATAACTTTTTATACAAATCCTCTCGACCAATGGTATACTGTTTACCGTATGTCTCCATATTCTAGAAAAGGCCTTCTACTATAATAGCATCAAAATAACGTAGCTTTCAAAATGAAAATTTCGTATTTTACACATCATTTACATTGTAAACAAGATTTATTGCTTATAATAAGAAATTTATTAAAATTAATATTATAAAAATATTCTGAATGTAGACTTAAATTTCCTTTTTCCAGAAAACTCGAAAAATCTCGCGGGGAGCAAAAGCAATATATCGGGTTGTTATGTCAGCTAGTTAATAGTATAGACTACAAGTTGTCTAATGTAAAGTATCAAATATTTTCTAACATTTTCACAATGACAATGTGTAAATTATTTAGAAATCTAACAAATGCAAGTAAATAATTTAAACAGTAATGCATATCTCTACTTAGGAATATTTAAAAAAAGTTTAATTAATTTCATCATCGTAATCTATAAAATTTCTCAAAAATATATAATTGTATCTGTGATTTTTAAATTGTAAAAAAAAAAAAAAAAAAAAAAAAAAAAAAAAAAACAGTGCTAAAAATGCTACTTTCAAATAATAGAAAACCTCAGTAATAAAAAATTCATACTTAAAGCAATATGTTGTTTTATTTATTTATTTTTTTTTTTAACGAGCATTCGAGCATCGAGAATAGCCGTATCTTTTTTAAACTAAAATGTTTTCACAAATAATTTAAACGCTAGCGTACTCTCTTTACAATTTTATTGACAGGAGAATGAATTAATTTTAAGTTTTACAAACGAGAAAAGCTATAAAAAATTTATTTGTATTAAAAACATGAATACAAAAAGAGAAATTGAATTTTTTTTTTTCTATTTCCAAATAAATATATCGAAAACGAAAAATGTTGATGAATTTACTTTTAATAGCAAGTGTTTTGCATCAATTAACATTTTTTTTTATTGTTTGAGTTCTAATTTCGCAGCAAGCTTTCTAAAATCTCATAAAAAATATGATAGATATGAATGATATGAATGTGATAGATATAGATGAAAAATATACAGAATATTTTAGTGTGGGTTTTATTATATTTATTATTTATTTTTAAGTGTGATTTATAAATTTAAATTTATAAAATTAACAGCATTATTTACTGCAATACAAAGACTCTACTATATTTGTTTTTATTAAAGTGCACAATTGTTTTGTTTCGCTTATTTTCCTGCAGGTAAGCATTTGATCAACATCACTCTTATCAATTTAATAAATTTAAATAAATAATATAAATACTAATATTAATCTCTACTCACTCCCATTGACAGGTCATACAATTAATTTAAGATTGGGAATTGATAAAATCTATCGAAATCTGTTTTCATTTTAAACATCATAACTCAAAAGAAAAAAGAATCCACCCTCCTCCTATCAAGAAAATATATCATAGCAAAAAATGGATTGATAAATTCATTTTTAATAGCAGGTGTCTGCATTAATTACCATTTCCCATAATGTTCGATTTCCGATTTCCCTTCAGCCTTACAAAAATCTCATACGAATAATGCAGTTAATCATGGAATAGTAGTTTTCTATCCTTATTTTTTGGTGTATATCATAGATAAATCAACAATTATATACTAAGAGAGGAAATAACTCTTTAGATTTTACCACATTTGTTATTGGTTTATTGGAAAATATGTTGTTGTAATTATTGCAGAATAGATAAAAATGTCTTTGTTATTTGCAAAGACATAAGTGAATGTATTTTTATCTCATAGAAACTCGATAGGAATAACGCATGCTAATCCTCTGTTTTGTTCTTTTTTCTGTTAAAAAAAATCTTCATTTTTTACAATTATTTTTTTATCAGTTATTATACTGTTTAAAATATCTAGTTAAAACTGATAAAATTTCAGGCAATTAATCGTTTTCCTTTTTCTCCCTTTTATCCACAAAAATGGAGCAATTTAGTAGCCATCGTTACAGAAATGTCGTTAAAAATTACGTAAAAACTAATATCAAGAAAACTAATTCAAATTTAAAAATTCTAAGACCACTTTTGACATCTTTGGATCCATGCGGATACCTGCCGTTAATTTGATCGCCCAACTTTCGATATTCTAAGTGGAGTAGCTGTGAAATACAAACGGACAGTCGTTTTTTAATATAATAGATTTATGAAGTTTTAATTTCGTTATGAAAATTTAGGCAAAGACAAATTCTGAACTATTTATATTGTTCTAAGTGCAAATGGGAAAATAATATCAAGTAAACTAATTCAAATTTTTAAATTCTGAGACCACTTTTGACATCTTCGGATCCATGCGGATAACTGCCGTTAATTTTATGCCAAGAAATGCTGAATTATTTATAGTGTTTTAAGTGCAAATAGGTTATTTCGTAATGGAACTTGTACGCGATAGAGATAAATTAAAAAAAATTCATGCTTGAAAATTATTTTAAAAGCCATAATACAATTTTCAAACAAATGCATTTGAAAGTAGATTTTTTTTTTCCTTTTTAAGAAAATTAAAAAATGTGGGATGTTTAGAAATTGAAAAACAAAATCAGTAGCAAATATTGCAAAATCGAAATTTCATCGTCAAGTGTTGCCATTCGCAAAATGACGTCAGTGTTACGCATGGGCAAGTTTGTCCTTTATAATATAGATACTAAAATACTACGTAAATAGAATAAAAATTAGCCGTTTCGGATTCAATTCTGAATCTCTCATCGGTATACAACATGACAGATACAAAAACAATCACAAAAACGAACCACAATCAATCAGTTCAAGTTATAATCGAAGTAAAACCTTATATTCAGGTGGGATTAGGTATTAGCATTGTATTTTTTAAATATCTGAAGTTTTACCAATTTTAACGTGTTATTTAAATATCCAGACACGTTTGTGTTTCAGAAAGTTATTAAAATAAGTTTAATAATAATCTATATAACAACACAAAAATATGTCCCTGAGCAACGCTGACGTTATATTGGCTGTAGCAATGATGTAAGCAATACATTTCACTTTTTTCAAAATTTTAATTACTTCTGACCATCGCATAATTTAGATTTTTACAGATTCGAATGCGAAAAATGTATTTTCAAATCTAATTTTCCTAAAAACTGCATCTCAGTTTACTAATTTTGTATGTTTTTAAAAAAATACTTTCAAACATGATAAAAAGAAACCTATATCTACCACATGCACTTCGATTATATAATATTAACCCGAGAGGAATCGCGCATACCCAAGGTATTGTTTGGTTCTTACTTTGTCACCAATAACTACAAATAATAATCGTAACTTTATTTCGTGGGAGACAATTGTTACAAATTCTACAATAAACTAAATTCAAGATTACTTTTTAAAAAATAGTGGTGACAATTGTAAAAACCGTACGGAACCGGGGTATGACATACCCCACGCGACTGCTCTCGGGTTAACTCTTTTGCACCTAAAACAATTTAACTAGTTCAGCACTTGTTTTCGGCTAATATTCCACAACGAAACTAATGCACGTCATCAATCAATAAATAAACAAATAATGTAAATGAAGCACAAATTTAACAGATATGTAATCGAGCTACGCTCTTCAATATGGAAGTAAACAGAATCAAAGGGGAGAAAAATGTTTGTTGATTTTTTCAGCTATTATTCTCAGACGTGCGGTTAATACGAAAATATCGCTTTTCATAAATTTGAAATGTTACTTGAATGCATGATTGATATTTTTCTTATAAAACTATGATGCTCAGTTTTTGCGTCAAAGAGGGACAATATGTCCCGAAAGTATGTGAGGAAGCGAAGTTCCCTCAGTTACTCACTTGAGGACATACGCTATGCTGTTTCTAATGTTACGTATACAAAACATGAATTTCAGCCTAACTATAACATTTAAATAAGGTGTCCGCAATTGTGTATCCTCAGAATAGGCAAATGTTCGTTTTCGGTAAATCAGTTATTATGTGATAGGCTCTACCGCTGCCATCGACATACTCAAGACCATAGGAAACGAGTTGTGACCTCGTCACTAATCAACCGACTTCTCACTAGTGTTGGAAATCACAGCGGGAAATTTTGAATAGCAATTTTTTATTTTATTTGTGGTACTGAACAGGTACTGAACAGGTAATCAGCATTGAGGGGTTTCCTAGCTGTTATCAGCTTAACACCCAGACTAGGAAATTGGAATGTCTTATGTTTTAATGAGCCATTGGGATAAAGTTAAACTGTAGCAATGCTACTAGAAGAGAAAATGAAGTTAACAAGATAAAAATAAGAAATTTAAGAAAAATAGGAATAAAATTAAATTTAAGTAAAATCTTAAGATGAAAGAAAGTTAACAATAAATCTTTAAAAAAAAATACATGAATCTTAAAATAAGTAAAGTCAAACTGTAGTTATAAAACTACTATAAGGAATTTAGAAAGTTAAAGTTAGTACTGTTCAGAGAAACACTCACCAAGCAAGGGCAAGAAAAGCTAGGGTGGCAAGACCACAACATCCAACCAAAAAAAGGGGCTAATCAGGGCCATACATTTTATTTTTTAAGTTTTTCAATTTTTATGGTCTCTATAGTTTATAGAAAGTTTTTTTTTTTTTTTTTTTTTTTTTTTTCTTTTAAGAAAAGTATATAAAAAGGTAAGAAAAATAAAGAGGAAGCAAAATATAGCATGGTGAACTCAGATGTTACTGAGTGTCCATAATTATGGAAAACCTGGGCCGTTTCCGATGGTGGGGTTCAAAAGCGTCATAATCCGGTAGCTCCGCTACGATTTCATTAGGGAGGTCAAAAATTTTGTCATAAATTTTTTTGGCTAAGTCGTTAATGCGCTTACGTAAGGTAATAGTTTTTAGGTCTCTTCGGACCGTGGAGTTGCGAAGAAAAAGAGATGCGTTACGGACAGTACGCAGGTTGGAATTGTGCAAGCGACTAAGGTTGTCCATAGTGGTCTTACAAGTGAAGCCCCAGACCGGACTGGCATAGGTTATGATGGGAAGGATGCATGAGTTATAGAGAATTAATTTATTATGGACAGACAAGGTTTTACTGTTAAGGAGAGGTTTTATAGAGTTAAAGGAATACCTATCATCTTATAAAACAATAATATCTATTTAAACTTACTGGTGAGAATTTGGAATCCCCCAATAAAAAATCAGCCAGATGCGGCAACACTGCGAGATTCCGCATCTGGCTGAATTTTTATTTAAGGATTCCGAATTCTCGTCAGTAAGTTTAAACAGTTATTATTGTTTTATAAGTTGATAGATATTCCACAAATAAAATAAAAGAAAATTTCTATTCAAAATTTTCCGGTGTGAATTCCAACACTAGTGAGAAGTCTGTCGATTAGTGATGACGTCACAACCCCTCTCCTCTGGCCTTGAGTATTTCGATAGCAGCGGCTCTATGCGTTTATCAGTATTGCATAATTTGAATTTGCCACACTGATACACTACGATTCTTCTTATAGGAATATTTGATGATAGTTGACTGTAAGTGTAGTGAATAATTCGTTGGCCATAAGGACAAACAGTCTTTTGTAATCAGCACTTTCTTGGATTATAAAGAGCAGTTTGAGAAGATTAAATTCCTTATTCGCACACCGTCTCACTTCTTCAACGCCTCGCATCATCATAAATTATTTTAAGGAACTAATTTTTGACCAAAAAATATGCCCTAGCAATTCCATTAAATTCTTAAGAAATTTAAGATTCTATTAAATTCTTAACTTCTTCTTAAATAAAATCCTCGTCTGAGTCATAATGTTGTATTGAAAGTAGTGTAGAATAGTCTGCAAAGAATAAAGTTCGTACTTAAGGGGACGGTGGACGTTTAAAAAAATTTCTTTTAATTTTCATAATAGAGATTTGAAATTTTGTGAAAATATACATTTCAACATAAGAATGTAGAACACCTTAAAGAAAATTTCCAATATTATTATAATTTTAAGATTTAAAGAAAAAAATTAAATTTTAAATCGGAATTTTAAAATGCTCCTTGCGTCTTAATTTTTTTACATATTTCCTCGATTTTGGATTTTAATCACGTAAAACTCAATTATAAACAAATCTGTCAATCTGTGTATTTTTTTTTCAATCACTTAAATAGTTAATATTTTAGAGATATTTATCTGAATTCCATATCGATTTTCCCCAAAATTCTGCTTTATAATAACTTGAAAATCAAATTTAATTGTTTTAATGAAGCCAAATTTTAAAATGCATATACAGTTTCTTTTAAAGTAATATCAGGATCCTTCCTTGTCAGTTTCGTCAATTTTAATTAATTAAGTAGCAAGAAGCATTTAAAAAAAAAAAAAAAAAAAAAAAAAAAAAAAAAAAAACTGAAACATCAGAATTGAGAAAAACAGATTTAAAGTTTATTAAAAGACCAATCTTTTAATAATTTTTTTCTGTGAACAAAATTTAAACACTTGTAACTTTTCGTAAAAGAATCGAATCTGCATGCGGTTTTCCACGAATGACGTAGTACAAATGGGAGAATAATAATACACACACACACACAAAAAAGAAATGTTGATTTATGTGTCGAATGTTGCTCAAATGAAGGTGCACGGTCCCCTTAAGAATTACGGAAACACATAATAAAAGCCATAATTTTTATCTTGACAGCATGAAGAACTTTCATATAATACCGGGTGACCCAAAATTCCGTTACAACTTTAAAAACTCATAAAAAAGGAAGAAATTATGATAAAGGAGTGCGGTTTGCAAGAAAGGGCTTACAAGGTAGTTGGATTATTTTAGCAACTAAAAAAAAATTAGTTAAAAAATCACATGTAGAGAGCGCTGACGACCGGAAACACTATGAACAGGACAAAATTTGTGTCGTTGTTCTGGAGGTCATGTTGAACATTTGTTATTGGAAGAACAAATGAATGGAGCGTATTGTTGCCCTGTTCATTGCGTTTCGGGTCGTCAGCGCCCTCTACATGTGATTTTTTAAACTTTTTTTTTTGTTGTTGATAAAAAAAATCCGACTATTTTGTGAACCTATTCTTGCAAACCGCGTTTTTATCATAATTTCTTCCTTTTCTATGACTTTTTAAAGTTGTAACGAACTTTTGGCTCACACGGTAGATGCAAAAAAAAGAATAACAATAATAAAAAGACGAAATATCAGCATTTTTTATTACAACTTGTAGAAACTAGAGCTGACATCCTTATGTGGTAATATATTAAAAAAAAAAAAAAAAAAAAAAAAAAAAAAAAATTCTTCACTCAAATGCAGTAAAAAAAGAAAAAAAAAGAGCTCAATCACCCAAACACTCGGTAATAAAAGAAAGTGATAAATGTCTATCATCCGACATAAAAGATATTCATAAACAAAGAATAGAAAAAGAAACATTTATTTTCAATTGTAGATGTCAGAATCAATTAACATTTTCTTTAATGTTCGATTTCCGATTTCGCATTAGTCTCAGAGATGTCTAAGTTAATCATAAAATAATACTTTCCGGTAACTGTTTTCCAAATATCATGAAAATCAGTAATGTAAGAATATAACAGACAAGATCTTTTTTTTTTTTTTGTCATTAGTTTATTGAAAAATATGTTTGTTGTCATGATACTAGAGTAGATGAAAATACAATAATAATTAGCAAATACAAAATAAGTGCATGTTATTAAAAATTTGTGTTATTTCCTGAAAAATCATGATAATCTGACATATTTATTAATCGTCAAGGTGTGAGCGATTTGTCTTCTTTCATGTGAAAAATTGTAAAGCTGAACTTTAAATATACTTTTTAATAGTGATAGATAACTGGATGAAAGGAAAATCTAAATATATAAAAACATAGTAATAATATTGCTATAAAAAACATAGAATGTATCACATCATTTTATATAATATATGAAAAAATTCAATTAAAACACCATAATAATTACATTTTTAATATATACTAGGGGGCTCGGCCCCCTACGAGCTACGCTCGCCAACCCCCGTCCAGACACCGCAGACTCTAAATGCACGCTAATGTGATTGGCTTTAAAAAGATTTCGAAAGATTGAATTATAATTTAAAAAACAGTGGTGATCTCCCTATAAACGGATTTCTATTCATTTCTCTTTGATTGGGGAAATTTTAACGCCAAATCCGCTGCGGTACTACTTGATTATCCCGTCGACTATTTTCTCCAAATTATATAAATCGCCAGACCACTCGCCAAATTATACAAATTGACATAATTTTTATTTTAAATAACGAAAGAACAAATAAATTAGTACAACGTTAATAAAAATACAAATAAAACGTCGAAATAAAAATAACTTGATGACGTAGACACGTGTAACAACATTTAAAAATAAGCTAATATAAAAGGAATTAAGTAAACAGAAAATTTGTCTCCCGGTATTTTTTAACAAAGCGAAAAGAAAGTTCTTTTAAATGAGACATTTTAAATTAATCGTTTTTAATCTGACGTAATTTTGACCAAACTATTCTTTCTCTTTTTAATATTTGCGTGAAAATACTTGTGTTAGAAATAAAATATTATTTGCGCTTTCCTAAGAAAAATAGTTGAAAGGTATCCTCTCAAAATATCAAATAAATGTCTAGCGCAATTTATAAATTTAAACCGTTTTGCAATAGTATTTTGTGTTCATTTTATGTAATAACTGCAATGTGACGTAAATATGACGTAATTTCTCCTATTTAAGACTTCTAACGCATGTTAATAAATTTATTATTTTACAAATTCCTTTCTCTCTTAAAATTCACGTGTAATTATAGTTTTACGACGTAATTTTTAATAAGTTCCTGCTTTTTGTACATAATTATTTAATTCTAATTCCAATTCTTTTTCTGTTTATAATAGTCACGTGTAAATAAATTTTTAATTTATTACACGTATATATATATATATTTTTTTTAAAGCAAACATTATTGTTTCCGCTGTTTATATAGTTGGCAACAGTTTAAATTAATATCACTTTCTAAAATCTGTAAAAAATATCTCTCGAAATGCTGAAAATTTGAATTTAAAATAGATATAAAACCTCGAAAAATGAGTCAAATTAAAAAAAATAAATCAATTCTGCACACCGGGAAATTATAACGTATAAAATGAACTAAAATTATTAAATTCCGATGTATAGTTTTTGCTACTATAAAACTTTTTTAGTGGAACGATTTTGTCCAACTTTAGCATTAAATATCTCTTAAAATAATTCTTCGATTTGAAAACTATCTGCATCAGCGTGTTTATCAAACATTTCTGTATAACACTACCGATTTTCATATTTTTGTATGCATTATTTTTCTTAATATTAAAGAAGAAAGACCTCCGGTCACAAAAAATTCAAAACCGGCGACGGTGACAGCGGTAGTTACTTTTTTTTAGAATAGAGAGATATTTTAAGGCCAAAGCATAATGATATTATTGCATTGCAACAAAACAGATAATGGCTGCTATAACATAAATATAACATTAATTAAAGGGAATAGAAAAAGAAAAAAATTGTTAAAAATTGTTGTCACAAAAATATGTAAAAGAAATACTAACTACTGATAAAGTATTTATTAACCATTGGATCGTTCGATGTTTTCTCAATGCAATCTTCGAGCTTATTTGCTGACACATTTCTCATTAACTGTAAATTTTATTCTTGCCGTACTTTTTTAAATATACGTGAGCGTGCTATGTCAAAAGCTCGTTTTAATTTTTTTTGTAGGACACTTCCTTCATGGCTGTGCTTTATGTAGATACAAAAGGGAACGTTGAAATCAGAAATAATGTATATGGTTCTACTCATATTTAATAGTAGTTAACATAATAAATTAAATATTTTCATAAAATTCGATTTCCGATATCGTTTTTTTTTCTGAAAATTTCATATGAAGAATAAAGTAGCTGTCCATATATAATGTTACCATTTTTTAGGTAGGAGGTGTTTGGCATATGGTATCGTAAGATATCTGTAGGGGAAGGGGGGATTTGCCTTTTGATATCATTATCATTTTTGTTCCAACCAAAATCTTCTTTTTTTATTTGTAACTTGGTCTTTACATGAAAAGAGCATGTTATCTTTTTTGTCTGTTATCTATTTTTATGAGAGTATAAAGTAATTATTAAAATCTTTAAAAGATTATAAAATTATTCAATTCCAAAATAGGGAATACCCTAACTTTTGTCATATGTGTATGTATGCATGTATGATCTGCTGTTTGAGAAACTATATGCGAAGTATGTTTGAAATGATATACTTGTGTTTACTAGTAAAAAAAAAGAGAGATAAAGATCGTTGTCTAGCTGTTTTGTTGATCAGAAGCCTTGTGTGCCTCTCCAACTCCCGTGCGAGGGCAAGTGCAAAAAAACATCATTATTACTGTTGAACGCATGATGTAACAAAAAGATATTATTAAATTATTTTAAATAGTAACTGTTTATTTCAAGTGTTATTTGATATAAATGTGTTTCATATATAAAGTAATATTTTATTGACTTCTCTTCATTTTGTATAAAAGAAAATGCGAAAAATAAATACCATATATGTATATCACTAGAAACAAAAGAAACAAATTCCAAAAATCAAAAGAATTTTTAGACATTGATAACGATATCATTACATTGGGGTAGGGGGTTCGAGGAATGATAACGTATGATATCGTAAGGAGGAGAGAAGGTCGAAAATTACGAAAATATTGATAACGTTATAGATGTACAGTCCCAAAGGTAATTGAGTAATAATATAATACGACCAATAAAGAAAAAAAAATGTTTCAATTTTACGCATTATTTGAAAATATGTTTGTAATAACTATAGCAGATTAGATCAAAATACCTGAATGATTTATCGACATAAAACTGCAAATTCCTTAAGGATAGAAAATATATATAGAATTCGTATTTCCAGATCAAGGTAAGATATTTTTTACGTTATCTATATGTTAAGATACATTAGGTATAAATTATATTTATATACAAATTGCGCGTAATGAATAGTACATATTTTTATTTTTAGAGCATTTTATTTTTATAGAGTATTAGAAAAGAAATTTTATGAGAAAAAATAAAAATTAATATTTGTAGAACATAGCAAGACTGAAAGAAATATAGCTGTGCATATTCGAAAAGTGTAATTGAATAAAAACAGGAGTCAGAATGTATGTAGTACATATTTTTGCCATCTCAGTGCTATGTATACTACTAAACAATACAAAATATTTATTTAATTAACAGTTATATGTTACATATATATATATATATATATATTTGTATGCAAGGGATGTTTTCTAAGATGATCTTTCTCCAGTTCTCGAAGAACAGGAAATCCAATGAGTGCCAGATATTGGCTGTATGCCGGGTGATTGAACATTTACCATCGAAATTGTCAATGAATTTTTCGGGTCATCAGCTTGGCCTGGCACCGAGTGACTGTCACCTTTTTCAAGAGCTGAAAACAGGTCGCAAAGGATTGCTTCCATCCCAAAGAAAATCTTCATGATGTCGTGGAGACCTATCTCAATATGAGGAGGAAACCTTTTATGAAAAGGATATAGGAGAAATCGCCCACTGGTATGGAAAATAACACAATCTTCACAGTGACTATGTCGAAAAGTAACTTTGACTGCACTTGCCTCCTGGTTATAAAATCATTTTGTTATTCACATTTGTGTGGTTATTTTACGTCACATCGGAAGTTGAAAAACAATGCCCCTCATAAAAAGAATGTAAGACCTCTTAGAAAATATCCCTTACATACACATATATATATTTCCGATGTGACGTAAAATAAACACAAATGTGAATAACAAAATGATTTTATAACCAGGAGGCAAGTGCAGCCAAAGTTACTTTTCGACATAGTCACTGTGAAGATTGCGTTATTTGCCATACCAGTGGGCGATTTCTCCTATATCCTTTTCATAAAATGTTTCCTCCTCATATTGCGATAGGTCTCCACGACATCATGAAGATTTTCGTTGGGATGGAAGCAGTTCTTTGAGACCTGTCTTGAGCTCGTGAAAAAGGTGACAGTCACTCGGTGTCAGGCCGACCTGATGACCCGAAAAATTCTTTGACAATTTCGATGGTAAGTGTTTGATCACCCGGTATACAGCCAATATCTGGCACTCATTGTATTTCATGTTCTTCGAGAACTGAAGAAAGATCATGGAGGACAGTGCCTCCATCCCAACGAAAATCTTCAACATTCCTTGGAGACCTATCTCAACATGCTGAAAGAAGACATTGGAAAACTCGTCCACAGATATGACAAATGTCTCAACCTTGACAGTGACTATGGCGAAAGGTAAGTTTGACTATACTTGACTCATGGTTTTAAACCCATTTTGTTATTCACACTTGTGTTTATTTTACACCACATAGAAGGTTTAAAAAATATCCTTCATTAAAAAAAAGATTTCTCACACTACGTTGCAAGTATATATATCTATCTATGCTAATATTATAAAGAAGTAAAGTTTGTTTGATTGTAGGGTGTAATCTATGGAACTACCGAATCAATTTCAAAGTATTTGTATGAAAATGATCGTGTTAGTCCCCTGTCGAACATAGGTTATATCGTACGTCCATACCACTAACCCAAAGGGGGTACAAGAACAAAAAAAGTTCTAAAAATGCGATTTTTGTGTTATTGAAGGCCTAGATACATTAAATTTTGTCATGTTAGTTACTTATTAGATAAAAATTATATCTAAGAACATTTCCTAAAAAATTCGAAATTAAAAAGATGTGAAAATGCGCGAAAACGTTCTACAAATTTTTCTAAACGGCGTTTTCTACGCAATCTCGTGAAGTATCAAACCAATTTCAAAAGTAATAATTGGAAATTGATGGTAACAGGCATTGCTCTAACATACGCTCTATTATATGCCGGTGTCGCTACAACCTGGGCGTTGCAGGATCAAGAAACGTTTTAAATTGCGATTTCTGTTATACTGCCAGTGGTTAGAAACATGAAGTTAGGCATGGTACTTATAAGTTGTAACTGATCTCTAAGAACAGTTTCTAAAGAAATCAGTGTTCAAAAGCTGTGAAAATGCGCGAAAAACGTTCTAAATTGCGATTTCTCCGCAGTGTCAAGAAATATCAAACCGATTAAAAAACAAAAATGGATGCAAATTGATGGTAACAGTACTTGCTGCAACATAGCCTATATTTTATGTTGTTGACAGTATCATTTGAGGGTTGCAGGAGCAAAAAATGTTCTAAATCGCGTTTTTTGTAATACTAAGGGTCTAATATTTTGAAATTTCAAATGGTAATTTCTTAAAAGAATTAAATGCTTTCTACGAACCATCGCTTCGGAAGAAAATTCCAAATTTAAAAGGATGAAGTGAGCGAAAAGCGTTCTAGAAACGTTCTGAATTACGATTTTTATGCAATCTTGTGAAATACCAAACAGATTTCAAAAAACTTGGGTGGAAATTGTTGGTGGTAGAACTTGCTCAAGCATAAGCTATATTTTATGTCAATGCCACTACCACCATACGGTTGCAGGCGTAAAAAAAGTTCTAAATTGCGACTTCTGTAATACTGAAGAGGATAGAAACTTTAAATATAGCATAGTGGTTACTTATAAAATATAAATGCCCTCTAAGAACACTCGAAAATAAATTCGAAATGTAAAAAGGGTGAAGCGAAGGGAAGGAGCGAAAATCGTTCTAAAAAAATCCTAAATTACGTTTTCTATGCAATCTCAGTGAAATAATAAACCGATTACAAAAGTAATGGTTGCGAATCAATGGTGACAGTCTTTGATCCCTCACGGGCTATATTTTATGCCAGTGCCACTACCACCTGGGTGTTCTCAGGAACAACAAATGTTTAAAAAAGCCCTTAAAAACATTCTAAATTACGTTTTCTATGCAATAGTAGGAAATAACAAACCAATTTCAAAATTTATTTTGGCAAATTAATAATGACAGTTTTCTTTTCAACATAGGCATTTTATGTTAGTGCCACTACAACCAGAGAGGTGGTACACCGTTACACAAGAAGCTTGCTATCTGACATGGTCGTTACTTTTAAGATGTAACTGCTTACTAAGAACGGTTTCTAAAAAATTCAAAACTTCAAATGACTGAAAAGAGTGAATGAAATGAGCATAATAACTTCAAAATACTTTCTAAGTTAACAGTTATTTAGAATTTGTTTTAGTTCTTTTTATTAAGTCTGCTTTCTGCCTAATGAAGTTTAGTCAAACTGTGTCTTAATTAGTGATTTTTGAATTTTTCCTAAACGTATAATATCTTCTAATGAAAATTAGACATACAAATATCACTTAGCATATTTAAACTACTACGCGAGTAAAGCCACGGGTTTTGCTAGTATATATATATATGGAAGTAAAAGAAATCCTGATAAATTCATTTTTAATAGCGGATTTAAGCATCAATTAACAATTTACATAACCATCGATTTCAAATTTCGCATCATTCAAAAAATCTTATACGAGCAGAAAAGGTACTTTCCATCATATTTTGTTGAATATGAGAACTAACTCAGTAAAATATTAATATGACAGAGGATATAATTTCTTTGATGCAACCACATTGTTATTGGTTTATTGGAAAATATGTTTGAGTATAATTATATCAGAGCAGAAGAAAACTAAGATAAAATCTACCAATCCCAAATTATAAGTGAGATACAAAACTTCATTAACGTTTTTTTTTCTTTTAAATCTTTAATAAATGAAGCTATTTGCAGAAATAATCTTCTATCTACAAATTATTTTACACTTTTCTCTGAAAGAAAAATATAATTCGTTTTTCGATTAATTAAAAAAAAATGTTAAAAATTTGTTTAAAAAAATTAACAATAATAATTCAAATGATAAGCACACAATTTATTGTAAGATTTTCTTAATTATATAAAAATGTGTTTAATAAATTACAGGGTGTACCCAGTTTCAATTATATAACAGTTGAATTTAGACTATTTGCAAAAAATCATCCATCAAATTGAAGGTAAACTGACCTAGTTGTTCTTACAAATGTTTAATATGAACTCCTTTAGTTACACGGCATAAGTCTAACCTAAAGTATAATTATTCCCACACCGGTTAATAAGTCCGGAGTAATGGAAGCAATAGCCTCTTCAATTCTGCGTCTCAACTCTGACAATTCATTAGGTAGCTGCGGAAAGTATACACTATCTGTTATAAAGCCACAAAAGAAAAAATCACATGACTTTATGTTAGGTGAACTTGGAAACCAGCGAAAAAGATATCTGCCCAGAGAGAAACATTCGCCTTGCATACAATATTATATTATACTTTCGCATGCAATTAATATTGTATGCAAGGCGATGTATGTATTAATATAGTTCCTATTGATGCTGGATTTAATTAAGCTTCGTGTTTGCCTCATGTTGGTGGCTCACGTTAAATATTCCATCTTATGCTGCGTTTGTAGCCTTGCCAACATATAATAGTGAGAAATTTTCCAGGCTGGCCATCGTTCCATGTGGTTTAGTCGGTAGAACGTCAGTGCGCTATACTGATGGCCCGGGTTCGAGTCTCAGCATGGAATCTTTTTCACTGTGTTGGTCTTTGCGCCTCTTAAGCAATTACTTTGAAATTTGATTTTCATTTGAAATATGATATCTGTCGTCTCGATTATTACGACCAATCCAACTGTCAGGAACTTCAATGTTCAACCACTCTCGTACAAAGAGATTCTGATGGAGAGGGGCTCTATCCTTTTGCCAAATAAAGTTTACAGGTTCACCCTCTACTAATTTCGGAGCCATTATCATTGAGGCGCTCAGGAATCGCCATTTTGCGTATGCGGCAGTGGAAGAAAGTAAATAACAAAGCAGTTATCTAAAACTGTTTGAGTTACTCTTTATTTGTGACCTTGAAAAAACACTCTACAACTCTTACAGCTTAGACTATTATAATTTATAACTGGGACCTTCTTTATGGACATCTTGTATATTTGTTTAATTTTCCGTATTTGGAAAGAAAAATATATTTATGTATGTACTAGCAAAAGCCAAACTTTGTTTGGATTCACGAAGCATTATTTAATAAGACAAATTTTTGAAAGTAACAATATTTTTCATATCATTTTTGCATCTTTATT
This sequence comes from Maratus speciosus, assembly GCA_963932465.1. Classification (NCBI taxonomy): domain Eukaryota; kingdom Metazoa; phylum Arthropoda; class Arachnida; order Araneae; family Salticidae; genus Maratus; species Maratus speciosus. The sequence continues at coordinate 403,248,527 of OZ010798.1, read as the reverse complement.
AAGGGGGTCTCAGGACTCTTAAAAGTGGAAAAAAAGAAAAAAAAAGGCCATTTTCAACATTTAATATCTTAAAATGTATTTGATTTTAAGACACAATTTTAATGGGAATAAAATATATAAGTATTTTCTTTCATTTCATGTATTTAAGAAATTATAAGATGCAGAATTAGCATTTACAGTGGGCTCCAAACTGTTAGACATTGGACGAGCAAAAAATCGGCATAACAGCTTTTGCGCACGATTACAAAATAAGTATTGCAACTAGAATGAAAATTGTGGTGGCGACTTACACTTCAGATTATAATAATTACCCTGAACCTAAATAAATTTGTATTTAAAGCTTTTTTATATTTTTAATAAAAAGTTGTATTTAGCTAATGCAAAATTAAGAAAATTTCAACAGTATAATCACCTACAAAAATATTGTTTTGAACAATACAAAGAAAATTTTAGGTTCATTTTACACAGACTAGCATGAAACATTTGTTTTGAAAATTTCATGAAAAAATATTCATAAGTTTTTGAGATATCTTGCGCGTTATGCCCAAAAACATTATTTGGAGAAAAATGGCTTCAAAGTTTCCGAAACGACGCTTCAACTATTGAACGTGTATAAATGGAAAAGCCATAAGTTCAGTTCTAATAGGAATTTCAAGGAAACAATTATATCAAAATGTTCAGAAAAGATAGGAGTTTAACATCTAAAAAAATTAAAATGTTGAAAATATTAAAGCTTTAAGAGTCCGGAGACCCCTTAAGCAAAAACGTTATTTTATGTTTTGGCCCATTTTAATTTTAATGTAAATTCAGCCGAATAACTAAGAATTTCCACGGATTTTTTTATTTATTTATGATATAACGAATTTAACAATTTTATTTGTTTATAGTTCTTTTGTTGCCACTTAAGAAAAAAAAAACATATTATAATTCTTTTAAAGTGTATAAGTATCGTCTGCGTAAATGATTTCACATAATAAGAATAAATTGTGTATCGGATTCTTAACATTGTAAAATACTTTTATTATTGAATGTAAATAATTGAATTTTCTCAAATTTTAATTCATTAAAAATATGCTATAATTTTCTTAAAAATGGTTTTTAAAAATTTCATAAAAGAAATCGTGAAACTATTTAATTAATCATTATTCTATCTATAATGACTAACTCCATGATTTATTTTTTCTTCTGAAATTATACGGGTTTTATTTTTTTATTTGGGAAAAATGCGTCCGTAATGGAAAAACATGTAAAATAAATTAATGAAAATAATAATTTTTTTTAAGGTTATTCTGTAAAAAAATAAATTTTGCAGATCTACAGGTCACAATTTATTTTTATGTTTAATTTCAAGTCAAAATACTGAATAGATTTTTTGTAATGTGTACGACAAAATGTAATTTGTGTAGCCTAATAGAGGATTCGCTTCACTCATCCTAATAATAAAGAATCAGAAAAACAGTTCTACAAGCTGTCATAACAAATTATACAAGCAAAAGAAATAGTGATAAATTCATTTTTAATAGTGGCTATAGGGATCAATTAACAATTTACATAATATTCGATTTCCAATAATATATCATTCTTCCGAAAATCTCATAAGAGCTGTGAGAGAGCTTTTCTATCATTGTTCTCAGACTATTATTGTTAAATCAGTAAAACAACAATATGACAGAGGAAATACTTCGTCTTACGATACCGCATTTGTTATTGGTTTATTGGAAAATGTGTTTCTATAGTAATTATACTGGAATAAAAGAAAATGTCATTATTATTTACCAAAACCAAACGTTGATTACAATGGAAATTTCCTTTGAGTATTTATTCTAAAGGCTATGTAAATAAATTATATTAATCGTGTAATCTGCGGAAGGTTTTTTTTTTTTTTTTTTTTTTTTTTTTTTTTTTTTTTTTTTTTAAATAAAATAATGAGAAAGATTTTTCTAAATATATTTTTTAGATCACAATAGGAAATATGTAATTAAGAATTATATGGCAATATGTAAATAATAATAATAATTGAAAAAAACTTTAAAAAAATTGTTTTGTTCTGTGTGTATCTGCTTAAAAAATATAATGTGATGAAATAAAATAATAATAGTAAAAAATCATTTTATCCCAAGAAAAAGAGAAGTAAACCATGTAATTACTAATACATAAATAATAATAATTAGTGAAATTAAAAAAAAATCATCTCAGTGAAATCTGTTTTGTTTTATGTGTATCTGTTGTATTTTTAAGTACGTTTTAAGTTTATTAAAATAAAGTAATTATAGAAACAACCAGTTTCAGGCATGAGAAAATGGGATACTGTGTGTAATTAATAATAAATGATAATAATTGCTGAAATAATAAAAAAATGCCTTTGCAAAACATGTTTTGTTCCGTGCTTTTAAAAATTATATTCTCGACCTTTATTTTAAATGTGTGGTAATATTATAAGAGCAAGTGATTTCTTTTAAATAAAAAATCTCTTTAATTTATTGGTCCTTTTTAATTTCCTTTAAGAACAGAAAATTTCTTCATCAATTACTACCTGTAAAATATAACTGTGTCTCACTGTCTAAGCATGCTTATAAAAAATCATAGAATTTTCTACCTCTTACACAAAGAACGAAACCTTTCATCATCATTGCTTTAATTTAATTACCATTTTAAAGGATAATCAATGAAATTTAGAATGACAATTAATTAAATACAAGCATATAGGCATATTGAGGAAAAACTTTAGTTATTCTTTTAGAAAAATGTATTTTTTAAAAAAATATATAATCCGGTAATTTCGTTTCCTATCATTTTACGAATAACTACTTTTTAATAATTTTTAAATTTACATTTGTTACATACAAAAAAGGTAAATTATATAACAATCTTTCAAAAAACAATCAATATTTTTTTGTCTGTTCCTGCAAGCAGATATCCTGCAAGCAAGAAATAATTCCATCTGCTTATATCAGCAAATAATAATAATAATAATAAATCAATATTCATATAAAGAAAATTTACAGGGAATAAAAAAATATTTTTCAAAGAGCACTCATAATACTCATAAAAATTAAACAACAATCTTTAAAGAAAAAACAGTCAATATTTTTGATAAACCTTCAATTAGAAGGAGATTTCCGAATGAATTGATTATAACTTTGAGCCTGCTAATAATTATAAAAAAAAAATAATAATAATAAATAAATAAATAAAAACTAAATATTAAAGAACGTTTTACAGGATTGGTAAATAACTTTCCAAATGTCCCAGGTATTATTGCTAAGCCTTCTTCTAAATAGACATCAGTATCAACTCGGGAATTGACATGGGGTTTAATTTCCGATCGCAAGGCTATTCTAAAAGAACGGATATGGTCAGAAAATTAAATAAGAATTATGACTTGGTTTCTTCTCTAACTGTCATAAAAATATATATGTTTTAATCAGTGTCTACATAAACAGACAAAATAGATAATTTCGTAAAAGATCTGACGGTGGTTAGTAATGTCTAAAAAACAACAAAACAAATTTTTATCTTTAGGAAAGTGAAAAATATTGCAGGAAGGCTTCATTACATGCTTCGAAAATTTTCTCATCTTATTATATCCTATTCACACTATGTTACCCTTAACGTTATTTTAAAGCATTTGATTACATTACACTACGTAGTCAGAAAAGTAAATAAGAAATATGACTTGGTTACCTGTCTAAGTGCTTAAAAATTATACACGTGTTAACCCTTTATAAGGCAGTGGAAAGAATTTATCCCACTTCACTCTAATCACCAAATGTCTTATTGGCACCAAAATATTTAATAAAACTTTGCTTTCACAGTGCATCTTACGATTAGCATTTAATTACATTCAAAATTATTTGTTCTTAAATTCTGGTGACATTGTAGCATTTCAACATTTTAGCAATTAAAATGCATTATAAAGGGTTAATTAGCGTCCAAATAAACAGAAAAAGTAGATATTTCCATAAATAATTTGGTTAGTAATGTGTCGATGAAAACAAGGCTTTATCTTTAGAAAAGTAATATACACTGCAAAAAGGCTTCATTGAAGGATTTTATATATTTTTTTTTCAAAAATTTTTAAAGTTATTTACTACGCACACAAGTTACCCTGAACATTGGCTTAAAAACGTTTGATTAGATTATACTGCATGGTCAGAAAAGTAAATAATAAATATGACTTGATTTCTTCTCTAACTGTTATAACATGTTTTAATCAGCGTCCAATTAAAAAAACAAATTAGATAATTTCGTAAATACTCTGACGCTGGTTAGTAAAGCGTGGATAAAAAAAAAACTTTATCGCTGGGAAAGTAATACATACTTCAGAAAGGTTACATGCTTTTGTGAGTTTTTTTTTATCTTATTAATATGCACCAAAACTTAACCTTGATGCAGCACTAGTAAGGTACCGGTCTTTTTGCAGCTGATATTGAGTATATTCCCCAAAATAAATCACCGTTTAAGAGTGCAGTTTAGAAGATCCATGTAACTGACTTTAAATATGCTTCTCTCATATATTTGTATAGTTACAAGATATTTCTGCTTTTCTTTAGGTATAGAGGTGACTAGGGAGGGCTGACCCACTTTTTAGAAAATGATTTTGTATTTTTTAAATACTGAACGTAGAATAAAGTTTTATATATAATTTTATTTGTTATACAATCAGTTATCAAAAGAAAATTGCAACATAACTGTAATATACAACAAATTTGAAAAATGATTGATTTTAATCATGAGAAAATAATGGGTCAAGACTCCCCGCATATGGGATGATTGACTCACTTTGTTTTATATTCATATATTTGTGAAGAGAAATAAAATCAGTTTTAAAAAAGCAAAGTAACTTTATGCTACATGCTTTAATTACTATAAAAAGCTATTTTTGAAAATATGATGCTCAAATAAACATGTTTAGACGCAATCCCAAGTCAGAGGAAAAAAATTGTTTTAAACAGGATTTTGTCTGAGCAGGTACAATTGTACAGCAGGGAAAATGAAATTTCAACATTTAAGACTATTCCGTTACAGACAGGTTCAGTTTCCATAAGGTTTCATATATTATTATGTCCGGATTTAGGAGCCACTGTCTCGCTTTTTTTTTGTCTCCTTGTCCAACCTTTCGTGACAGTCGACCTGACAATTCTAGTCACATAGTTTGTCGTCATCTCACTGTATTCATCCTGTTGAAATTTGTCTACATACCTTCCTGAAGTTTTGCGATCAATGCTAGGTTTCTTTGCAGTCGCATGAGCACTTACCTTATCATTAACATCTTTTAACACTTTCAGAGGCAAAGTATTTCAGTACTAAAAAGTTGAAATAAATGACTGGCACCAGAATTTACGAGTATATTTATTTGGAAATAAGAAAAAGGCAATATTTCACATACATATTAAATGGAAATGATTTTAGCAAAATTCTGGTGCCATTGTGGCATTTGAGAATTGCAATTAAGTGGCTTCATAAACATACCACTGCCCCTGAAAAGGTTAAGACTGCTGCTTTCATACTTTCTAGTCATTTCTAGTCTTTTCCGTTGTTTCTGTTTATCTATTGTAAGTAATTTTTAAATGGAAAAAAGTTCCTATAAACTTTCCCATTTATATTTCATTAAATTTTTTCTTGCAGTGGATATTATAGCAATTTTTCACATCTTTCTTTAATCAGTTTTAAACATTTTCTTTTCCATCACCACATTTTACTGTAGCTTTACAGAATAAATTTACATTATTTTTTATATATAACCATTAACCTTTCATTATGCACGGTGTATAATAAAAAAATTTCTAAAACCACTTAATAAAGAGAGCTTTGAGTATCTGGTCAACCCTCCCTCTCATTGACTGGGTCAAGTCTTCCTACACAATCCTTTTCTACATTGTTACACTACATTTTCCACATTGTATATTAAGCCTAACTTTATGTACAATCTTTATGTCTGGAATGAAAGCTCGATATTGCTGCATTACTTAAATCCTACTTTCTTAAATTTCTATGATATATTTTATCTTAAAACAGCTTACAAAATATTTATAAAAAACACAGCTTTTAGGTTGAAAACACCTCACAATTGATTTTTTTCCACACCTATTTCGATTATCTGTATGAAACAAAGTCTATTGCTTGAGCATTCCAGTAGTTTTGGACGACACTTATTGATAAAACTCTGAAATTCTCTTAAATATGAAAACTGATGGGTGAGTCAAGCCTCCCTATATAGTCAACCCTCACTAGTCTCCCCTATATTGATAAGTAAAGTTGAAATTTGCAGAAGAGTTTGCGGTACAATCATTAGTGTCAGTTAAGTTTTACTCTTCTTGAATATTTCAAGTTTCATGAGAATGTAATGTCAGAAAATAGCATATATGCTATGCAGTACACATACGCAAAACAGTAAAAATAGATCGGTGCTTCTATAACTAAAATCCTTAAAATTCCAATATGCGAGTCATTTCTGGTATGTTTAAAACATACTAAATAAAATATACTCTCACGTTTAAAACATTACAAAATACTTAAATTTAAAACATTACTGATAACTTTATGCTTCTCCAAATAAAACCCACCTGTAAAAATATTTCAAGTGAAGTATAAAAGAATGTTTTATAAATCAATCATTATTTTTGATAAGCCTTTCCCACCAAAAAAGCTGCCATAATGATTACATTATAATTTTATATCAGCAAATAATTATATAAAAATCAATCAGCAAACTAAAGAATATTTTATATGCATTATAAAAAACTATTAAAAAAATACTGATATTATAGAAAAACTGCCATCTTAGAAGCAGATGTCAGTATCAATTAGGGGCTGATATAAAGTTCGATTTCCGATCACGTGTCTCCTGTCCGAGAAGCGACATGGTCAGAAAAGTTAATAAGAAAGATGACTTGATATTCTTTTCTAACTGCTGGCAAAATATCCATGTCTTAATCAGCGTCCAAATAAACCGACAAAGTAGATAAATTCTTTATACGATCTGACGTTGGTTAGCAATTTATTGAAGAAAAATAACTTTAATTTGAGAAAACTAATGAAGATTACATTAAGGGATTTATTTCATGTTTGGCAAATTTAATAAGATTTTAAATTATTGCACTAGTAGGAAAATAATGCTGCATCATTATTGATTGTATTAGCTATACAAGGGCTATATATCAGATAAAATTTATACAGAGTGTTCCCTGATTCATTTTACAAATCCAGAGGTTTGTTAGCGGATATCAAGAGGAACAGAATTTTAATAGAACTTGGTGCCGAAGACCACCTATTTTTTTATCAAAAAAGCAAGGTGTTCGACCATAACTCAACTCGTGTTGACAATCGTAAATTTAAGGAAACTGAACCTTATTATAATGAAACTTTGTTGTATACGTAATAACATAAAAGAGTGGTTATGGCCAATGATGATTGGTCAATTACGATTTTAGACTTTCTGTTAAATATCGAGAAAAATAAATGAAGAATTATCCTGAAACTCCAGGTGTGTAAACAGAGTAATATAGGTCATATATTTCCGCGAAGATTTTTTCCCAAAACCTCATTGGGGGCCGTCAACAAATTGAAAAAGAAGGAATATCATTTGGATAACCCTGTAAAAACCAATGTATTAAAAGCGTTCAAACTCTAAAGCATGATTTAGAGGCTTATTGTAATAAACTGTGCTCATTTTTATTATAATAGCATGCATACTAGTAAAGAAATTAAGGTTTTTATAAAAATAGTCCCAAATTTTGCCAAATTCATTGCTTATAATTTGTAGGGTTCTTAATATAAAAAAATGTTATTTTCAGAAAATATGACAAACAATATTATACATATAAACCTGCAATCAGAATTTAAAAATAATAAAAAGTGGATTAAAAATGAGCAGGTTTACTAAAAAATGCTTCACTACGCATGCGCGAATGCAATCACAATATAATGTACATAATGTATTAGCTAAGTGTATAGAGCAACTTTTGAGAAAATCTCAAAAACATAGCTTGAAAATCCTGAAAATTATCGTCGATAGAATAAGCTCGAAATCCGTTGTTCCCAAAAGGAAGTAAAAAGACGAGGAGCTGCATCCAAATATATGTTCATTAGTGCTAAGATAGCGTGCACAATATTGCACGTACTACTATATTTGGATAGAACCCTTTATCTTTTTGCCTCCTTTTGGGAACAACGGAATTCGAGCTTATTCTAGACAATGATTTTCAGAACTGTCAAGCTATGATTTTGAGACTTTCACAAAAGTTGCTCTATACAGCATACACTTGGCTAATACATTACGCATATTATATTTTGATTGTATTCGCGCATGCGCAATGAAACATTTTTAAGTAAACTTGCACATTTTTCATCCAATTTTTCTTATTTTTTAATTCTGATTGCAGGATTTTATGTACAATGTTGTTTGTCATATTTTCTGAAAAGAATTCCTTTTTATACTAAGAACTCTGCAAATTATAAGCAAAAACTTGGCAAAATTTGGGGCTGTTTTTATAAAAACCTTAATTTTTCTACTAGTATAGATGCTATCCTCCTAAAAAATGAACACAGTTTATTACAATAAGGTTCTTAATCATGTTCTGCAGTTTGAACGCTTTTGCCACATTACTTTATACTATTCAAAAAATATTCGTACTTTTCAATTTGTTGACGGTCCCCTTATGGGGTTTCGGGAAAAATTCTTCGCGAAAATATATGACCTATACTATTTTGTTTACACACATGAGTTTCAAGATAAGTCCTTATGTATTTTTTCTCGCTGAGATTACTTGATGATTTGATACCTCATTAAATTTAAATTAATGCAATTTTTAATGAAACATTTTGTAACGAAATTTTAGTGTACTTCGCAGAAGCCTTCTCAAAAACTTTTCGAATGATACATGAATGATACATACGTGAAGCATGTGCATCCTCACAAAAATTAAAAAGGGGCCCTAAAGTGGCGACCTGTTCAATGTCCAAAAATGGGAATTTCATTTCAAATATTTCCTATGTACAATCAATATTTCTGCAATATTGACATTCCATGGCAAAATTTCAAATGTAAAGCGAATATTTCTGAAATATTTGCATTCCATTGCAAATATTTCATATGTAAAGCAAATATTTCTACAATATTGGCATTCTGTTGCAAATATTGTAAACGTAAAGCCATATTTCTACAACATTCAGGTCTTAATTTCTAACAAAAAAAAAGTACCGGAGCCCTAATATTCTGCAGTACTAACAAACGTAGCGTGCCCCCTCCCCCCCCCCCGCCCACCCATAGTGAAAGTTTGCACTTCTTGGATGGAAAGCGAAGAATCACAGCAATTTTACTTCTCTTGGTGAGTTAGGTGCCTGGTAAGGCCTGTTCATGATCATTGATCATCATAAAATGTGTTAAGAGAAAGAATAAGTTTGAAATGTCCAGTAATATTTCAAGAAACAGGGAGAAGAAAAAATTAGATCCCAAGGAAAAGTCGTTAAATAGAGAATGCACTTCGCTATTTGGAGGTTATTTCACGAAGAAATTTGCAAAATGTTATTGGTTCCAAGTAAAAGTTCGCAAAATAGAGGTTCGCTAAATAGAGGTCCGACTGTATTATAATTCTACATCAGCAAATAATTTAAAAAAAAAAATATTTTCACATTAAATAACAGATTGCACGGAATAAAAAACACTCTTTCAAAGAACACTATTGTTATTGATAAGTTGCTTCCTTTGAAAAATCTGTCTGTATCAATTGGGGACTGACAAAGAGTTCGATTTCCGATCACGTGATTGCCCTCCGAGAAGCGACATGGTCACAAAAGTTAATAAGAAAGATATCTTGGTATTTTCGTCTAACTGCTGGCAAAATACCCATGACTTAATCAGTATCCAAATAAACTGACAAAGTAGATAAATTCGTTATACGATCTGACGTTGGTTAGCAAACAAAAAAAAAGCTGTATGTAAAGGGAAATAATAAATATTGCATTCAAAGCTTTAATATAAGTGAAGATAATTTTTATACGGATTTTTAACGAACAATTAAGACAAAGCAGTATTTCTATAACTGGAAATAATTTAAATTTCTTAAAATAAATATTATTGTGCTATTCTTTTTGCAATATCATTTTTAACACATCTTAATTACTGATAAATTTGTAACTTTTTTATTTATTTATTTATTTATTTATTTATTTATTTATTATTACCTTTGAAAAAAATTCACAAAATTCTAAAACAATCTCTGATGAATTAGACGATATTTTTGATAAAATTGTTAATGGAAGTAGATTTTAAAAGATAATACTAACAAGGGAACCACTTTAGGTGTTGCTCGCACCTAGAATCGAGACCTGGTGCATTTTGTAGCCCTATGCATAAAAGTTAGAGAACCGATAAAAATTCTTTGTTAAAATCATATTTTATATATTTTTTTACATTTATAATTTTTTATTATTGGATTTTTATTTGTTAATTTTACACCAAAAGAGAGTTAAGTCGCCAGATATGGCACTTCAAAAATTTCACTAGCTTTATACCTGTAATAGGTTTATGTCCAAACTATTACAACACGATACGTAGCGAAAATACTTAGCTAGGGTTGCCGGAAAACTGTACGGGACGAAAAAGACGACAATCTTTCCCCGCCAAATATGTAAATATAATATTGTATTTTTTGTAAATCAAATTAGTAGGTTTTTGAAGGAATTTTGAAACTTTTTTCAACATTTTATAGTTATTATTGACTAATTTATATTTTTAACTATTTTTTTTTTTATTTTTATTTACGTTAAAAGCCCGAAAAGTGGTCTAGAAAATTGCATTTTCAGAAAGTTAATCTGCTGTAAAATCAAAAAATATTATTTTAACAAAAATTTTTTATCGATTCCCAAACTTCCTAATAGAGAGCTTTAAAATGCATCAGGTTTCAATACTAGGTGCGAGCAACACCTAAAGTGGTTCCCTTGTAAGTTGAGCAAAAAGATCTGGGAAATTTGTGAAAGTTGCCTTGTTATGCGCAAATTAACAACAAAAGCAACAAGAACTATTCTTCAAAGTAGAGACCATCATAGTCCACGACTTACTGCTATCATTCTGCCAGATTCCGTTTTGCTGGAAGTACCATGGCGGCTTCCCGGGATCGAAAAACTCTTGACATGCTTCTTCAACTTCATTAAAAGATTCAAATTGATGGCTCTTGAAAAAGTGTTACATTGATCGAAAGACGCCATAATCGGATGAAGCCACTGAAACATAGGCGGGGGTGTGGGAGAATTTCGCTGTCCAACTGTGCAAACTTGTCCTTGGTCCTCTGGGCCACGTGCCGTTTGTCATTGTCCTACTGAAACAAAATGCGCTTTCGGCGGACCAATCTTGGATACTTCTGCAAAAATTTGTCGTAGACGCGATCCATCTGCTGCAATAGAGCTCAGCATTGATGATAAAAATTCTGGTAACTATTAGATAAAAAATTTCCCAGAAGTTTTTGCTCAACCTAATAATACTTATAACATTACACATGTCAATAATTATTTTATAAAATCAATTTAAATATTAAGTGGTCTTGGTACTCTTAAAGCTTCAAAATGTTCGGGGTTTTTTTTGTTTTGTTTTTTATGTTAATTTTCTATCTTTTCTGAAAATCTTGGTGCGATCGTATCCTTGAAATTACCATTAGAACAGAAGTTATGGCTATTCGAATTATACCCACTCAATAGTTAAAGCAGCATTTCCGAAACTTTTACGTCATTTTTTTTCAAAATACGTTTTTGGATATAAAGCGCAGGATATCTTAAAAACGTCTGAATATTTTTTTGAAATGAAATTTTCGAAACATATGTTTCATGTAGTCTGTATAAACTGAACCTAAAATTTCATTTTTATTGTTCAAAAAAATATTTTTTAGGTGATTATACTGTTGAAATTTTCAAAATGTTGTATTAGATAAATACAACTTTGTATCAAAAATATAAAAAATGCTTTATATAGAAATTTATTTAGGTTCAAGGTAATTATTACAATCTGAAGTATAATTAGACACAAAAAAATCATTCTTTTTGCAAAATTTATTTTGTAATCCTGCGTGTAAGCTGTTAAAGCAATTTTCTTCTCGACAAATGTCTGACAGTTTGAAGCGCCCTATAAATACTAATGTATCTTGCAATTTTTTTCAATACATGAAATGGAAGAACATACTTGTATCTTTTAATTCCAATAAAAATTGTGTTTTTAAATGATATACATTTTAAGATACTAAATGTTGAAAATTGTCTGTTTTTTTAACCCCCGGAATGTTTTTTCTTTCTCCCAGCTTATTTTGTCTCCAAAAAATAATGTTACCTTACAGACGCTAGCCGTAAAACAAAGCATTACGATTAAATACTCTTTAGCAATTTTTAAAACTTCTAAGCATCGCACATTTTCAACTTTTATACCGTCGTATTGGAAAAAAAAAGTTCTTTTAAATGCATTCTGTTTGAAAACTGTATCTCTATTTATTTTTGAGATAATAATTTTTTTGTAGTTTTTAGCGACATTTGTTTCATTTTGGCAACTCAAGTACTCCATTTCTGTAGAAAGTAAAGGGAAAATAGTTGAAAAATAGCAATTATATCTTTTTGTTGCTACTTTCTCATAAAACTGAAAAAAAAGTATTTAAAATAGGTGCTATTTTGAAAAAATATTAATGAATAGCTTTCTTTTTGCTGCATTTGTGTATTATTCTGAGATAGTGACGTCCTACACATATTTATTGTAGATGTTTATGGTTGGATCGTAAATGAGAAATTCTTCAGCGAATTCGGATGACGTCGTTTTATATAAAATAAAATCGCGTGTTTTAAGTCATAAAACTGAGCTGCAGTAGAGCACCGATTATCCGAGTTCCCCTTAACCGAGTGTCCGCTTTCACAGAGTTATTTTCTTTTGATGGACTGATGGCTTTTATTGTTATGAAACAGACATTATAAATGAAGTGTTAGGTGAAGATGAAAGAGCAGTCGTAAAAAGTTAGACCTCTGATTTTCTGGTTAGAATAGGAAAAAAAATGGCCATAATTTTTTTTTAAACTTGTTAGGACTGCCCTTTCATCTTCACCTAACACTTCATTTATAATGGCTGTTTCATAATAATAGGAGCCATCACTCCATCAAAAGAAAATGAAATAATGGAAATGTCGGTGGCGACACTAAATTCTGAAAAAGCAGAATTCCTGTTCTCTAGTTTTTTTTTTTTTTTTTTTTTTTTTTCCAATTTTAAGCGTCCTGGGACCCCTTAAAGAATGATTTACATGAAGTTTTAAAACACTTTTCAAAGAGTATTATTATTATTGATAAGCTGTTTTCTCGAAAGCAGGTGTCAATATTAATTAGTAGCTGGCATAGAGTTCGATTTCCGATCATGGGACTTAATCAACTTCCAAATAAATAGACAAAGTGGATAAATTCGTTATGTGATTTGACGATCGTTGAGATTGTATTGAGAAAATGGAAAGCTTTAGCTAGTGTGAAGTATTGAAAATTTATTAAAGTCTATATTACATGCGTGGAAAGATTTTATTAAAGTATATTTTATACAAAAATATTTTATTATCGGTGCATGAAAAACATTTCCATAACACTGAATAACATGCATTAAAACCTCGAAAGCTTATTTTTTTTAATATTAAAGAGCTTTCAATATCAACATACAGGATTTTCTTCTAAAAATTCGATTGAAAAAGTACAAGAAAGTTTACAACGGTAAAGGATTAAAAAAAATGCAAAAAAGTTTCAAAATCTCATTATTGTTTAAATACAATGTTACTCTTTTGACTGGATGAAAAATACTTGAATAATGTATACTTCACATTCATAATGTCAGTCCTGATTTTTAAATCTTATTAAACTAGCTTTGAAAGAGGAGTGAGCACCAAAACTCCAAAAATTGATTGAAATACTAAACAATCAAAATGCAGACAACAAAATTTTTCATAAGAAAGTTAACATAAGGGAATTAGTGACTTGGGAAGGATGGCTTCAGAAATAGTTTGAAAAAGAAGCTGACTCGAAATCCCATTTTCATTTAGAAAACTTCCTAAACTTCCCACAATAATCCTGTTCAGACTCTGAAGAATGAATTCACGAACTATACTCTCATATTCTAAAAGAAACAAGTATACTAACTCTTAAGTTATTTAACATAGTTTATTTATTTTTTATTTATTTATTTATTTTCATTTATATTTCATTTTTATTTTATTTTTATTATTTATTTTATTTTATTTTATTTTTTTTATTTTTTTGGGGAGGGTGGGGGGAGGGTGTTGTGGAGCAAATATAAAAGTTTATATTGAAATAAAATTGGTGACAGGTAAATAAAAAAGATGTAGATAAAAAAATTCTAATTTTGAAGTTTATTAATATTTTTGAGAGACCATTTTGTCAAATCAGTTTTTTATTACTTAATCTTAGTTCAGAAACTCTTAAGTATTATAAAAAAATAAATCTACATTAAGGAAACTAGGGGATCGTACCCAGGCTTCCCGGGTTACAGAATATAGGTGAAAACCAATTTTTTTTAATTGAAAAGTAATATTTATTTTTACATGCAATATATTTTTTAGATTGCCCACAAAAAATAAAAAAGTATTTTTCATGTGAAAAATATGAATTATACAATCAAATAAACTTTTGAAATTTATCAAAAGTGATCTTTTTTCGTATTAGCCGCTTGCTAAGAGTTATTAGCCCAAGATTTTTCTGCTTACGGTATCCTTTTATTTTTTGATAATTTCAGAGCTTTAAGCACGTAGTTCAATTAAATGTCTGTTAAATTTGTGTTTTATTTATATTATTTTATTTATTTAATCACAGAGGAAGTTTTCTTTTTGTTTACGGAATATTAGTCGTAAGAAAATGATGAACTCTTTATGTTGTTTTAAGGGCAAACGGATTAATCTTTCTTAATCGAGTTCCACGCGATAGAGATAAATTTAAAAATTAACCTGTCATACCCGTAATCAGTCTTTTAAAAAATTGACATTTTAATTTGATAATTTTAAAATCATTTTAACTCAAAACGTGAAGTTACGACTGACAGCAAAATCTTTGCATGTGAGTCGCACTCTTAACTCGAGATTCTAATCTCAGTAACGGAGGGTAAAAATTTAAATATTTTACGTTTTTTTATTTACGTATTTGTGTTAAAAAGTTTAGTTTTATCCAAGAAAATCATCGGGTTTTTTTAAATACGACGTCATTTTCACTACTTAAGCATTTCACCTAGTGTATGAAACTTAGTGCACATACAGAAAGGAAAACAAAATATGGAAACTTTATGAGGAAAATGGTGTTTTAAAAAAATGTGTACGTAATTTTCCATTCAAAATATTATGTCCCTAATGGGATTTTGCGTCATTAAACCCTATACAACAATCTTTATCAACAACTTTGAATTTTCATCAGAATAAGGATAAATGAACCTCATTATCTCTCTCTTCTCAGCAATAATGAAAGCTAACTTATTACCATCATTTTGAAGAAGTTTCATAGAATACTTTTCAAATTAAAATATAATAATGCGATATTAAAAAAAAAAAAAAACAGCTAGTGCAGGCACATATACAAATGAACAACTTTCAGTTAAGGAAAAAAAAATTAGTCAATTTGGTTCAGCAGAAAGCTCAAAGCAGATGACTAAAAATCATTCTTGTGTTTTAAATATGTACATTATATATAGAATTATGAAAAAATAAATTAAGCAAATTATGTTATTTTGATAAAATTACAGTAACATGTCTTAAAAAATAGCAATAAAATTTTATTAGTCGAGAGAATTTTGGACAAAATCTTGGAGAACCTGATATTATTTTAAACCTCTAATTAGTGCATAGATCTTCTGTGATTGCTTGTCTAACTCGGCAAAGTGAATTCATCCAAGAGAGAATCCTCAAGTTCTGTAATATAAATCGCTATTTTTCGGACAAAGAGCATGCTCACTGCATGTTACTGCTCTTCCATAAAGGCACTCTAAACGTTTGTAAAACATTGCGTTTTATAGGTGTGTGGTTTCGATTAAGTTATTTTCAAACATAAAGCATTTTCACCTGTGAAGAATTTCAAAGCAGCTGGGGTGAAAATAACGCACTTCTACAAAAATATATTTCAGTTTTAAGAGTTAAAATACACGCTTTTTTTTTTAAATGACGTCAACTGCATCCGCTAAAGCATCCCACTTTTACGACCCAGTCTTAAACAACATCTATAGAACGGTATGCAAATGACATCATTATTGCGGAATAATACAAAAACCCAGCAGAAAGCAATGACATCATTTAGGAAGCTAGGCAAAACAATCTCGGGTACCTAATTATTTATATATGTTTGTTTATAATAGTTCCATGTTTTATCAGATGTCATTCATTTATATTTTTTCAAAATTCGGAAAATGTAATTACACACGGATTGATAAAATTGCATTCTTTCATATTTTTGATACGGATTAACTAAATGCGAAGTAAATAATTCACACAAATATTCTTTAACCTTTCACCGGGCGCGCAAATTTTCATCACATGAGCGGGCGCGTGTTGTAAATTGTACAACAGGGGGGAAACATTCAATTATTGCTGCTTTATTATAATTTTACAAATAATTTAACATGCACATATCATACAAGTTATCTCTAATCACAATTTGTGAAAGTATTCCGCAATACACTTTATTTTGTGATAATATATTAACGCAGAAATTTAAATGCATAAAAAGCCATTTACTACTACAATCACAAAGTATAAAATCTAATAATTAAAAACTAAACAATAATGAAGTAATTTCGGACTTGCAGAATTAGTCATATATTTATTTCACTTACATTATTCGCTTCACATGGCAAGCATAAGATTTGCTTTTTTGAATGCTGTTTACATTTAAACCTCACGCATTTGTTGGATCACTTCATTGCAGAAAAGGAAATTTTTTTTCGGCCGTACATATAACACAAACATCTCTGTTGTGGAGAGATAAATTTATTTGAAGTTTCTTCTACCAAATTATCTGTTGAACATTATAGATCAAGGAAAGCCGACACATCTCGAAGTAAAGACGGAATTTGAGATCTGGATATGAGATGCTCTTTCATAAGGGATTTTGAAAGTGTTTTCAAAAAAGTAATTCTTCGGCTTGGTTCATCATCAGTATTATTGAGTAGAAATAATAACGTGAATTTATCCCTCCAATGGTCATGAAAGTTTAAAATATGACAAGAGGTTATATTTTTGTTATTCGAGATACAAAATAAGCCGCACACATTTTATCGCAGATGTCAACACCTCCTTTAGATATATTGTACCAATCGCTTACAACTAATAGCTATTCTCAGTTTTTGTATTCTAGTCACATCAGCAACCCAGAGCTGCTGAACATTTGCATGTTGGCTTTTCATTGTGCCTATAAAATAAAGCAGTCCCATCAAAGCCATAAACTCATTTTTAGATGTCTGTTTACAATCCCGTTTCTGATAATACTTAGGTTCTATTCCAATTGTTTCATAAATCATGTTCAGATCCATAAATTTTAGAAAGGTGTCGATTTCAGAAGTAGTTCATTTTGCATATGCAGTTGGTCTTGGCATTTACTTTATAATATTTTTGTTCTTGGTTTTAGAGGTTTTTACGATTTCCTCTTTTTACCATTTTCATACATTATCTTTTGTCGTATAAAAAATTTCGTTACTATTATTCTCAGTAATCTCATCATCTAATGCATTTATTTCAGAGTTACTACTATGATTTTCTTCCTGTAAATTTTCATCACATTCAGGATATTGCAGATCTTCTTCAATATGAATATTATCACTATCACTGTCTTCATTCAAAATTTTTGACAGATAGTCCACCATTTCTTTGTTATCTTTAAGCTACCCTTTCGTTTAGACATTATTTTAACTCAAATCCCATTAAAACAACTTAGAAAAAAAATTTACTCAGAAAGGTTCTGCTGAGAAAGACTTTCACAAACAGGCGCGCGTTGCATAAAGTACAACACAGCAAATGTCCACACATTAAAATGACAGGTGCAACTAATTGCGCAATCTGAAATGGAAATAACTTTTAGGAAGTGGGGAGAGATATCCAATAGACGAATACAAATGGTTAATAACACCGTCTACTGCTTGAATTTTGTTTAAAAAAAAAAAAGAAAGCTAATGTTGTACTTTTTATAACGGCGCGCCCGGCGGAAGGTTAAAGTACATTTTTGTAAAGAGAAAGTGTTGTATCGTTTGTAAAGTTAAATTGCAATAAAATAAAAATCATTTAATCTAATATATAAAAATAAAAAATTGTTTATCTGTCTGTAATGCTATACAAATCTACAGTTTAGAAGCCAGGATTGTGAAATGCTATTTACATGTGTGTTAAAACACGGCCGAGGCAACTAAAGAAATCCGGAATCGAAATAATTTATAGTTAACTTTTAATTAATAAAAAAACACCAAATTTCAGCAAATTCCTATCAAATTTAAACATTTTTCGTTATAGCAGTTGCCAAAAATTTAAAATTCACAATGAAATTCTTACCGCAACAATTACCTTTCTATTGCGAGACGCATTACATATTACGTACGCCACGCTGAAAAATAGCTACTAAAAAGCTGTAGCAGGTATTACGATAATACTTTTACCTGACATGCAAATAATAGAGATATTCATATTACGTACGCCACGCTGATTAAATTTCATTAAGAAAAAGCACAGCAGTGGAAAACTATTTTACTAAATCGAACAGTTCTTTTTAATTTTGGTTTTAGAATTAAATTCATGAACTCCCGTGCATAGAACGGGGTAAACAGCTAGTTGATAAATAAAAACGAAATAAAGCCAAAACTTATCGGATTTTATAACAAACGATATTCTTAACATAGCACGTATTTAATTTCTGTTTTTTTTTCAGTTTTTATGAGAAAATGGCAACAAAAAGATACAGCAATCTACTATTTTTCTTTTTTTTCCCCTTTTGCTTTCAACAGAAATGCAGTATTTCAGTTGCCACAATTACAAAAAATGAAATAAAAACTACAAAAAAATTAATATCTTAAAATTAAGTTGAGATACGGCTTTCAAACAAAGTGCATTTAAAAGAGCATTTTTTTCCTTATATGGCGGTGTAAAAATTTTAAATGTGCGATGTTTAGAAGTTTAAAATTTTTCAGTAGAGAAAATTGCAAAACCAAAATTTTATTTTAAATTTCAAAGTGTTGCCATTCGCAAAATGACGTATGCGTTACGCACAGATATGTTTGTCCTTTATAATATAGATACACGGTATCCACAAAAGAATGTCTCACTTTCAATGGTATATTATAAGTTTAATTTAGACTATTTACAACAAATCATACATCAAATTGAAGATAATTAACCTAGTATTTCTTACAAACGTTTAATATGAGCACCATTAGTTATACGACACACATTCAACCTAAAGTGCAATTCTTTCCGCACTTCGGTTAACAAGCCCGGAGTTATGGAAGATATAGCCTTTTCAAATCTGTGCCTCAACTCTTGGAAAATCATTAGGTAGCGCTGGAATGTAGACACGATCTTTTATAAAGCCCCAAAGGAAAAAATAGCATTTCTCTAACGGGTTTTAAATCTTCAGCCCAGTAATAACGCTTTACGCTCAGGAGTCGCCCTTTTGCGTAAGTGGCACTGCAAGCGAGTCAATCACAAAGCAGTGCTCGCGCATATGCTTATCTAAAACTCTTTGAGTTATTCTTTATTTGTGACCTTGAACCAATACTCTACAACGATTATAGTTGATACTATTGGAATATATAACTGGGACATTCTTTTTATGGACACCGTGAATTATAAATTTTATAAAGATGCGTTAAAAAGTAATAGAATATTAATGACCAAAATTTTCTTTGAAACCGCTCTTGGTTCTAATAAGCCCGACTTTCTTCCCTATTATCCGAAAACCTCAAACCAATCATAAAACTGCTTTTCAGAAATATTTCTATCTACCCTATTAAAATCCGTGCGCGTATCTTTGTAACAATAAAAACTCGGAAACCAGGGCAGGGCTACGAAATTTGGCACGCGGGTTGCTGGTAGGAAGCCTATGAACGATTGGGGCAAAAAATTCAAAAATTTTAAATAGATTTTTTTTAAGTAAGCACGAGTAATAAGACTTAGTTACGTCCACTGATAACTTGGTTATAATAATCTCTATAATAATAGCCTAAGTCATGTGACTGTCATCAATAGTAGTTCCGGGTTGACCGCTTCACTTTTTACATGCCAAACAGCCAATTTGGTAATTCAATGTTAGACGGGCGCAGGTGATAAATCGCCAAATATTGTTCCATCGCCATCATATCATCAGTATTATAATAGTCCATCGCATGCGACTGTCATAAACAATTTTTCAAGAGGTAAATTAAAACAAAGCTTTGATTTTGAAATTAAATGCCATAGTTTATAGTATTATTTATTACTTTTTTTTTCTTTTCTTTTCATTCTTTTCCTTTTCTTTTCTTTTTTTTTTTTTTTTTTTTTTTTTTTTTTTTGTAAGAAATAAGAGAAAACTGAGAGTCATAAACTTTAATCATTTCAGTTTTAAATTAAAGTTATGTATTTTAAATAAAATGAGTGAAAGTAATGAAATTAATGAAATAAGAAAAAATACGACGGGTACAATGTTTGGCGATGCATCACCTGCACTCGGCTAATATAAAAATACCGAGTTCATGATTTCTGTATCAGAATCTTCCGATTTTGCGAAGGATTGAGCAAGTAAATTAAATTATGAATAAAAGTAACATGATACAATGCTTAGTATAGATTTAAAGGAGACCAAACTGGTCGCCAAGTGCGGCTAGTATGTATAATAATAATATTAATAATATATTTTATAGGTATAATATAAAATATATAATAATAATAATAATACTTGGTTAATAATAAGGTTGGACAACTTGCGGAATCGTAACATAAAGGAAAAACGTGCGATGGTGAAAATGTAGGGCGCGTTATATGTTTACTTGTTTGTATTCGATGATTTTGTCCATTTTTTATGTGCATTGTATTTGTAATTTCTGTTACACATTCTGATGACGACTCAGTGAAGGAGTTGAAAACATGTCAATATAGGTTTCTAATTTACTTTTAATGTGTTTTTAGTAACGTCTTTTAAGCAAATAAATATTTTACTTTTCCGTTTGGAATATATATTGTGATACAGATTTTTTTATTTTTCATTTTATATTTTTGCCTTTTTTATGTTCAACTCATAACCGCGCAAGTTCTAACCAGTTCTAAATATTTACTGCAATGTGAGATATACATATTACGTACGCCACGCTGCAATACTAAGAAGCTGTAGCGGGTATTACGATAATTCTTTTATCGAGAATACATATTATTAAAGATTATTTAATTGCGCTTTACCCTCTCGCTGCGGAACCCGAGATATTTTCGGGGATGCATTTTTCCGTCTAATTAATCCTCCTTGATTATTCCCACCAGTTATTAGGTAGATTTCGTATGAAATACTACCTATTGGGATCGTTCCTATGTTGGAATTTCTAAAAAATGTTTGCAGATCTACACCGATCATGACCCCTAGAACCCAAAACCACCCTCAGTAAAAAACTTTATATATCTATCTATCTATCTATCTATCTATCTATCTATCTATATATATATATATCACTTTCTTCTGGACACGATAACTTTCGTAATTCTGCACCAATCTCTTCCAAACTAATACATAAAGTCAATGGGCATAAAATCTCGGTCAAGTTCGTTAATGGGTAAAATAGGGAGAGGTTTTGTGAAAACAGAAAACCCCCCATAACTTCTTAATTTTTGTACATATCAAATCAGTTTAAAGTTTTTATTACTTCTAAAAATAGGGCCAAAAATTTATGTATCACAGATTTTTGATAAATTTAAAAATGGGCTCAAGGGGCGCAAAAAATAGGGTTTTTGGGAGAAAAAAATTCATAACTTCGTCAATTCTCAAGATATCAAATTCAATTAATTTTATTATAAATCTCCTTAACATTATCTAAAACTTTTATATTCACAAGTTTTTGATAGGAGCAATTCGTACCGCAAAAAAAAAAAAAAAAATTAAAAACGAAAACAAAAAGGGCGTTTGAAGAAGAAAAAAATCTATAACTTCGTCAATTCTCAAGATATAAAATCCAATTAATTTTATCATGAATCTCCTTAACATTATCTACAACTTTTATATTCACAAGTTTTTGATAGGACCAAGTCGTACTGCAAAAAAAAATTAAAAACGAAAACAAAAAGGGGGTTTGAAGAAGAAAAAAATCCATAACTCCGTCAATTCAAAATATATAAAATCCCCATGAATTTATCATATATCTTCTTAATATTGTCTACAACATCTATATAGACAAGTTTTGGATAGGACCAATTCTTAGAGCAAAAACAAATTAAAAATACATACCTGTTGAAGAAAAAAAATTATCTTAGTAAGGGTGTATTCAAATCCAAACTGCTTATTTTCTGACTCATTTTACAATTCATTTTTGCTCTCAAAGGCTTCCAATTGGTACGTTTTCTTACTCAGAAACTGTATAATGTACCGTAATGGTCGATTTTCTGATAGGGGCAGAATATATTTTTTAAAATGATGTTAAAAAGGGCATTTTGAACCGAATTTACCGAAGCGGATTGTGTTGGAAAAATCATTGTATTAAGGATACGCTTAAATCCAAACTGCTTATTTTCGGACTGGTTTTTAAATACATTTTTGCTCTCAAACGCATTTAATTGGTAGATTCGCTTATTCAGAAACTATATAATGTACCGTAATAATCGATTTTTAGATAGAGGCAGAATATATTTCAAAAAATGATGTCAAAGTGGGCATTTTGAACGGAATTTCCCGAAGCGATTGTGTTAGAAACGAAAAATATTGTCCTTCTGAGAAAATAATTGTTTATATATCAAGTTTTAATTAATTGAACAAAAAATAAAAACACCGGCCGCTTATAAATCTCTTCAAAAATCACGTCAGCATGTTTCATATTTTTTTTTTATTAAAAATGAATCTGGAATTATGGCAGAAAATTTCGAGTTGTTGATCATGGAAAAGTATTTTTTTTTAATGCCGCCCTAACATGATTCTGATAAAACCAGCTATTATATGAAAATGAAATAAAAACTCGTCAAGAGCGGCCAGATAAAATTGTTAAAGTCGATTTATCTCTAATCATGATTTAGTTTTTGTTTGTGAAATTAGTATATTTGACTTCGAAATCTACCTCTGGCTGTAGGCCGGGCCGTCAGGGATTTTTTTTTTATTGTAAATTTTGCTTTATTTATTCGGAGCCTTTTCCCGATTAAATTAGACAAATAAATTTTTTTTTTTGAAAAACCGGTGACAAAAGAATAAAAATTCTTAAATACACAATTTTTGAATCTATTTTGATAAAATAATCACTTTTATTCCATTTATTCCCTTATTCCAAAGATATCGTTTAATCGTGTGCTGCCATAGCAACATGAAAAATTAAATTTCATAAAAAAAATGCACAATAGTACAAAAATATTTTTAGGTAGCTTTCTTTACAAAAAAGCTACCTATTGCAGCCGTTCGGAGGAAAACGATTTCAAAAAATTTTGGTATATGTTCATCGATCATGACCCCCAGACCCCGAAACCACCCTCCGTTCAAAATTGATATATATATATATATATATATATATATCTGACCTATGTCACACTGTAACTCCCGTAATTATGAACCGATTTCGATGTAATTCGGTGTGTACATAGTACATACCAATGTCTCGACCGAGTTCGTTGGCCAGCTTCATCCGCTGTTTTGTTTCAAAATGGCGGCCCTTTAAAATTTTTTAAAAAATTTAAAACTTGAAATGTGGTACAAAAAAATTAAAAATGGAAAAATATTTTTTTCTTATGTATTTGACCTGTATACAAAGATTCCGGAGCAGTTTTTGTTTCGTCTATATCTTAAAAAATAGCTGAGTTATAGCATTTTGAATTTCTAGCGTGGCTGACATTTTGAAACGTCCTGAAATTTGTCACGCGATAAAAGGCGTATTTATGAACCGATTTGGATGTAATTAGGTGTGTACATAGTACATACCAATCTCTCGACCGAGTTCGTTGGCCAGCTTCATCCGCCATTTTGTTTCAAAATGGCGGCCATTTAAATTTTTTAAAAAAAATTAAAATTTGAAATGTGGTACCAAAAATTTGAAAATGGAAAAATATTTTTTTCTTATGTATTTGACCTTTATACAAAGATTTCGGAGCAGTTTCTGTTTCGTCTATATCTTAAAAAATGGCTGAGTTATAGCATTTTGAATTTCTAGCGTGGCTGACATTTTGAAACGTCCTGAATTTTGTCACGCGATAAAAGGCGTATTTATGAACCGATTTGGATGTAACTTCGTTTATACATAGTACATACCAATGTCTCGACCGGTTTCGTTGGCCAGCTTCATATGCCGTTTTGTTTAAAAATGGCGGCCATTTAAATTTTTAAGAAAAATTTAAATTTGAAATGTGGTACCAAAGAATTGAAAATTGAAAAAATATTTTTTCCTTATGTGTTTGACCTCGATAAAAAGATTCGGGAGCAGTTTTTGTTTCGTCTATATCTTAAAAAATGGCTGAGTTTTAGCATTTTGAATTTCTAGCGTGGCTGACATTTTGAAACGCCCTGATTTTTGTCACGCGATAACAGGCGTATTTATGAACCGATTTGAATGTAACTTGGTCTGTACATAGTACATACCAATGTTTCGACCGAGTTTGTTAGCCAGCTTCATTCGCCACCATGTTTCAAAAGTGTTGCCATTTAAAAAAAAAATGTAATTTAAAATTTAAAATGAGGTATTTAAAAATTGGAAAATGAAAAAGATTTTTTTATGTGTTTGGCCTTGATACAAAGATTCTGGAGCAGTTTTTGTTTCTGAAAATTTGTTCTTTTGTTTATATCTTAAAAAGTGGTTGAATTATAGCACTTTGAATTTCTATCATGGCTAACACTTTGAAACGATCTTATATTTGTCTCGCGATACCACACGTATTCTCCTATTTCTATGGAAGAAGGCATTTGGATAGTATACATCAATATCTCGACCAAGTTCGCTGGCCAGCTTCATCAGCCATTTTGTTTCAAAATGGCGGCCATTAAATTAAAAATATATATATTTAAAGTGAGGTGCAAAAAAATTATAAATTGAAAAAGTATTTCGTATATTTAAAAGTTCTTTCTTACGTATTTGACCTTGATATAAGGATTCAGGAGCATTTTTTGTTTGTCTTTATCTTAAAAAATGGCTCAGATATAGCAGTTTCAATTTCTAACGTGGGTGACATTTTGAAAAATCTGATTTTTTGCCTGCGACAGCACTCGTATGTATCAACCGATTCCGATGTGAGTGAGCATGTGCACAGCAATTACTAAGGTCTCGACCAAGTTCACTGGTTAGCCTCATCCACCATGTTGTCTTAAAATCGCAGGCACTTTAAGAAATCGCCGAATTTGGCAGCGAAATATAAGTTACTTTAAATAAAAGCAGCTTGGATAAAGCTGACTAATTCTCATTCATAATGCTTTAGTATTGATAAAAATTAGTATTGAATCTCCTACATTCGGTTTCCACTTAATTGAGCTTCGTGTGTTTGAATAATATAAGTTGGCTTTTTTAAAATAAGGAATATGAAAGCTACCTCTTCCTCCCGGCACTGGCCGGAAGGACTTTTTCTAAATGGAATAGTTATTGAACATGAATTCCCATGCGTAGAACGAGTTAAACAGCTAGTCATTGATAAAACTTGTTAATTGAAGCAGGTATTAGCAGGGATTCAGCGTAACTCGATACAATAAGTAAACAACAAAAAATTAAATATCCGAAGATAATAAAACAATTAATAAGAAAAATCATAAAACCATTTTTTATGTGGATAAAATGTTACTAATAAGCTACTTTTCTCGAAACATGAATCAATATCAATTATGGATTTATATTCACTTGGATTTCCGATCATTTGTCTAACTACCATGATGCGATATAGACACAAAAGTTAACAAAGAAGATGACTTGCATTCTTTCTTAACATCTAACAAAAATATTCCCGTCTTAATCAGTGCACAAATAAACAGAGTAAGTAGATAATTCCGTTATATATTCTGGCATTGGTTAATGGTGTATGCAGAAAAAGCTAACGTTGCTATGGGAAGATATTAGAGATTGCATAAATGCTATATATTGTGAGCTTAGATAAGCATTGCGAGCTGATATAATCTTATTATTATTACAGGTAAATTAGATTTATTAGTATTGGTTTTATATAAATTATTTAGAAACAAATTCCCGTTTGTACATAAACCGAAATTAGTAGGAATTTTTTTATAACTCTATGACAACAAGTGATGTCAAAAATAATTCAATCTATGAAAGAAATAATTTTAAAAATACTTTTAAAATAGTAACAAAAGATACTTTCATGGGACCAGGTAATTATCAATAAGGAGTTTATATGGAGTTCGATTTCCGATCATGTATTTATCTTAGTAGAAATGACAAATGGAATAGACAGATTTCCTTTTACTTTACCCTTTGATAACTCTTATTAATTCATTAAGGACTTAATCAATGGTCAACTAAACTAATAAATCAGGTACTTAACTTATGTGTTCCTAATGTGATGAATGTATACATTCATCATCGTACAGCATAGAAACAACTAACATGGCTTCGGGAATAAAGATTACATAAATGTTTTATATTTAATGTCTATATAAGACTTACAAACTTAGATAACGTTATTGTTATTTACAGACGAAGTTGATTTTACAAGTTTAACATGTACTTTTTAGTATGATCTCTCTGAATTGTTATTTCTCATGAAAATAAGTTCATTATTTATTAAGCCAGAATTTAAAGTTTTGAATGATTATAAATGTAATTATCATTTTCGGATTTAAAAAAAATGCCTTTTTTTTCTATTTGTTTCATAAGAAAAATTAAAAAGAAAAAGAAAAGAAATTTTATGAACAAATATAGAGGAAAAAGGATAAGATATTTGAAAATTTATATGGATAGATTTTCATTTGTAATAAATAGCAATATTGCTTTTTAAAATATTTGCAGTTTACAAAAGAATTACTTTCAATAAAACAGGTGTCAGTATCCATATAGGGCCTTTAAGGCAGGCAGCAAACCGAGATAAAGAGCGTCGCAATACGCAACTAAGGAGACAAATTCTGAAATTCAAATCTGTTTGTTCTGTGTTAACATCTTAGACAGTAAGAAGAAACAGGTTTGAATTTCAGAATTTGTTTCCTAAGTCGCGCGATGTGTTACTTGTCGCCTCGGTGTGTGGCCTGCCGTATGAAGTTCGGTTTCCGGTGATGTATATTTATCTTAATAAAAGATATATTTAAAGAAAATTTAATGCAGAAGATGACTTTATATTCTTTGCTACAAATAACATAGCCATGTTATAATAAATGTTCAAATAAACTGATAAAACAGAAAATCCCTTTTCATGTTGTAACGGTAGTTGACGGTTGTTTAGCGATGAAAAAATATCTAACTTAGCTACGATCAGTATTAAAAACTACATAAAGATTGTATTTCATACCTATTGTATTTTCATACGGTGGTTGACGGTTGTTTAGTGATGAAAAATATCTAACTTTGCTATGATCAGTATTAAAAACTGCTTAAAGATTTTATTTCATACCTAGAGAATACTTATTAAATTTATGTAATGTTATATACGAAGGTCACAGTGAAATTATTGAGGTACGGCTATATGGTACAAGTAAGACTTGCCAATTCTTAGAAGTGTTCAAAGTAGTTCCTTTCAAGATCAGTGCATTTTGTATGCGAATTTTTAAAGAAATGCCTTAAGCAAACCACTTCGAACCACGAAAACTAAGCTTTTATACCGTCATCAATCTCATCTACTGAATGAAATCTAAGCCCACGTAGTATTTTTTTTTTTTAAGGATTGAAAATAGTCAAAAGTCACAGGAGAATAATGTAAGGGTGGAATGTTCTATCACTTGGAATGAGCTAGCTGAATGAGAAGATGCATTGTCATGGTGAGGTATGAGTCCCTAGCATTCACCTCTCGAGGTATTTATGGAAGACACTTAGTCGATTCATCTTCCAGAAAAATTCCCTTGATCAATTAACGTTCACATGTATGTATGATATATATAAATGTAAATGATTAGTGTTTCTATTAAAATCATCAAGTACTTTTTTTTCAAAATATAATGGATACATTGATTGATGAGCTTGAAATTGATGGAATTAATAGATATCAGGATTTTTTAATTATTGGCTGAAGTTCCTTTGAATAAACTTCTCTTAAATTAAATAGCATATTGCAAACTCTATCTAAATATAATTTAATGTTGATACCCAACAAATGCACATTTCTCGAAAGAAGTATGGATTATTTAAGATTTCCTATTGAAAATCATAATATTTCCCCAATAAAGTCAAATTTTCTAAAAAAGAACAATTCCCCACCTTCTGAAACCAAAAAGACAATTAAAGAAATTTACAGGTTTCGTAATTTGTTTAAAAATTCCTTTCTCCATTATTTTCTGAACTTATACAACCGTTAATTAACCTGACAATGCCTAAAACAATATTTAAATTGACTGAAAAACTTCAATATTTGTTCGATAAAGAGCAACATGTCTTCTTTAATGGTTCCTTTACCCGATTGGTCTAAATTGTCTATATTAATTACGGATGCTTTCAAAATGGCTATAGCTAGTGACTCTTACAGCAATATGAAGGACCTAAATAAATTTGTATAATTTTATTCTTATTTATATTATGAAAATTGTATAAATTATTCTCTATGAATGTCTTCATCTGTTGAAGAGATAACAGCATAAGATGGATATTTATTTGCTTAAATAAAGGGTTTTTTCGGAGTTTATAGATTTTTCATTTTTCAACAGTGCAAAATGTATAAAGTAAGTTTATTTGTATTTTTTATACCAAGCATCGAAATAAATAAGTCTTAATCTTAGCTTGTAGACTTCTTTGAAATATGTATTTATTATTATTATTTTTTTTTTTTGATATTATATGTTCAATCCTATTTTTTATGCATTTTTGTAACGTACAAAAAATAGGCTCGAATGGGTACATATTTTTGTTAGCCAGTTAGGGGACATTTATTAATGTAAAGTCCTTTTGAAGATGATTATGAATTAAATAGTTTTTAAGCCCAAAATACAATTATTCTTAGTTTATTATTAAAATTACTTATTATTAATCTACGAAAAGAAACAAATATTTTTTTTTCATAATTCATAAAAATACTAATTATAGTATATAATATACAATTTAAAAGCTTATTTTATATAAATTTTGACAAAACACATAATTATGAATGTTATATTATTATAAGTATTATGCATTCCCATATTGCGTACGCTTACATTTTATCAAATAAATACAAAAAAAAAAAAAGAAAAAGCGTAATTTTTTTTTCTGTAATTTTCCAGTTAATTTTGCAACATTTTGAAGTGAATTTACCAACAAATTTGAGAAAACAAAAATTCAGGTATAAATGGGTTAGAGAACATGGAATATATTACTTTTTTTATTGTATTTTTACCTCTGTTGCTTTAAGGTCATCTTCAAAGGCCAAAATTTTATTTTCTTGACTTGTTGGAGCCTCAAAAAAGGCTTGTATTACTCCTCATCAGCTGTGATTTTTGAAGTAATACGCTGCCCACAGTCATTAAGTAACTTTAGGGTTTCTTTACCAATTCTGTCACGCTCCGTTTTATGGTGTTCTACTAAATTAGTATGAGGGGCAATGGCAAATTATTTTTTTCATATTCAGTTCTTTAAGAATAATTTTATCTATAGCTGCTGATCCAATGTTAAGCTCCTTTTGTATAATTTGTTGGGTGCAGCTATTATTATTATTTAACATCTTTCGTAAGGCCGAAACATTTTCTAGGATTTCAGCTGACAAAGGACTTCTTGTATGTTCTTCATCCACGAGAATATTTTGAGCTCTTCTAAATTCTTTAAACGATCTAAATACAGCGACATAAGATTCAAGTTATTTTCAATATGCTACTTATAAACGTTGTAGTCATTATACTTGATTTAGCTTTCACTTGAAAATCATTGAAAGTCATAGCACGAGCCAATTTCACTTCTTTCAAAATTTATTCTACGAAAGCTAAGCTGCGATTGTTGACGCTAATTTTCCTCTTCGAGCATAGAAGAGTTCAAATTTCAAGATGCAAACAATAAATTTTTTGGCGCATATTTCAAAAATTCCAGTGTTACCCTCATACTACTTATTTGCTTTGAAACTGCTATAACTGTAACTATGTAGTTAGTGTAACTATGTCATTAAGTAAATTCCAAAAAAGAAACTTTCTCTTTAATTCTTTCTCTTTCCAAAGAAAGCAGACACATTCTCTTTAATCTTTTCAGGGACAATCTCTTTTCATTGATAAAATTCTAAAATGATTGAACAACACTAGAATTTACGAACAGACTTATCCAAAAATAAGTAAAAGCTTTTCTTGGCGTACATTATCAAAACAAAATTTTATTCTATAATTTTGGTGCAAATGCGGCATTTGCAGATTAAAATTAAGTGGTATATAGAATATACAATTACGTGCAGAGGGTTAAAATAGCTACAATCAATACAAATAAAAATTTACTTCAAAGTAAATAAACTACACATACATACAGTTCGATTTCAAATTATGTGAGTACAAGAAAAAAAAAAAAACAAGCATAGACATAAAAAAATAACAAAAAACGTGGTTTTGTATTCCTTTCTAAATTCTAGCAAAATATTTAGGCTTTGGAAACATTACAACATAATAAACTTTTATCTGCAAAACAGCTGGCAATATCAATTAAGATCATGGGCAGTTCGATTTCCGATCATGCATCTACACTCCGACAAGCGACATAGACAAAAAAGTTAATAAAGAAGATGACTCTGCATTCTTTTTACTATATTCCAGAAAATATCCATGTCTTAATCAGTGTCCAAATAAACAGACTAAGTAGATAATTCCGTTATATATTTCGGCATTGGTTAATGGTGCAGTGGAGAAAAAGAAAAGCTAACGTAGCTACGGGATTCCACAAAAAAGCTATATATTTGATTCCTAGAAAATCCTTACAAACTTATATAACCTTATTGTTATATACAAAGTTGTTTTTATCAGTGTATTAGATACTTTTGTATATAAATTCAGATATACTTTTTCTGGCATGGGATGTTTTTACTTTGTTATTAGCAAAATGTCAAAAGGTAGTATTATTAATTTGTTTTTATTATTCGAAGAGTTAATGTTTGAATTGCGTTTTATTTCACGGGGGGTTAGCGAGCCTTAGCGATCATGGAGCTGACTGATGGGGCTGCTTAATTGATATTAATCTAATAAATGATAAGGTTTTTTTTTTCAAATTTATTATTGCACTGTTTACTTTTTATTTATATTTTCTACTTTTTAGCGCTTAAATATTTGATGTAATGTTTCACAGCCAATTGGCATATTATGGCGTTAGTGGTTTAGCGCATAATTAACTACATTGTGCTTGAAACTCGTAAACATTTGTTATAAAAAAAAAAAAATAAAAAAAAAAACAGAATATTTGGCGATTTATCGCCTGCGACTGGGTAAGGAAAGATTCCTTAAAATTAATTTTATGTTTTAACATAAATTTCGAAAAATATTAAAATGTTGCATCGTTTACGGAAACACACCTGTATGCATATTTGTAATTATAGCATATCAGGAAATGAGTGAAAAATCAATTATTAAATTCCATCTTTACATACAAAAAACTAGTCGTATGTGCCAGTCCCAAAACATTCTTCTGTCTCATACATGTTAATGCTTCAAAATTCGATATTACAGTGCGAAAATTAAATGGCAATTTATGCTCATTATGAGTATTCTAAAGATATGAAATCCCGTGCATTATTTCTTGAGATATGACAATCGCTAAAATAGTGTAAATCTTACAAAATGCAGCATAGCAGAGCCACCTGTTGGGCGATTAACACCAAAACCTAATCAACGACAACGTGTGTGAATGTCTAACTGAATCTGAAGTCATATGAAAATTCGTGCATTAGATTTTGAGATAGAGCAATTGCGGAAATCGTGAAAAATCACGCATAATAGCGCCACCTGTTAGGCGATTTACACCAAAAACTAATCAGCACCAAATTATATCAGGGAGTAACTCAAAGTAAATGTTTATTAAATTCCGAACATTATTTTTTGAGATAGAGCACCCACAAATTTTGCGACCCATACATACACACAAACAGACAGAGTCTCAGACTCACAGTCCGATATTTTATAAAAACATGTTTTTTGAGAATCCTGACCCCTAAAACGTGTAAATCCGTCGAAAACCGGAAGTCGAAATTTTTCACGAATCCAATACTTTCTTCTTGCAAAGATAGAAGAAAGTAACAAGCTAAGCTATATATGAAAGAGTGTAGAAACAGAACAATTCTAATCCAGAGAATCATTCGCGTTTTCACTGTATGGCTAAATCTCCCACAAATTTGATACCTCCCAGCTATCTGCTGATATCTAAATTTTCCGAGGTTTCACTTACTGATTCACTCAGATCCCACTATGTTCCCCATCCTGTCAAGCCCACAGTTTACCCCGAGGGTTTTGTTTTATCCTGTTTAATGCTTGTTGTGTAACGAAGTCATACAAATTGTTTATCGAATGTTAATCTAGAGAATTCGATACTGACTGCATATTTTAAGGATGTGTGTAATGTAATTTCATAATCTTCTTATGCTGATGGCATGAGCACATTAACAGTGTTATGTGATACAGAGTTATTCTCCCATATATAAAGGAATCTGTATGTTAAAGCAAAGACATGTCTGCGAGACACGCTGATGTCATATTGACGGGGCCAAAACTTGATCAAGAAATTTCACTTTTATTGCAACTTTTTAATACTCTAACCATTTTTGCGCTGTCAAATAGGGTAAAAAATGCATCTTCAAATGCAATTTGTTTGCAAACTGTGCATCAATTTACTGATTTTTTAAAAATGTTTTCAATATGAATTTAGAGCTTGATATTTTAAAAATCTATCTCGATCACATGTAACCTGATTGGGCCATTTCATGGTAACTTACGTTATATTTAGAACAATTTACTTCAGTAATTTTAGTAATGTAATACCAAGAAAATATTCAAAATGTAAAGTTGATATGATTTGTTAATTAAACCTATCGAAAGCTCAATTTGGATGGAGATTATCTAAATGTTGTAACATTTCGTGAACTCTGGCAATTATGTTTATTATGATGATTTATGTTACTGAAAAAGGGACGTATCTAAGAGTTATACTCTTAGAATTAGAATTTACAGTGGGCTCCAAAATGTCAGACATTTGACGAGCGGAAAATCGGCATAACAGATTATGCGCACGATTATAAAATAAATTTTGCAAGTAGAAGGAAAATTTTGGGTCCTACTTATGCTCCACATTATAATAATTACTCTGAACCTAAATAAATTTGTATTTAAAGCATTTTTCTATTTTTAATACAAAGGTGTATTTAGTTAGTGCAAAATTAAGAAATTTTCAACAGTATAATTATAAGAAATTTAATATAATTGAATATAAATTGAATATAATTATAGAAAATATATAAGAAATTTTCAACAGGTTCAGTTTATACAGATTAACATGAAACATATGTTTTGAAAATTTCATGAAAAAAAAAATTCAGAAGTTTCTGAGATATCGTGCGCGTTATGCCCAAAAACGTCATTTGGAGAAAATTGACTTCAAAGTTTCTGAAACGCCGCTTCAGCTATTGAACGTGTATAATTCTAAAAGCCATAACTTCTGTTCTAATAGGAATTTCAAGGAAACATTTATACCAAAATGTTCAGAACAGATAGTAGTTCAATATCTAAAAAAATTAAAATTTCGGAAATTTTAAAGCTTTAAGAGTCCTGAGACCCCTTAAATATGCAAGAAAAATATATCTATAAAGAAAATCAAGTTTAATTAAAACCATTTCTTTGTGCCAACTTCAGATTGTAAGAGAATAATTAGAATGCAGATATTTATTTATAGATAATTTTTATATTATGCATTTCTAAGCTCTACAAAGCGACCTTTTTTATCAGTGTAAAGAAGAAAAATGAAACAAAATCCATCAAAAGGATACGTTTACCAAATGCACTATATATCATTTTCACATTAAATATATTTACAGATATACAGAGCTATTTCAAATATCTGTTTCTAGCTTGGGTAACAGCCAAGCACAAAGACATTAAGAAAAAGTCACGTACATAAACAAAAAATTTGTTATAATTTTAAATTGTTGTATGTGACATATTTCTTTCGGCACGATCCAGTGATGAGAATTTTAAAAAATGTCTTCGAATATTTAACTCATATTTAAAGTCGGCATACACGCAGTTTACTTTCTTCTGTTCCAATCTTTGCTTATGTTTCCTAGTTTTAATGGAGATACTAGCCATTATATTGATTTTTTTTTTTTTTTTTATATATTTCTGTTGAATATTTTACAAGGTTTGTAAGCGCCAGGGGATGAATACCAGAATTTTCGTAAAGTAATGTTTGCTATATTTAACCTTATTTCGCTTCACTGTAGTAATCTTTAAGACGACGTTCTTTCGATATTTCGGTCTTGAGTGCATAATTACTTTTTTTTTCCATTTAGAATTTTTTATACAAAAAGGCTGAAAATAAATAAAATAAGTAAACTACAGGATGAATTTTAAATTTTTTTACTTGACTAACGAAACAAATCTGTCTTTAAGTAAGGCGACAATTACTTTACAACAAAAAATCTGGTATTCAAATCATCTTAGGTGTAGGACTTTGTTTCAGTATTCGAAACAACTCTCTGATATTGTGTTTAGAGTACGCTTATTTTATAAAAATTATAATTGTGATATCCAAAAAGTAATATATATATATTTTTAATTGACTAAAGATATTAAGCGTAAGTAAAAAAGAAGCGTATAAAAAATTTTAAATCAATGAATTACTACTTTTAAAATAATTACGATAAAATTCATAAAATAAGTCCCAACCGAATGTCCCAATTTTCAACAAATTTCATTTTGCGAAAAAATCCGTTTATGAAATTCCCTACCAAGAAATCTTTGGTTGGAATGTTTTTTTTATCCACCCCTTGGCGACGAAATTTTTTAAGGTATTGATAATTGCGTGAAGGTCACTTTCGTTGTTTTCAAGCTCCATAGTGTCTCATTTGCCATTTTTAAAGGGCGCCACCCACTGCATTTTTTTGCTTTAAGTGCAGATTCGCCCTGCCCTTTTTAGATGTAGAAAATACGTCCTGTCCCAAATTTTTTGTGGGGGTGGTCGAATTTTATAATAACTTATTGTATTTTAATAAAAATTTGTTACACAGCTTAATTTACTATTACTGGAACTTGTCGCAACTTTGAACAGAATCGATCAGTTAACAACCAGTGTTCAATTCAGTGGGGAGTGGTGGTGGTGGTGGTGGTGGTGTGGAGCGAGAGACATTCTCCCCGGAGCAATGAGATGTCTCCCCAGAAGATTTGAGATTTTGTGTTTTCAAATGTCTAAAATTGCAATATTCCCTTTTCTCGCGGGGATATTGCGGATTGCATACGAATCCGCCCCGGAGAAAAGTGTTTGAATTCAACTCTGTTAACAACGGATATATCTTTTTTTTTAAATGGTATAGACATAAAGGGTTTTTCTTTTCAATCTTTTTCATTTATTTTTTCTGTTTGCTTGCAGCTCAGCAGTAATTTCTTTTCCCGCACTTAAACAATGCTCACTTCGTAATACATTCACATAGTCCTTTTTATACGTAAATAAATGGAATTTGAATAGTTTCATTCCCTCTAAGGAGTAAAAATTAATCTTTAGAACATTATTTATTATTTTTTATTTAGTTAAAAATTTTAAAACTTTCTTAAAATATTTATTTTAAATATTTACGGAATGTGCCTTATCGTGTAACATAATTTCTGTTAATAGGCATAAATATTAGGTGTTAGTATTGAAGAAGTTTACAACATAATTCCTTTTATTTGCTTTCTCCTCATTTTTCCAATATTTCATGTTTTAAAAATGGGGGGAGGGGGGGCTATTTTCGGAATTTTGAGGTAATTCAAAACTTTCCTGTAAACAACTGTGAATAAATGTAAAATCACATGTAAAGTAGTAATTTATTTTTTAACTTACAGTTAAAATAAAAATCTTTCTTTTTCAAACAATCGACTGCATTTCTAAATATAAATTAAATTTGTTAAGTTAAAAAGCATATTTTGTGCTAATGATCGATTACTTATGAATATTATCCTAGTGTAACTTTTGCTTATTTAACGAGATTTCTTTTATTTCGAAATTCTAAGTCTACATTGTGACTTTTTAAAATTTTATAAAGAAGAACAAGGAATCAAAATCCAGCAAAATGATATATTCAATAAATGCACTATACATTATTTTTCCGTTAAATATATTCACAGATAAAGAGCTATTTTAAATAGCTGTTTCTATTTTGGGAAAAGGCCAAGCACAAAGACATTAAGAAAAAGTCACGTACATAAACCAAACTTTGTTTGTTATTTTCAATAGCTATTGTTGAAATATTTTTTTCGACAAAATCATGTGATGGCAATTTAAAAAATTACTTCAAATATTTAACTCATATTTAAAGTGAACGTAAGCACAGTTTAATTTTCTTCTATTCCTATCTTTGTTTATGTTTTATAGTTTTAACAAAAATAGTACATATATTGATATTTTATTTATTTTTTAATGTTTTACGGCGTTCTTACGCCTTAGGAGAAGAATACAATTTTTTTCGTAAAGTAACATTTAAATTATTTAACGGAAAAATTCTCTGTTTAAATATGGCGACTACTTTACTAAACATACTACTCCCTGAAGCGTATAAACTCTGTTTCACTTATAGAAATAATTCGCTGATATTGTGCATATAGTGGATATATTTTATCAAAGTTATAATTGTAATATCAAAAAGGTAATATAATGTTTTTTTCTAAACAAAGAAGTCTGTAGAAATATAAAAATGTATTGTAGAAAATATAAAAATGCAAAGTTTTAATTTACTGAAGTGCTACTTTAAAAATAATTACTTGGAAATTTGGACATTTTGTAAAAATTACTCTTATAAGAGATAAAAATTTTCAAGAACAACTCTTATTGAAAATTCACGAGTTGAAATTCTAAAATCACGCGTAAAATAACTTTTATTTAAAAACAAAAGTTCTTTAAACAAAAATATTGTTTTCAAATTATCTATTTAAAATCTAGTTCAATCTATTTAGTTAAAAAGCATATTTTGTGCTAATGATCGATTACCATAAAAATGCATAGCATGTAACTTTTTTAATTACTTAAAAACATATATTTTATTGCGAATTTCTAAGTTCTACAATATGCAGTATTTTAACTTTTTAAACAAAACAAGGAAACAAAATCCATCGAAATGATATGTTTTTTAAATGCACGATATGTGACTATAATTGATTAAACAAATTAACCAGTATTAATATAAAAAATGCGTTGACTAAACAAAAGTTTTAATTTAATGAATTACTAATTAAAAAATATTAGTTGGATATTTACAAATTTTCTAAAAACTACTCTTCTTAAACATACAAAAATTTCCTTGAAAAATTAATCGATTGAAAATTAATCTAAAATCACGAGTAAAATAACTTTTAGGTAGAAAAAAAAGTATTTTAAAATACAGGGATCGATAAAAGATTGCCCAGATTTAATGGTATATTATAACAGTATAATTTAGACTATTTACAACAAATCATGCATAAAATTGAAGGTAAACTAACCTAGTTTTTCTTACAAACGTTCAATATGTTGACATTTAGTTATACGGCAAACATACAACCTAAAGTCCAATTCTTCTAACATTTCGGTTAACACGTTCGGGGTAATGGAAGCAATGACTTCTTCAGTTCTGTTGCTAATCTCTGAGAAAATCTTTAGGTAGCGGCGTAACGTCGACACGATCTTTTATAAAGGCCCAAAGGAAAAACAGCATTTCTCTAATGGTTTTTAAATCTTCAGCCCAGTAATAATGCTTTACGCTCAGGAGTCACCATTTTGCGTAGGTGGCACTGAAAGCAAGTCAATAACAAAGAAGTACTCGCGCATGCGCTTATCTAAAACTGTTTGAGTTATCATCCTTTTTTGTGATTTTTAACCAACTCACTACAATGCTTACAGTTAATACTATTAAAATTTATAACTGGGGTATTATTTTATGGGCACCCTTTTTAGGTAGATTTCGTATGAATGGTAGATTTCGTCTACCTATTACATTCTCCCCTATGTTGTAATTTCTGAAAAAAATTTTGCAGATCTACACCGATCATGACCACTAGAACCCATAACCACCCTCAGTAAAAAACTTTATATCTATCTACCTACCTATCTATTAATATGGGGCATTCTCACAATCTTCTGACTTTCATGTTCCAGAATAATAATTTTTTATTTAATACACTTTTTTGTGTTTTTTTTTTATTTCATATACTGGGGAACATCCCATTGCATGATTGCATAACAATATTAACGAGATAAATATGTTTTGGACGATGTTGGGGGTCCAAATACCAGGAAAACAAATCTACCGTCCCGTGTCCTTGATGCTGATTTTTAAGTTTGGAGCTGTCTGTATAAAATTGTTTCAATAAAAATAATTCGATGTAATTTTTTTCTTAAACTGGAACTAATGTTTTATATAAATATGTAGCTAAAAATTAACCTGCACACATTTTTAGGGTTGTTATTATTTTTTAAACTCTGTCCCTGGGTTTTAGATACCTTACCATCCCTCTTCTAAAATTATACAGAAAATCATTTCAGATGCAGCCACAGATTTTTTTTTCAAGTTTTTTCTCATGCGGAAGTATGCTAGAGAAATAATGTCTAAAATTCTTTGGCAGGAAATTTACTGTAGAATTTAAATCAGCATTTAAACATCAATTTCAAGCATCGGGGCTTTATTGGTAGCCTCACCGTCCCCAAGGTTTCTTCCTGCACTTTTCAAGGTAAATAAAAAAAAAATAATAATAATTTAATCTAATGTTAACAACTGTTTCTAAAAATCAATGAACATTGTGGCTATCACTCAGTCTTAACATGAATTTCCTAAAAATAGGTGGTAATTTTCCTTACCGTTCCATCCTTACCGTCCCTTTTTCCCAATACCATCCCCTTTTTCTTATCTTACCGTCCCTTCTTTATGATAATATCAAAGTGGGCATTTTGAAGCAAATTTCCCGAAGCCATTGTGTTGGAAACGAAATATATTGTCCTACTAAGAAAATAATTGTTTATAAATCAAGTTCTACTTAATTGAACA
The DNA here is from genome assembly GCA_963932465.1 of Maratus speciosus. Lineage (NCBI taxonomy): Eukaryota > Metazoa > Arthropoda > Arachnida > Araneae > Salticidae > Maratus > Maratus speciosus. Next base: position 403,209,084 of record OZ010798.1, on the reverse strand, counting down.
AAAAATAAAAACACAGGTCGCTTATAAAAGGTCGCTTCTCTTCAAAAATCACGTCAGCAAGTTTCATGCCTTTTTTTTTTTTTTAAATGAATCTGAAAATGTGTCAGAAAAATTGGAGTTGTTCAGCATGGGAAATTTTTCTTTTTTTTTTTTAATACCGCCTTAAAATGATTCTGATAAAACCAGCTCTATAAATACATAAAAATGAAATTAAAAACTCGTCAAAAGCGGCCATATAAAATTGTTAAAGTGGGTTTATCTCAAATCATGATTTAGTTTTTGCTTTTGAAATTAGTACTTAACTTCGAAAATCTACCTGCGCCTGTAGGCCGAGCCGGCATGGATTTTTTTCAAACATTGGACGATATTTCTAATTATAAATAAAATCTATGAAGTTAAAAAGTATATTTTGTAAAATGATTAGCATGCAACTTTTTTGCTTATTTAAAAATATTTCTTTTATTGCGAATTTCTAAGTTCTTACATTGTGACCTATTTTAACTCTGTAAAGAAGAACAAGGAAACAAATCCATCAAAAAGATATGTTTTCAAATGCACTATCTATCCTTTTTCCATTAAATATATATTTACAGATACAGAGCTATTTCAAATATCTGTTTCATTTTGGGAAAGAGCCAAGGACAAATGCATTAGGAAAAAGTCACGTACATAAACAAAATTTCGTTCGTAAGTTTCACATGCTGTACATTTTTTGAACACGTTATGTGATGCCAATTAGCAAAAAATTTTGCCTTTGAATATTTAACTCACGTTATAAGGGAATGAATACATTTTCCATTTTTTCTAATTTGTTAATTTTTTTAATCGAAGATTTAACTTGTAGATTTTTTATACAGATATTGAAAATGTATTTTTTAAAAATTATTATACTTAATCGCATGTTGTCTAATTCACAATATGGAAAAATAGCAAAAATAAAACCTGACTTTTATTTTAAAAAGTTAAATGCACACATTTGTTTTCTTTCCTTTTTTTTTTTTTTTTTTTTTTTTTTTTTATTCGCTTGCTTACAGATTTGATGGAAATATCAGTTGTACATTGTTATTTTATTTAAACACTTGAATTGAATATTATTTTTTTATAATATTCAACATTACCTAGTACAATAGTATTTAATTTGTACATATTTATTCTGCATATCTATTTATTTAAAAAAAATCACAAATGTACATACATTATTTTTAAAATATGAGAATAGTATTTTCGAATAAGCAATATGGCAAAATGGTAGAACTTATGAAAAACAAGGAAAAACCAGTGTAACTAGTTACACACTACACTACTAGTTATTTAAACTAGTGTAAAACTCCTGTAAATAATTTTATGGAAACTAACAGTTATGATTAACTTAATGGAAAAAAAATAAAATAAAGAATGAAAGAAAAAAATGCTTTGTCGAAAATTTGAGCTTTATTTAAAAAATAAAAAAAATCTGCTAGTACAATGCATTACTATTTTTTCTGTGCTTTGATAAATCCATTAAAAAAAAAAAAAAAAAAAAAATAGAATACACAAAGTACGTCTAGTACAATTTCCAATACAGAGGCCGAAAGAAAAACAAACAAATAAAAAAAAAACATTTTTTAAGCATTCATAACTGCATCATTAAATCACCCTTATGCATTTTATCATTTCAAAATAATTAATAAATCCAAGTTCTTTTCTTATATTTTTTTACCGCTTTTATTCCCCATCCCAGATCGTATTTCTATTCTTCTAATCTACGAAAAAAAAAATTACATGCCATCATTACTGAACGACAAGTGACTTCCCATGTATTTATTGTTATATACAGTAGATCAATAAGGCAGTGGGGACAATTCCATCACTAAATAAAACGCCTCTACCCATATGTTACAGAGTTGGGTTTTTAGCAATTAAGCTGTATTGTTGTGCCTGGGAAGGGAGTTAATGCATAATATCCTTAATTCTTTTTTTGGGTTTGTTTTTGACTAAATAACATATTGCATTAGCTTTGTTTAGTTTCTTTACTGTTACCAATAACGTGGGGAGATACAAGAATCCCTATGCTGGTGTTCGATTGATTAATATGTTTTGCAGCGTATTGTATAACTTTATGAGAATTCATAACTTTTTTTTTTTACGATGTATTCTATTATGAATGGGGTGGGGGAATATACATGAATGTAGAATTATCAAGAAGTGCAAAAATGGTAATTTAATGAGATGTACTATGACAAATATATATAATCACTGCCTGTATGAACAAATAGTGCATCAATAATTAGTCTAATATATTTTGAAAAGTTGCAGATAAAATTGTTCTTATAAATGAAAAAAAGGATACTTTTTCTTAACTATGTTTTGGATTGTGATTTTGGAATGTGATTTTTCGTATTCTATTTTTGAAAATGAATAATTTTGTTTATTTTATTTTTTATTTTTTTTATTTTTTTGTAAAATAATTTTTCTGATTAAAATTTTCTAGATTCAATTTCTTAACTTTTAAAAATATCTATTATTTTACAAAAATAAAGTAAAAGAAAGAAAGAAAAGAAAAGAAAGAATACGAGAGATAGAAAAAATGCAAAAGGAAAGAAAGAAAGGAAAACATTCTTAGGTCGCTTTTTGAACAGTTTACTTTTACAACCAGATTCCTTTTAAAAATAGAGGCTTTTCTTAATTGTTTATTTATAAATAATTCAAAATAATTAAAATATTTTTTTAATTGTTAAAAAATATCAAAAATAAAATAATATTATGAAAGAAATTCATAAAGATTCATGACATGATCTCATTATTGAGCGACAATTGACTTCCCATGTATTTATTGTTATATACAGTAGATAAATAAGGCAGTGGGGACAATTCCATCTCTAAATAAAACGCCTCTACCCGTACGTTACAGTGTTGGGTTTTTAGCAATTAAGCTGTATTGTTGTGTCTGGGAAAGGAGTTAATGCATAATATCCTTGATTCTTTTTTGGGTTTGTTTTAGGCTAAATAACATATTGCATTAGCTTTGTTGAGTTTCTTTACTCTTACCCATATCTTGGGGAGATACAAGAATCCCTATGATAGTGGTCGATTGATTAATATGTTTTGCAGTATTGTATTCCTTTATGAGAATTCATAACTTTTTTTACGATATATTCTATTATGAATGGAGTGGAGGGATATACATAAATGTAGAGTTATCAAGAAGTGCAAAAATGGTAATTTAATGAGATGTACTATGGGAATATACTTATTGTTTGTATGAACAAATACTGCATCAATATTTAATGTAATATATTTGGTAAAAATTTCATGTAAAACAGTTCTTTTAAATGAAAAAAGTGAATAAATACATTTTCTTAAGTATGTTTCGGAATGCGATTTTGATTTTTCGTATTCTATTTTTGAAAATGGGATAATTTTGTTTAAAAAATCTTTTTTTTAGTACATTTTTGTAAATAGGCTCTTCTCTATCTATCTCTGCTTATCTTTGGCTACTTCTTCGGCTGTTAACTTCTGGCTAGAAGCCAATATAAAATTATAGCTTTTAAAAAAATTCAAAACTTTATTAAAGCGCATTATTGCTATTTTTTATATAAATATATAGGATTTTTATTATTGCTAATAAAAAAGATGATGACATCAGAAACATTATATATGATGGTTTTCCCCTATATTCTGCAATCCGGGAATTCCGAGTTTATCCCCTTGTGTAACTAATCACCAAAAGAATCAAGCTTATTATGCGATCGACTCTCATACAATTAGTCACTATTGTTGAGTTGTCTTTATTGTGTAGCCTACACGCTGGGTACATCACTTAAAAAGGTAGTTTTTACACTGTATTTAAAATAAATCATAAGTTTATTCATAGCAATATTAGAAGGTCGGCACAGTTGAGCTGGAGAATTCAAACTATGGAGGGTCTGCTAACTCACAAGTAAATTAATGAAATTGACTAAATACAAAACTCAACTTGCATAAAGAAAATGTTCGCTGTATTCGCACTTAAGAAAATTACTACGTCGATGATGGATAATTGCATTGAAAATACTATAGATAATAGCACTTGGGAAGTACGTTATATATCACAAAATAGCTGGAATTCCCTGGGCTCCAAAATTCAATTTATTTGAAGTATTGAAGTGAATGTTTTACCAAAAGCACGCTTCTAGGCTGCAGAAATGAACTACCTCTCTCTTAATCCATGTCAACATTCAAGACAAAATGGCACGAGGCTTGAAGTACAAGATTTGTAAAGCTTCTTTGTAAAATAATTAATGTAATAATCGGCAAATCCACTCGATCTAACTTCAAGAATCGTATTTATAATCACCACTTGACCACAGCAAGCTAATAAGAAAATAACTGCGCAAAATAACATTGGCAATCAGAATCAGGAAGACGCAATCATACTTGCGAAAGTAAGCGAAGCGACCTATATGTGGCACTTCACGCACAACTGTTAAGCTGGACCGTTCACAACAAAATCTAGACTACCATCACAAGATCTAGCTACTGTCATAACTTTTTCATTACTTTGGGAGATACAAATAATATCTACGCTCGATTGCTTAGTATATACTGTTGTATATTGTAGTTTATTATTCGAATTTATAAAATGAATGCTAGTTTGAAGAAGAGGTCTGGGGGAGTGTAACTCGTAGATGAGGAATTTCCAAAGAACTCCAAATCAATTGATTAACAGCATGTATAAGGGTAGTTCAATAATTATTGTCCCAAGTGTGTATAAAATAGTTGTACTGCGATGGTTCATGCGGAATATTGAAGCTTAATGTCTTAGATTCCTTGCTCAATTTTAAAACCGTAGTTGCTATATTAACATATTTTTTACTTTTTTCATTTTAGGTGTGAGAGGCGGTACCTAACTTGAACATGGGAGTTAGGGGGAAGGGCTAGTTTGGAGCTTATGGGGCCAGACCTGAAGGAGTTCTGTGATAGATTTGTGACAGTGGATTAGACGTAGCTACTGCCGTTTGGACTGGGGATCATTTATCACAGAACTGCTTCAGGTCTGGCTCCATAAGCTCCGAACAAAACTTTCCCCACAACCCCCTCCCCTTCATGTTAGGTGCCACCTCTCACATCTAAAACAAAAGAAATATGTTAATATAGCAGCTACAGTTATGAAATTGAGCATATAGGCATCTAAAACATTAGGTTGCAATATCCCACATCCGTACTAATATTTTATACCCACACGGGACAATAATTATTGAACCACCCTCGTATACAGTGATCAATATAATTTTTATATGAATGACCAGGAGCTATATCACCGTATTGGATAAAACATTTGTAAAAATTATATATAAAATAGTTTTTATAAAAGAAAAATAAATTATTTGCTTTAGCTTTTCTGTAAAATGTTATTTCATCAAGTATTATGTTACCACTTACTAGTTCAATATTAAAAAAAAAATTAAAAAAAAATCTTACAAGAAATGCATTTTTTATTGCAAAAAATCATATTTTATGCTATTTTTAAACGAAATATGTTTTTAAAAATAATTACAGATCAAAAATAAAGATGATATATGTAAATATAAATATATGAGCAATTTTGTGAACTAGATTGAAGTATACCGGATAAATAAAAATGTAAGTCCAGAAATGCGATGCCCGTACGTAGAAAGGGCAAATCAAGCTGGGCGAAAATATGCCCCCCATATTAAGTATGTGCAAAACTGATAGGCGTTTAAAGCTTGAAAATATCGTTCAAACGGTTTTCTTGTATATTTATTTTATTTAATTATTTTTCGAATTAACATATTCTTCATTTGATTTTTATCTTCTAATAAAATCTTTGTGAAACAAAAAGAAAAAAACTCTTGTACGAACAATGATTTTTAAGAGTTTTTATTATTATATAAAAACATGGAAGCATTCAAATGCTTCATTTAAAACACATTACTAAATAGGTGTGATAAAATATATACAAATGTTTTTAAAATTAAAAACACTAGATGTTAAAATGATAAAAAGCTACTCCGAGCGCTTTCGGCTAACCTTAAGCCTTTGTCAAGGAGAAGAGAATTGACTGATAAAAACACTCGACGCTCGATGTGTACTGACAAAGGCTTAAGGTTAGCCGAAAGTGCTCGGAGTAGCTTTTTATCATTTTAACATCTAGTGTTTTTAATTTAAAAAACATTTGTATATATTTTATCACACCTATTTAGTAATGTGTTTTAAATGAAGCATTTGAACGTTTCCATGTTTTTATATAATAAACAAAGGTGAATCTGGCGTTCAAGATTGGACTATTTTATTAAGTCAATTTATTAATGTTTTTATTATTAGTAGTATTAATAGATTCGTTTCTTAATTGTTTATTGATAAATAATTTAGAATTATCTAAAACTTTTTTTTTTTAAAATTACTTCAGTGCAGCGATAGTCTAAAAAAATAGTTTGTTATTATGCTTCATTTATTCACGATTAACTTCCCCGTGTATTTATTCTTATACACAGTAGATCAATAAGGCAGTGGGTGCAATTCCATCACTAAATAAAATGCTTCAATGCGGACAGTACAGGGTTCGGCTTTTATCAATAGAGCTACATTGTTATGCCGAGGAAGGGAGTTAATGTATAATACTCTTGATTCTTTTGGGGTTTGTTTTTTGTCTAAATAACATATTGCTTTTGCTATTGTTCCGTTTCTTTAATGTTGCCCATCAGTTGGGCAGACACAAAGCTGCTGTTCGGTTGTTTAATTTACTATATTGCAGCACGTTGTTATTTCTTTATAAGAATTCATAAAATGATGTTCTTTTTTTTAAATTTATGATGAACGCTGTTATGAATGGGGAAGGGAAAGTGTACTTAAATATAGAATTATTAAAAAACGTAAAACTGGAAATTTAATTATACGTTAGTACTGTGATAAATCAATAATCATAAGAACAAATGCATACCAGTGTTTGGGGCAAGATACTTACATAAGATACTTACATAAGGAGTTGATGTATAATACCCTTGAATCTTTTGGGGTTTGTTTTTGTCTAAATAACATTTTGCTTTTGCTATTGTTCAGTTTCTTTAATGTTGCCCATGAATTGGGGAGATACAAAACTGCAAGTTGGGGAGATGCAAAGCTGCTGTTCGGTTGTTTAATATCTATATTGCAGCACATTGTTATTTCTTTATAAGAATTCATAAATAATTGTTTTTTTTTATGACGAACACTGATATGAATGATGGTGTATATAAGTGTAGAATTATTTAAAAAAAACCCGTAAAATTGGAAATTTAATTTGACGTTAGTACTGTGATAAAGCATATAATCAATGTTCATAAGAACAAATGCAATACCGGTGTTCAGGGTAAGATATTTCGTAAAAATTACAAATAAGACAAATTTTATAAATGAATGAAATTTTGTTTTCTCCAGCTTCGCTATATTCTTTAAAAATATTTTTTTAATTATAGATTAGTTTCTTAATTGTTTACCGATAATTAATTTAGAATTATCTTTTTTTTTTTTCAATTACTTTAGTACAGCAGTAGTGTAAAAATATAATAATTTGTCATTATGCTTCATTTAATCACAATTACCTTCCTGTGTATTTATTGTTATATATAGTATATTAATAAAGCAGTCTGACAATTCCATCACTAATAAAATGCTCCAATGCAGACAGTACAGGATTGGGTTTTTTATCAATTGAGCTGCATTTTTATGCCGAAGATGTGCTTTATGTATAATACCCTTGATTCTTTTGGGGTTTGTTTTTTCTCTAACATATAGTTTTACTATTGTTCCGTTTCTTTAATGTTGTCCATTAGTTGAGGAGATACAATGCTGCAAGTTGGGAGATTTTGTTTTCTTCATCTTCGATACATGTTTTTTTAAATAATTTATAATAATAGATTCGTTTCTTAATTGTTTACCGATAAATTATTTAGAATAATCTCTTGTTTTGCCGTTTTTAGTAAAGCAGTTGTGTAAAAAAATAATAATTTATCATTATGTTTTATTTATTCACAATTAACTTGCCCGTGTATTTATTGTTATACAGTATAGATAAATAAGGGCGTAGAGGCGATTTCATCACTAAATAAAATGCTTCAATTCAGACTATAGTACAGGTTTGGGTTTTTATCAATTGAGCTGCATTGTTATGCCGAGGAAGGGAGTTAATGTATAATGCCCTTGATTCTTTTGGGGTTTGTTTTCTCTCTAAATAACGTATAGATTTTTCTATTTTTCCGTTTCTTTAATATTGCCGATGAATTTGGGCGATACAAAGCTGCAGTTTGGGGATGCAAAGCTGTTGTTCGGTTGTTTAATATACTATATTGCAGTACGTTGTTATTACTTTATAAGAATTCATAAAACAATTTTTTTTTATTTATGATGAACACTGTTGTGAATGTAGTGGAGAAGAGCACAAAAATGTAGAATTATTAAAAAACTGAAACAATGGAAACTTAATTACACGTTAGTACTATGATAAAGCTTATAATCAATGTTCGTAAGAACAAATGCCATACCAGCTCTTAGGGTAAGATATTTCGTATAAATTACAAATAAAACAAATTTTATAAATGAATTAAGGGGACCTTCTACAGCTCTACCAGCTCTTAGGGTAAGATATTTCGTATAAATTACAAATAAAACAAATTTTATGAATGAATTAAGGTGACCTTCTACATTAGGAGACCAAAAAAAGAAGCACTTTTTATCATTTTTTGTAAGAAAACTGCATGATGGATCTCTTTGAAATTTTAACAGTTTATTGTAAATATCTTAAGGTATAAAAAAAGATCCATCATGCAGTTTTCTTCCAAAAAATCATAAAAAGAGGGGGTTTTTTGTCTCCTAATGTAGAAGGTCCCCTTAAATTTTGTTTTCTCCAGCGATGCTATATATTTTTTAAATAATTTTTAATAATAGATTCATTTCTTAATTGTTTACCGATAATTAATTTAGAATCATCTATTTTTTTCAATTACTTTAGTACAGCAGTAGTATAAAAAAATAATAATTTGTCATTATGCTTCATTTAATCGCAATTAACTTCTCGTGTATTTATTGTTATATACAATAGATCAATAAGGCAGTGGGGGCAATTTCATCAATAAATAAAATGCTTCAATGCAGCCAGTACAGGGTTGGGTTTTTATCTATTGAGCTGCATTGTTATGCCGAGGAAGGGAATTAATGTATAACACCCTTGATTCTTTTGGGGTTTGTTTTTGTCTAAATAGCATACTGCTTTTGCTATTGTTCCGTTTCTTAAATGTTGCCATAAATTAGGCAGATACCAAGATGCTGTTATGTATATTACAGAATGTTCTTATTTCTTTATAAAAAACATTAAACATTAAACTTTTTTTTTTTTTTTTTTTTTTTTTTTTTTTTTTTTTTTTATGATGAACAACGTTTATGAGGATTGGGGGTGTGATAGATAAAATTAGAATTCTTTAAAAAACGCAAAAATAGAAATTTAATTAAAAACTAGAAATAAAACAAGATTTATAAATGAATTAAATTTCGTTTTCTTCAGCTTTGCTATACATTTTGCTATATATAATATATATATTACTCTGTGTCGGAAAATGCGATAATTTAGTTTAAAAGGATTTTTTTTTATTTTATTTTTTTTAATAAAAATATTCTACCTTTCTTTTTTTTTACCTTAAAAAATGTTTGATTGTCAAATGTTATAAAAAAAAACTCTTTTGGAGTAACAATTTTTTACACAACAGTTTTTTAAACCTTCAACAATAAATTTGTTTCGTAGTTGATTATGGATAAATTATTTTAAATAATATAAATGATTTATAATTGTTCAATATCACAGTTCAAAATTCCAGTAGCAAAGTAACAGTGTCACATTCAAAATTACAATTTCATAAAAAGGCATCATTATGCTTCATAATGCTTTATTTATTGTACGACAGTTAACTTCCCTTGCAGTTATTGCTATTCATAATCTACTATATATTTAACCTTTAAAAAAAATTCTGCTGAATGGATTTCAATAAAACTTGCACTGTTAGTTTGAATTTTTTTTTCAGAAAATGCTTTAGTATATAACATATCATTCTATGTTGATTAGTTACGGAGCTATGAGACAAATTTCTGTAATTCCAGCAACCCGATTATGAAAGATAATTACATTTCGAACACATAACTCATGTTCTGCTAAATGGATATTTTTGAAACTTACATTTCCACATATTTAACATTTGGGGGAGCGGATTAGTGCATAACACATCGTTCTACTTTGCTTAGTTATAGAGCTAAGGGAGAAAGATTCATAATTAAGTGAACCAGATTATGAAATATTAGCTTTACAAAAGGTTCTACTGAACGGATTTTAATGGGAGTTGCACTATTAGATAAATAAATTATGCACAAAATTTTTTAATTTATAAGTAAAATTAGCAGTCCGAATTTTAAAACTTACATTCTACGTGAGTAGGAATGCGGACGAAACCTAGTACAGTAGAACCTCTTTTATCCGAAACTCTCGGTTAACCGAAATCCATTTTTAAAGCTTTTTTTTTTTTTTTTACTATCACATACCTTGTGAGCTATATCCATTTTTAAAGCTTTTTCTTAACTATCATAATCTTTGTGTGCAAACGGTCGTTTTCGAAATGCGTGTACATATAAATATTTTCGATCCCCTTTCTTAGAGTTCCTTTGAATTTAACTTGAGCTCCCGTAAGCTGCGGAGTGGAACGAACAAAACGAACAAATTAGCCTTTCTGAGCTTTTGAATGTTTTGTAAAAGGTTTGGCATGGCTGGAGAAGCAGAAAGACTGTGATACTGGTGAACTAATAATATTAAAGAAACTCCGTGATAGAGCTTCAAAGCAAAGACAATCGAACTGCGACAAACAAAACATTTTTTCAAGCCTTTTTGATATGTGTAAAAGGTTCTTAATTTCAAAATTAAATTTCAGGAAATGTATTCTTGTTTCTATTTTACTATTGTTTTATTTTGATTGGGCACATGTTATCATAATAAGAGATATTGCTTATATTTCTACTTAATCTTAATATTGAAGCATTCTCGATTATCCAAAAATTTCGATTTTCCGAAAAAGGGTCGGTCGCAATTACTCCGGATAATCGACGTTCTACTGTATATAAATAAAGCAATGAGAGTAATTTCATCACTAAATATGTAATGCAGATTCAACAGGATTGAGTTTTTGGAATTAAACAATATTGTTGTGTCTAGGAAAGAAGTTATTGCATAATAACAATATAACTTTTTATTCTTTTAGATTTTGTTTTGGGTATAACATTTTGGATTTGCTATTGTTGAGTTTTCTTTACTTTTGCTCATAACTTGAGACTGTTCCAAGAATCTCTACGCTGGTGTTTAATTATTGTATTTGTAACACATTGTTGTTCCTTTATGTGAGTTTGTGAAATGATTTTTTTACGATGAAATCCATAACGAATGGTGGTGTGGAAGTGTATATAAATGTAAAATTATTCTTAAATGAAAAAAAGGTATTTAATTACCTGCACTTTGATTAGTATAATCAATATTGGCATATACAAATGCTATATAAGCTTATAGTCTAATAGTATATTTTTAAAAATCTATACGTAAAGGAATCTTTAAAATGAACTTTTTTTTTCGGGGGGGGGGGGGGGGGGGGGTTATGAAGTTGTATTATGGATTATGTTTTTTATCAAAATGTAATTTTTTTAAAGCTTTCTTTTATATTTTTTACGTTTTTACTTTTCTTTTCTGGATTAAAATTTAATATATGATTTTTATGGTTCACTATTGTAAGGCTTTGTTTATTTGACAAAGATTTTTTGCAGTTACATTCATTTAAATTTTGCGGGGAGGGGGGGGGGTGGTAAGATGCATTATAGATTATGTTTTTTCTGCATATCCTATTTATCAAAATATAATTTTTTTTTATAGATTCCTTTTACCTTTTTTACATTTTTACTTCACTTTTATGGGTTCAAATATTATATATGATAATTTATATTTCAATATATATATATATATATATATATATATATTAATATAGTAAGATTTTATTTATTCGATAGAGATTTTTTACAATTAAATCCTTTTTTTATGAAGGAATCATTCCTTAAATGACTATTAATAAATAAATTCGACTATTTTAGCAATATTTTATTGTTGAAATATGAAAGAGTATTATATGAAAAAAAATCATGGCATATCTAAAATATTGAATAGCGCTTAATTTTCTATGAATTTCTTTAAAATGTACATCAAAATGGTCAATATTTCGATTAATGGGAATTTAGTTGAATGTGGATAACAATAAATGGATTCCAAATAAACAATCCAAATAACAATTAAGAAAAAAAATCCTTTGAAGATTATTTCTTTAACTTCTTTTTGAAAAAATAATAATTTTGTTGATTTTTTAACGTTTCAGTTTATTTGATTAAAATGTCATAGATATGATTTTTTATCTTTGAAAGAAATTGTCTAATTTATATAAAAAATATTGTTTTCGAAGCAACAATTATTTTAATTTATTATTTATTAATTACTTATTTTTACATCCAAGTTTGATTCATTGTTTACTTTTAAAAATATAATCACTTCTTAATACTGCTGAATAATGTAATTGGATTTTCTAGTAATAAAAAAAACAACAATATTGTTTGAAAGTCATAGTGCTCTATGACATGCCATCCTAATTCAACGATGATTTATTTCTTATATGTTTACTGTTATTCTTAATGAATTAATAAGCTAGCCAAGGAAGTGCAATGTCATCACAAAATGAAAAGCATCGGTAAGAAAGGTATGCGGAAGGGGTTTTAGCAATTAATTTTCATTGTTATGCCTTAGAAGGGGGTTAAGGCATATAATTTTGGGTTTGTTTTTGTGTAAATAGCATATTGCATCTGCTATTGTTCAGTTTTAGCTTGATGTTATTCATAACTTTAGAAAGAACAAAGAATCCTTTCTTGTATAATGGTCTTATGGTAATTATAATTTGTGGCATATACCTTTAAATGGGTTTGTTAAAAGAATAGCTTTTTTTTATGAGGGAAGAAATGTTTAAGATTAAGGAATTAATTTGCACTAAAAAAATGCCTTGCGATTTATATCATTATCTTGTGTAAGTGAGAGGTAAAATTTGCAAATATAGAATTAACAACTCCAAGAACACACCGTGATTCTCCAACATTAAGAGCAAGGCTTTAATAAAAAGGTCTTCCAATAAATACATTAGGGTCTATCTTTCGGAAGATGTCACTATTATTTATCTTTACGTGCACATCAATTTGAAACTGTGCATTCACACACAATAATATACAGTCATGTACAAGAATGTACATGTATTTGTTCAGTCATGCACAAGAATATAGATTTATTTATGCATTCATGTACAAGAATCTACATTTATTCATGCATTTATGTTCAAAAATATTTTTACAACAACCTATATTTATTCATACATCTATGCACAAGATCTACATTTATTTATGCATTCATTCAAAAGAATTAGCACTTATTTATACATTCATACATTCATGCAAACAAATTCACATTTATTTGTACAATCATGAACAAGAATTCGCATTTATTCATATATTCAGTTACAACAATCAATATATGAAATGTTATAAATCAAAAATACTATTGATGAATATATTATTCACCTTAGAAAGAACGTGCTACATGAATAAATTCTGAATTAATTCCGTCAAAATTTTACTAAAAGTTGTTTAATACGTCGTTAAAATATATAAAATATAAAATACAAAAATTTAATATCTAAAACCTAGTACTTTCAAGTACAATCGTACTCATCATCAGAGTAAAAAGTAGAAAAGATTTTATAGTTTCAACCCTGATGACGAATACAATTTTACTTGAACATACTAGGTTTTACGTATACATTTTTTGTATTTGATATATTATATGTTTTAACAACGTATTACTCACTTTTCAGTTAAATATTGACTGAATTTATTCATGTTACAATCTATATTTATTTATACTTTCATTTACAACAATATACATTCATTTATACATTCATTCATTCACTGAATTAATTCTGAATTTATTCATGTTACAATCTATATTTATTTTTACTTTCATTTACAAAAATATACATTTATTTATACATTCATACACAACAAGGTACATTTATTGGTACATTAATGCACAAGAATATACATTTATTTATACATTTATGTACACGAATCTACATTTATTCTTACATTTAGTTACGACAATTTATATTTAACCATACATTCATTTACAAATGTCTACATTTATAGATACATTCATTTACAAATGTCTACATTTATAGATACATTCATACCCAGCAATTTGTATTTATTTATAGTATCAGGCAAAAAATTTGCATACATTTATATAATCATATATACAAAACATCTGCATTTACTCATACATTCATGAGCAAGAATCTTCATTTATTCATATATTCATTAAAAACAATCTACATATATTGCGACATTCATATACAATAATCTGCATTTATTTGTACCTTCATTTTCAAGAAAATATATCTATTCATATAATGAGATAATATAACATAAGAATTTCACGTTCTTACTACAATACCCTAATCAGGAAGGATGGAATGTGGAGAAATATACATTTTGAGACGTTCAGCATCGCATTTTTATATGATTGTATCAGAGTGACAAAATTTTCCACAATTGCATAGGTCTCTGTTAGTACTAATCTCGTGCCCTAATGTCAAAACTACGATATCTGCTTCCACTGATAAAAGAAAACGTGTTTTTTCATCCAAGAAGCTTAAAAAAAAATAGGGGAGAAATGATTTTAAGCTTTTTCTTTTTGTGATTTTTACTATAAAGCTCAATCAAACTTTCAATTCATAAATTTTAATGAAGCCCTTGTTTCAAGGACTCATCACAATTTCACGCACATGCAATACCTTAGAATTCCACTATTTTAAGAAAGTGAGACAGGTCTGTTGTTGAGGTATTTTCAGAACTGGACGTATATTAAAAGCATCGTGAAAAATCCTGTTGGAAGTTATTTCCCGATTAGAATTTATTTTAGGGAAAACACGGTATTAAAACTTTTGGAACAGATGTGTTGGTGGTCCGCAGAAAAAAGTAAACATTAACCTGCAAAAAAAAGGCAAAATTTTGGCGATGAGCTGTTATTTGTGGCAACCCAGATTTATGACAACCATATCTTATTGTATTGTTTTGGGAGGATTATAAAATTTTTCAATCTCGTTTTCTACTTGTTTTTTTTTTTTTTTTTTTTTTTTTTTTTTTCATCTTGATAGTTTTACTTTTGATTCTTTAAAATCAGAATTTTTTTTTATTCAGTTAAAAAAAAAAAAAAAAAATCTAGGATTCAGCTTACTTCAAAAATTTATCTGCAAATGTAAGAAATATTTCTGTATCATGTCCTATAAAGTGAATTTTATGGCCTGCTTTTCTATATTTTGATGCTAAATTTATTAAACTTAAAGCTCACTTTTGTTATTTTTAAAATTTCTTTAATTTTCAATTCTATATTCTGTATATGTTAATGTGCTGAAAATTTCGTTATTGAAATTGATCGAAATTACAAAACCACCAGGAAATTTCGTTACTGAAATTGAACGTAATTACGGAACTACCAGGAAATATTGTTTTGAAATACGGTAATCACTTTCAAAACTTTAAAACATTAACTTAAGTACCAATGAAATCACTTTAATTTTGAAAATAATAGCTATATTGGAGTTTCAGATTGGCGATCATTTTCAAAAATGGTATTTTCGAGCATTTTGGGAAAAAAGCGCCACGTTTCCTCTGGGGACCACTAAAGCACTTATACCCAACTTTGTTTTGTAATCATAAAATACCTTTTCCAAATAGCTCGAACTAATACGAAATATAAATGTATTTCAGATTAGAGACGATTTCGAGCTATTTTAAAGGAGCCTGAACCCGACAAATTGTGTGTCATCAGAGCTCGAGCAACGCCCGAGTCCGATACTCAAAGTACGCAGTAAAAAACTGTTAATAAATTTTTAAAGTTGTTTAAAGATTAATTTTCTGATTTAAAAATCTTTTCTTAAATATAAATACGTATTAATTACTCCCGACATGAAAACGTTTCCTGATTATCATGCCCTTGAAAATCTGCGTAAAATAGAGAATTTGCTATTTATACCCAAACCTGAAAAAAGCAGAAATATGAAAATCACAACTCGTGTTGGTTTAAAATATCATTGCACATCTATATCAGAAAGACACGAGTTCTGTTTTCAGGAATTGTGGAATAAGGATTTGGAAAGAAAAAACGAGGATAGACAAGGAATGTCTTAAAGCTTATATATGTTACTAACTGCGACCATGGAAAAGCTTAAGAATAGGATACAATATTTTTCCTTAGGTAACATCAGTAACATTTCAATTGCCTTTCAGACTGATTTATTAAAGATTGTAAAAACACATTTAAAAACTTAAACTTCATTCTAGTTTTCCAAATAGCAACTTTTTCCGTTTTTCAATATGTGAATAAATGAATTTTGTACTTTGAGTTAGATCCTGCCCGAGCCCGCTCAAGCATATACTGGTATAAAAATTGACATCACCTCCATTTCTGGCACGTGCTTAGACTAGATTTTACTTTGATCCCGAGCCCTCCGAAGTCCGAATACTGGTATAAAAATCGAGACCACTTCCGATTCGGGCACGTGCTCAGGCTGAACTTCTCTTTAATCCCGAGCCAGCCCAAGCCCGGATACTTGTATGAAAATCAACACCGTTTCCGTTTCGGGCGCGTGCTCGAGATAAATTTTACTTTCATCCCGAATTCTGGTGTAAAAATTGAACCCATCCCCGTTCCAGACACGTGCTCGGGCTAAATTTTACTTTGATCCCGAGCCCGTTCAAGGCCGAATACTGGTATAAAAATCGAGACCACCGCCGTTTCGGGTGCGTGTTCGGGCTAAATTTTACTTTGGTTCCGAACCCGACAAAGGGCGAATACTGGAGTAAATATCGAGAACACCCCCGTTACGGGCACGTGCTCGGGTTAATTTTACTTTGATCCCGAGCCCGCCGAAGCCCGATCACTGGTATAGAAAACCGAGACCGTTCCGTTTCGGGCACGTGTTCGGACTCGGATTAATGGTTTCCAGCTGCACCCGTCTGATCTATATTTCTGATATAGGCAATAATATCCCTTTACAAGTTTCATTCACTATATGATTATAGAATTTAAATGTAATCAATTATCACATTGAAAATTTTCAAATATTTTTTGCTAAAAAATGGAGAAGAAATAAGATACACATTTATTTATTCATAAAATAAATACACATTTGATTAAAAAAAAGTGTTGCAGAAAACAATGATGACTTTCTTTTTATACAATATTTAAAAAAGAAAACCAGAAAGTATCTGTACAATTTCACTTTTTTACACTGTTCGAGTATGTTTTTCCTAACAGACGAGTACTCCTCTTTAGAGGACACTGAACTTATTCAATACTCAGTACACAACAGATAATAAAATTTGAGATCTTAGATTTTGATTTTGAATTAGTAATTGAAAGTATTTCCTTTTTGAATGAATAAGAAGCTATTCACTGGCACGTAAAAGAAAAATTCAAGTGAAAGTAAAAGTTTTTCAAGTAACAAAAGTAATAAAAGTGATACGAATGAAGGTATTCCACATACGAACCTTTATCATTTATTTTAAGGTTAGGTAATGACTTATATTAGCTATTGTATATATATATATTTTTAAATAGTTATAATTCTGAATTTAATTGTACAGTTATACATGAAGGAAATCTTATATTACCATTTAAGGAGTAAGCATTGCTATATTTTTTCTTTAGTAATCGACACTATTGCAGTTTTAAATGATATTCAAAATGCTTAGAATTGATAGCATAAAGAAAAAATGATTATGGAAAAAGCATTTTTGTAAAGGACCGAATGGTATTAAATAAGTTCTGCAAGAAAAATAAAAATAAAAGAAAAAAGTGTTAAAAACCAGAAAAGGGCAGAAAAATCTGGACAGTTAATGGTATCGTAGTCATTCAAAAGCTCAGAAAAACAGAAAACACTCGCTTTGATCCTCTACTTAACCCCCTGACAGATTGGCAAAAGGCCAAAATTTCAATATTATTTTCTCTGCAGTTTTAAAAAAAATGCTAAAAAATAATAATTTTTGTAACATGATATAAAAAACTCAATAAATTTAATCGTTATTCAATGTTTTAAAATTGCATTATATCTCTAGAATTATATTAATTTAAATAATGGTTGTACTGCTGTGAAATTTGCAGCTTAGTGAACTCAGACACTCGCTCTGTCCGGATACTCCGTGCTGCAGCTGCTGTTATATTTCCAGATGTTCTTCTCTCTGGTCCACAGTCGCTTGCCAGCTCCCATCCTGGTGGTCCTGCCGGACAGCCTTTCGGGAGAGCTGTGGACGTCGCCTGGCTTTTCGGCTACAGAAACCTGCACCAGTTCGCCTCTATGTACGCCAGGCTCCGAGTCAAAGACGTGGTCTACAAGAGGATGGTCCTGCCCCCCGCAATGCTGAAAATGAAACTTTTTTCAATGGTGGAGACGATGGAACTGCAGAAAGAATGCAAAAGGAGGGTGGCAGACTACCTCAGGTTCAATTTCGAAAACGCAGAGATGGCCACATGGAATTCCCTATTCTTACCATGTTAAATTAATGTACCATTTCTCAGATATTCACTTGAAATTTTTTTATATCTATACTCCTATTATAAAGAGGAAAAAATTGTTTATTTGTAGGAGGTAAGCTCAGGAACTACCGAACCGATTCCAAAAGAAATGACATCAAAATGATGGTGTTAGTCCAACTTAGAACATAGGCTATATCTTATGTCGGTGCCACTACCCCAAAGGGCGTGCAGGAGCAAAAAACGCACAAAAAATGCGATTTTTGCGTTACTGAAGGGCCTAGAAATATGAAATTTGGAATATTAGTTACTTATAAGATATAAATGATGTCTAAGAATAGTTCTTAAACAATTCGAAATTTAAAAGGGGTGAAAATGCACAAAAAGCGTTCTAAAAAAACGTTCTAAATGGTAGTTTCTACATAATCTCAGGAAATACGAAACCGATTTAAAAAATATTGGTGTCAAATGATAGTGACAACGTTTGCTCCAAGATAGGCTATGTTTTATGTCGGTGATACTACCCAAAAGAGGGTGTAGGAGCAAAAAACGTTCTAAAAATGCGATTTCTGTGTTACTGAAGGGCCTAGAAATATGAAATTTGAAGTATCAGCTAGTTATTAGATATAAAGGATTTCTAAGAACAGTTCTTAAACAATTCGAAATTTAAAAGGGGTGAAAATGCGCGAAAAGCGTTCTAAAAAACGTTCTAAATGGTGATTTCTACACAATTTCAGGAAATACCAAACCGATTAAAAAAATAATGGCGTCAAAATGAGGGTGAAAACCCTTGCTCCAACACAGGCTATGTTTTATGTCGGTGCCACTACCCAAAGGGGGTGCAGGAGAAAAACGTTCTAAATTGCGGTTTTTGCGTGACGAAAGGGCCTTGAATCGTGAAATTTAGAATGGTAGTTAGTTATAAGATATCAATGATCTCTAAGGACATTTCCTAAAAAAGTAGAAATTTAAAAGGGGGGTCAAAATGCGCAATAAGCGTTGTAAAAAAAGTTCTAAATTGCGATTTCTAGCAATCTCAGGAAATACTGAACCGTTTTCAAATATAATGGTGTAAAAATGATGGGGACACATGGGGACTATCTTGCTACAAGATAGGCTATATTTCATATCTGTTTCCACTACCCCAGAGGAAATGCAGGAGCAAAATGAGCGAAAAGCTTTCTAAAAACGTTCTAAATGCCGATTTGTCACTAATATCTCAGGAAGAATCAAACTGATTTCAAAAGTAATGGAAAGAAATTGATGCTGACAGCCTCTGCTCTAACACAGACGCTATTTTAAGTCGGTATCACTATCACCTAGACGTTGCAGGAGCAAAAAAGCGTTCCAAATTTCGATTTTTGTGATCAGTAGGGGCTAGCAGTTTAAAATTAGGCAAAGTACATATTTATTACATATAAATGATCTTTAAGAACAGTTTCGAAAAAATTGGAAATTTAAAAAGGGGTGAAAATGCGAGAAAAGCGTTCTAAAATCGTTCTAAATTGCGATTTCTACCCTATCTCAGGAAATTCCAAAGCTATTTCAAAATTAATGATTGCAAATCAATGGTGACAGTCCCTGCTATAACATAGGTTATATTTTATGGTGCTGTCACTACCATCTGAGGGTTGCAAAAGCAAAACATGTTCTAATTTGCGTTTTTTGCATAACTGAAGGTCTAACACTTTGAAGTATGGCATGGTATTTACTTACAAGATGCAACTGCTTACTAAGAACTCTCGAAAGAAAATTTCAAATTTAAAATAATTAAGTGAGCGAAAAGCGTTATAAATTACAATTTTTATGTTATCTTATCAAATACCAAACCGATTAAAAAAATAATTATGACAAATTGTTGGTGATAGAACCTGCTCAAACATAAGCTATATTTTATACCTGTGCCACTACCACCAGAGGGTTGCAGTAGCTAAAAACTTTCTAAATTGCGATTTCTGTGATACTGAAAAGGCTAGAAACTTTAAATATGGCATGGTAGTTACTTATAAAATAGAAATGCCCTCGAAGGACTGTCGAAAATAAATTCAAATTAAAAAGGGGTGAAGCGAAGGGGAGGTGAGAAAAGCATTCTAAAAAAGTCCTAAATTACGATTTCTATGCAGTTTCAGGGAATATAAACCAAATATAAAAGTAATAGTTGCAAATCAATGGTAACAGTCTCTGATCCTACGCAGGCTATATTTTATGCCGATGATTCTACCACCTGGGGTTCACAGGAACAACAAACGCTCTAAAAAAGGCCTTTAAAAGCTTTCTAAATTACGTTTCTGTGGAATATTAGGAAATAACAAACCAATTTCAAAATTAATGTTGGCAAATTAATGGTGACAGTTCCTATTTCAACATAGCCCTTTATGTTGAGAGAGGTGGTAGGACTTGGAATTTGACATGATGGTTAATTTTAAGATGTAAGAAGATGGTTTCTAAAAAAAATCAAAGCTTCAAATGAATAATGAGCGTATTAATTGAGCATAAAAGTTTCAAAATATTTTCTAAATTATTATTTATTTAGTTTTATTTCGTTTTATTAATTTAAGTCTCATTTCTGCCTTATGCAGTGTAACAATGATGCTTAATTAAACTGTGTTTTAAATAGTAATTTTTTAAATTATTTCTAAAAGTAATAAGTACCTTTTAATAAAATAAATTATTACCTTTTAATAAAAAAAAATTTAGTTAGTACCTTTTATTAAAAATTAGACATATAAATATCACTTGGCATATTTCAAATATTACGCGAGCAAAGCCGCTGGGTTTGCTAGTACCTTATAATTTGTATAAGCCGAGAATTTTTCGACATTATTTTTAGCTCCAAAGTAAGGGGGGGGGGGGGTGATTCGCTTATACACGAGTCTAAGAAAATTTCAAAAGCTTATGGAAATGTCCACTGTTACTCTTGTGACCATTCGAGCAAATTTTCATAAATACATCCAATTATTTTATTGCAAAATATAATTAAGATAAAAATTGATATAATCAGTTAAATACTATTGTGCCCCACTCACATAAAATATATCTAATTTTTAAGAAAAGTATTTTGATTGTCCATATAATTAATTAAAATTTTTTTACCCTTGTGACCAGAGTGTCACAAAGGTAACAAAATATTGATTTAATAGTGATATATTTTTTTACTTTTATATTTTATAGTATACATAGTAAATATACTATTAATATATAGCAAAATGCTTTTTGTTACAAACTATATGTATGTTATGCGAGTGGAGCACAATGGTATTTAACTGGTTATATCAATTTTTAACTTAATTACATAATTATTTTAATTTTGTAATAAAATAACTGGATGTATTTAGGGAAAATTGCTCTAATTGTCACAAGAGTAACGAATGGACGTTCTCTTATATTCTAAAAGGAAAAAGAAAAGATGGTAAATATAAAAAATTAAAAAAAAACACTTAAAAATTTCTATAAATACTTCTCTAATACTTCTAATAAAAATTTCTATAACTAATAACTTCTCCTAATAAACATTTCTATAATTACTTCTCAAATATTTCTAATGCTTCTATAAATACTTCTCAAATTTAATATAACTTCATTCCTTTACAATGAAAAAAGTTACCAATCCTCATTCACTATCCAAATCATTAGCAGAGTTATAAAGCAGCTCCTTAAAATCGCTTTCTTTCATTAGTATATCAGTATGAATATCGACAGTGTCTAATTCATCATCATCATAATCGCCATCTTCTTCAAAAATGGCAGCATCCCCAGTTCCATCCATCGCATTATTGATGCAACATTTTTTGAAATATCAAACGATCATTTCTTGTGATAATTCAAACCAAAAATATTAGATTTGGATCTTATGAAAAAGGAAGTCATAACCGAATGAGCGAGGCCAAATTAAACAGATTTGGCAGCGCAAAATAGAAAAGATCAATAATTTCCGAATGATGTTTTCTATTATTTATGTACAAAAAAGTGCTACGATTTAGTTCACTGAATTTTTCATCACCATTTTTTAACATCGGCTTACATACGGATTTCCGATTTCTTTACATTTTAAACTAAAAAGTCGTATACTTGGCTTATACACAGAAATATACTTAATATGAATAATTCCTACTAAAGTGAAGTCAACTTTATAAACAGATATTCTTTAGTTATTAAAAACAAGTTGGAAATTGCTCGTCAAACGTGGCAAATGAGGTGCGTTCGTACTATAACAAGTTTTATAATTGTTTTTTGCACCCCATATTGTACTGAATGTATAATTTTTTGCACTTCATAAAGTCCATAGTCATAACATAATTAAAATGCACTCCCAATAATTTTTTCCCATTCTCCGAACACTTTTGACTGTCCCTGTAATTAAACTATGCATCCGATTTTCCTAAAATTTGAAATGGCTCGACAAAATTTTGTAACAATTATATATTTAAAATTTCAGACCATTCGGAAGGCTGTAACATCATTAAAATGCACTTGCAATAATTTTTCCCATTGGCCGTAATGTAAAGAAAAACTTTTGACTGTCCCTGTAATTAAACTATACATCCTATTTTCATAAAATTTGAAATGGCTCGACAAAATTTTGCAATAATCTTATATTTCAAATTTCAGACCATTCGGTTGCGTAGTTTTTGCTCTGTTATATGCGGACAGACGGACGGACTGAACGACGACTATAGGTGCTACGTATTTATATAATTACGAACGCACCTAAAAATCGGAAATAAAAAGTAATTTTAAATAACAATAAATTTGCATTTTTCCAAAGAAAAACTTTTTTATAAAACTTTTGTATAAATGTTTGTAACAAAAGTTCACTTCAGATTGATCAGGTATATGTTTGAAATTTTCGGGTAAGATTGCAAACAACAATAGGTAGTAGTTTTTATAAAAATTTACATGAAACTTCAAAAAGCAACATTTTGAGAATATTGAGTTTTTATGCATGTAATGTTTATGTATTATGTAAACAAACTGAATTACATAAAAAAATATTTTATCTTCTTCTTGTCGTAGAAACAAAAGTTATACCATTCGAAAACAGGGAAATAATCGATTCAAAATATTAAAAAAATATAGTAATCAGGAATTCTGCTTTTTCCGAATTTAGTGTCGCCCCCGATGAAAAAAATATTTATGTATATAAATATAGATAATATAAAACATATTTCCGTATTAAGACTTAAAACACGCGCTTTGATTTTACATAAAATGACGTCATTCGCATCCGCTGAAGAAATCCTCATTTACGATCCAGTCTTAAACGACATCTACAGTAAAGTATTCATATGACGTCACTATCGCTGAATAATACACAAATCCAAAAAAAACAGATGTCACTCAAGAAACTCGAAAAAAAAAAATCTGCTTTTTAATTATTCATATGCCTTCATTTGTTTGTAATATAGATAATTAAATTAAATATAGTTTATATTAGCTCCATATTTTATCAGACATCATTTATTTATATTTTTTTCAAAATAGCACGTATTTTAATTACGTTTTTTTCCAGTAGTTATTGAAAAATGATAACAAAAAGATATAATTACTATTTTCCAACTATTTTTTCTTTACATTCTACAGAAATGGAGTACTTGAGTTGCCAAAATTAAACAAATGGCGCTAATAACTACAAAAAAAAATTAATATCTCAAAAATAAATAGAGATGCAGTTCTCAAATAAATTGCTTTAAAAAGTACTTTTTTTTCCCAATACGGCGGTATAAAAACTGAAAATGAACGATGCTTAGAAATTATAAAATATATAGTAGAGCATTTAACAATAAAATGGTTGTTTGTTTGTTGTATTTATGTCAGCCAATTATCAGCACGTGGGATATAGGCCCTAAGGGGGGGGGGGAGTGTGCCTTCCGTGGAGGTCTTTCTAAGGGAACCTAACCCGTATTAACGCTTGGAGATCCAAGGTTCGAAGAAAACTACGAAAACTCCGAACGATTAGGCCGACGTGCGCGATTGGGATCGAACCCAGCACCTCCCGTCTACCAGCTTCAAGATCAGAACCTCTCGGCCACTGGTGGGGCCAACAATAAAATGATACATCTGTTTTATTTTACGGCTGGCTTATGCAACGGAATGTTATTTTTTGGAGACGACATTTTAAATGCTGGTAGAAAGAAATAGTATAAAAGGCTTTTTTCGCGAATTTGTCTACCATCTGCTCTTAAATAATTATTCATTATTGAAAATCATCCAGATGTAAATCATCCAGGTGTAAATTTATCATCCAGATGTAAATAATTAATTAAAATTGCATTTTTACTATAACCCAATATTACAAGATTCTATCCCAGAAATCAATATTTTCCGAAGTAATTCCCCGAGATAAATCTACGAATCAATAAAAGGCCCACGCCCGTAAATATCATGTGCAACGGATATTAATATTTCATTCCAGAAGCTTTTATTGCAATTTTTATTTTGTGTTTTCCGTAGAAATAATCTTTATTTTAAGTTATTTATGATACTGAGAAATTTTTAGGCCAGATGTTATACAAAAATAAAACTTGAAGTAACCGGAAAAGTTCGCACACGCACAAACGTTACATGTATAATATGTTGTTATACTAATACTTAAAAGTTAAGAAAACTCTACTTCTATTCGTTTTTTTTAGAAATAATCTTCATTTCACCTATAATTGATAGTTACGAAACGCAATAAGATAGAACGTATTTCAAAAAGAAAACAAGTCGAAAATTGTACGTCAAACGTGGCAAATGAGGTGCGTTCGTACTAAAACTAATTTAAAAATATTCTTGGTGCAATAGCTGTTGCACTCTTACGGAAAAATGCCTGAATACAAAATTTATTAAGATTCTGCATTGTTAAATTCAGTAATGCAGAGATGATATCACTTCATTTTAAATATTACGAAATTGCCATGGCAACCAAGAATCCTTAACTATCATGGGGAATCACTGAATTAATTACGTATGATATCTAGAGCAAGGAGAAAGAATAGAGATGAAGTGTGCCTGTTTCACGTGCTTGTTTTGTTTAAGCCTAATGAGGGCCTTTAAACTTTAACGGTAACGCGCATCATATTGCAAACCGTTTTTACAGCATACTGCATCTCCATCTATCTCTTTCCTCTATGCGTATGATAGGATTTAATAGAATGAAGAAAACTTTTATTAATATCTTTGTAATTTTTCATTTGATTTTCATAACATTTGAAATGACTCGACAGAATCCTGCGACTATAGTTGCTACTTATTTATATAATTTCGAACACACCTAAAAAAGTTTAAACACTTGGCGGTGAACATCTGTACAGAATTGTTTTAGTAGAGATATATCCGAAAAGAAATATTTCCTTATTTAATCTCAGAAATTGTGCGATTAAATAAGGTGGAAATTTCTATTCTAAAAATCTGGTAGAAAAATCAGTGATTTTGTGCACCTTGTACGTCATGTATAAGTGACGTTGTCGCAAAGGGCTTAAGAAAACGCTATCTATTATATAAGACATTTTTATGTAAAAATAATGATAATAATAGTAAAATGTAAAAGAGACTCCATTAACTTCTTTTCAAATACTTATGAATTACTACGATAATTTATACCTAGATGAAAATATTTACTGAATTATTAACAAACATATGTTTTTCAATTATGATTGTGCTTGATACAATAGAGGCAAATGAAACAAGGGAATATTTCAACTGAATGCGGCGTAATTTCTGCAGCATTAAACGTAATGTCATCAGTGCCAAAAAATTAGGTCCAAAATGACAGGCAGTTATAGCCATGGATGTAGTGGAGGATATACGGAGGTACGCGCTGTATGTCTTCTGAATAACTCCGTATGCTCGCTTTTTTTTTTTTTTTTTTTTTTTTTGTTTACGATTACACCGCCAATTACAGCTCTATTTGCATTTGGAGTAACATTCTTTTAAAACTATTTATGATTTCGAAAATTATTGGAACAAAATGTTTTACAGCATAAGGTCGGTTAGTTGGATATCTACACACACACACATTCAAAATAGTCGTCGTAATAATCTAAGTAGATATTTATACATAAATAAAACGTTCACGAAAATGCTTATCTGAAGAAGTCTTATGCTTTTGCCAATATTTAAAAACAACAAAATTAAGTTAACGCTTTCAGATACATACGAAAATTTTAAAGATGTATAAAAAAATTTACTCTATTTTTAATACTTTGTATTACTGAAAAGATTTTTCATCTAGATGTAAATATAAAATGAATAAAATTTCGCTTTTATAGCATTCCACTACAACCAGCCTGCATTACATTCTACTCCAGAAAGGACATCCAAAAATTTCCGAGGTAATTCCACATTATAAATATACGATTTCATAAAAAGCCCACGCTCATAACATCTCTTATACGTTGAATTTTAATATTGAGTCCCACAAACATTGCTTATTTAATGCTTACTATTGTGTTTGCTTGTGAAATAAAATTTGTTTAAAAATTTCAGTAAATCTATTATATAATATTTGAACCAGAATGTAATGCAAGGCAAAAACAAGTATGGAATTTACTAACAAAGTACAAATGATTGAAAGTTTAAAATTCAAGAGTCATGCAGTTATTTTATTTAAATATGCACATAGGTGCCATTGAGAAGTCTTATTATTTATAATGAAAATAATACCTGAAACTGGCGGCCTTTTTAAAAAGAGTTACTACTAGTTCGCGAAAGATTCTACTGCAGAAAGAACCTCTAAAATTTTTGAAGTCATTTCTTTAGATAAATATATAAATCTATAAAAAGAACACGCTCATGAAATTCCCATATACGACAGATTTTATAAATGTGTTCCGGGAGATTTTATTGATATTTTTGCTTAATAATTTTCTTTTAAAGCTATTCACGATTTTGGAAGATTATTGTAACAAAATGTAATGCAGGATAAGATCAGGTACTTTGAAATCTAAACACTCACACACACGTTCAAAAGTGTCGTCACAATTCTTATGGATAACTGATACATACACAGAAAGGCCTTTTTAAAGACGTCTTATGCTTTTGCTAACATTTAAAAACAACAAAATTATGTTAACACTTTCGGAAATATTCGAAAGTTTCAAAGATGTAAAAAAAAGAGTCATCGATTTCCTCTATTTTAAATACTTAATATTACTGAAAAGATTTATCATCTAGACGTAAATGTAAAATGAATAAAATTTCGTTTTTATAGCATTCCACTACTACCAGCTTGCATTACATTCTACTCCAGAAAGAACATCCATAATTTCCGAGGTAATTCCATAAGATAAATATACCATTTTATAAAATGTACACGCTCATAAAGTATCTTATATGCTGAATTTTAATATTAAGTCCCGAAAACATTGCTTATTTATTACTTATTTTTGTGTTTGCTTGTGAAATGATATTTGTTTTAAATTTCAATAAATTTATTATATTCGAATTTAGACTATTTGAACCAAAATTTAATGCAAGGCAAAAATTAGTATGAAATTTACTAAGAAAGTGCAAATTATTGAGAGTTTAAAAATTTAGAAAATATTCAAGCAGTTATTTTATTTGAATATGCGCATATGTGCTACTGCGAAGACTTACTACTTATAATGAAAATAATACCTGAATCTGGCGTCCGTTTTAAAAGCATTACTACTAGTTCTTGCAAGATCCTAAAGCAGAAACAACCTCTAAAATTTCAGAAATCATTTCTTTACATAAATTTATAAATGGATACAAAGCATACCTTCCAGGAGATTTTATTTATATTTTTGATTTGTGTTTGCTTTGGAAATAATTTTCTTTTCACGATTTTGAAAATTATTGGAACAAAATTTAATACAAGATGAGATCAGATAGTACGAAATCTACACACACGCACACACATTCAAAAGAGTTGTCACAGTTTTCTGAGTAGATATTTATACATAAGTGAAACATACACAGAAAGACTTATCTAAAGAAGTCGTATGCTTTTGCCAATATTTGAAAACAACAAAATTATGTTAACGCTTTCGGAAATATTCAAAAATTTTGAAGATGTCGAAAAAGTTATAGTTATCAATTTCCTCTAGTTTAATACTTAGCACTACTAAAATGATTTATCATCCGGGTGTAAATGTAAAATGAATAACATTTCATTTTTATGGCATTCCGCTACTACCAGCTTGCATTACGCTCTACTCCAGAAAGGGCATCCATAATTTCCGAGGTAATTCCACAAGATAAATATATGATTTCATAAAAAGCCCACGCTCATAAAATCTCTTATTCGCTGAATTTGAATACTGGGTCCCACAAACATTGATTATTTATAGCTTTTTTTGTGTTTGCTTGCGAAATAATATTTGTTTTAAAATTTTAGTAAATCTATTATATTTAGAATATTTGAACCACAATGTAATGCAACGCAAAAATAAGTATGGAATTTACTAACAAAGTGGATATGATTGAAAGTTTAAAAATCAAGAAAAGAGCCAGGCGGTTATTCTTTTTTTAACATGCGCATATGTGCCACTGCAAAGTCTTATTATTTATAATGAAAATAATACCTGAAATATATGTTTTTTTTAAAAGAGTTACTATTACTTCGCGAAAGATTCTACTGCAGAAAGAACCTCTAAAAGTTTTGAAATAGTTTCTTTCGATAAACATATAAATCTACAAAAAGCACATATGATTTTATAAAAAGACCACGCTCATAAAACCTCTTATACGCTGAATTTTAATATTGAGTCCCACAAACATTCCTTATTTATTGCTTACTTTTGTGTTTACTTGTGAAATAATATTTGTTTTAAATTTTTGGCATTCTATTTATTATATTTAGAATATTTGAGCAAAAATGTAATGTAAGAAAAACTAGTCATTGGGGGCCACTATAGTACTTACCCATCATAGATATGCATAATATAAAATATGAAAATAAAATACGTGCAAACTATTTATAAAATGCATTGCACTTCCAAAATAAAATTTAAACGTATTTGTTGTCAATTTGTTCGGTAGATAGAGTGTTTAAAATCGTGACTTGGTGACGTCATAAACTAAATGCTCTATTACTGTATTGCATAAAAGAAACATCCTTATAACTTCAAAAATGATAATCATATTAACTAACAGTTTACTGCGTCGGATTAAGCGTCTCATTTCCTATTAAAATGTATCTTTGAATTGAAATTTGAATAAAATATAGGGTCATGAAAAATCGAAGAGTGTGGAAAATATGATTACAAATATCTCGGCAAGTAATTATCCAATCGACTTCATTTTTTATGCAAAATTGAAGTTTTTTTATTGTCTTTTATATTCACTCCTTAAAATAAAGACTTTCGAAAATTTTTATATAACTTTTATCAGAACTAATACTTCGAGAATAATTAAAAAAAAAACAGTTCCGAATAATCGAGGTTAATGAAATTCAACAGGCTTCTTTTCATTTTTACATACTAAGTACACACCAAATTTCAAATCTCTATCTTAATTTGTTCGGGAGATAGAGCGTTTATAGACACACAGAAAGACAGACGGACAATTTTTTTTTTTTGTAAAATATGTTTTTCGGAATCTACAATGTCTGAAACGTGTAAATCCTTAAAAAAATGTTTTTTTTTTTTTTCTAATGATTGTAAGACTTACCCTATACTACGTATGGTGAGTAAGTAAAATGAGTTGGAAATTTACGCGTGAAATGCAAATGATGAAATAATTTTACAGTATCCCCTTACCATTTAAGAAAATAACACTGCTATTTTATTTTTTTAGGAATGTTTATATTGGATATACAATTTATTGAAACGTAGGAAATAGACATCCTTAAAAAAGCAAGTTTCGGTTATTTCAAAGGTACTTATGACAAACGTGATATAATGTTACAAACATTAAAAAAATTAGTTTTGAATCATGAAAAAACTCGTCATAACCCGTCATATATTGTATGACTAAATAGAGCACATGCTATAATAAACAAAAACTTGTAACTGTATACTGTAACAGTATACTGTAAAAAAAATACCACTGTAGATTTGCCGCACAATGTGCTGGCAATTCGGACGCCAGCAGTTTGTGCTGTTAATTTTACGCAACTACTGTTATTTTTCACTTTTATATAGTCAAGAAACCAAAGAAAGCTACAGCACATTTGAGTGTTATCGAGTTTGAGCGCGAGGTGAACAGTACTTTGTGCTGTAAAAATGTCGTTTTGTTTTTTTTTTTTTTTTTTTTTTTTTACAGTGTAGTTATGATTTTTAAAATTGAAAGAAAGAAGAACAAAAAATCATGCGTACAGCAAAGATTATGAAATACTTTTCAACACATTTAAAATACTATAACAAAACTTCACAGTTTACAAAGGTGAAACATGATGTCTAAATGATCAAGTTTAAGTCCTGACCAGACAGTGAGACCTACCTAATGTCTTAAGCACAACACGCTCTGCGTGGCTAAGTACGTTTACTAAAACTCCCATTCATTGAAAAATTTGAAAAAGATATCACAATATTAATTTCAGATAGCAAAACTGTTGTCTGAGCGTGCTACTAGACAATACGAGGTATGAATTATATGAGAACTGATATAATGTTAAAAATCATGCGTACAGCAAAGATTATGAAATACTTTTCAACACATTTAAAAGACTATAACAAAACTTCACAGTTTACAAAGGTGAAACATGATGTCTAAATGATCAAGTTTAAGTCCTGACCAGACAGTGAGACCTACCTAATGTCTTAAGCACAACACGCCCTGCGTGCCTAAGTACGTTTACTAAAACTCCCATTCATTGAAAGATATGAAAAAGATATCACAATATTAATTTCAGATAGCAAAACTGTTGTCTGAGCGTGCTACTAAACAATACAAGGTATGAATTATATGAGAACTGATACAATGTTAAATCAAATGCTAGTTATTACAAAGTTGCACATTCTACATATCCACATAAATTTTTACAACACTATGTCTAAATGAACAATTTGGAAAACGCATTTTGGAAAACGCATAACGCACTTGAAAAAACAAATTCCGCTATTATAATGAGTAGTCGTTAAAATATAATATTTTTTTGTGCAACCCTGTATATGATCTACAGATATGTATGCATACTACATAGTATGCTAAAAGTTTGTTCAGTTAAACGCATAGCACATTTGAAAATTTCCACTCAGCAAATTCCGCCAATAAACGGATGTTGTTGAAAACTTTTGTGTGAGCCTGCATATGATCTATAGAATTTATACACACCAAGTAATATTTAAACAAGTAAAAATTAAATTAAAAAAATTAAGAAACCCGACTGCGTAAAAAGCGAACTAATTAATTTTATTTCTCATCAAAGTGAAACTATTTTTTATATTACTTACCTATTTTTTATTTACTTGTATTGATGACTTTTAAGTTGCGTTTAATTGCTCGTTCCTATCTATAAACACTGTTTTGATGAGGCCTGTAGATGTGTATGAAGGATAGAGTTGTAGTAAAGCTAGAGATCCTAACTACACAACTTCCATGTCTTGTAATATTTAAACGGAGCTTCTGACTGTAAAATAATGAAACATCGTCTTCATTTTGAAAGACCTATCGAATGATATGCTACTCAATAGGGTGCGTAGAATTGTTTTTCGTCTCTACCGCCATTTTGTATTTTACGGCCGCCATTTTGAATTTATAAAAACTAAAACTAGCCTATAACCATCGGTCGGTTAAGACGAAATCGATAGAGACCTCATTTAGTAAAATCCATCCAGCCGTTGGGATGTTTCGAGGGTATAAAGAAATCCACATACCCAGATACGCGTGAAACACATAACCCTTCTTGGCAGTCGGGTAAAAATACTTATATTTAAACACACATACCACAATTGAAAACGCATTTTCAGCAATTATTGTTCGCAGGCTTCAATAGTTCAATTATTTCTCATTTTCCTCTAAAGCCAATTTCTTTATGTGTCCCTGTGATTAAACGATATGTTCTATGCACACCATATTCTATAGTAAGAACATTCTAGTAAACCTCAGTGATGTATATCGATTTTAATATGTTTAAAACAGCGTAATATCATTTAAATATGCGGCAAACGATTTTTCCCAATGCACCGCAATGTAACGGAATTATTTTGAGTGGCTCTGTAAATGAACCGAAAATGCTACACACCGAACATGATATAACACCGAACATGACATTTTAACACCGAACATGACATTTTAACACCGAACATGACATTTTAACACCGAACATGACATAGTAAACCGCAATAACATACATCAATTTTATTGCAATCGGACTATACTTGCGCGAGTTAGAGACGGACAGACAAACCGAATTCATAAGCACTTTTCAACTATATTGGAAAGTGTTAAAAGAAAAAGTTAAAAATAAAAGTTAAAAGAAAAAAGTAAAAGCAAAGATAATTAATGCTTTTCAGGTCACATAATAGTTCAAAAAAGCAGAAAAAAACTTTCGGGATTTTCTATTTGAATACTTACATATCACAGAAAAAAAATAATACCTAGACATAAATATAAAATTAACCAAATCTTTTTGCTTTATGGCATTATAATACTATCATTTTAGACAAAATTCTACCGTAAAAGGTAGTCGATAATTTGAAAAAGTAATTCACTCTTACTAAATAACGAATATATGTGAATCGATAAATTTTCCGCATTCATAAAATCTCATGGAGGCTATATTTTACTATTGCATTTCAGAAATTTTTATTGCTATTTTTATTACGTGTTTTGTTTCAGAAATAAACTATTCATGATACTAAGAATTCTATATGAAAAACATAACACAGTAGCAAAATAGTTAAATAGGAAACCTATTTGATTGTCTCTCGTAAAAGGACAAAAAATAATTTGAAAAAATAAATCACTCTGATTTAATAAAAATATATACAAATATACAAAACTTCAACACTAGGTTTTAGCACCGCAGTTATGAAATTTTTATTACTATTTTTTATTGTGTGTGTGTGTTTTTTTTTTCAGAAATAAACTATTCGTGATACTGAAAATTTAACAAACAAAACATAAAACCGAAACAAAATAGTTAAATAGGAAAACTATTTGATCATATATCGTAAAAGCCACGCAATAATTTGAAAAAGTAATTCAATCTAACTCAATACGAATATATACGAATTGTTAAATGTTCCACATTTATAAAATCTCATAGATGCTAGATTTTACTATTGCATTTCGGAAACTTTTATTTCTATTTTGTCATGTATTTTTCTTATAAACTATTCATCTTACTGAGAATTTTATAGGCAAATCATAATGCATTAAACAAAATTTAAATAGGAAAACTATTAAATTGTCTATCGTAAAAGACACGCAATAATTTAAAAAATAATTCATTCTGACTCGAAACGAATTTATACGAATCGGTAAATCTTCTACATTCATAAAATCTCATAGATGCTAGATTTTACTATTGCATTTCAGAAATTTTCACTGCTATTTTTATTTTTTCCTTCAAAAATAAACTATTCATGATACTGAGAATTTTACAGGCAAAACATAATACATAAAAAAAATAGTTAAATAGGAAAACTATATGATTGGAATATGACAAGCAATAATTAGGAAAATGTAATCTACTGTTACTCTGAACAAATATATACAAATCAATAAAAGTTCCACACTCATAAAATCGCATTTATGCGAGATTTTACTATTTCATTTCAGAACTTTTTATTGCTATTTTTAATATGTGTTTTTCTTAAAATTTAACTATTATTGATACTTGGAATTTTACGAGCAAAACATAATACAGTAAAAGAAAAAAAAAGTTAAATAGGCAAATTAATTAATTTTCTATCATAAAAGACACTCATTAATTTGAAAAAGTAATTCACTCTGACTCGATCCGAATATACACTATTTGATAAAAGTTCCACCCTCATAAAACCTCATTGATGCTAGATTTTACTATTGCATTTCCGATTTTTTTTTTTTTTTTTTTTTTTTTGCTATTTTTGTTATGTGTCTTTATTCAAAATAAAATATTCATGATACTGAGAGTTTTACAGGCAAAAGCGCAATTCAGTAACGAAATAGTAAATCGAGAAAGTTATTTAATTGTCTATCTTAAAATACTCTCAATATTTTCAAAAAGTAATTCACTCTGACTTGATACAAATATATACGGATATATAAAAGTTCCACACTCATTAAATCTAATAGATTTAATGAGTGTGGAACATTTACTTTTTAGTATTGGATACATTTTAGAGATACATTTTAGTATTGGATTTCCGAAATTTTTATTGCTATTTTTATTATGTATTTTTCTTAAAAATTATCTATTCTTGATACTGAGAATTTTATGGGCAAATACGTAATACAGTCACAAAATAGTTAAATTGGCAAATTGTTTAATTTTCTATCATAAAAGATACTCAATAATTTGAAAAATTATTCACCCTGACTTGATGCGCAATATAAAAGAATCGATAAAAGTCCCACGCTCATAAAATCTCATGGATGCTAGATTTTAGTATTGCATTTCAGAAACGCTTATGGATATTTTCCTATGTGTTTTCCTTCGGAATAAAATACTCATGATACTGAGAATTTTTAAGGCAAAACATAATACAATAAGAAAATAGTTTAATAAGAAAACTATTTGATTGTCTATCGTAAAAGACACGCAATAATTTTAAAAACTAATTCACTCTGCCTCGATGCAAATATATACGAATCGACAAATGTTCCATGTTCATAAAATTTCACAGATGTTAGATTTTAGTATTGCATTTCAGAATTTTTTATTGCTATTTTTATTATGTGTTTTCTTAGAAATAAACTATACGTGATACTGAGAATTTTATAGAAAAAACATAATACAGTAATAAAATAGTTAAACAGAAAGAAAAAACTATTTGATTGGCTGTCGTAAAAGACACGCAATTATTTGAAAAAAGTAATTCACTTTGACTTGATAGTAATATATAAAAGTTCCACATTCATGAACTCATACACTTTAGATTTTACTATTGCATTTCAGAAAATTTTTTTGCTATTTTTATTGCGTGTTTTCCTAGAAATAAACTATTTGTGATACTGAGAATTTTATAGGCAAAACATAATACAGAAACAAAATAGTTAAACAGTAAAACTATTTGATTGTCTATCGTAAAAGATTCGCAATTATTTGGAAAAAGTAATTCATTCCAACTTGATACGAATATATAAAAATTCCACATTCATAAAATCTCATACACGCTAGATTTTACTATTGCATTTCAGAAATTTTTATTGCTATTTCTATTATGTGTTTCACTTAGAATTAAACTATACTTGATACTGGGAATAGTAAAGACAAAAACATAATAGAGTAACAAATTAGTTAGGTAGGAAAACTATTTAACTGTCTATCGTAAAAGACATTCAATAATTTGAAAAAGTAATTATTTGGATATTAACTTTGGACTTAATATGAATATATACGAATGTATAAGAGTTCCACGCTCATAAAATCTCATAGATACTATATTTTACTATGGCATTTCAGAAATTTTTATTGCTATATTTAGTATTGGTTTTCCTCCAAAATAAACTATTATTGATTCTGAGAATTTTATAGCCAAAAACATAATACAGTAATAAATAGTTAAATAGGAAAATTATTTAACTGTCTACCGTAAAATATTTACGAATCTATGAAAATTCCATCCTCATAAAATCTCTTGGATAGTAGATTTTACTGATGCATTTCTGAAATTTTTATAGCTATTAGGTAGATTTCGTATGAAATACTACCTATTGGCGTCGTTCCTATGTTGGAATTTCTGAAATTTTTTTTCAGATCTACACCGATCATGACCCCTAGAACCCAAAACCACCCTCAGTAAAAAACTTTATATAAATAATCTATCTATCTATGTATCTATCTATCTATCTATCTATCTATATATCTATCTATATATATATATATATCACTTTCTTCTGGAGACGATAACTTCCACAATTCTGCACAAATCTTTTCCAAACTGATGCATAAAATCAAGGGGCATAAAATATCGGTCAAGTTCGTTAATGGGCAAAATCGGACCAAGGGGATGGAAATAGGGAGGGGTTTTGTGAAAACCGAAAAAAAAACCCCATAACTTCTTAATTTTCATACATATCAAATCAGTTTAAAGTTTTTATTACTTCTAAAAATAGGGCCAAAAATTTATGTATCACAGGTTTTTGATAAAATTAAAAATGGGCTCAAAGGGCGCAAAAATAGGGTTTTGGAGAGAAAAAAATTCATAATTTCGTCAATTCTCAAGGTATCAAATCCAATTAATTTTATTGTATATCTCCTTAACATTATCTACAACTTTTGTATTCACAAGTTTTTGATAGGACCAATTCGTACCGCAAAAAAAAATAAATAAAAACGAAAACAAAAAAAGGGGGCTGAAGAAGAAAAATTTCTATAACTCCGTCAATTCACAAGATATAAAATCCCCACGAATTTATCATATATCTTCCTAATATTGTCTTGAACATTTATATAGACAAGTTTTTGAGAGGACCAATTCTTACAGCAAAAACAAATTAAAAATACATAGCGGTTGAAGAAAAAAATTATCTTATTAAGAATGTATTCAAATTCAAACTGCTTATTTTCTTACACATTTTTAAATTAATTTTTGTTCTCAAACGCGTCCAATTGATAGATTCTGTACTTCAGAAACTATATAATGTACCGTAATGATTTTTTTTTTTTATTTATTTATTTATTTTTATTTATTTATTTATTTATTTATTATTTTTTTTTTGATAGAGGCAGAATATATTTCAAAAAATGATGTGAAAGTGGGCATTTTGTACAGAAATTCCCGAAGCGATTGTGTTAGAAACGAAAAATATTGCCCTACTGAGAAAATAATTGTTTATTAATCATGTTTCAACTAATTGAAAGAAAAATAAAAACACATGTCGCTCATAAATCTTTTCAAAAATCACGTCAGAAAGTTTCGTATTTTTTCTATTAAAAATTAATCTGAAAATGTTTCAGAAAAATTCGAGTTTTTGAGCATGGAAAAGTATTTTTTTTTTTAATACCGCCTTAACATGATTAAGATAAAACTAGCTATTGTATAAATGTGAAATAAAAACTCGTCAAAAGCGGTCAGATAAAACTATTAAAGTGGATTTATATCTAATCATGATTTTGTTTTTGTTGGTGCAGTTAATATACTTAACTTCGAAATCTACCTCCGCCTGTAGGCCGGGCCGGAAGGGATTTTTTTTATTACTTGTTTTCCTTTAAAATAAACTATTCATGATACTGAGAATTTTATAGGCAAAACATAATACAATACCAAATAGATAAATAGAAAAATTATTTAACTGTCTATCGTAAAAGACAATAATTTGAAAATGTAATTCACTCTAGCTCGATATGAATATATAACAATCGATAAAAGTTCTGAAAGTTCCACGCTCACACTGTAAAAAAAAAATTTGTAAAGTTACTAAAATTTTTCTAGGAAACTGGGATTACAGGAACTTTTTATGTAACGGCAACAAGAAAAATTCCTGTAACAGATGCTGTTACAGAAATTTTTGCTGTTGCCGTTACATAAATAGTTCCTGGAATCCCAGTTTCCGAGAAATATGTTAGTAACTTCACAGATTTTTTTTTTTTACAGTGCATAAAATCCCATAGATACTAAATTTAACAATTGCATTTCTGATATTCTTATGTGTATTTTTCTTATGTGTTTTTATTCGAAGTGCAATGATACTAATAATTTTATAGGCAAAACATAATACAGTACCAAATAGTTAAACAGGGAAATTATTTAACTGTCTATCGTAAATTTGAAAACGTAATTCACTCTCATTCGATACGAATATATCTATTTATATAAAATCCAAGTCTCTGTGTGTCCCTCACGATTCCGGTAGGACCACCTCATTGAAATGAGTAATTGTTGAAAAATACTAATGCAGGGTTACCATAGTAGCGCCAAATGTTGGTCAACTTGGCAATAGCTGGCTGATTTGGTGAAATTCCCACATAAAACTATTAATCTTTCATAAAGGAGGTCACCAAAATTTAATTTAAACTCCGCTCTTTTAAGATATTTTTTCAAAATCTATGGGTGAGAATTTAAAGTACATCTTTACATCTTCCTCCCGATGCTACTAATAAAATAACCGCCAATAGACGACGCTGTACTGTATGAGCTCCACGTTGCGCGATTTTAATGTGCTTTAGGTATTTTTCCAGTATAGGTGCGTTGGCGAAAAAGGAAATTTGGCAACATTTTCCGGGAACCTATCCACTGCTTCATTTTATATACACACGCATTTTTTTTTCGATATTTATACGATTTATTTATACGATTAAAAAAGCCGTTTCTCTAATTTTATACAGAAACAGATGTAATTTGTACATAAAAACATGAATAATATACATATAAAATAAACATATAAAAAAACGCTCATCAAGTTTGTTTTCATAGCTGTTTATATGATCTGACAACAAATCTGAATATTTTTCTGTTATACGGACACCATGCCAAAATGTATGCGGTGCTTTTTCGTTATACGGACAGCATTGTCGCCAAGTGCAATAGTTGGCGCAAAATGAAAATCACGTGAATTGAAACATTTGAAAAATAAAAGAAAAAACATTCTCGATAGGGAACAGATGTCATATTCGCCCCATATTGGCGCGATTTTTTTCTGTCGCCAATATCATATAGGCAACAGGTACTTAACTTGCGTCAAAGTGTCGTTATTTTGTTTGCTGTTGTAACCCGAATTATGTTGTTTATGCTGTTGATGTTTTCGCCAAATTGGCAACCGAAAAAAATCGCGCCAAAATGGGGCGAATATGACATCTGTACCCTCGATAGTAAAGTGGGCATTTTAAAAATATAACATTTGAAAATTACAAACTTTTACGAACTATTTTATTAAATCACAAATATATACTTAAAATAAGTGAACAAATAACTGTTATACAATAAAGTAATAAAATAAAAAACCATATTAAACTGCTGCCATAAAATTACAAATATCTTTCAGCATCGCAGTAAACATTTCATTTTTTGAACGAAGGCGTCGCCACATAAAATCTATGAGATACGACTCTAAATGATGACGAACAGCTCCCCGATGTCTTTTGTTGCGCCATTTTGCGATGCCCCATATTCTCTGAACATTTGGAGGGTACAGATGTCATATTCGCCCCATATTGGCGCGATTTTTTTCGGTTACCAATTTGGCGAAAACATCAACAGCATAAACAACATAATTCGGGTTACCACATCAAGCACTTTGGCGCAAGTTACGTACCTGTTGCCTATATGATATTGGCGACAGAAAAAAATCCCGCCAATATGGGGCGAATATGACATCTGTTCCATTTGGAGTATGACATCCAGTATTAGGGTCGACAAAATTGTATTTGTGATTTACTGTGAAATGATCATAACCAGCACTTAGCAGTTCATCTGTTTTATATCCTTTCCGGCAATCTGTATGAATAATACAAGACTTTCATCTACTTCTATAATTTTATTAGGTCCACCGATTTTTCTATTTGGTCGTGAACATAAAGATTTGCACAAACTTCTCTCGAATAACTATTCCATTCCACTGTTGTGTTGTGGTTCATATCAAGTTTCAGCTCACAAAACTCAATCGATGTCAACTCTTTGCATGATAAGTATATAAACCTCAAAGCATTAAGAAAAGTCACCCGCGATCCTTTAAACCAAGATTTTTGTCGTATTCCTACGGTTTCTTCGCATGATCGCAAGCTACAACTCAAATTCGGATTTCCAGAACTCATCCATAATTTCATTTCATGATTTTTTGAACACAATCTTTTATTATGCAGAATTCCAAATTCCTGAAACAGTTTTATCACAACTTTCTCATCATCTGGTAATTGCCAAATGATAAAATCTATCTCAGCATCAGCAGTAAAAGTAAACTACAACTTTATAAAAAAAAAGCATTTTTAATTCGATTAATAGCAGATTAAAAAGCTTTCCAAGGTTAAGGTTAAACAATAATCATTCACGTGATTCACGTTTCATAAATAACAAATCACAATGTTTCGCATGGTTTACAATAAAAATCTACGATCAGGGTTGAAATAATTGGCGCATTAGCATACATTTTGGCATGCTGTCCGTATAACGGAAAACGTATGCTAATGCGCCAATTATTTCAAAATGCTAAAAGATATTTGTAATTTTATGCCAGCAGTTTAATATGAGTTTTATTTTATTGCTTTATTTTATAACAGTCATTTGTTCAATTATTTTAAGTATACATTTGTGATTTAATGAAATAGTTCGTAAAAGTCTGGAATTTTCAAATGTTATATTTTTTAAATGCTCACTTTAGTACGACGATATTTTTTCTTTTATTTTTCAAATGCCTCCTTAATTTACGTGATTTTCATTTTGCGCAAACTATTACGCTTGGCGACAATGGTATCCGCATAACGGAAAAGTACCCAAATCTCACTTTCTGATGCCCAAATTACACCAAACTTTTTTTAAAAAACGCCAAAGCCCCTACAGTGGAAAAGTATCAAACTCTCTATTATTTTGCGCTATCTGTGTTATAGTTTATACTATATGCAAGGTGAGTGGAGTGAAGAGTTTAAACATTAAATATTAAAGTTTCGGCACAGATGTCATATACACGACGGGCACTTAACTGTCGCCAAAGTGTCGTTATTTTGCTTGATATGGTTACCCGGATATTGTTGTTTATGCTGTTGATGTTTTCGCCAAATTGGCGGCGGAAAAAATCGCTCGGCTCAGATGTCACATTCGCCCCATATTGGCGCGATTTTTTTCTGACGCCAATGTCATATACGCAATGGGCACTTAACTGGCGCCAAAGTGTCGTTATTTTGCTTGATGTCGTAATCCGGATTATGTTGTTTATGCTGTTGATGTTTTCGCCAAATTGGCAACCGAAAAAAAATCGCGCCAATATGGGGCGAATATGACATTTGTGCCAATCGCTCCAATATGGGGTATATATGACAACTGTGCCAAAGTTTCTATAAAGCAGTATAAGAGTAAAAATTAAGAATAAAATAAATGCAAAATAAGACTAAAGAAGAAAGAAAAATCATGAGTTAAGCATAGAATATGAAACACTTTCCAACACATCCTGAATGCTTTAACAAAACTTCGTTATTTAGGGAAATAAAGTAAATAAGTAAACATTTTAGAAAACGCATAAATTTTTTTAAAAATTGATTTCAGCAGTTACCGTCTATAGCCCATAGTACCGTTATTACATGCCACTATTTAGCTAAAATTTAATTTAAACTACATTTAAAGCTACTGAAATCATATTTCCAGATATTATCATCCATAGACGGTTATGTATCCAATTCTTTGCGTGACCCTGTATATCATTTTATCTATATTCTACAAACATTTCTTAGTAATCTAAATGCAGTTCAGTGTAAAACTGCATAACTCCTTTAAAAACTACCTTTAAGCAATTTATTCTCATACTCAGTAACCCTTACGAATTCTTTTGTGTAGCCCTGCATATGAACTGTAGCATTTATACACACGGTATAGTATGCATAAATGTAGTGAAACATAAAAGCGCATATCATAATTAAAAATGCATTATAGCAATCATTGCTTATGTACGTACAATACTTCGGAGAAAAGTTTCTTGGCGAGAAAGAAGTTTGCCAACGTATTTTCTGACAACCTATTTACTGCTTCATACTCACAAGCAATTTTTTGCACATGTATACAATTTATTTAATGTAAAAAAAAGCTATTTACTCATTTTTATAAAGAAACAGTTAAGTAATTTTTGCACAGATGTCATATACGCATCGGAGTTGGCGTGATTTTTCTCTGACGCCAATTCGGCAGAAATCTCGGTTTCGAATACCAGTTACTTATATATTTTTTAATTATTTGCTATCATTTTGAAAAGGAAATAACGGTACTTTTCGGTTAGCCGGGCGCCAGTGTTATATATACATATGTATGTATACCTATATATATATATATATGCATATTTATACATATATAGAAGCTATATGTATACATATATACATATGTGTGTATATATACATATATATGTATATATAGGGCACAGATGTCATATTCCCCCCATATTGGCGCGATTTTTTTCTGTCGCCAATATCATATAGGCAACAGGTACTTAATTTGCGCCAAAGTGTGGTTATTTTGCTTGATGTGGTAACCCGGATTATGTTGTTTATGCTATTGATGTTTTCGCCAAATTGGCAACCGAAATAAATCGCGCCAATATGGGGCGAATATGACATCTGTACCATATATAGATATAGATACATATAATACTGGCGCCCGGCTAACCGAAAAGTACCGAAATAACTATAAATAAATAAAAGTTTGTATAATAACTATAGAACAAAACAGTTTACATAATTTAAAAACAGAAAATAAAACTAAATAAACAATTTATTAATAAATAAGAAACAATAGCCGGCAAAATAACATCATTTTAGCGCCATAGGTATCCCGGTTCATATCTGAAATCTGTGCCGTAATTTGTGTATAAAAAAATATTATATATATTTAGAAACGATTTTTTTTATGTATATAAGTGCATATATAAACAAAAATAAAAGTTCATTAGATTTGTTTTCATAGCAGTATATTTTGGCAACATATCTCACTTTCTGTTGTCCGAATTACGCCAAGCTTTTTTTAAAAATGCGCTATAATGGAAAAGTACCTAAATAAATAATTAACAGAAATAACCAGTTATACAAACTAAAACTTTTTATTTCGAGATCAATGCTTTGTTTTTAATTTCGATTAAAAATACATATATCCTTGGATAACTTTAGTTGAAATTAGTTTCACGGCTTAATATCTCATTCCAAAACCTAAACAAACACAAGTGATTCATTCATCGTGAACCGTAAAAAATATTAAATCATTGGGGTAATCATTCACAAAGTAAGTTCTCCAACAATCAATGGACAATATTCTAATGACATCATAGTAGGTAAAATGGTGGCGGTATCATTTGTTTATGGTTTGAAATCCCAAAGATTTAATTTCGCAATGTCTCTTAGTTACATTATTTTATTGTCATATTTATGAGATCAGAACAAAAGCATATTTTTCATTATTTAGTTATTAAAGACGGAAAAAAATTATAAATGTGCATGATTTGAAAAATTTAATAATTTTCTTTCT
Source organism: Maratus speciosus (assembly GCA_963932465.1). NCBI lineage: Eukaryota > Metazoa > Arthropoda > Arachnida > Araneae > Salticidae > Maratus > Maratus speciosus. The sequence goes on along the minus strand of OZ010798.1, from coordinate 403,165,245 downwards.
TAATACTAAAAAATAACATCGGGAAGTAACAGTGAGTTTAAGTTAAATAAGTTTAGTTGTTTAATTCTGTTGTAATATTCAAAATAACTGTATTTATTAGATTTCAGTAAACAATATCAGGGCCCAATTAAACTTTGAAGTTAGAGGAATTAGAATGTCATTTCAGGACCTTTCTTTTAGAGAAGCTTTTCTAAATTCCACATATACATGGAAACTCTTCAGTGTTAGAAATATTATTCCCAGGACTGGCATAACATGAGAACGGCCTGCAATTTTACACAAGTTTTTGAAAACTACTTTATATCAGAAGTTTTACTAGAAACTGGTTACTTTTTTGTTATAGAGGCCCACACTATTAGAATTATGACAAGTTGTAGCCAATTCTGCCAAGTCGTAACCAAGATCGTGAAGCACACACATATAATACCATATAATACCATTTCATGAAATCGTATACGATAATTTAATAGTTTTTACCTTACTTCAAGTGTGTAATTTATTTATTTTTAAAGCTTAACAATCTAAATTGTCCAATATATGAATTAAAAAAATGTAAACAAAGACTGAATAGACATGACCGCAAAAATCCTCAAATCTGCAGAACACTTGGAACCAAACTGTGCAGATTAGTGGTCTTCTACTGTACACAGTTTCTCATAAATGTGTTTCGTTCTTAAAATGTGTTATTTTCATCTATCACTGCGGAACAAACGAGAAAACTCATATTCTTGCACATGAGTTGTATATATCTTTATACCTAAATTTCCGTCATTTTTGACGGGCTACCTTTCTAGTATATATATAACAATCGATAAAAGTTCCACGCTCATAAAATCCCATAGATGCTAGATTTAGCAATTGCATTTCTGAAATTCTTATTGCTATTTTTCTTATGTGATTTAATGTGATTTATGTGAAGTAAACTATTCATGATAGAATAATTTTATAGGTAAAACCTGATTCAGTACCAAACAGTTAAATAGGAAAATTATTCAACTGTCTATCGTAAAAGATAATAATTTGAAAACGTAATTCATTCTCATTCGATACGAATGTATAATAATCGATAAAAGTTCCACGTTCAAAAAATCACATAGATGCTAGCCATTTCTGACATTCTTATTGCTATTTTTCTTATGTGTTTTCATTCAAAGTCAACTATTCATGATACTGAGAATTTTATAGACAAAACATAATACATTAACAAAATAGTTAAATAGGAAAACTATTTGATTGTCTATCGTAAAAGATACGCAATAATTTAAAAAAGTAATTCACTTTGACTCGTATAAGTTTGAATACAGAGCAAAATCATTAAATAGGAAAGTTACTTACAAACGCTATATTTACGTATTGTTATTGCAACATCTACTTATTGTTCAGAATATAAGAATATTGTATTGCTGATTTCTTTTTCAGATGATTAACTTTAAACTTAACTTTTTAATCTGATACAACTTGTATGATTTTTTTCTCTACATTAAAAAAAAAATAACAATAATAACATTTCTAATTTTCTCATGATTAAGGATTCATAAAATACTATATTTTTAACAAACTGTTGTAAATCATAACTGAAAATTTTCTGTTAAAATCTATAATATATAAGAAGCATATTTTAATCTGGTAATTTCTAATGAGTAAGTTTTAGCATTATGTCACGCATATAAATATTAAATATATTCTGAAAATCTCTTTCTGTATAAACACATGTATAATAATCCTTTATAAACAGATAAAGTTAAAAAATGCTATAAAAAGTGATAGAAAATCTTTATTAAGATTGACGATCGTTTCGTTGCACAAACGGCAACATTTTCAAAATCATTCAACGATAGAAAATATTTTCACATATCTTAAAAACAATAAACATAGTAAACAATGTCACGCGACATGATGCATAATGAAAAACATTGTAAACTTTAATTGTAAAATTGTATAATTTTAGTAACAATAGTAGAAATTAATCCACGCTCGTAAATAGCCAAGAAAATTTTATTTTTATTTTATATTTTGCAATGCTTTTCATTATGCATGTTGTCTCGTGACATTGTTTACCATGTTATTGTTTTTGAAAATTAATCCACGCTCACCAATAGCTAATCTAATCTTTTAAATTAATTTTATGTTTATGTAGCATAGCAACGCAACCTGTTGAGCGATTTACTCCAAAATATAAACAGCACTAATTGATATCAAGGTATACTTGAATCTGAAGTTTGATAAAAATTCGTGCTTTAGTTATTGAGATAGAGCTATAGTGGAAATTCTGAAAAATACAGCATAGCAGCGCCACCTGTTGAGCGATTTGCACCAAAACATAAACGGCACTAACTCATATCAAGGTATACGTGAATCTGAAGTTTGTTGAAAATCTAAGCATTAGTTCTTCAGATAGAGCTATTGCGGAAATTGAAAAAATGCAGCATAGCAGCGCCACCTGTTGGGTGATTTACACCAAAATCTATAAAACGTCAACTTATGTCATGGACTAACTGAATCTGAAGTTTAATGAAAATCCGTGCATTAGTTCTGGAGATTGAGCTATTGTGGGAATCGTGAAAAATGTTCCATAGCAGCGCCACCTGTTGAGCGATTTACGCCAAAAACTAATCAGCACCAATTTATATCAGGGAGTAACTGAATATATTTTTTTATTAAATTCCGTGCATTAGTGCTTGAGATACAGCGCCCACAAAATTTGTGTCACAGACAGACAGACAGACTCACAGACAGACATTTTGTAAAAACATGTTTTTCGGAATCTCTGACTTCTAAAACGTGTAAATTCGTCAAAAACCGAAAGCCGAAAATTTTCAGGAATCCAATACTTTCTTCTTGTAAAGATAGAAGAAAGTAAAAAGGAGAAATAAAATATATATAAATATTTTCCTCTGATCTGTTTAAATAAATAACTAAAAATTAAAATTAAATTGAATACAAAACGAAAATAGTAAGAAAAATCAATTGAACAGAAATTGAAAAGTATTACAAAAAATAAAATCATATCAAACTACGATAAAATGTACCTTGAACTAGAATCTCTACATACAAGGTTAAATTAAAAAGCTATTTGTTTACAACCATAATTCTAATTTCAATTATAGTTGTTGTACATTGTTAATTACTGCTAAATCTTTAAGTTCTTGAATAGTAAGAAATCTAAATAATAATATAATAATAATTTTTATTGTGTAATATTTATCTTATATTATATATGATTAAATTTCTTACAACTTATTGATGGCTTAGTTACATATTATAAGACGAATAAATATGATTCAAATTATAGCTTCTGATTTTTCACTGAAATTGGATTTTTATAATTTTCTATATTTCACGGTGTTACTCCAAAAAAAAAAAAAAAGTCTTTTAGCAGCATAATTCCGTTGGAGCAGAAAGCCGGTGTTTTATTTTACCTCTATAAAACTAAATAGTATTAACACCAGGCAAAGTTTAATCGAGTTTGGATCAATAATTGCTTTATAGTCAGATATGAAACATCTTTTTAACAATTTCCAACAAAGTTGAAAAGTGTTCATGAATTCGGTTTGTTTGTCTGGACGCCTGGACCTGTTCTAACTCTTGTAAATATACACGGATTGGCAAAACAAATTTATATGTTAATGAGATTCATAACATCATTATTGCTATTGCAAATGAAGTACTTTGTGTTTATGGTTCGCATGCACGGGCATACAAAATACCTGCGTTACATCATGGCCAATTGTAACATCTTTTGCTATGCATTTTATTACGTTGAGATATTTCATATGTACTGAGTTTTACATGCATCACTGAAGACTACTACAAGATGCTACCTCAAGAGAACAGAACAAGTAGCATGTATTTACAGGTACACTCAAAAGAATGCTATTGCATTATGAGAAATGGCGAAAAATCAACGCTTCCTAATATTTTTTCTTCATGTGAACCGTATTTTCGTTTAGGCTGAAAATAAATAAATATACGCGTTGTGAATAACTTTTCTTAACTTTACTCGATTCTATTAGGTTTGCTTTATATGCTTTTTTGACCTAGCTAAAAGATTTTATGTGATCACTTGTAATGATGTGTGAAATATATTTTTTATAATAATTCTCTTGTGCTTATATTTGAATGAAATGATACGTCTTTCACGAAAATTTAGACCTCTATCACTGCACATAAATCCAATCTGAGTTTAAATCAAAAAGTTCAATCAAAAGTAGGAGGTGGTAGAATAATACTATTTTTAATATAAAAATTGGTAGGAGATTAAATTATTTCTGGGGGTAATTTATTTCTTTAATAGGCAGAATATTAAATGCATTTTCTCTGTCAGTTCTCACAAGTTACTTTTGAGGTCTTTTAAAATAAAACTCTATAAAGCAAGAAATACGCTTCGGTTCTCAAGTAGCTATATATGTCCCCGTACAGTTTAATTTTGTTTTTCTTTCAGATGTTTCTCTAGCAAACTGCTTGGAAATTTTCAAATATCATTTATATTTATCTGTGTTTTCTATTATTTTAACTAAGAACTCATTGTGATTCTTTATTTCTCATAATACTTTCAAAATTTAAATACATATATATATATATTATTAAAAAGTATATATTTAATTAGTTAGTAATTAAAATACACTGAAAAATTATACTACAAGTAATCCTTAGTTATTTTTCTATCTTTCAGGAATTTTATGGATTTTTAAAAAAACTACATTTATTACAACTTTTCTGACTAGTAAATGTGGATTAAATTTTTCCCCTCTTACATTTATTTTTTTAATTACTTTTATGACTTTTTTTATATAATAATATTGTAACTATTTTTTTGTTTATTTCGTATCACATTATATCTTACTTAATACGAATTTTTGAATTTTTTCAAATAATTTTCGGCTTTGTCACAGATTTAGCCATAACAATTTATTAATATGGTGGTTGAATGCTAATTTCTATACAAAATAAAATAGCGTTAAAAGTTTAAAGAATTGAAATTATCTAAATACGTTTTAAAAATTTTAGAACGCTCGTACTTAATCGAGCAATCTAACTGCGTGCATTATTTCTTGTAAAACATTTATAAACATTTAAATAAACACATATAAATAAACACATTAATAACACATTTAAATAAAAACAATAAATAAAAGCATTTAAAAAAATTTTTAAGCAAAAAAAATTTTTTTTTAATTATAAACAATCTCCTCTAACCAACTAAGAATGTTCACTTATTTTATCTCAAAAATTACGGACTTAACATTTTTAATTTTGTGTTAAATATTTCTGGAAATATTTCTAACTTTTTATTGAAGTTTATTAAGCCAAAGTCATTATATATTTTTTTTCAACGAACAAATAAGTACATTTAACAATGAGCAACTTTTAAGTTAGCTTTAAAGTAAAATGCATTTAAAATCCCCATTATCGGACATTTTTTGAGCTACAAAAATTTTAAATAAAAATCTCTTTGAAAAGGAATTTAAACTTACAATAAAAAGATAAAAGATAAAATATAGTAAAAGCAAATGACAGTTAAAAGAAAAGACACAACGTTTCCAGAAATAAAGTTAAAATATTGATCTTGTGGTAGAAAAGATCCTTTTCGAAGCAGTATAGACAAATGAAGTTGGAATCGATGCTTAATTCATGATGAAACAGAATAATCGATGAGAAAGAACCAAAAATATCGATTTTCTTACAGTCTTGCTCCCATTGAGAAATAAAGGAGATTGAAGAGGATTTTAAGATATGCAACACTGTTTGTCATGAAAAGTTCAAAGGAAAAATGATCAATACATACGGTAATAGTAAAGAATGAATTTTACGTGTCTCCATAATTTCGTAAGAGATTAGGAACTGAATATTCAAAGAAATGTTTTAATGAGCTTCTTTGACATCAGGGACATCAATCTCATTATATGTCAAACGTATTTTATAGAAATGTATATGTTTTATTCTAAAATTAATGTGCTTTTACGGTTCAACTTTTATTAATCACTCGATATTAGAATTAGTTTTTTTACTGAATACTCTAATTTAATATCAAAACTCTTATTCAAGGTTCATCTCATGATAACTCTCCTTCATCTTCATTCTCAGTGAGGCTTATCTCATGGGAAGTAGTTATTTTTATTAATCAAATGTATGAGAACAAAACTTTTATTCATGGTCCAACTCATAAAACTCTCATTCACTCTTTTACTCCACGAGACTTATCTCGTAGGAATTAGTTGTTTTATGAATCAAATGCATGAGAACAAACCTTTACTCATGGACCAACTCATAAGAACTATCATTCATTCTCATTCTCAATTTGACTTAACTCGTGGGGATTAGTTGTTTTATGAATCAAATTTATGAGAACAAAACTTTTATTCTCGGTCCAACTCATAAGAATCTGATTCATCCTCATTCTCCATAAGACTTAACTCATGGGAATTAGTTATTTTTATGAATCAAATGTATAAGAAAACAAAACTTTTATTAATAGTCCAACTCATAAACATTCTCATTCATCCTATTTCTCAATGAGAATTAACTCGTGGGAATTGGTTGCTTTATGAATCAAACGTATGAGAGCAAAATCTTTACTCATGGACCAACTGATAAAAACTATCATTCATTCTTATTCTCAATGAGGATTAATTCGTGGGAATTGATTTTATGAATCAAATGTATGAGAACAAAACTTTTATTCTTGTCCCAACTCATAAAAACTCTCATTCATTCCCATTATCAATGAGGCTTAACTCGTGGGAATTACTTGTTTTTATGAATCAAACGTATGAGAGCAAAACAATTATTCATTGTCCAATTCATAAATACTCTCATCAGCAACTCATTCAAACTCACACTGATCTCAAACTCATTTATCCTCATTCACAACGAGGCTTAACTCGTTGTTTTATTAATCAAATGTATGAGAACAAAACCTTTACTCATGGACCGACTTATAAAAACTCTCGTTCGTTTTCATTCTCAATGAGGCTTAACTCATGGGAATTAGTTGTTTTTATGAATCAAATGTGCGAGAACAAAACATTTACTCATGGTCAAAATCATAAAAACTCTCATTCCTTCTCATTCTCCATGAGGCTTAAATCGTGGGGATTAGTTGTTTCTATAAATCGAATGTGTGAGAACAAAACTTTTATTATTGGTCCAACTCATAAAAACTCCCATTCATCCCCTTTCTCAATGATGCTTAACTCGTGGGAAATGAATCAAATGTATGAGAGCAAAACTGTTTTTCAGGGTCCAACTCATAGAACTCTCATTCATCATAATTCCCAATTACATTCAATTCTTAACTCGTGGGAATTAGTTACTTTTATGAATCAAATATATGAGAACAAAACCTTTATTCATCGTCCAACACATAAAAACTCTGATTCATCCTCCTTCTCAATGAGACTTAACTCGTGGAAATTAGTTATTTTATTAATCGGATGTATGAGAACAAAATCTTTACTCGTGGTCTAACTCATAAAACCTCTCATTCAACATCATTCTCAAAGCAATTAAAATAATAAAACTTTGTAAAAAATCACCATAAAATTAAAACAAAACACAGGACGCGTTTCGAGCTAAAAACATAACAGCTCGTCATCAGCTAAGCATACACGTGTCCGAAAACGGACAAGTTCAAAAATGAACTGAAGAAAAAGAATGTTGCGAAGAATGCGACAGATGGCGCTACCTGGTAGCGCCATCTGTCGCATTCTTCGCAACATTCTTTTTCTTCAGTTCATTTTTGAACTTGTCCGTTTTCGGACACGTGTATGCTTAGCTGATGACGAGCTGTTATGTTTTTAGCTCGAAACGCGTCCTGTGTTTTGTTTTAATTTTATGGTGATTTTTTACAAAGTTTTTTTACAAAGTTTTATTATTTTAATTGCTTCATATCGCCAGTTTTCGGTGCTGTTTCGCCATCATTCTCAAAGTTTGTCCAAACGATAACTGATCAATACATACGGTAATATTAAAAAATTAATTTTACGCGTCTCTGTAATTTCATAAGATATTAGGAATTGAATATTCAAAGAAATATTTTAATGAACTTCTCAGAGATCAGGAACAACAATCTCATAAGGTGTCAAAGTTGTTTTCCGAGAATGCATGTACTTTATCCTAAAATGAAATGTGTATTTGAAGTCTTCATACACTAAATGATCAATACATACGGTAATATTAAGATGATCAAGAAATCGGTAATACTAAAATGATCAATACATACGGTAATATTAAGATGATCAATAAATACGGTAATGTTAAAATGATCAGTAAATACGGTAATAGTAAAGAATGAGTTTTAGGTATTTTCATAATTTCGTAAGAGATTAGAAACTGAATATTCAAAGAAATGTTTTAGTGAGCTTCCTTGACATCAGAAACATCAATCTCATTACCTACAACACTTTTTATCAATTAAACATCCATACATGCTATAAATAATCTTTGCAATTTTAAATTTCCAAACTGTTTACCCTTGGGATTTAATGTCTTCTAATTTTATCATCCCTATTACTTCTAATTGCTTTTAATCGTTTGCACTGCATTTATTTTTGCAAGATATTTTTGCATTTTTTAGCGTAATATTAATTTTATGTATTAGATTAAATGTAATTTGTATATTCTGCAACAATCTTAAATATTTCCTAAATATGTTTCAAGATAATTTAAATAAGATCATTATTTTTTGTTTATAAAAATGTTTTGTATCAATTAAACATCCATATCAAATCTTTTCAAATATAAAGAAATAAAATGTTTACTTCTGGGATTAAATGTCTTCAAAATTTCTCTTCATTACCGCTTTTAATCGATTTCTAGTTTTGTAATATTATGATAAAAACTTAAAAAATTCGCTAGAGACTTCTAAATTTAATTTAGCTTAAAGAATTTACAAAATGCTCTTTAGCTATTACATATTTTAAATTAAAAATATAAAGTGTATTATAAAAACATCGTCTTGACAATTTCCTTTTTGAACTTTTTACGACGTTTAATCTAATTAATTATCATTTTATTTTTTAAAGGTACTTTTTTATAGATGTTTATCACAATATTTCATGATATTTAAATTTTTTGGTTTTGTAAAAGGTATTATTTTTCATACAAATTGCAAATATTATTTGTTTATATGACACACACTTATGCGGAATACAGTTCTGCAGATGAATTTCTCTAGAAAGCATAACTACTATTTATAATATAAAGAAAGAAAAATCACTCATCACGCATAGATTATGAAACATTTCCAGACACTATCAGTTTTGAAACTTAATCTTTTCATACGATGAATTTTGAACTATTTACTTAAAAATTAAGACGTTATTTTAATTAAAAATCTCAAAATTACATCCACTGTGTATCTCACCGAATTAAATTGAATTCGCGGCTCTACAATCCATTAAGGATCATGGCCTACAGTGCCCAGACCTGTTTTTGACCATGGACCCTAAGGTGCTATACAGCTTATTTCCCTCCTGGTGGTCATTCTAACGCGCGACCCTCAGTTTTAAACTTACGAGCAAGCTTGGTACTTGTCTTATCGACCGCGAAGGGGTGAAAGGTTGAGTGAACCAACAAATCAGAGTCCGGACGTGCCGCGTGCAGTCAAACGTGCTGACCACTACACAGCTGGGATTCTCTCAACAATCAAAACAAAGAAGTTATTGAATTCTAGGGCTATACATATATAAAGTTATCACTTTAGGTGGGAACGGAGGTCTGGCACTTAATATCGTAAGATATCTGTATGGGGAGAAGGTGTTGTCTATTGATATCGTTATCATTTTTGTTCCAACGGAAATTTTATTATTATTTTTTTTTTGGTAGCTTTTTCTGTACATCAAAATAGTCTGTTAACTTTTTTTTTTACTCTATTATCTATTTTTATGAGATTACAAAGTTATTATTAAAACCAGATTAAATAATTATAAAATCATTTTATTCCAAAATATGGATATATGCCCAACGTTCAGCATTCCTATTTTTCTGCCATATGCGCATAAAATGCCTTGTTAGACAAACCGCGTTGGAAATCAAAATGTTTAGCATTGAAAAAATGGGGAAAATGTTTGCCACCGGATTCGTTCATAAGGAGTTCAGATTATCCCCTCCCGTATCAGAAGTAAGTGCAAGAAGACATCATTAAAGTGTTATGGGATATAAACTTATTACATGTATAATACAGATATTTTATTAACTTAATTTCTTTTAAAACAGTAAAATAAACAAATAATAAATATCATTGCAAACGTATAAAAAGAAAAGAAAAGAAAAATTTGTAAAAATAAAAAGAATTTTTAGATTCTGATAACGATATCATTAGAGAAGGGGGGAGGGGGGTTGAATAATAACATATGATATCGTAAGGAGGAGACGGAGCCCGAAATTGCCATAAGTTGATACTGTTGTATATGTACAGCCCCCATGATAAATCATATTGAATTTTCTAAGCTATTGAATCTAAAAAGCTGCCTACTACAAACCAATTACACGAGTTTAATCATCCATACCGTGGAAATTTTTAACTATTTATTTCCTTAGAAACTAAGGCCCTTCTTCAAAACATATAAGGCAAAAAAAGTTAAGCAAAAATAAATCCCTAAAATTCTCTAAAAACGTCATTGGTGTAATAAGAATGTTTAGAAACAGTAATTTGTACACATAACATTCATAGAATTTTATCTAGAGACTTTTATAAATATATGGCTTTATATCTAAACGACTGCAATGATTTATGATTTTTTTTTCTCTTCCATTTTTCAACTTTTAATTTCATTTGTACTTCACTATTTATTCACTTTAAAAAAAAAAAAAATTCTGTTCTAATTCGAAAAAGAAAAGTGATAGACGAACGAAATGTTTCGTTTCAAAATATAAGTAACACAAAATCATTATTTTAATTCAACCTTAAATCTTTATCTATAATAATATCTTCTTCTGTGAAAAATATTATAAAAAAAAACTAGAAAAATATATTAAATAATGCAATTTTCTTCCATATAAAATGAGATTACAGTGGCTTATCTAAAAAACTAATATTGAAGTCTATTGAGTATCTGACTCAATAAAAATAAGCTTTTACTTGATTTACCAAAATCGAAATAAACAAAGAAATACAGTTTCTCTATGAAAATCTCAACAACTGCCTACTACAAACCAATTGCATTATTCTATTCCTCGACACCTTGAAAAATTTGAACGGTTTGCTCCCATAGCAACAAAGGCCCTTCTTTTAAAGAGATAAGGCTACAAAGTGCTGCAAAGCCCCAACGAAATGGCCACAAAAATGAACGCCAAAATGGCTCTGGAAACGGGACTGATGTGATTAGAGGGGACTGTCCAGGGTAAATGGGGTATGGAATTTTTAAAGAATGGTGTGCCAGAAAGTTCGATTTATTTTAAGGGAAGATATGAATTCTTAGAGGGGAACGTGCGCTATTGTTAGCCGGTTAAAATGTGATAGAAGTTCTTTTTTATATTTTTCTTTTTTAGTTAATAATCTTGAAGCTGTGTGGAATAATATACAGTCTGTTACAAAATAATAAGACCACTGAGAATTTCATCTTTTTTCAACAAGGAAAATATTAGTTTGAATTTAAAAGTGGTTGTATGAAAAGAAATAACTCTACAATGTTTATTTAGCCCAGGGAAAAAGTTTGAATAATTTTTGTTTCATGCCAAACGATTTTACTCAAACCCGCTGTTTCATAAATATAAGACCACTCTTATATTATTAATAAAGCAGACGATTTTATTTTGAACTCAGAGTTTAACTGCAACCTAAACAATCTGTAAAGTTTAAAAAGAAGAATAAAATGCAGAAAATCTGAATTGAATCTGACTGTTTGAATTTATTAGTATAATGCCTCGTCGGAGTGAGCTGTCTGAAATAGAAATGAAAAGAGTCTGGGACAAACGAAAAGGAAACTCTGAACGTGAAATAAGTAAGATTCTTAATCGTTTGAAAACTGCGATTCACAATGTTTTAAGTAAACAAGAATTTCCAATGGAACGTATAAACTATCTGGTCGTAAAAAGCTGTTATCAGATCTTGATAACAGGCGAATTATCAAACTGGCAACGAAAAAATACCAGTCGACTCGTAAAATAGCACAACATACAACTAAAAAGGTATCACATGCAAACATGTGGCGAAGTTTGAAATCCAATGCTGGTGTTATTCGTCGCAAATTAAAAAGTAAACCACTACTTCTGAAAAGTCACAAAGAAACTCGTCTTAAGTGGGCCAAGAATGTCATGTCCTAGAGCTCTACATGGAGAAATATATTGTTTTCGAACGAGAAAAAAAATCAACCTTGATGGTCCAGACGGCAATAATTGCTACTGGCATGATTTAAGGCAAAGATCTCACGAGTTCTTTAGTAGGCAGATGGGAGGCAGTTCCGTTATGCTTTTAGACTCATTTTGACATGCAGGAAAATGCCATCTCCAAAGAGTTGAAGGGAAAATGAACTCAGACAGTTACGAATGGATACTATTTCGAAGTTTGATACCCTTCGGACCACTTTTAGGAGGTGCTAAATTGAAGATTCAACAAGATAATGCTCCCAGTCATTCATCGAAATCAACAAAAAAGTGGCTTAAAGGAGAAAAGATTGATGTTTTACCTTGGCCAAGTCGAAGCCCTGACCTAAACGCCATAGAAAACGTGGGGTAATTTGTCTCGCCAAGTGTATCAAAATAACAAACAATATCCTTCCACATATGAATTAGAAATGGCCATTATGGAGAAATGGGACAATAATCCCGAATCCTTCCTTAAAAAATTAACTTTATCCCAAATCGCGTGTTTGAAGTTATTCAGAGAAATGGTGGAGCAACATCTTGCTAAATTTGACAAAACTGCTTTCCCACAAGGTGGTCCTTAATTTTGTAACAGCTCTTTTTTGCACTTTTTTATTACATTGCTGTTTTAATTTTTTCGAATTACTTTCATTTGTATAATTTGCTACATTTTACTAAAAACTTGATGTAATAACATAGAAATTTCTTTAATTTGATTGAATTATTTCTTTAACCCATTTATGCCTAGCGTCCGATTTTTTGGGACGTTTCAAATTTTAATGCATTTGTATAATTTTCTTCTTCTTTATAACATGAAAATTGCATGAAATCATTATTTATAAATGTCTTTATCTATAACCGAGAGATGACAGCACAAGGTGGATATTTATTTGCTTAAATTAAGGCTTTTTTCGGTGTTTATAGATTTTTAATTTTTCAAGAGGGCGAAATGTAAAAAGTAAGTTTATTTGTATTTTTTCTATCATGGACCCAAAATTGCAAGTCATAATCTTAGCTTGTAGACTTTTTTGAAATATGTATTTTTTTAAATTGCGAAATTAAATGTTTAAGCCTATTTTTTATGCATTTTTGTAATGTACAAAATATAGGGTTCTAGGCACAAATGGGCACATATTTTTGTTAGAAATTTAGGAGACAGTTATTTATGCAATCTCCTTTCGAAGATATTTATGAAATAAATTGTTATTAAGTCTGCAATCTGATTATTCTTATTTTATTATTAATAGTAGTTATAACGTTATTAGTCTCTGCAAAGAAATAAATATATTTTTTTTGTAGTTCATTAAAATACTAATTATAGTATATAATATACAATTTAAAAACATTTTAAATATAAGTATAGGCAAAATATATAATTATGCATATTTATTCTACTAGAAATACTCATATTTAGTTCTTTTACATTTTATCAAATAAATACAAAAAAAATTAAGCTTAATTTTTTTTAGTATATTTCCAGTTCATTTTGCAATATTTTAAAGTGATTTTACCAAAAAATTTGAGAAAACAAAAATTCAGGCACAAATGGGTTAATTAGATAAATAGCAAAATATGTTGAGGTCTTATACTTTTGTAAAAGACTGTACTACGTATGAAAATTAAATTGAATAACAATATAAAATAATATCAAAATTTAATTAGAATGTTTTAATATTTTACAAGTAAACATTTTAAAAATATTATACTGGATTAATTTACAGGGACAATAAAAAGAATCAGCTCACATTTTTAAAGAATATGATGGAATTAATGAACTTGTCATCATTCACAGGTTAATGCAAAAGTGTGATATAAGGTTTTTTCCTTTTTCATTCTTAACAATAAATTTCAGGATATATGAGATAATATGCAATGCGTCAAAATTAATTTTGATTTGAATAAAAATGTAGAATGATATAAAAATTTAATTAGCAATTTCTTAAAGATTAAGAAAAAAAGTTTACGAAAAAGACGAAATGGATTATGTTATAAACGACATCTATTTTACAGTAGTGAATATAATTTTCAGTGAAAAAAATTTTTAGAACTAGGTTCTTGTACTATAGGCTTAATTTTCACCTGGGGTATTCATGCCTATGCTATATTTGGTTGGCACCCATGTGCAGTGATCAAGTGATAAAGTACTAGACGAATTTTGTATTTTATTATAACCATTTTTAGAATTATATCAATTTAAAACATGTTATATAAGGAAACATGATATAAAGGATTCACAAAACCGGCATAGAATTTAAATTTTTAATATTAAATAGAAATTTTCATAAACGACTGAGGAACAAATGCAATTTTTATAGGCATTTTCAAAGAATAAAAATTTTGCTATCTTAATGTATATATGGTATAAGCAATGTATTTTTAACTGAGAAAATTTAGTTTCTAAGGAAAACATTATAAATGAGGAAATGGATTATGTTATAAACGACATCTATTTTACAGTAGTGAATATAATTTTCAGTGAAAAAAATTTTTTAGAACTAGGTTCTTGTACTATAGGCTTAATTTTCACCTGGGGTATTCATGCCTATGCTATATTTGGTTGGCACCCATGTGGAGTGATCAAGTGATAAAGTACTAGACGAATTTTGTATTTTATTATAACCATTTTTAGAATTATATCAATTTAAAACATGTTATATAAGGAAACATGATATAAAGGTTTCACAAAACCGGCATAGAATTTAAATTTTTAATATTAAATAGAAATTTTCATAAACGACTGAGGAACAAATGCAATTTTTATAGGCATTTTCAAAGAATAAAAATTTTGCTAGCTTAATGTATATATGGTATAAGCAATGTATTTTTAACTGAGAAAATTTAGTTTCTAAGGAAAACATTATAAATGAGGACATCAGAAACCATGGGGTATAAGTGACAAAATTTCGATTTGGAGTAAATTGAGTTCAAAGATAATTGACGTTAAAGTTGAACATCAATAATAATTGACTGAATTGAAATAGGAAACTGCTGCTTGTTTCACTGTCGTCTTTGAACTCTTATTTCAATAAATGTGAAAAAAGTAGAGTGCAATTTTCTTTAAATTTATAAGTAATCAATATTGATCATTATTCCGCAAAAGTGGTTGATCTCTAAAACACAACACATAATTAGAAAATCACTTATATTTCTTTACCTGAAAAGAAAAAACATATTTTCAGGTCGTCTGTGCACTTAGTTCAATTTTTTTCAATTTTGTCACTTATACCCCTTGGCTTCTGGGATCCTCAAATATTAGGCTATTCCTAGCACAATATATATGATGGCATGGTAACTTTTAATAAGTGAACTGCTCAAAAGTACTAAATATTGCAAAAATTCTAAATTAATATAAATTGTTTAAAAGGGAAATAAATTGAAGTATCTATTTATGAAAGCTTTTGTCGGATATTTTTTTTTAAATATATATATATATATATATATTTTTTTTTTTTTTTTTTTTTTTTTTTTTGCAGATTTAGTATCTATCGTTTCTTCATGAACGTAAATTTCTTTATGACTCACATAGCACATTATTGACTCACATTGACTCACATTATTGTATATTACTTTCATTACAAACTTGTTGAAAAAGATTTCACTTTTACATAACTAATAATGCAAAAAATTTTCACTTACTGAAAAGATAAACTTAAATGGACTTTAATAAAAAAATATTTAAAAAATAAATAATTGCAATTATTTTTAAGGAATTGATTTTTTTTTACAATGAATATATTTTTCTCACATTATAGTTACAACCATATTAAAATAATCATAATTTTTAAAGACATTTATATCGTGTAGATATCATTGAAATTGAAAAAAATATATATTTACTTACAGTCCCGTGAGACTCAATTTTTATAAAATGAACACAAACATCGTAAAATTTCTTTAACACTTACCTACAAAAAAAAAAGACGGAAAGCATAAATATCTCTTAAAAAATACAAACATGTAAAAAACAAAACACTATCAGTATTACATAAACATCACAAATAAAAAATGTGTTAACATATGATAAAAATAGCAGACGTTACATCGAAAAGGCATGACAAAAAGCGAATTACTTTTTGTCGTGATCATCATAATAGTAATTATTTACTATTCAAGGTAATGTATACAACAAAAAGTGTGTATTTACTCGAAAGTATACCTTACTTAACGATAATGCTATTTTTCTGTTGTTTTGTTTTCAGACATAAACGATAAAATTTCGATAAAGTTATATTTATACTCCATAAAGTTCATGTGATTGCATGAAAAAAGAAATATAGACTATCAATTGTAGGCTTTCAAATGTTAATAATATGACTATTATACACAAAATGTATACAGTTGCGTAAAAGGTAAAGATAATAAGGGTTTTTTAACCCTTTTTACTTTCTTCTATCTTTACAAGAAGAAAGTATTGGATTCCTAAAAATTTTCGACTTCCGGTTTTCGACGGATTTACACGTTTTAGAGGTCAGAGATTCCAAAAAACATGTTTTTACAAAATGTCTGTCTGTGAGTCTGTCTGTCTGTGTGTATGTGACACAAATTTTGTGGGCGCTCTATCTCAAGAACTAATGCACGGAATTTAATAAAAATTTATATTCAAGTAGTCCTTAATATAAATTGGTGCTGATTAGTTTTTGGTGTAAATCGCCCAACAGTTGACGCTGATATGCTGCATTTTTCGCGATTTCTGCACTAGCTCTATCTCAAGAACTAATGCACGGATTTTCATCAAACTTCAGATTCAGTTAATACTTGATATGACTTGGTGCTGGTAACGTTTTGGTGCAATTCGCCCAACAGATGGCGCTGCTATGCTGCATTTTGCAGCATTTACACGATTTTCGTAATAGCTCTATCTCAGGAAATAATGCACGGATTTTCATCAAACTTCAGATTCTGTTAGTGCTTAACATGAGTTGACGTTTTGCACCGTGTGGTGTAAATCGCTCAACAGGTTGCGCTGCTATGCTGCATTTTTGTGATTTCCGCAATAGCTCAATGCCCAGAACTAATGCACGGATTTTCATCAAACTTCAGATTCAGTTAGTCCTTGACAGGAATTGATGTTTTGTACCTTTTGGTGTAAATCGCTCCACAGGTGGCGCTCCTGTGCTGCATTTTTGTGATTTCCACAGTAGCTCTAGCTCCAGAACTAATACACGGATTTTCAAGAAAACTTCAGATTCCGGTATACCTTAATATGAATTAGTGATGTTTGTGTTTTGGTGCAATTCGCTCAACAGGTGGCGCTGCTATGCTGCATTTTTCAGAATTTCCCCTACAGCTCTATGTCAATAACTAATGCACGAATTTTCAAATTCAGGTATACTTTTATATGAATAAATAGATGTAATTTCTTGTACTATTTAAATGATTTAATTGATGTGATTTATATAGAAGAAAGTTTTGTGATGGCCACAACATACTAGTTTTAATTTAGATTCTTTTCATAATAGTGAGTAGCATGAAAAACATTCTGACAAAATTTTACGGAAATAGATTTAAAACATTTTATGTAATGAAGTTTATCGAACATGGAGATAAGACAACGGAAAAATCGATTTTCCAGAAATTGCATTTAAATATATCTTTTATATCTTTTAGATATATACAAAATGAATCTAGAAGTGTCAATTAAAGTATATAGTGTTTTTATGTAAACAACGTAAGAAAATGATAAATAGAAACAATTTTTACATTTCTTCCGGCAGTCCTACACTCACTTCTGGTATTTGTCTCATTACTTTCTGTTTATTAAATTGGCCATAGATCCTCTTCTCGTAATCACGAGAATAAACTTAAAACAGACTTGTAATAGTAAAATATTGCTCTTTCAAATAACACAATAAACAAAACATTGCAGAATTTTCATGAAAACATCCACTTTAATGTCCGCAGATACACCTTAAATAGGGACTACACTGTAAAAAAAAATCTGTGAAGTTACTAAAGTTTTTCTAGGAAACTTGGATTCCTAGAACTTTTCATGTAACGGCAACAACAAAATTTCATGTAACAGACACACTTTTGCGCCGAAAATCAAAAAATCTGTAAGGTTACTAAGAATTTTTTTGGAAACTGGGATTCCGAGAACTTTTCATGTAACTGCAGCCAGGGTTACAAATAAAAGTTTAGTAAGATTACTGAAATTTTAGCAGATTCATTTGTAAAGTTACAGATTTTTGTAGCTTTACAAAAACTAGTTTTGTAGATTTGCAGCTTTTTTCGTACAGTTACAGGTGAAAGTTTAGTAAGCATGTAACTTTACATCTGTAGAACTACAGATTTTTTTTTACAGTGTACCACGTGGTACACAAGCATTTTTAAAAAGAATACAGTAAAATCTGTCTAAGGCGGAATCGATTGGGACAGAGAAAATTTTCCGCCGTAGACAATATTCCGCCTTATGCAAATCAGTAAAAAAAAAAACAGACTTGCGTATTTTTTACGTTTGTAATCTTCAGAACCGTTCTTAAAGTAAAATATTAAAATATTATTTAGTATAAATATTTTTGGAGTTCGAATCCCAGCAAAACTATTAATGCTTCCCAACAAACAAATGGTCTATTATTTTCAAACCATAATAATGCATACATATATATCTATATATATATTTTTTTTTGAGACAAAAAAAAAAAAAAAAAAAAAAAAAAAAAACATGATTTTGCACATTTATTTATTTATTTATATATAGAGAGAGAGTTGTATGTATGAAATTTTGCATTTTATGAATTTAAGGCTGTTCTTAACTGCTCTGCTCAACAAGCGAAAAACGTTTTGACATATTTACAAATTCATTTTTTAACGGAAAGATATAAAATTGGAAAGCCTGGCCTTGGAAGCGATTTGGAATGGAACTGTTTTTTCCACTTTTGATCAATCAATTACCTATTGAGTTATATGCGAATTCGATCACTTGAAAAACCCGTTTTTCGCTGCTCTTGAGTGCTCTTTCTCCCTTCGCGCGGAAATTCGGTTCAAAACGCCCATTTTGACATTATTTTCTGAAAGATCTATTGCGTTTGCAAAAAAATGGAAAAAACACCTAAATGACATAGTTTTTGAACAACAACACCAGCTAGTTTCATGCATTTTCAAACAAAAATAAATTAAAACTTATGTCAGAAATTTGCCCTTTTCGATTTGAGAACAAACACCCTTAATGAAAATTATAAAAGAGAAAAATCTACAGATTTTTATTTGTTCAATCGGCATTTTCTTTTTATTTACAATTGTTTACAGTTTTTTACATAAAAAAACTCCTATTTTTTCTTAGCGAAATGGATTAAAATACGGTATATAAAATTAAACTATACTATTCTCAATTTTTTTTTTCTACTATCATAAATATTTGAAAAAAAATATGATTTTAAAAAATTTTCTTTTTAAATTTTAAATGTATGACTTTTTTTAAATGTCGTAGTCTTCTGTTTACAGTTAGAATATAGGTCTGTAATTTTTTTTAATTTTTATTATAATTTATCATAAAAAATAAAAATGCATATTTTAAATGTAGCACTGTAAAAAAAAAAAAAAAAAAAAAAAAAAAAAAAAAAAAAAAAAATACAGAAATCTGTGTTAAAAATTATAAAAAAAAAAAAAAAAAGGAAAATGTTGTCGGCTAGACAAATGGAAACTGCGTATTTTCTTAAGCTTTTTATCAAATCCGCAAAAATGCAAAATTTCATAAAAATTCTTTCGCTGTAAACAAATGAAGTAGCAAAAATATGTTTTTATTAATATTTGTATTTTATATGTATTTATTTATATGTATTTGATCTATAAATCAGTTTTAAATTTTCGTTTACTGAATGTTTTTTATTTTTAAAAATCCTTTTTTCCGTCTTATGGAAAAATTTGTTTTCTGCGGAACCTTAAAATCCTTTCCGTTTCTGCGTTAGGCAGATTCCGGCTTATGGAGCACGTATTAATGTTATTTTCTATGGATTCGCCGGGACTTCAAAATATTTCCGCGGTAGACAGATTTCCGGCTTACAGAGAGTCCGCCTTATACAGATTTTACTGTATTTGTAATCTCGCGAGATTTTACGCTCAAAAATTCGATTTCGTTGTAAGAAAATTAATAAATTCGTTGTAAGAAATAAAAGATCATATTTAAACAAATGATGTGGTTGAATCGAGCAAAGATTTTGCTGGATCAACGAATCCTATTTTTTAGGGTGGTGAATAAATAAAAAAAAATTTAAACTAATAGTCGTTGAGCCAGTAGCCACAATATGGGCTTTTGGTTTCATCTCCGAGGACTTGATGATATATATACTTTTTTGGATTCACAATGGTTCAAGGTATTCACTTTATGATGGTACTATGAAATTTGCGGTAGCTTATAGACGCCATATTGAAAAGATGGGAGACAGCTTTTACACATAGATAGCACATATGATTAGTTTTGACATTATCACATAATTAAAGAAATGTCAATGAAAAAATGGATAGAACAAATATGGTTGAACATAAAACGTTATACAAATTATATGTTTATTAAGATTTTATTTTAACATGTTTATCATTACATTTAACTTTAAGTTTATTAACATTTTCAATTGGATAAACAATTGAAAAGACATTTGCGATTAAAGAAAACCGAAATATTATTTTGCATTTTAATGCATACTATTTTCATGTGGATAAGGCACAGCAATTCAAGAAATAATTAATACTGGTGAAAATATTGTACTCAGTCTATTAAGAATTAAATAAATAATAGAAATCTTGGTCTTCTTCATTGTTATCATCATCGGTTGACATTCCTGCGACCAAATCACTTACATCGTCATAGTTGGAACAGTTCTGTATTCTGCATATGCTTCTGCATCTGAGGTTATTAAAAAGACACACACATAATGGCATGACACATGTTCATGAGCAAAAACATGACATCAGTTCCAAATCACATTCTGTAACAGGAGAACTGCCATTCCACTGGACCTCTAGATAACCTCCCACCGCACTGTTCCAGAAATCCAACCATATTTATCTGGGGATGGAAAATCAGGATCAGCCTGTAAGCACTCCTTCCAAACAAGACCCTGGTAATTAGCTCTCATCACCTGTAGGTAAAGTGTATTACTACATGGCGGAAAGCGATGCGACTCCACAGACTCCTTTTTAGCAAAACAAATAGTATAGCGCAATTCATTCATGTCAGAGTATTTGTCCTTTCCATAAAAGAGCTGGTAAACATTCGACTCAAGTTGTGTCTTTGTTTCCTCTGATACATCAGCTTCAGTACCAAGGGTGTTAAAGCATCTCGGAATTCAGTGTTCTGAATCATCATTTTCACTTGCCTGCAAAAACACTTACCGTATTGTATCCTGACAGTGAATGCATTCCAGGTAACGCAATACTTACCTCTTTACCTCGAAGTCCATGCAGCTCACTCAAGTTGTAGTGCTTTGCCCTGTCATTAAATCCACACTTATCAAATATTAACCTTTTGTAGTTTTTCAAATCGTTTTCTAAAGAAATCAGTGTGATAACTGCCACATCACTATCTATAGAGATAATAATAATGTTTCGAAATCCAGACGCCAAAGCATGGTATGCGTGAAATAAAAGTCGCGTGTCCATCTCTTCTTGGAAGCATGTTAATTTAGTGACTTCTTCAACTAGTTATTTCGTAAGTTTATAACATTTTTTTCCTCAAGTAACGTACATAATTCGTGTATTCAACTGTTTCATATAATGCTCATTTTGCCATTCTTGTGAAATGAAATGTATAAGTTCTTTCTTGTTCTCCTCATCAGACAGAAACTGTTTTCCATTTCATATTGGGTGTCCAGGAGTTATATTACTTTTATACCATCACGAACAGCTCATTTTTTTCGTTCATCACTTTTTATTGACACTTGCCTGTATGTATCAAATACAACATCTATTCTTTGGGAGGATGTAGATTCTTGTATTATTTTAGAAAACAGATTCTTTGCTAGTTGTCCAAATGTTTGTAGCTACTGCGGTAACTTTTGGATAAAGCACATTCCGTATGTCATGTTAACAACGCCATCATTTGGAATTCTTTCAGTAGTCGCAGTCTTTTTTCATAACATCCGTCAGTTTGATTTTGCAGTTTTTCGCATTAAACCACCAGGTGTTAACTAAGGACCATGGAAGATGCCCTAGATGGTAGGAAAAGACAGTTCTCATATCCAAATTTCTTCGTTCAGCAATGATCGTCATCTGAGCAAACAGATTTCTTTCTGCCTTGACAACTAACTCTGATTTACTACACTTCACACTGCGCTTCTTCTTCAAGCCAGAAAATGTATTTAGCTTCTTTTTCTTTGGAGGCTTGAAAAACCCTTCTGGCTTTGAGACTTCAGACATATATTCTCTTTTGAAAGTTTGGCTAGCTTCTTCACCCACCTCTTTGGCCATGTCTTCGACAATTTCTAGATTTGGCATTGCTCCGGTTGATTTTATTACAATGCCTAGATTTATCCATTCATTGATAATCATGTTCTGTAATACTGAGATGTCACGTTCATCTTTCTGGATCCTGCTCAAAGAGAGATCTGGATGATTTTGGTTCTTTCATGAATCATGTGAAGAAATGCTGCCCTCATATCAGAAATATCTCTCAACTACGGCAGGTCTTTAACTGAATTGCGTTGTACCTTTTGACCCTTGCGTGTCTTTACTTATTGCCTCTTCAATTGCCTTATTAATTTAATAGCATGCAAAACCAAGAAAAGCTTTCCAATCACCCTGTTTATCGGCAGCCATTTTCCAATATGGCGTGCATTAGCTACCCTGTTTTTGAAAATATCCTGAATAAATGTCATTTTGATGTTGTGGTGAATCCAAAAATGTATGGTTTGCAAATCCTCTGACAGGAAACCACATGATCACCTGGCTCAACGACGGCGGCCATTTTCCAATATGTCGTCCCTTAGCTACCCTGGTTTTGTAAGTATCATGGATAAATATCATTCTGATGTTCTAGCGAATCCAAAAATGTATGATTTACCAAATCCGCTGACATGAAACCACTCGAGCCCCTGGCTCAACGATGGCGGCTATTTTCCAATATGGCGCCCATTAGCTATCATGGTTTTGAAAACATCATGGATAAATCTCATGCTGACGTTGTGGTGAATCCAAAAATAGATTGTTTACTAAGTCCGCTGACATGAAACCACACGAGCCACTGGCTCAACAACTATAATAAGAATTTCTAGCGGCAACAATATATTTTTTCGATAAATAAATACGAAATATTTAAGTATTATTTTACAACGATGCTTTGAACAAAACTCTTTCAAAGACTCAATCAATATAAATTATCTTTTAGGAAGAATATCATTTCGATCTTATATACTTAATATCATAAAAATCAAAAACACAATTGATCTAGTAAGAATGTTTTCAAAAATTTTACATAACATCTTTCGAGTTAAGTACGATTCTAATATTAGGTCCTTTATCTTCAGAAGTCTTGAAAGCCAATATATATATATATATATATATATATATTATTTTATGAACCATTTTTAACATAAAAGTTTATTTTGTTAGCTGTAACTTTCGTAAACATTTTCGACTACTTTTTACAGTGTGCTAATAAATTTTAGAAACCCTCTATTATTAATAATTACATGTAAAATGAATGCTCGACTACACCGGCTTTTTTAATTTGCTGACCAAAACGAACAAATATATTGCTTAACAACACAGTCACGGATACCTTAATTATATACAGTGAATTTTATCCAAATTATGTTAAAGGTAATATATTCTTTGGTTACATAACATATCATTCACCATTATCCAAAACTTTCAAAAACATTTAGTCTGGAAATCATACTAATCTTTGAGAAAGAAAATCATTTCCATCTGATGGAGTTACTTAAAATATCTATCTCAATCACAGCAAAACAATTTAATTTCATTATCTCCGTAATGTAAAATCTGTCTTTTAGAATAATTTCTTCCAGCAAATAATCACTTTATCTTTTCGTCAGTTTTCATTATAATAGTTTCTTCCTTGTGCCATTTAAAAATTGCTGTCAGCAGACTGAAGTCTCAAAAGATCTGACATTTAATATTTGTTTTAATTAATGCTCGTGTAAAAATTAAATAAAATATTCATAATTTGTTTTAGAATATTGCTGAAGACGTTTTATATGATCTGAAACAAACCTTGATTCTGGAAATAAATTTGTTTGTTTTAGAAATTAAAATAAAATTATAGAAAAAATAATACACTTCATCTCATAGTCCTTTTAGATTATATTCAAAGTCTTTTCTTTCTTCAAGTGAAAGATTGTTTCAAACAAACAAAGAGAAATGATATCTTGAATGAATAGGTAAGAATTAAAATTTTATTTTTAATACTTGGTTTATGGAAATAATAGTTTTATATTTTTCTATAACATTTTTATAACACATGTGTACAAAATTGTACGCCGTAGTAATACTTATTGGAAAACGTGCAATTATTGTCTAACATTAAGTAATAAACTGTTTTACATAAGTAAAAATTTGTCATCTTAGAAGACTTACAGCCCGTACTAAGGCAGCCACTCGCGATTCACTGAGATAATTCAACAGTTTTAAGTTTTACTTTCTCCTCGATTGAACGAACTTAAAAATTTCAATCAGAGAGATTATAATCATTGAGAAACGCAAGTCTTTCTCATTCAAGGATATTATACAAAATACGCAGTGACCGCAAAACTATTTACATTTGTTATATTCATAATCTAAAATATATCTTTCGAAATAAAGCAAATAACCTATCTTTTCGTCATTTTTTTCTTAAATTCTGTGTTATTTTTGAGGAGTTTTTTTTTCTTCCAATAAAAGATAATTGGCATCAAATAAGAGATACTAAAATTAAAAAAAGTTTTGACATTTATATATGCTTTCGTTAATATTCCACTAACAAGTTAATAAAATCACCGTAAAATTTTTAATATTACCCAAGAAATTTTATATGATCCGAAAGGAATCATATTCTCTGATTAAATTTGTTTGTTTTACGAGAGGGAAAAATAAAAACATGTCTTGCACGTATTTTGCACGAAAACCAACAAAAAAACAAACAGAACTTATATTTCTCTGATTAAATTTGTTTGTTTTAAGAGAGGGAAAAATAAAAACATGTCTTGCACGTATTTTGCACGAAAACCTACAAAAAAACAAACAGAACTTATATTTCTCTGATTAAATTTGTTTGTTTTAAGAGAGGGAAAAATAAAAACATGTCTTGCACGTATTTTGCACGAAAACCAACAAAAAAACAAACAGAACTTATATTTCTCTGATTAAATTTGTTTGTTTTAAGAGAGGGAAAAATAAAAACATGTCTTGCACGTATTTTGCACGAAAACCTACAAAAAAACAAACAGAACTTATATTTCTCTGATTAAATTTGTTTGTTTTAAGAGAGGGAAAAATAAAAACATGTCTTGCACGTATTTTGCACGAAAACCAACAAAAAAACAAACAGAACTTATATTTCTCTGATTAAATTTGTTTGTTTTAAGAGAGGGAAAAATAAAAACATGTCTTGCACGTATTTTGCACGAAAACCTACAAAAAAACAAACAGAACTTATATTTCTCTGATTAAATTTGTTTGTTTTAAGAGAGGGAAAAATAAAAACATGTCTTGCACGTATTTTGCACGAAAACCAACAAAAAAACAAACAGAACTTATATTTCTCTGATTAAATTTGTTTGTTTTAAGAGAGGGAAAAATAAAAACATGTCTTGCACGTATTTTGCACGAAAACCTACAAAAAAACAAACAGAACTTATATTTCTCTGATTAAATTTGTTTGTTAGGGAAAAATAAAAACATGTCTTGCACGTATTTTGCACGAAAACCAACAAAAAAACAAACAGAACTTATATTTCTCTGATTAAATTTGTTTGTTTTAAGAGAGGGAAAAATAAAAACATGTCTTGCACGTATTTTGCACGAAAACCTACAAAAAAACAAACAGAACTTATATTTCTCTGATTAAATTTGTTTGTTTTAAGAGAGGGAAAAATAAAAACATGTCTTGCACGTATTTTGCACGAAAACCAACAAAAAAACAAACAGAACTTATATTTCTCTGATTAAATTTGTTTGTTTTAAGAGAGGGAAAAATAAAAACATGTCTTGCACGTATTTTGCACGAAAACCTACAAAAAAAGAAAAAAAGAAAAAAAAAAACTGAACTTATATTTCAAGAGAAAAAGTGACATTGACTGAAGATTAATTTTCTATTTGATTTGTAGAAATATTTGATTTATAGTTTAGATAAGATTTTAGATAAAACACTTGTCTACAATTTTGTGTGGTAGAAATGTTTTCTAAAGAGCTGCAATAATTGGCTAACATTAAGCAATGAATAGTTTTACATAAGTAATCAGTAGCATCTTGAATGATAATGAACGTAACTTGTAGCCCTTACTAAACTTTCGCGCCCGATTTATTCGGATTATTCAACAATCGTAAGCTAAAGAAAATATTTTCTCCTGGTTTGAAAGATCTTTAAAAAATTTCAATATGAGAAATTATAATCATTGAGAATCGCAAGTCATTTCCATCCAATGATGTTACATAAAATACCATCTCAGTGACAGCAAAACAATTTACGTTCGTTATCTTGCTGACGTCAAATCTGTCTTTCAGAATAATCCCTGCCAGCAAGTAATCTCTGTATCTCTTTGTCAACTTTCATTAAAATCATGTGTTCTTTGTTCAAGTTAAAGACGATTGTCAACAGATAAGCGGAATTCACGTCTCAAAAGACTTGATGACATTTAACATTTGTTTTCGATATATTTTCAGTGAAAACTGTTAATAAAATAACTATAAGGTTATTTAAAATATAATAAGATAAAATTTAAAGGATATTAAAGAAAACCGGATTATAAAATTCAATTTGCTTGGTTTTCGAAATAAAAAACATTTAAAAAAACATCACATAAACAATAAAAACAGTTTTTTTTTCACACTGTTTTAAAAACATTCAATATCATCTTAAATTAAATAATTTAATGATCTCAGTTTATGAAGGTTATATTTTTTCCATTGCAATATTTTAATTTGATGTGAATGCCGTTATTTAAAATACAGAATTTTAATATAGGCTTGATCGAAAGTGCAAGCTAGTGAATTTATTTTAAAATATATGATTTTTAATACAAAGGAATTGTTTAAACTATCTACTCAGAATATCTAAATTATTACCTTAACTTATAACTTATAATTTAATTAATATCAAAAGGAAAAATGATAAAAGAATACATATTAAACTTGAAATTACACTATGTGCAAATTACTTGAAAGATGACAAAATATTTAAAAAGGTGTTAAATTACTTTAATACTTCTTAGTACATTCGACTATATGCATAGCCTTCGTCAGAGAATACAAAAATACTGTTATTAGCGTCTTATTTTCAAATTTCACGTAGCTGGTGTCGAAAGGAGTAAAAGTGAAAGACAATTTTTATATCCGAAAAACATTGGGAAATTAAAAATATAAATATAGAGGTAAGTGGAATATTACGTGTTTTATGATTCTTTAAGGAAAGTGGGCCAAATTCTAGGTATGTTGTGCGATAAAACATCATTTAAAACAGTATTTTCTTTAGTAATAACTTCTATTGATTCATGGGTAATTAAATAATGATAATTCTTTAAGGCGCATATAATCTTTGTATCTTTGAAATTAACTTGCATATTCTGCTTCTGGTTAAGTCTTTACAAGGCTGTTGTTGGCCGGTTGTGCTTCAAATAACTTTCATCCAAGACTTAACCAGAAGCAGAATATGCAAGTTAATTTCGACAAGTTAATTACAAAAATTATATGTCACTTAAAGAATTATGATAATTTAATTATACGTGATATAACGTGATAAATATAACGTGAATAAATAGAAATTATTACTAAAGAAAATATTGTTTCAAATGACGTTTTATCCTGCAACCTACCCCGAATCTGGCCCAAGTTGCTTAAATAATCGTAAAACACCCAATATTCTACTTCCCTCTATATCCATATTTTTATTTTCCCAATGTTTTCCGGATTTAAAAATTGACTTTCACTTGCACTCCTTTCAACACCAACAACGTGAAATTTGAAAATAAGACGCTAATAACAGCATTTTTGTATTATCTGACGAAAGCTATGTATATAGTTGAAACTACTAAGAAGTATTAAAGTAATTTAACACGCTGAGTGCCACGGTGGCAGACACTGAATCTGAAAAAATTACAATGTTTTAAGTAATATTTAAGAAAGTATAATCCTGTAATAAATAAAAAGTAAATAAATTTGAAATAAATTTTCAGTAATTACGTGAAACAGTATATATATTTTTAGCTTTATAACATATTTTAGACCGTCGGTCATCGGTGATGACGTATTCTAAACGGAAAGTTCAGTGTCAGTTACCGGTGACTGACGTGGCACACGTGTATTTATATTTACAACTTTCAGTGGTTAAAATTTTTCATCGTTCCAGTTTTACATGGAGTATATTGACGTAAGTGGTTTGACGCATAATTAATTCCATTCATTGTGCAATCTCTATATAATAAAAGGCAGTGTAACGCATCCGGGGCGAACCCATCGATCTTACCAGTCTCCGATAAGATGGAGTCACGTTAACCTTAATTTTGATTTGAGATGTATATGAGAAAACTTATCTGCCTAAATACAAATCTTTTCTACCTGAAATTTCCTCTATTCAAAATAATTTTCTATAAATGATTCAAAACTAACAAAATTTCCTTCGTGCGTAAAACGTAAATAAGCTGTTTTAGAGAGTCATTCCTTTTGTGATTCAT
The DNA here is from genome assembly GCA_963932465.1 of Maratus speciosus. Taxonomy (NCBI): domain Eukaryota; kingdom Metazoa; phylum Arthropoda; class Arachnida; order Araneae; family Salticidae; genus Maratus; species Maratus speciosus. The sequence continues at coordinate 403,136,125 of OZ010798.1, read as the reverse complement.
TGAAAAAAAATTAAACCATGGAGCTATGAAGATTAAAGGAGACGACATAAATGACATCACTTGAAGCTGTCCCACACCTGCTGCTTGACGTCAGCCACGGGTAAACATAAGGAAACACCAATAGGCGTGAAGAACACTTTAACAATGCTTCCCCTTCGTTCTTTCGGATGGGGTTGAACCCGAGATACCTATTTGTTAATCAATATACATATAAAAATTTTTGGAGGTGGCAGAGGGGGGGGGGGGGGTAAATGATAAAAACACAATTTCAAAGTGTTTTTTTTAGGTGCGTTCGTAATTACATAAATACGTAGCACCTACAGTCGTCGTTCAGCCCGTCTGTCTGTCTGTCCGCCCGCAACAGAGCAAAAACTGCCCAACCTAATGGTCTGAAATTTTAAATATATGATTGTTGCAAAATTTTGACGAGCCATTTAAAATTTTATGAAAATCGGATGTATAGTTTAATTACAGGGACAGTCAAAAGTTTTTCTTTACATTACGGCCAATGGGAAAAATTATTGCAAGTGCATTTTAATGGTGTTACAGCCTTCCTAATGTTCTGAAATTTTAAATACATAATTGTCGTAATATTTTGTCGAGCCATTTCAAATTTTATGAAAATCGGATGCATAGTTTAATTACAGGGGCAGTCAAAAGTGTTCTGTTACATTACGGGGAATGGGAAAATAATTATTGCAAGTGCATTTTAATGATGTTACAGACTATGCACTTATGAAGTTCAAAAAGATATACATTCAGTATAATATGGGGTGCAAAAAATAATTATAAAACTAGTTATAGTACGAACGCACCTCATTTGTCACGTTTGACGAGCAATTTTCAACTTGTTTTTTTTAAATAGTATTATTTAATAGTTGCAGCAGATTGTTTTAATTACGAAGTTTTATTGATTATTTGTTAAATTTTTGTTTTATTAAGAAATCTTAATTTTGTTATAGTACATTAGCCGAAAAACATGGTTTACCCTGAAATATTGTAAATGATAACTGTGTGTTTATTAGAACATAAACTAGCCGAACTTTGCTCATCTAAACGCTTCCATATTGTCAATTATTTTTTATCAGTTTTTCTAATTTTCAGTGAAAAACACAATATTTACCCACCGTCCGAGGACGGGCATTTCACTAGTTGTTAAATAGTTGCACGGATAACACCTACGGCTGGCTAACAGAAAAATGCCTTATAATTAATTTATTAATGTACAATTACGTTCCAAAAATGTAAAATGCTGTATTGTCATCGGAAACACTCCTGTATACAATATTTTTTAAATTCTAGAACATCAGGAAATGAGTGAATAATCGAATACAAAACTTCATCTTTACATACAAAAACAAAATTAACCCTTAAATGCCGTGTGTGGCTTTTCGGCAACATACCCAATTTAGGCTCTAAAATACTATTAGAATAATATTGAAGCTATAATGCCAAATGTTGCCAATAAAATGCATTCTGAAAATATTATTAAATCGATTTTCAACATGTAGATAGCAACACTTGTGCTGTTTAAGAATAAAGATAGATTTATTTTTTCTATTGTTGCTACTTGTTCCTTTTGTTTTGTTTGGAAAAGTGCGAAATACCCTATTTTGTTCTGCAGTGAGCAAGAAAAATTTATTTCTTATTATAGTTCCTAAAATTCTTGTGTGTTTAATATTATAGAATTTTATCAAGGAAAATTATTTTTTCAATTAAAGACCAGTATTGCCGATTAGTAAAAAATTGTTTTTAAAAGTAAACCATACTTAAAACAAAATATGATTTTTTAAAGTATTTTTCCCATGATTTATTTAAAAAAATGAAAGCCAAAAAGCATTATTACAATGATTTTTGAAAAATCAGACATTTAAGGGTTAAGTTAATTAAATGATTGTAAAAACACACCTGCCACTCTAAAGCAGATTTCAACGCGGTTCTGATTTGTTTGTTGAAATCAAATATTATTTCAAAGGACAATCAAGACTGGTATTTTGAAAGGATCGGTGGCAATTATGTTTTTATATTACGTTAATCCGTTTGTGCAAATGTTATTTTGATATGTTTTTAGAATATTTTTACACAAGTGTTTGAATTTTGCTGCCATCTTTCTGTATCTACTACACCTATGTATTTATTGGAACACTTAGTATTAAACCTTTATGTACTGAATTATGAATCCTTGAAAATTTTATCTTCTAAAGCCTTTTTCGCGACTTGTTTAATCTACATTAGAAGAATTACATAATCATTTAATAAATTATAGAAGGATTTTAGAAGGATTAATTAAATTTGAATTTATAGGGATTTTGTGCAACATTTATAACCCAACTCAAATCTTTTATTTTAAATATTTTTCTTAGCATTTTGTAGAATAAGGAATTGTACAAATGTAATGTTCTTATAATAGAGATAAAGAAATACTTCGGAATTGAACTCCCCCACCCCCCTACGCCAAGAAAGCTGAAAAGATGCAAAGTTAAAAGAAATCATCCTTTAAAAAATATTTTTGTTTTGCGTAACCAATAATGCTTTTGGAACAAGATAAATTAATGTATTTATAACTCATTCTAAACTGTATTACAACTAATCGATGGATTAAATGAATTTTATAACACGTTATTTTAATGGTACTTATAAGTACCGTCAGTAGATAAAGTGTTAACCTATTCTCCTTGAATTTCTTATGGCAAGACAAATGAATAGCACTCACAAAATAAAGTAATCATTGATCAGTACCATCAGTAGAAAAATGGTTAAATTGTTTTGCATCAACAGAATGTATGTGTGATTATTACTGTATAGATAAAAGATAATTTGGATGCATTTCACTTCTTACTATGATATTCATGGATCAATTATCTTACACAGTAAACAAATATTCATGTATCTGAGAGCAAATTATATATTTTCTTTTGGATTGAAAAACAGTTAATTCTCTACAATCCCGAACATTCTGAAGGTAAATTATATAATTTCTTGCGGTTTAAAAACATCTGATTCACCATCATCTCAAACAAAAAGAAAATTTCAAGATATAAGAAATTATAAATCCTGAGAAACACAAATTATTTCCATCTATTGATGTTATGCGAAGCATTTATTTCAATCACACCATAACAATTTATGTTTGTTACATTGATGACGTCAAACATGTCTCTTAAAATATTTATTTCAACGTAATGATCTCTTTATCTCTTTCAATTTTCATTAAAATCGCGTCTTCTTTGCTCAAGTTAAAGATGATTGTCCACAAATAAGCGAAACTGATACCTCGAAAGATCTGATGGCATTTAACATTTGTTTCCGATACTTTTCAAGTGACATTATTGATAAAATGACTGTACATTTGGTACTGCACAATAAATATTTTATGATTGCAAAAGAAACCCAAATTCTGAAATTAAACTTATTTATTTTTTAAATAAAGATAAAATTACAGAATGCACAAAAATTAGCAAAAACACTAGACACTTCATCTATTTAAACGGATATATATTCATTGGAGATGGAAAATATACGGAAAAAATATCTTTTTCCATATAATTATCAAATAATATGACAATAATATTTACAGCAATTTGTATCGATGCTATAATAATTTTTTTTTAATAATTATATGGAGAAAAAATTTGTTTCTGCTTACTTAATCAATTTTCAGTATTCATTATACTTCGTATTTCCATTTTCTTCAAGCTAAAGTTTGTTTTAATCCCTTGACTACCAAATTTTTTGGTGGGATATTTTAAATCAAATTTAGCATCTGCCGAGCAAACGGTCAACTACGATCCCAAATAACGTGAGAGACCAGTGGGACAAGCACACATGGTTTCCCAGGCTTTTCAGGGACTACTCTGTCCATTGGTAATTTTTGAAGTTGGACTGGAACATAGCGTCCCACTGGGAGTCTAAGGGTTAAGGAAACAAACTGAACTGATGTGTTAGAAGAATAAATGATAATTCAACTTTCACTTTCTGATACATGGTTTGTGGAATTGTTAGTCTGATATTTTGTTTAGAATATTGTGACACCTATGGCTAAAGCTGCCTGTCATCGCAATGCCTACTAAAGATGTTCAATGATTACCTAACATAAAGCATTAATTTGTTTTACGTTGTACGCTGTTATTTCCACCACCTTAAAAGATAACCAGTATAAATTTACATGAAAAATTTCATAAATTAAACATTTTTAATTGATTTAACTTTATTATGTAAATTTGAAAAGAGTAAGAAAAAATAGAGACAAAATTTCGAAAACAAATAGGAAAAATTATTATGTCCGTCAACAATTAGTTTTTCCGTTACCTATTTACATCTTTTGTTTAAGTAGAAGATAATTTTCAATCAACCGACACAGACTGGTAGTGTTGTGGAAGAACTGAAAACATCTAAAGATTTAGTTTTCTATATATCTACTGCAAAGACAAAAAAAAAAATAATTTTCGCTTGTCACCTTACTGACATTAAATTTGCATTTTAAAAAAATCCTCACAAGTAAAATTTTTATCTCTTTGTTACTTTCCTTTAAAATTGTCTCTTCTTTATTCGAGTTGAAGATGATTGTTAACAGACAAACGAAACATGTGTTTCAAAGTTACTGATGACATATAACATTGGTCGATGCATTCTCGTTGAAAATATTCAATAAAATGCTTACAAAATTGTTTAGAATAATAAAGAAAATGTTTAAATGGAACTAAAAGAAAGATTGATTAAAAAATAAAATTAATTTAATTTCCAAATTAAAATTATTGAGAAACCGGAAACTAACAAAGTAAAAGTCTTTCATCTCGTAGACAGTTTCCATCACAGTTTAAGATTCTTTCTCTGTGTAAAAGGAGATTTTGACAAACATGTCTAACATCTCAGAAGAATCGATAGAATTGAAAAAAAAAAGAATGTATTAAAAACTTTCGCGTTTTTGACAAATGAATTTTTTTTGTTTGATTGAAAACCCCCTTAAATAAAGTAAACGCCAGGTTAAATAACAATAAAAACAATAACCACTCTGTAATTGAAAAAAAAATCAATCAAATACTGGAAATACGATTATATTTCCTAAGAAAAATTAAGACAAATTTAAAGTTATTTAAAAAAATAAAATAAAAAAATATTGGTTAGCGATCATTAAAACAAGTGATATGGAGATATACAAAAACAAAATCAACTTTACAACATTCCGTAAATTGGCTGGAATCGAATGAATAATAATCGTCCATGATATCTAAAAATCTCTTCTCCGCATTTCTCCAGCGTTTACAAGCATTAATTAACATTATTTCTACCGGTGTGAAATGGCATTTTTTAAAAAGATTTCGATTTAGGGTTTTTCTTTTGTAATTTTTAGACTGAAACAACTACAAATCATTTTTAATGCATTGGAGGCTTCCTGATGCTTATTACATTCAAAACTTACTTGCAAAATAAACATAAATCAAAACGTTAAATATGTGTCATTGGACGCCGGTAGATATAGTGTTAAATCATCCTGCTTTTAATTGATGCTGATTCCAGAGAAAACTGAACAAAATAACAATACCTCATAATACGAGAAAACCGGATTTAATCCATTGAAAATCAATGATTCCGATTTAAAAAAATATTTACTCAGATGTTGAAAAGCACCATTTTAAGTATGTAAAAAATAAGTAAAAAACTTATAACATAAAATTAAACAAATATTGACTAAAAAGTGCGTTTTTATATCTGCAAGAAACAGAAAATTACACATTTCTCACAAATGTTATCCATTTTTTAATAATAAATTGCAAAGTATAAAAACTTGCATTTGTAAAAAATCTATTTTCAGAAATCTTCAGCCTTTTTTAATTAAAAAAAAAATATTAAATTCATTTTATTAATGAAGATGTGAAACAACTCAAATGATAAAGTAAATTTTGGCATTAAAAATTAAATCAGTATCGCCGTCTGTTGGGAATTATATAAACATTTTATATTAACTGGTGTATTAAAAATTAGACGAAATTAACAAAATAAACTTTTAAACACTGTATAAGTAATTGTATAAGTAACATTGACTTATGTGTATGTTGCAGATATGCAACATGGCGATATAAAGGGTTAGAAATCGAAAATATAGTTTCTTTCAAGTATCAATAAAAAAGAAAATCTTTTCTGCATTATCAAATTGTATAAATCCTGTAGCAGCTTAATTTACATGTGTAGTTTATTAAAGTAAACGCCAGATAAGATAAAAATAAATTATTAATTACCCCTTTATTGTAAAACGAATTCAGCCAAATACTGAAATCCAGATTTATTTTTCAAATGAAAATCTATATTTGTTTTAAATTATTAAAAATAATTACTGGCTAACGATCATGTAAAACAAATAAAACGCAGTGAACAAAAGAAAAATCAGCTTTACAACATTGCATACATTTCTTAGAATTAAATGAATAATAAATGTCCATGCTGTCTATAAAGCTCCTTTCCCCGCTCTTCTAGCGTTACAAACATTCATTAAGTAATTTATAATTCCTGTAGATAATTCACACTCACAATGTTCTCTAGAGAAAAACTGAACAAAAAAAAAAGTATACCACATTTTGCAAAAAATCAAATTTAAAAGTGTTTATTAAAAATAATGCTTGTTTAAAATATGAAATAAAAATATATTTAAAGTATAAATGAAAGTTTTTCAAAAATAAACTGTACAAACAATAATACCCGATTATATAAGAAATAAAATTTAATAATCGAAAATATAGTTTTTTAAAAGTATGAATGAAAAAGCAAATCCTTTCTTCATTGACAAATTTAATTTTACAAAAACAAAATTTACGCGTGTAGTATTGTAAATTAACTAATAGAATGTCAAATAAAAACAAAAGCACAAAGAAAAATATTTTATTGAATAAAAGAGAATCAATAATACATCGTTTTAAAAACTCGGCATTTTTTTACAATAATTAATATGTATTTTACATTATTCTGAAGAAAAAAAAATAAAAAAAGACTTCTCTAACGATTAAGTAAAACACTTCAAATGAAGGAAGATAAAAGTAAAATTAGCTTTAGAACACTTCATAAGTTGAAAAGAGTTGAAAATTGAAGGAGAAAATAAATATTTGTTGGAATGTCGAATTTTATAGTAGATTTACAGTATAATTTATATTTTCAGAATCTTAAGTATTAACTAACAACGCATAGAATAAAAACGAACGTATAAAAAAAAAATATATTGCCCTCTAAAAATTCCTTAATTATATGCTTGGCGCAGAACTATGCATTATCGTCGTAAATGAATATGAATTTGTATCTTATTTTCAAGAAAAATACAACTCAGTAAAATATTATTGGTTAACGATAATTTAAAAGAAGTCAAGTGATGAAGTATAAAAGCAAAATCAGCTTGACAATATTCCCTAAACTGATTGGGATTGAACAAATAATAAATCTGAAAGATCTTCTGCACACTTTTTTTTTGGCGATATAAGCATTCATTATGTCATTTATATCTCATATCATTAATTTGCACAGGCAACACCCTTTAAAGAAAACAACAGCACAAACAAGAAAGAACACAGAAATCGGAATAAATACACATAAAACAGACGGAAATTGCCGGAAAATTATTTATTCTGTAATATACTAGATGAAAACAATAACATATTCGAACATAAAATTATATATTTTTTTGCTAACGACAATGCAAGTCAAAGAAAAAAAAATACAAATATTCATGCACAAATGTTAAATAAATATAAATAAAGTTATTAGTTTTAAGAAAACTGCATCATATGATCGAAATACATTACTTCAAAGTACGTTTAGCTTTCAACAAAACTCATATGTAGGGGGAAAAAAATTGTAAAAATTTGTAAATATGGCTTCTTTCTATTAAGGATGAAAAAATAAATCATTTCTGCCTTATGCAGTATACTGATTCTGTTTTCTGACATTCCATAAACTGTTTGGAATTGAATGAATAATAAACACTCATGCTATCTAAAAACTGTCAAAAAATATGCTTTTTCTGCGTTATGAAACTGCATATTACTTGTGCAATATAATTTACATGCATAGAACTTTAAATAAATTAATATCGTGTCAAAGAAAAACAACAACATAAAGGAAAACATTTATTTTATAAAAGAAAATAAATTTTACATTTTACTGAAAATTCGGCAGTATTTTCCGAAATCAATGATAATTTAAAAAGATTCTCAGCAAGATACAAAATAAAAATATACATATATTGTCTAATGATCATGTAAAATAAGTCAAATGAAGGCATACAAAAAACTAATTATCTTTACAACATTCCATAAATTCGTTGGAATTGAATGAATAATAAACACCAATGCTATCTAAAAACAGTCTAAAGATAAGTCTTTTCTGCATTATGCAGCTGCACATCAGTTGTACAGCATAATTTACACGCATACAACTTAAATAAACTAACAACGTGCAAAGAAAACAACATAAAGAAAAATATTTCTATTATAAAGGAAAATAAATTTTACATTTTACTGAAAACTCGGCAGTATTTTCCAAAAGCAATGACAATTTAAAAATATTTTCAAGAAGATATAAAATAAAAAATATAATATTGCCTAACGATCATGTAAAACAAGTCCAATGAAGCCATACATAAAGCGAAATCAGCTTTACAACATTCCATAAATTCGTTGGAATTCAATTAATAATAAACAACCATGCTATCTAAAAACAGTCTAAAAATAAATCTTTTCTGCTTTATAAAGCTGCAAATAAGTTGCACAGCATAATTTACACGCATAAAATTCAAAATAAACTAATATCGTGTCAAAGAAAACCAACAGCATAAAAAAAATATTTCTATTATAGAATAAAATAAATTTTACATTTTACTCAAAACTCGGCAGTATTTTCCAAAATCAATGAAAATTTAAAAATATTTTCAACAAGATGCAAAATAAAAAACATATATAGTGTCTAACGATTATGTAAAACAAGTCAAATGAAGACATACAAAAAGCAAAATCAGCTTTACAACATTCCATAAATTCGTTGGAATTGAATGAATAATAAACACCCATGCTATCTAAAAACGCCCCCCCTCCACACTTTTCCAGCATTACAAGCATTCATTACGTCATTTACAACTCCGACCATTAATTTACACAGGCAGCGCCCTCTAGAGAAAACTGATCAAACAAGGGGAAAAAAAAATATGAAATGGAAATAAATACACGAAAAGAAAAGTCGGAAAACTTAATGCCGGAAAAATGATTTATCGTGTAATATATGAGAAGAAAACAGTAACACATGGTAGATGACAACTTAAATTTATTTCGCTAGGCATTCCTTTATGCAATTTTACTTTTTCTCCCTACAGGCGCTGTTTATTTTCCAACGAAACGGTTAAATCTGTTTTTGTTGCTTTTATAGAAGGGCAACGCGCTATTAATTTTAGAATAAAGAAGATGAAAGCCATAGTAAAAATGATACAAATAATTTTCAGAGTAATGTTTGCGTCAAGCTCGTGTTGTTTTATTCGGTCTCGAAATGCAAAACGTAATGATTTTTCCTAGATTTTTTCCCTCTTAGAACTTTTCTTTTATTGCTGTTATTATTACTTTAATTTTAGAAATGTTGGGTATATATTTGATTTAAATGTCAGCGAGAAAAAAAAATAATAATAAAAATATTATTTTTTTCAATGAGTTTGTTTGTCTTAAAAGGCGAAACAAAATGATACAAATAATTTTCAAACTAATGTTTGTGTCAAGCTTTTGTTTCGTTTTTTTCATTCTGGAAATGCAAAACTTAATGATTTTTTCCCCTGGAAATTTTTCTTTTATTACTGTTATTATCACTTTAACTCTAGAAATGTTGGGTATATATTTATATGGGTGTATATGATACAAATAATTTTCAAACTGATGTTTGTGTCAAGTTTGTGTTTTTTTATTCTTTGTTAAAATCAAAACGTAATGATTTTTACTAGATTTTTTCCCCCTTAGAACTTTTTTTTATTACTGTTATTTTTACTTTAATTTTAGAAAAGTTGGGTATATATTTTATTTAAATGTCAGCGAAAAAAATAATAATAAAAAGAAAAAAAATATTTTTTCAAAGAGTTTGTCTTAAAAAACGAAACAAAATGATAGGAATAATTTTCAAACTAATGTTTGTGTCAAGCTTTTGTTTCGTTTTTTTTTCATTCTGGAAATGCAAAGCTTAATGATTTTTCCCTCCTAGAACTTTTCTTTTATTACTGTTACTATCACCCTAACTCTAGAAATGTTGAGTATATATTTGATTTAAATGTCAGCGAGAAAAATAATAATAATAAAATTATTATTTTTTCGATGAGTTTGTTTGTCTTAAAAGGCGAAATAAAATGATACGAATAATTTTTAAACTAATATTTGTGTCAAGCTTTTTTTTTTTTTAATTCTTTGCTGAAATGCAAAACGTAATGATTTTTTACTGTCTTTTTACCCCTAGAAATTTTCTTTTATTACTGTTATTATTACTTTAATTTTAGCTATGTTGGGTATACATATGATTTACGTGTCAGCGAGAAAAATAATAATAAAAAGAATTTTTTTTTTTTTCAAAGAGTCTGTCTTAAAAAACGAAACAAAATGATAGGAATAATTTTCAAATTAATGTTTGTGCCAAGATTTTGTATTTTTTTTTTTTCATTCTGGAAATGCAAAACTTTATGATTTTTCCACTCAGAACTTTTCTTTTATTACTGTTATTATCACTTTAACTCTAGAAATGTTAGGTATATATATTTGATTTAAATATCTGCAATATAAATAGAAAGAAAATAATTTTTCAATGAGTTGGTTTTGAAACTAATTCTTATTTAATTAGGATTTTGAAAATTTAGTTTTATCATATCACGCTTTTTTAATTTCTCACTTTATATAACATGTATATATATATATAAATTTGTAGAAGTTATTGTTTGTAAAATGTTAATATATATAGATAATTTGAATAAGTAGACGTTTGAATCACAACACATACACTTTAATACAATTCTATATGGGTAACTTTACATCACTTCGTTGATACTTTTCTAAATACAGCACCTTTCTCTCTTAAAACTTACAACATATTTCTTACGAATAATTTTATTAGGCTTAACAATACCTTCCTTGGCATCTCATAAGCCGATGCTGCATGTACAACATTATTTTATAAACTGATTCTTTTCTAATTTTTGAATATGTCCAAACCTTGATCTCGTGATCGTGAATTTTCATTGCTCGTGCTTTAAAATTATGGATAATAAAAATACCAGAGCATCAGTTAATTTGTTGATCATGCACGTCATAAAGAAAATAAAGTATGTTTAAATTCAAATCCTACATATATATAAACATTTTAAGGAGAGTTGTTTATCTTTATTAAAAGACGAAATAAAATGAAACAAATAATTTTCAAACTAATGTTTGTGTCAAGTTTAAGTTTTTTTTATTCATTGTCGCAATGAAAAACGTAATGACTTTTACTAGATTTTTTTTTTCTCCTAGAACTTTTCTTTTATTACTGATATTATTGCTTTAATTTTAGAAATGTTGGGTATATATTTAATTTAAATGTGAGCGAGATAAATAAATAAATAAATAAAAAGTTTTCCAATGAGTTTGTTTTGAAACAAAATCTTATTTAATTAGAATTTTGAAAATTTACTTTTATTATATCACGCTTTTAGAATTTCTCACTTAAATTATATATATATATATATATATGTTGCATTCTAGCAACATTGGATTGGCTTTATCGTTGAAAATGCCGTACTGGCTGTCACGATAGTAGTTGTGGATCACATCCAGCGATAAGGGCGTAAAAGATGTGGTCAGAACAGATAATTCGAATCTGTTATATTAGTAGAACAAAGTGTTGAAATGCAGTTCTCGAGTGAAAACAATGGTATACATCGTTCTGTGAAGTTTCCCCAGAAGAAATTGAAACAACTCATAATATCAGCTAAGCACTTTATTAGATCATCTTGCAAAAGGTGCTGTTTCCACCACGATAATTAGCCATCTCTCAGTAGTAGTAATTAGGTTTAAACAAAGTTCCAGATAATCGAATAAAAGGACGGTGACCAGGGGATGGATGTAAACTGGAAAATTGACTCAAATCTTTCAAAATCTGCTGAAACACAGCGAGTATCAACTTTTTGTTCCTCACGTGTAAGAATACAAATATGACGTAGGTCGCGCTCTCAACCAATGAATAATTAAGAATGTCACGTCATATGAGAGTGCAAACAGATGTGCACGCGGATGAATTTGAAGGGAAAAGGGATAACGTCAGAAATGCGCGGGAAAGCAAAAATGGAAGCTAAAAGAATATTCTCAAAAGAAAAAAGCGCGGGAATGGACCATTTAATTTAAGAATACTAAAAGCGTAATATTTAAGCGATTAAGACATGTGAGACATTAAATTAAAGGGAATTTAACAGAGTTAACGATAGAGATTATTTAATAATAAAGATTTAGTGAATATAAAGTAGCAATTTAGAATAAGATAAGGAAATCGCGGAATTAGATCTAATAATATAACATATATAGTATATGTTACATTATTAGGATATGAAATTAAAAATGGAAACCTAACCCCCTCTAATGCCAATATTGATGTAATTAAAAAATTAAAACCCCCTACGAATGTTAAAGAACTCCAAAGATTTTTGGGATCAGTTAATGTGTACCATAAGTTTATAAACAAAAATGCCGAAATTAGGAACCCACTCAATAAACTACTTAAGAAAAATGCTTTGTGGGAATGGAGTACTGAATGTCAAAATTCTTTCCAAAAGTTGAAAGATGCACTAATAGCAAAACCCATCTTAAGAATTTATGACCCTAAATTACCCCTCCATATGTTTGTTGATTCCTCACAGGTAGCGGTAGGTGCCGTACTTAAACAACCGGATGATAATGGGTTTTACATCCAATTGCTTATTACTCCAGAGGATTGAGAAGCTATGAATGAAACTACTTTATTACGGAATTAGAGTGTCTTGCCATCATTGACAGCTTAGACAAATTTTACCATTATTTCCATCGTGTAAAGTTTACTATTCATACAGACCATGAATCTCTTGTGTGGCTTAAGAATGTAAAACACCTAAGAGGTAGACTCTTTAGATGGTCTTTAAAACTGAGTATGTTCGAATATGAGATAGAGTATTTAAGAGGTCTCAGGACTCTTAATGCTCTAAAATTTTCGATTTTTTTTTTTTTTTTTTTTTTTTTTTTTTTTTTTTTTTTTTTTTTATAGCTGAAGCGGTGTTTCCAAAACTATAAAGTCATTTTTCTCCAAATGACGTTTTTGGGCATAACGCGCACGATATCTCAAAAATTTCCGAATATTTTTTCATGAAATTTTCAAAACATATGTTTCATGTTAGTCTGTATAAATTGAACCCAAAATTTCCTTTTTATTGTAAAAAGAAAAAAAAAATTAGGGGTTTATATTCTTGAAATTTTATAAATTTTGCATTAGCTAAATACAGCTTTGCATTAAAAATATAAAAATGCTTTCAATACAAATTTATTTAGGTTCATTGTCATTATTATAATCTGAGGTTTAAGTAGGCACCAAATTTTTTATTCTAGTTGAAAATTTATTTTGTAATCGTGCGCATAAGCTGTTATGCCGATTTTCTGCTCGTCAGATGTCTGACAGTTTGGAACTCCCTGTAAATGCTAATTCTGCATCCTGCAATTTTTCAAATATTTGAAATGAAAGAACATACTTGTATTTTTCATTCCCTTTTAAAATTATGACTTAATATCAAATACATTTTAAGATATTAAATGTTGAAAATAGTCCTTTTTTCATTTTTTCCACTTTTAAGAGTTCTGAGACCCCTTAAAGGGATCTACAAATGTCGAAGCCGACATGTTCTCCAGAAACCCTATTTCTCATTTTAGCCGACCACTCACGTTTTTGTTAGATGTTAAAGAGGTACTTGAAATGCAGGAAAGGGATAATGTGTGCGGAAAAAATTACTTAAATGACAATGGATTAATGATAATTAAAAGAAAGGGCTTTAGGAAAACAGTAGTCCCCATATCCTTGAGAAGAAAATTACTTGGAATTGCTCATGAAAATTTTGGTCACCTTGGAATTCAAAAAATGCAAAATCTAATTTCTCCCAATTATTATTGGCCTCACATGACTCAAGATATAACTAACTTTGTAAAGCATTGCGGTATTTGTCAAAAAAATAAAAAGCCTAGAAATAAAAAATTGGCTTATTACAAGCTATGCCTACCACAGATCAACCTTTTGAACGTCTTTCTGTTGATACTGTGGGAGGATTCAACTACTATAATTCAACTAAAAAATATCTTCATATTGTCATCGATCATGCAACCCGTTATGTGTGGGCATTTCCTTCGAAGAGTGTCACCACCGAAACCTATACGAATTGTTTAAAACAAATTTTTAATATTCAAACACCACAACAATTATTCTGTTTTAATCAAATTGCTAACGTTAGGACACCTCAAAAAATCTTAAGCGATAAAAACGCCGCCTTTACTTCTTCAAGATTAAAAAAAAATTTGCGGAACCATAATATTAAGTAGCGTTTAAACTCATCTCACCATCCTCAAACGAACGGTAAATGCGAAAGAGCCAATCAAACGATAGTAACTCGGCTAAAATATAAAGTTAACTCTACTACCTCTCAAGTTCCTTGGACTAAACTGCTTGCTGAAGTTGTAAATGAATACAATAATACCCCCCCATTCAATAACTAAATTTCGCCCTGCTTATTTACTCTTTGACCAATTACCCTAAAATACCCCCCCCCCCCCTTCAACAAGATTATTACCCTCGAGTGAAAGAAGCACTTAAAATCGCAAAAGCGCGAACTGATGAATTCCATTTAAAAAGTAAGAAATATTATGATCAAAATTATGTTGAGCCAAAATTTGAAGTAGGTGATCTCGTTATTTATGAAGAATTTCATTACCCAAATACTAGAAAACTTTCTCAGGTATTTTCTGGACGATACCAAATTCTTCGAAAAGTATCCGATGTAAATTTTGAGATCGATAGAAAAACCCCATTTAAAGATACCGAAATCATTCATGTTTCAAAATTTCGTTTGTATCATCATCCTAATAACTTAAAATTGTCTCATGAGCAATTACCACAGCAACAGCAGCAGACGCAGGTTAAATCACTAACTTAAACTTCTAACAATTTATAACTTCAAACTTTTAAATTTTTCTAACAATGATGAGTTTGTAAATTAATATTAAAATTTAAAGCTTAAGTAAATATATTATTTCAGCATTACGGATGAGTTTTGGGAGACGTCCCAAGAGTTTATCTGTTTGGGAATTTATTTAAATTAACTTAGTTATGCGGGCATAAATTGGTTGATTTATCAAGAGTTCTAATTAATGTTGAATTAAAAAAAAGACCCAAAAAACTTAACTTTACTTAATTTATTACTAGTAATTAAAAACTTAATCTTACTTGCTATAAAAATTTAATAGAAACCTAATTGATATTCTTTGAAATGATTTAAATATTACTCTTAAAATAAAAGGATTGTCTTAGATTGCATTCTATCAGTTTACAAAAAAAAAAAAAAAAAAAAAAAAAAAAAAAAAAAAAGAGAGAGAGAGAGAAGGCCAGAGAGAGAAATATTTCAAGATTTGATTTTTATTTCCCGACAGAAATGTTACAAAACCATTTACTAATTCCAATTGCAAAAATTTTCGTCTGCGATATTTTTTTTTTGTTTCTTACCACGAAACTCAAAAGTCATTTTTTATTTTTTTCGTTGTTAACGATTTGATTTTATTTCCATTCTTTTTATTTAAGGTAAATGTAATTGCAGATGGGAATTGAGAAACTATTTAGGATTCTTTTTCTGCCTTCGACATATTATAACTTTCCTTTCCCTATTTTTTTTTTATTTATGATTTTCTTTTATTTCATTATTTGAGGAGTGTACATCTAATTCCTATGAGACAGATAAAAAAGGAATTAAATTTTACGACTCACATACGAATGAATGATACGAAATATTTATAGACATGAATTATTATGTGATGCAGGATTAACATTATATTATTATTATTTATAAAAAGAAGAAAATACTAGAATTAAAAAAGTTATAGAATTATTTATATAGAGATTTAAATAATTTTTGATGATGACTATGCTAAAACAAAAGATATAAGTTACCGAAACAGTGATGATGGTTTAAACTTAGGAGAACCTAAGAGACGATGCACCTCATAATGTCTGAGTGAGATATTATGAAATGACCTCTGAGGCAATGCACCTCATAATTCTTCATTTCTGGTCACAAATCATTACTTTTTTTTCGAAAACTTATCTAAGATTAAATAATACGAGGAATAAAATTACGTAAGATTTAACAGCAGTTGTGATTGAGTATGTTATTATACTGAGAGAATACAGATCTGTAATAATGAAAAGACCATGGCAAAAACTATTAAAGGTTGTACAGTTGTATATTACATTATAGTTGACAAAAAATTTATTTACTATTGTTTATTAATTTATTTGATATATTATTGTTATACAATGTTATTCTAAGATTATTTATTAATTTATTATTGTTATTATTTATTATTTATTGTTATTAGTGTTTAATATTATTAATATTATTAGTGCAACATAGTCTGTGATATAAGATTTAAATAACCATAAAACTCTTATGAACTCTACAAACCCATATTTCAGTACGGACTAAAATCACTAGAGGACATATAATTTAGTGAATATACTGAATAAATATGGTATGGTTTTGAAAATTGTGTCACTGTTGGTAACAAATGAACTGATATTAATATTGCTGTATTAATTCACAGAAAGCAAAATTGTTGCTAATTTTGAATATTAACCAAATATTATTATAATTGTTTTTATTATTGGATATGTACTTATAACAGCAGTTTCCACTAAGACGCGAATTTTTTTTTTCCTTTCAAAATGAAATTAAAGCTTTGAGCAACGCGATTTGGTGACCAAGAGACGGAATCATAATAAAGATGATTGTAAAACAAAGAAACAAAAATTGTAAAACGAGTATCTGCTTTCTCTCAATGAACTCGCAGGTCATCGTGACCTACTAGTTCATTCATTTTCTTGAGGGAAGGGATTGTTACATTATTAGATCGAATTCCGCGATTTCCTTATCTTATTCTAAATTACTACTTTATATTCACTAAATCCTTATTCTTAAATAATCTATCTCGTTAACTCTATTAAATTCCCTTTAATTTAATGTCTCACTTGTCTTAATCGCTTAAATATTACGCTTTTAGTATTCTTAAATTAAATGGTCCATTACCGCGCTTTTTTCTTTCGAGAATATTCTTTTAGCTTCCATTTTTACTTTCCCGCGCATTTCTGATGATATCCTTTTTTCCTTCAAATTCATCCGCTAGCTCTGTTCGCACTCTTTATATGACGTGTTAATTAAATTAATTATTTAAAGGATGAATTGATTTTTCCATTTCATGGCATTTAATATTATTCTGTTTTCCTCTTGCATCTATTCTTTTGGTCAAGTAGTCGTTTGGGTACAGGGGTAAAAACATTTTCAGCTTATAGCTTTTTTCTCCACAGAAAACGACTATTTTTGCTTATATATTTGCATTCTGTACCCTTGATAACGTAATTCAATATATAAGCTTTTCAATTTTTTCTGTATCCATATTTTTCTTTTTTTCTTCCATATTAAATATTAAATATTAAAAAAAATTAAATATTAAATATTAAATTCCATTTTCTTCCATCTTATATACTCGTAAGATAGTACTTTTGGTATCCATGTTATGTGTGCTGGGGGGTAATGTTTTTGTTAATGTCATTTCATTCAGAATATCACAGTTTTTGCTGGTGGTCGGTAATGTTTATTTAATGGTTATATATATATAAATCAGATTTTTTTTTTAACTTCTGGATGTTTTCCGACGTGATAATTTTTCTGGGTTTTTTTCCTCTGTATTTATGTATTTATTTTTTAATTTATGTTTTATAGATACTTCATTTAAAGTCTCCAAGAAAATTGTAAATTAAAATTATTATTTCAAAGAAACTTTTTGACTATTCATATTTACTTCTTTAAAACTCAGTATTTCAATGAAATTATTTTGAAACATTCGTTACCTTATTAGAAATTTGAAAAAAAAAATAAACAAACAAGGTTTTGGAATTTCACATATTTTATAAATTATAAAAAGATTTTTACAGGATTTTTTTTTAATTATTGCTTTCTAAAAGTTTTATGGCCGTAACAATTTTTTTAAATAAATTTTTCCCTCTATATTTTGTTTTATTATTTTTTTATTATTATTTATGTTGGATAGGTATTTCAGTTAACGTCAGCCTTAAAAGTGAAAATTAAAATTAGTGTTTAAAAGAAACTTTTCTGAGACAATTCCTATTTAAATAGAATTTTTTAATTTAATTTTCATTTGCATTGCGCTGTTAGAATTTCTCATAGTTTTCATAAAAAAAGAGTATTTTTAAAAATTATTCCTAGATTATTATAATTTTTTCTAAAATTTTTATTTAGATTTTTTTTTTATCATTTTAGAAATGTTGGATGCATTTTTGTTTGAAATTTCAGGGAGATAGAAAAATTAAAATTTGTGTTTCAAGAAATTGTTTCCGAACAATTCTTATTTAATGAGAAATTTTACTTTAATTTACTTAGTTTTCAGACTTTATCACATTTTATATTAAAAAAACTTTTTACTGGAAGATTTTATATATATATATATATATATATATATATCAAAACGAAATTTATTTCTAAAAATAAAGTGGAATAATTTAAAAGACGATGATTGCAGCGAGTTCGTGTTGCTTTATTTCTGTCGCAAATTAGAAAAATGAAGTTTTAAATTGATACAAATAATTTTCAGAGTACTGATTGTGTTGAGCTGATGTTGTTTAATTCATGTTGGAAATTAAAAACGTAAAGATTATTCCTAGATTAGTATATTTTTTTTCTAAAATTTTCGTTTCTTTTTTTTAGTCTAGAAACGTTGGATGATTTCTGATTTGGGTATCAGGGATATTATTTTTTTTTAACCTATTGTTTCAGTAAGTTCGTTCTGGAATAATCCTTATTTAATTAAAACTTGAAAGATACAAATTATTATATCACGCGCTTTTATAAGTTTCCAAATTTGATATAAAAAACGCTTTTACTTTTCATTCTTTTTTTTTGTATACACGTAATGATTCTTGTTAAATTATTAATTTTTTTTTTACAGCATTTTCTGAATTATTTCTTTAATTCTAGAATTTTGGATGAAAATTTTTATTTAAATGTCAGCTAGATGAATAACACAATAAAATTATTTTTGCACGATTGTTGAGAAAGAATTCTTTAATTAGAATTTAGAAAATATATTACGCTATGTTTTTAAATTTTTGGACATTTACATATAAAACAAAGTGTTGCTTTTTATTTTGTGATTGTTGTATAAATTTAATGATTTTTCTACATTAATATATCTTTTCCGGAGTTTCTTCTGAATTAAAAAAATGGTTTATTTTTTTATTCACATGTCAGCAAGACAAATGAAAAATTATCATTGGTTTTTCATTGAGATTGTTCTGAAATATTTCCTATTTAAAAATTTATCTTTTTGACATGACGCTTTTTGAATATTTCATATGTTATTTGGGAAAAAAAAATTGTGTTGTTTCATATAGGTTTTTTATTCCTTTATAGGTTTTGTTTAAACCTAGAAAGAAATATTACTTTTTGAGAATAATGGCTATGGAAGTTGAAATTAAGAACGTAAAATATTATAAAGACAATGTTTGAAAGGAATTCATGACGTTTTATTTATGTCAAAAATAAAAATTGTAATGATTTTTCCGCGATTTTAAAAAATTGTTATATTTAGTAGTTTCGTTTATTTATTTATTTTTTATTTAAGACATTATCAATATTTTTTTAATTTAAGTGTCAGAGATATCAGTTAAAATCTAAAGTTATAACTGCAACTAATTTGTTCAGGAATAATTCTGTACTTAGAGTTTTGGAAAAAAAAAAGATGCATTTATCACATTTGTATAAAATAAAATTTTTACAGTGCGTTTCATTTTTCATTTTTGCCTTCTGAATATATATGTATATATATATATATATCCCAGCAAAGAGGAAATTTCTGGCCAGTAGCAAGATAGGTGCTGGCAATGATGGAGAAGTGCTGGCTGATGGTCTACCACTGCATGACCACTGCTGGACAGCTTCACTCAACTTTGCTGTTGGAAATCATCAGGTAAAATTCTGGTGGGCATCCATTTTATCTCATGCGTTGGCCCACCACTACATGGAAGTGCACGAACGATTGCAGTATTATTGCTGGGAACCCTTACGCTAGGTGGCGCTGCGAATATCAAAGACATTGACTATTTGAACACAAATCTGAAATGAATATCTTAACACAATTTAAGCTGTGAAGCTAATTTTTTTTTAAACTGTAAAAAATATAACACCAATGCCACCAACAAAATAAATAAGTAAATGAATAAATAGATAAATTCTTTATTTGAACGAACTTTCTTTTCTCCTTAAATCTGGTTTTATTAGGTTACAAAGGATTTCGGATTTCATAATTTACGCAGTTCAGAATCAATAATAAAAAAAGCGTATAAAATACATAGGATTTCTATACAATAGAATAATTTCTATACCAGTTTAATTATTGGGAGCGTAAATCACAAAAGAAACAAACTTGAAATAGTATAATGAGAGCTTGTAAGCTACGAGCAGCCGTAGCGTACGCTGAAAGCACTTTTTCATGTCCGATCACGAAAATCAAGCAGCATCGAGCGCGGTCAGTACTTGAGAGGGTGACCACATGCAGTTCAAATATTTCTATTATAGACACTTCTACAGATATTTCTATATCTCTTGGTGAAACTAGCTTATAGAAAAAAGAGCAATAATTATATAATACTTTGTTTTTTTTTATAGAATTCTATAAGAAATTTTTGTAAGAGAAAGTGCTGAGCCAGCAAAGGAATAGCGGTGGGATAGGTGCTAGCACTGCAGGAAAAGTGCCGGATTGAAGTAATGTGATGGCATACCAATGCTGGCCTGCTGTTGGCCATCACTGATGGGCCAGCTCCATTCGGCTCGGACACTTATCGACAGGTTTAAGTAATGGAACCCCAGCACTTTACCGCTGATAGTACTGCTGGCTGCCATCTTTTTTCCAGCTGATGGCCCACTGTTTCTTTCTTTGCTGGGATATATATATATATTTGTACATTTGTACTTCTGATTGACTATGTTTTCTGCAAATAGTCAGAAATTGGCATTAAATATGGACTATATCGATATATATATATATATATATATAATATTGTTTTTTATTTCTTTATTTTTAATTTTCATTTTTATAACTTAGATTACACTTCCCCCCCCCCCTATTCCTCATCTTAAAGTTCCAATTTTTTACGCCTAGTTATATATATAAGTGAGTGTGTGTGTATATATATACGCCTGCAATATATATAATATATATATTTTTTTTATTTCCATATTTTTTATTTGCATAATTTCACCTTAAAATGCTTTTTTTTTTCTATTCCTTATCTTAAAATTCTAATATTTTACATCTAGTATCTTAGCTTTTCCTATATAAGTCATTTCATTTCGGATATTATTTTTATTTCATAAACCAAGTTTTTTACCACAGGGAAATATTTTAAAACTTAAAAACCCACCTTTATTTAGACCCCTATACACCTATCCCTTTCTATACCCGGATACTTAGTGCCTCTCGGTGAGCTGATTGGCAGGAGGTCCAGTTCATTCTGGTTCACTCATTTCCATTATTCATTCGCTCAATTGCATAAAACATTCTGCAACGTCTCAGAGTAGGAAAATTTCGCGATTCTTGTTATTTGAATATATTCTGGCAGTCATCGTGTGAATTTCGCCAATGACTTATTGCATAATTAATCTGGAAACTTCTGTTGAAACTCCTGCATAAATAAATCGATTAAGTAAGGTGGTTGTCATCAAAGAATGTGGTACAGTCGTGGTAAAAAAAAGTAAACACCCCCTACTAACTCCACAACAAATTATAGTAGACGAAATTTACTGGTACCGAACGATTGGAAATAAAGTCTACTTTTAAATGACGTATATAAATTTTTCTTAGGGTCATCTACAGATTAAAACGAATCCAAACTTTTTTTTTCAATGGCAATACACAATTTTAACAAGATATTTCAAATCTTCGGTTCAAACTATTCGTAGACACCAAATTTCAAGTCATTTGAATGATAAATTTTTGAATTATATACATTCAAAAATTTAGTGCTTCTAATGTTAAATTAAATTTTCATATTTTTATTTATATCTCCTGAAATTATGCTCGTAATGTGCTATTTTTTTGTGTAGCAATAACACTAATATACCCAAACATAAATACGCTAAATTCGCAATTTTTACAATTTTATGATATGAATTATGAATTATGAAATTAATATTCGAAAAAATTATGAATTGCAACCTAGAATGTTTTTGATGGTTTAGATTTATTAAGTCCTGCTTTATGGAAATCCAAAATTTCACATTTTTCTTCCAAGTAGCTTTCAAATTATGCTTAAAAAACGGCAAAATGATGGTTTACGGGGCCGTCTTGATAGAAATTAGTAGATATTTTGAAATTTATTCTGCTGTCCTGTAATCTAACAGGCTGCATTCACTCCTTGAGCGGCTCTTCAGGTGCTTAGATCGAGAAATGTTCTCTCTCGAGTACGGAACAATCGAGTACGGAACTTCAATTTGGATACAGCCCTTAAAATACGCTCGTTTTAAAATACTTAATTTCTCGGAAACTCATGGTACGAATTGCATAAAAATTTGTTTTTAGGCTAATTGGAGGGTGTAGAGTTCATTTTTGCTGTCAGAATTGTGTACTGCTATTGAAAAAAACAAAATTATGGTTCGTTTGAATATGTAGATGGCCTCCTAAGCAAATATCATATACATCATTTAAAAGTAGACTTTATTTCCAATCGTTCTGTACTTTCTTCTACGAACTTTCTTCTACGATAATTTGTTGAGGAGTTAGTAGGGGGGTCTTTACTTTTTTTTTCCACGACTGTACATCAGAAACTTTTGATTGAAAGCAGTGGCCTTTTAGTACCTATAATAATGGTAAGAAAATATGTTAATAAAGACTACGTGCTTGTTTTTTTTTTATTTGGTGGAAACTTTCGAATGAATTTCAATTCCTTGTCTTGAGCTAAGCGATGATTCGACTGCATTTTTAGGTGCGTTCGTTACTATATAAATACATAGCACCTATAGTCGTCGTTTGGTTCGTTTGTCTGTATGTCTGTCAGTCTGTCTGTCCGCCCGCATATAACAGAGCAAACACTACCCAACAGAATGGCCAGAAATTTTAAATATATAATTTTTGCAAAATTTTGTCGAGTAATTTGAAATTTTATGAAAATTGGATGTGTAGTGCATGTTAATGATGTTACAGCCTTTTGAACAGAATGAAATTGATATGCACTTATGAAGTGCACTAAAATATACATCCAGTACAATATGCGGTGCAAGAAATATTTATAAATCTAGTTATAGTACAAACGCGCCTCATTTGTCACGTTTGACGTGCAATTTCCAACTTGTTCATTTACCACCCGATTCTAGTGATGATATAAATTCTGTGCCTGCAAGCATGATCGCTGTGAATTGTCTGTTGTCTCAAAATAATCACAGGTGCATATACTTTCTTTGAAAAGGTTTAATAGATATTTTATTTAAATGTCAGCTAGATAAATTAAAAATTAAAGTCAGTATTTCAATGAACTTATTTTGAAGCATTTTTCATCTAATAAAAACTTTGATTATTTTAAAATTATTATTACGCCACAGTTTCAGAATTTCTTATATTCTTCGTTATTTTTTAATTTTCTGATTTGTTTTTAAGTATAATAAAATTTTCTCGATTTATAAATTTTTATCCCGAAGTCTTCCTTTATTTTTTCTTAATTTGATAAATTTGTAAACAACTTTTTCATTTAAATGTCAGACAGAGAAGACAAAAATTTTAGTTACTACTTTTATGAATTTATTTCTATGAAGAATATGCTCTGAAACAATTGTTTTCGAATTAGGCTTTTAAAAATTTACATTTATATCATAATTCTCTTAAAATCTTTCACAATATGTATAAAATAATTTTTTATACAAGTACTTTTCTTACTTGCAGCTTGTTGTTTAAATCAAGGAAAAAATTACTTTCTAAAATATGGTCGAGGAAAAAATAAAAAATGCGTAGAAGTAATTTAAAGGTGACAATTGCAACGAGTTAGTGTTTATTTATTTATTTATCTTTGCATGTTATTTTTGAAGCTCTTAAAGAATATTTTCTTTTAATTCATTACTCTCTGTTTATTTTTTCTTTCTTTGTTTCGTTCTTTTCTCTCAATTAATTACGCGAAATAAATTATTTTATTGTTATTTCTTTTTAATTACAAAAGACGAAATAACAGAAAAAATCATTAATATATTCTAAGAACAATGTTTTTAAAAATAAATATTTATTATTTTTTTAAAGAATTTTTTAAGTTTCGAAGTAAAAAAAAAAAACAAAAAAAAAAAAAAAAAAAAAAAAACATATACAGGGGTCCTTTCTCTTTACCTGCTGATTGTTGTTAAAACAAAAAGAAAGTTTAATTTTCTTGAATAAAGGTTAGGAAAGCTGTAACAAAAAGAAGTAGAATTAACTTAAATGTGAATATTACAAGGAATTAGTGTGATTTTATTCACGTCGCAATTAAAACTTAAAGAACAGTCTTCTCCCTAAAGCTTCTGTTTTTTAATTTTAAAACAATCAGCATTTTTAAGATATTGTTTTGAAAAATTCGGATTTAATTATAATTTTATAAAAGTGCTATTGCTGTTTTTAAGCTGTGGCAATTCCATATTCGGAAAAAAGTTCAAAATCTTGATTATTTTCTATTTCCGAATTTGTTTTGTTGATT
This sequence comes from Maratus speciosus, assembly GCA_963932465.1. Lineage (NCBI taxonomy): Eukaryota > Metazoa > Arthropoda > Arachnida > Araneae > Salticidae > Maratus > Maratus speciosus. The sequence continues at coordinate 403,111,099 of OZ010798.1, read as the reverse complement.
TAAAATAAAAATGTTATTACTTTTTTTTTTCTATTTACGAAAAATTAAATTTTGAAAATCATTCATATACCGAGTGTTTCAAAAGTTCGGAGTAAAGAGGAAAGATGATTAATATATATACGAGTATATATATATACAGTAGTTTTCATCGCTGCTTGGAAATCTATTTACACGTCAGGTTTTCAAAATCTGAATTTCAAGACTCTTGCGACAGAAAATCAATCAAACAGCATGTCTTGGATGAATTCATATTTGCTTAAATAATCCTAAGCAGTTATATATATATATATATATCAAGATGCAGAGCAACGATGGAAGAGACTTTCATTTATGTACAGTAGCGGTCAAAAGTTTCCGGCCAGCGTAAAATTTTTGGTTAATTTGTAAATATACCCATATGAAGAGGAATCTCAAAGAGATACTTACACACTTTATTGACATAATAGTTAGAAACTTACTTATGGAATAAAAATAAATATCAATAAATTTAATTGACAAAATTAATTGCAAAAGAAAACGCATGCTCTCAAAGGTTTCCGGACATCTTGGAAAGTTTGGAAAAAAATGGCCCTTTAGCGACAAACAAATCACTCGTTTACGAACAATAATTGTTGAACTTTTCATTTTTGAATTTCAACTACGTTATTCACGTTGAATTATTAACGAACACGGCCCCCAAAAAAAAAAAAAACACTTTAAAGATACAAAAACTAACGAATGACAAATCGCCGGAAACTTCTGCACAAGCGAATTTCGAATTCCTCCCCTTTGCAAGTATCGTCAGTATACAATCGAAATGATCACGTGGTCAGAGGTAATTTGCATATTTCTAACTTTTGAAACAATTGTTCTTCTTCACTGAAACGTTCTAGCAAACAAATCAAAGAAATTAACTGGCCTGAAACTTTTGACTATCATTTAATGCAGATTACAAATATTCAAATCATTAAATTAGTAATTTTAACACAATTTCGATAGCGAATTACACATTTTAAGTTTGAGTATTATCACATCTGTTAAAACGTATTTTAGAAAATACTTAATACGAAAACTTTTGATGTCTACGGAATCATTTGAGAGCTCCCCAAAATACAAGGTAGATATACTGCATATTTTGGAATTAATACCTCATAACTGGAATGCAGTGATGAAAAAAACGACCGCGAATTGCTTTAAAAATGCTGGGGATTTTTTATTTCACACTACTGAAGATATACGTAATGATGAAGAATTCGTTGTATAAAAAAATGAAAATACCATCAAATTTGGTAGTGCATTTGAAAAATATATTTTCTTCTGGATGTTTTAGTGAATTTCAATAAAAGCATGTTTTTTTATGTTTACATGTATATTATTATTCAGATTTACTTAAACTAGTATAATGCATATTTTTATCTAACACTGTGATCTAATCAATTATTAAAACCTGAAAATGAGAAAGGAAATTAAAAAAAAAAAAATATCTCAGATTTAAAGTACTAGAAAAATATCTTCATTACTTAAAGGCATCGTATTACTACTTTTGCGAATAATCTGATACTAGTACAAATGTTTCCATTTTTCATGTATCATATTTCTATTTCTCAGAAAGAATATTTGAAGAAAGACGAAAGTTATCAAAAATAATGAAGAGAACATTTCGTCATTTTGAAGAGGTTTATGCTTTCAAATGCATAAGGGTTCTCATTTCTTCTGTGATTTTCATGATGATTAAAAAGATCATTCTTTTTTATTTTGCAGTAAAATTGATATTACATGGCATTTTTTTGCCAAAAACATGCGAATTAATAACAGCAAAAAAGAATTGCAACTGATTATGATGTCTCACTTTTGCTAAACTTACTATAAATTTTGATTATTGAGCTTAACAAAGTAGTTCCATTATGTGGAAGTAACAAGTAATTTTTAATAGAAAATGAAAGAGATTTTAAATGACTCTTTCATAATACACTATTTGCTGAAAATTTTCAAACGCATTCTTATTATTACACCTACGTGGTGTCTCTACCTTGTCGGTGTGTATGTGTGTGTGTGTGGGCGGGGGGGGGGGGTGCTTGCGTAAGCCAGCGATCCGGAGAGCGTAGCTACTGGTAGGCCTCTCAAGCCGGATTGGTTCAATGGTAGGTGCCAGACGAAATCTGACACCCTGGTTCTCCAAGGTTGGGGATTATGATAATAGGCCTCCTCCGTATTTCATGTAAAAACTTTCCTTGCAAAAATAATCTATAAGAATAATAAACTGGACAACGACTAAGGCTGCGGAAAAGCACTATGATTATGGCTACATGGAATATACAGATTAGATCAAAATGGATTGATTTAAAGAGAGAGATTGATGCGATGAATGTTGATTTGATTGTATGTATGGATAATATATTTTGTCTTAAATAAATTGTTGAAAAGGAAATCGCAGTGGAAAATCAAATTCAGCTTCTATTTATTGTTCTTATGGAAGCATATGATAATGTTCCAATCGCAATTATAAAACAAATAAAAAAAGGAAACGGGGAAGACCACGACAGAACTGGACGGATGATATTACAAAGGCAATGAGGAATAGAGGTCTTGAGTAGAAATGGACCCTTAACCGAAAAAATGGAAAAAGACTGTTGTAGATTCTTTGGATGGCGGTATCTGAAGCCACAAACCGACTTTATATATATATATATATATTATTGTTATTACGATTTTTTTATTTACTTCTCGTGCGTCCGTTAGCGTATTATAGCGAGAATGGTGTGTCATAATTGATTATTTCATTTGGCAAATTTTTATTGTGATCCACATATAATTTAACCTACGTTGTTGTCAATAACAAGTTTTTAAAACTTTTCATACACTGACGGCCCACTGAGTGCACCAATGGAGGTAAGAAATAGATGGAGATGAAGCGTTTTGATTTGACGTGAAGTTAAAAATGCAACCCTGAATTCGGTTAAAACCGGTCATCCACAGAGTCTGTGTGCTGCTCATTTGGAAAACCTCTCGCCGTTCAATAAAATTCAGCCTTTGTTCCACGTGCTTGTATTTTTTGGACCGAATGAGGACATTTAAGTTTGAGTTATAACCTCCTTTATATTACAAACCGTTTTTACGGCATACTGTATCTCTATTATTACTTAGATGTTTGTGGAGTGCATCACTCAGAGAAGAAACTGTTGCAAATTCCAAAATGATTGTGGGAATGCTTAAGATTAGTGCTTCATTTTACCCTCTTCAAAAAGACCCATCAATATTGAAACTATATTTAAAACTGAAGTTTGCATTTTTCACTAACATCTTTTATTATTTTTATTGGTAACACACCACTAGCGAACGGAATACGCAGTCCGTGTCTTTGTGTAATTTATTCTATGGACAGTAGTCTCGTGACGTCACAGTGGGAATCACGTGGTGTAAAAATAGCGGCTGGCGCGTTTGTTTACCTTTTTGTGTCATTTGATGTAGAAGAAATACAGGTATTGCATGCGTAAAATACTGCAGATTTATTTTGTACGAATTATTTTCGATCAATACTTATATACATATTAATTAAAATCCATATATACGTATTAACTAAAATTTAAAATGTTTATTTTATAAATAAAATGAAAAATATGCATGCCATTACTTTAAAATAGAAAAAAAGAATTCATGTATAACCCATACCTGCCCCTAAAAAGGTCTAAAACTCCGTATAAAATAAAATATAAGCATAAAATTTCTAAACACAATGTTTTTCCATAGCGCGGTTATGAATATTATTTCCAAGCAGACGAATTTTTGTAGCGTCGAATCTAAAGGGAGAATATGGTCCATTTTCATTCTTACTTAAATTATTTTTTTTAAATGTTATGTCTATTACTTTTATACTATTACTAGGCATTATACACTGGACCATCCTTAGCATCAAAAGTTGATATTTAGGCTTTAGGGAGCGTTGGCGGATGGAGTATGCTGTCCGTGAACTTTTGTTATTATAAATCGTCCGTGTTACATTAATTGTTGTTAAATTAGTATTTTTGTTTAAGAATTTGATATTTATTATCTTTATGCTGCTACTGAACATTGCATTAATAATGCATGATAAAATATCTATATTTTTAAGATAAAACCTTTTTGGTGAACTAGAAATATAGTGTAAAATGTTTCATTCAACATCGTTTAAGGTAGTTGAGAAAATTGCAGACATACTTAAATACGTGCTTACATACGACTAACATACATAGCGGTCTATGCAGAAACTCTTTTTTAAAGTCAGTTAACCCTTAAATGCCTGACTTTTCAAAAATCATTTTAAAAATGTTTTTCGGCTTCCATTTTTTAAATAAATTATGGGAAAAATATTTAAAAAATTCATATTTTATTTTAAGTGGGATTTACGGCTAAAAAATTGTTTATTACTATTCGGCAATTCTGGTCTTTAATTGAAAAAATACTTTTCCTTGATAAAATTCTATAATGTTAAACACGCAAGAATTTTAAGAACTATGATAAGAAATAAATTTTACTTGCTCACTGCAAAACAAAATAGGGTATTTCGCAAGCTTCCAAACAAAACAAAACGAACACGTAGCAACAATTAAAAAAATAAATTTATCTTTATTTTTAAACAACACAAGTGTTGCCATCTGCATGCTGAAAATCGATTTAATAATATTTTCAGAATGTATTTTATTGGCAACATTAGGCATCGTAACTTAAATATTATTCTAATAGTTACTTTAGAAGCCTAAATTGGGTATGTTGCCGAAAGGCAACACTCGGTATTTAAGGGTTAAAAATGATAAATAAAGTAACTGTCATAAACGACTAAAGAAAGAAAAGATACATTTGCTTTACAAAAATACTATCAAATTACACATTTACAAAAGATGCTGTAATCATATTTCTTTTTTCAGTTTCAAATGTCACATTTCCATTTGTTGAATGAATATTTGAAAATAAAAGATATGAAAAATAATGCACAGGGATTTTCTGGATCTCGGAGGGTATTTTTCTTTGCGAGTAAAAAAATATTCCGCCTTTTTTAAAAATAGAAAAATTATCGTAACTGTATCTTTAAATAAAGTTTTTAGATTAACGGCTTTTAACAGAGTTTTTTATTATTATTTATCTAATGCAAAGATTTAAAAGACAAAGTAAGAAAATACGAAAAACATTTATTACATTACATTCAATTTCATTTTTTCTAAACGATGTTAATTTCTGTACTTTTATCATTGAATTTTGGAGTGTCTGCTAACAATTTCATAAGTACATTTTTCAGAGTTTACCTAGGTTGTATTTTACCATAATTAGATAGTTATTGATAAAATATCCGAATAAATATTTTTTTACAGTAGATCGACGTTGCAATTGGTGTCAGCAATTAACAAGTAAGTGTAAATTTTTGTCAAGTAAGAAAAAAAAAAAAACCACCCTCAAGCTGGAGCAAAATTTACTATATTGTGTCCAAAAACGCTGTTATTTTATCGAAGAAAAAATAAAGTATTTTCATACTTCATTTTATCATAGTAAAAATGAATAATAAAGAAATAGTGTAAAAGAGAAAAAACAAAGTATTTCCAGTAGTACAAACTTACTATAATATTACTCATTTAATGAACTTGCTATGTTCCGGATATTTCCTTTATCATCTTCAGATATCTTATTTCCATTTTTTAAGATGAATATGAGAAGATGTAAGATATAAAAAATAATGAAGATGACATTTCTCCATTTTGTAGGATCTTTATATTTCAGAGTAAAGAAAAAAAAGTTCTACATTTTCCAATATGTTTTAGATATATTAGTTTATAAAATATTTGACATCTTATTAAATTTTGTTTAGTTTATCTTATTTTCAAATTTAAAATATGTTTTAAAGAATTTCGTTTTAGCAACATATTTTTTATATTTTCTTGCCTAAATTAGAAAAAGGTACTCGAAATTTTACAGCTGAAAGAAAAAAAAATTCAATGTAGTATAATAATGAAAATATATTCCATTTCTTCCAATAATCTTAATAATAATACTTCTGAAATATGCCAGGGATATTCTTTTCGAGATTAGTTATTTGAAAACATCATTATCATAACTTTAGTTATATATAATATTTAAAATAAGTTATGACTATTTAACAAATTCTCATTATTAAACAAGCAGCACGCTAATTGTTCGGGATATAAATAATACAGAAGACTCACGATTTAACGACCTTCACGGTATATCGAAAAATAGGACGTTAAATCGAATGGTCGCTAAAAAGTTGCTAACATTCGTTGATTTTAATACAGTTCAGAAATGCCTAACATTCTAATGTAATAAAAACTGCTGATTTATAATTTTGTAAAATATATATATATGTATATATATTTGCGACATTTTGTCTAAATTTTTAGGCTTAAAAATTATGGAATAATTTTATAAGAATTTATTTAGAAATTTTGCAAAATTAAAAAATGACTTACACTAGTTAAACAACATTTTTTGAAAAAAAAAAAAAATATGTTATAATGTTTTGACTTAAACGGAAACTTCTAGAATGCTGCTTTTGAGGCCATTGATTATCTGAAAGTAGTAAGAATTTTCTTCACTTCCAAGAATGTTTCGTAGAATCTTGATGGCTTCCTTTTCTTCTTCTGATGTAGGTGGTGTTTCTGGAACACCGTCAATTTCCTCGTTCGAACAATTATTTGGAATGTCTTGTTCAGGATTGAGAAGACTGTAGATTATGTCATTTTCGTAAATTTTATCACTTGTTATCAACTTCAACATAATACTCAAATGTGAGATTTTCGGCCAAACCAAATGTTTCCGTAATGCTTGCATTATATGATTGGAATCTTCAGTTTCAGTGTTCTGTTTTATGTACCCCTTGGCAGCAGGTTAAATTTCCCAAGTTTGTTTCCTTGAAAATATTTCAGAATGGAATCAAAACTGTGTCCCGAGAAACTCCTTGACAAGCAGCATTTGCTAAATGATAGTCTCTACCAAATTCATTGTATGAGTTTTGTTTACTTCTAAGCTGATTAGAAAGTCATTGACTAGTTTTTTTTTCGGTAGATTTTTTTAAACATTGTATGGCACCTTGATCCATACGCTGTAAAACAGATGTAAGATTTGGGGGGGAGGAAAAATCATCTTTACTTCTTTTACCTTTTAATTTCTGGAAGATGTGTCTTGCAGATATCGATGATTAATAAGATCGTCGTTTATTTATTTAACATTTGTTTGGCTAGCTTCTTGACCCACTCTTCAAAAATTTCCGACGTGATATATGATTTCTTAATGGCTTTGTAAACTACATCCAACATTTTAATTCGCTTGAAACAACGCGATTTGTCAGAATTTCCGATGATGAACAGTGGAGGTATTTTGTTTCTTGACATGTTAGGCGCTAGTAGAACACATAGTCTTTCCTTTGCCCGTTTCGCCCCAGAGCAAGTCTTATGTTTAAAACTAAACATCTTTCCGATCTCAACTTGTAAAAAAGAGCAATTTCATAAATATGTCATCCTCACTGTATTCAGTCAGGGCCGAAACTAGACTTTTTTGCACCCGGGGCAAACATGGATTTTGGCGCCCCCCTCTTCCGCAAAGTGTATTTACAAAGAGAATTTTACTAATTTTCTAATAGCCGACTTATTTTAAAATTTAAAATATTTAATCATAAAATATGTGACACTGAACTACGTAATCTAGAATGGCGGATCCAAGAGGGAGGTCACGGGAGTCATGATTCCCCTCTGAAAACCAACGAAAATATTCTAAAGATCATTTTTAAAATGAAATATACAGTAGAGTCCCGATTATCCGAGTCCCGCTTTCACACAGTTATTTTCTTCTGATGGACTAATGTCTTCCATTATTATGAAACAGCCTTTATAAATGAAGAGTTAGGGGAAGATGAAAGAGCAGTCGTAAAAAGTTAGAACTCTGATTTTCTGGTCAGAATCTGGAAAAAAAAGGCTTTTTTTTTTTTTTTTTTTTTTTTTTTTTGCAAAAAAAAATTATGGCCATTTTTTTCCCCCATTCTGACCAGAAAATCAGAGTTCTAACTTTTTACGGCTGCTCTTTCATCTTCACCTAACACTTCATTTATAAAGGCTGTTTCATGATAATGGAGGACATTAGTCCATCAGAAGAAAAAGATCCATTCCAAAGATATAATTCTTCATTTGGCGCCCCTTCGTTCTGGCGCCCGGGGCACATGCCCCCTCTGCCCCCCCTTAGTTTCGGCACTGTATTCAGTTAAAAGCTTTTTCACTGTTGTATCTCTTCACTGACTCACAATTACAAGATTTAGAGCAGAGCTTTCTCCACACTGTTTCTGAAGATTAATCCATTTCGCGAATTGAAAATTTGCAGGCTGCGCATATGAGGCTTTGAAGTTTTCATTCATGTTCAACATTTAAGGAAACATTTGAGCATTACTCTTTAAGACAAACGATTAACCTACGCTTTGGTCTATTATTCTCCATCCAAACAACAAGAGCCCTCTGTAGTTCAGAATATTTAGTCTCTTTGTTATGCCGTCTGTATGGTGGTATAGATTCTTTTGCTTTCATTATGGGATCCCATGTTTTATGATCGCCAGAAGAGTGCCTTTTGGGATGTTAAACAATTTAGCAATTTTACATTTTGCTATATGATGTTTGTCCATAGTTTCATGCATTTTCACATTCATATCAGTGGATAAAGAGTTAGTTACAATAGTTAGTTACATAATAGTTACAATAGAAGCAATTAAAAAATAAAAGTCTTTGAAATAAAATAAGCACAGACCACAAAGAAGATTAAACGACGACGGAATGGCTCAGAGAATAATGTTTATGAAAATTTATAATTCACCAAATCAGCATTTGAAAAATCAATTAATTTTATTTTTTCTACCCAGTTGAAACTAATTTTATCGTACTCGGGACCTAGATAGGGCATTTCATTAGGGTAGGGCGATATCATTCTTTATCTTTTTGATGGTCAATTACTGATGGTATTGGCGATAATTCTGATTACGGAAGATTAAACATAAAAAAATTCTTAAACCTATCGAAAAAAAAATTTCCCAAAGGACTTACTTGGATGGTTTCTCGTATTCGAATAAACCATATATGTCATAAAATTCGCCGGATTTGTTTTACAATTTATATCATCATTTTCGGTACATAGTTTGTTTTAACTATATATAATGAAAATTCCCGAATTAGAGACTTAGCCAGATAATTTTATTGTGCTCCAGCTAGTGTAGGTGCAATGTTTTGTAAAAAATAGTTAGAGCCGTTTTCGATTTATAGCAGCAGTTCTAGTACTGAATTTGCTTTAACCTTTTCAAAACAAATATTTCCGAATTCACGACCTTGATAGTTCATTTAATAGTGCTTCAATTAGTGTAAGAGGCATGTTTAGCGTAAATCGCATGATCATTTTTCGATTTGTAGCAAGCACAATTTTCGGAACTTGATTTGTTTTAAACATTCAATGCTACTTTTCTTCAATTCGGGACGTAGATAGTTCATTTCCCGTCCTCAATGTAGTATAGGAGGCAAGTTTCGTAAAAATTGGTCTAGTCGTTTACGATATCATCTTTAACAGAGAAAATCGCTTGCTTGTTTAATATACCTGATAAAAAATCATTATTTAAAGTTAATTACAATGACAGCTTTAATAAACAATAATATCTCAGAGTTGTAATTTTTTTTTTCGAGTTTCAAACTTTTTGATGTTATATATTATTAAAAAGAAATCGATAAAAGTGTAAAGTAAAATAATAATAATAATTATTATAATAATATAATAATAATTAAGTGATAAAAAATGTGTTTTATTTAAGCTTCTTTTCATAATTAAGAACCCTTAATGAGCAGTTATCTTCCAGTTAGTATTAAATTACCATTTAGCATTTTTCTAATAGAATGAAATTTAAAATTAAGAAACAGAAACATTACTAAAAAGATAAATCTATAATGTTTTCTTTTGTCCCTAAAAATAAAAAAATAAATAAAAAAAATCATTTCTGTATCACTGAGTAGCAGTTGATTTATATAAAAAGAAAACGACTTATTTTTTTTTTAAACTTATTAAGAATGTCAAAGAAGGAAATAAAAGGGAAAAAATTTAAACAAGGAAAAATGGTAAAATCTAAAATATTTTAAAGGAGATATTAAAAATTCGTCAAATAAAATAATTTGAATAGATACATATATATATATATATTAATATGACCGAAAATTATAATCATTGAAATGTAGGAAAAACTTTCATGAATTTTTAATTCGCATTATTTTTAAACAATGTGAAGCCCTAAATTTTAATCGAAGAATGAGAAATGTAAATATTGTTTTTTATGTTCAATCTCAACATTACTTACGAGTTTTCTTTATAGATAATTTACATAATAATTTTTATACGTATGATAACATTGTTTTTAGAACAGTTTTCAAAAAGTAAATAATTTAAAAGCTTTAAAAATCCTCAGTTACACTAAAGCTTTTGATTTAAATCATTTGTTTAATAACAATGCAAATAAAGACTTCTTTAGAATTATTTACCTGCTGTTAAGAAAAAAAAAAAAAAAAAAATCCAAACAATATCAGTTTCTCATTTTAAAATATTAACTATATTCGTAACGCGCCATTATTATATCATATTTAATGATACTATTCAGAAATAATTTATTGGAAATCACAAGGTGGAAAAGCGTTTTGTATTTTGTAATTTATATATTTATATTATTATGTAAGAGATAATTTACGAAATGATATCTTTTTCTATAGGTACATAGATGATTTTATTGTCTTTTATATGAAAAAGCAATCTTCTTATTTATTACCTGTTTAATACAGAAAAGTCTAAATGTAAATGATAATAAAATTAACTTCCTTGATTTAAAAATAATTATAAATGAACAAAAAGTATTACAGTTGTTATGACAAACGTATAAATATTACATATATAGTTTTATACAAAAAATGGTCGGTTGGTCGGGCAGATGTTAGATGAAGTGGTTTAGGAGTTGTTTTATGGCTTCATAAACTGGTTGATAGCGAGGTTAAATACTAGTTTAATGAGATTTGGGGATATTGGTTGCCTACGGTATTGTGGAATTACAGTAATATGGAATACAATACACTTAAAGCAACCTTCACTAACCCAGAGTCCAATAATTTTACTTGGTATCCTGTAAAATTATTGGAAACAAGTGTAATGATGGTTGCTGAGGTTATTACTATAATTTTTACAACACCATTGTAAAATGTGCGTAATACTAATAAGTACGAAAATACTAATAAGTACACTGTAAAAAAAAAAAAAAAAAAAAAAAAAAAAAAAAAAAATCCGACTAGCTTTCCTGTAGGAATCGGAAAAATAGTTGCCCTTATCGTACCGGAAAATTTGGCAACTATTTTTTCAATTCCTATAGGAAAACTCCTCGGATTTTTTTACAGTGTACGTAATAAGCATGTATCATACGAGTTATTTGTTTTCCTTTTATTGAAATTTATTCAATTTCATTTCAACTTTATTCTAAATATTCTATTTTATGTATTAATAATTTTTCACTTTTATATGTATTATAATTAATTTGTTTTGTTTTATTCCAAATATTTATATTCCAAATTTATTATTTAACACTATTATATATGTTTTTTTTTGGTGATGACGACTTGCGCAAAAATAAGAAAACAATTTTAGTGAATAACAAAATCATCATTCAAGTAAAAATTATTTGGTAGTTTAAAACGACATCAATAGCGATTTCTAAAAGCTGTAGCCTTTATTAAATATAAATTTCAAACTTTCTATATTGAATATTATTAAAAAACTATTTCAAAATAATCTATTTAAAAAATTGATTATCGAATCTTTTAATTAGTCTATTTTTTATGGTAAATCACTTTTCCTATTTTATGTTTCTTTAGGCTTTACTTGGAAAAAAAATGGAATAATTATTTTAGTAACATATAAATTTTATATTTACGCAAATATAAGAAGAACAATTTTAGTGAGCAACAAAATCATTATTCAAATTAAAACTTGCGTGGTAGTTTAAAACAACATCAATAACAATTTCTTGCAGCTGTAGTCTTTATTAATTATAAATTTCAAACTTTTTCTATTAAATATTATTAAAAAAACTGTGTCAAAATATCCATTTTTAAAATTATTTCCGGAGTCTTTTAATTAGCCTAATTTTCGTAGCAAAACCATTTTTTCGATTTTATCTTTCTTTAGACGTTACTTGAAAAAATAATGGAATACTTAAATTTTCATTTTTTAAATCTTATTTTTACGCAAAGATAAGAAAAGCAATTTTAGTGAGTAACAAAATCATTATTCAAATTAAAAGTTAACGGTAGTTTAAAAGAACAAAAATAACAATTTCTAAAAGCTGTAGTCGTTATTAATTATAAATTTCAAAATTTTTACATTGAATATTATTAAAAAACTATTTCAAAATATCTGTTTTAAAAATTAATTCGGTCGTCTTTAAATTAGCATAATTTTCATAGTAAATCACTTTTCCTGTTTTCCATTTCTTTAGACGTTACTTAAAAAAAATGGAATACTCATTTTTGTAATATCTAAATCTTATTTTTACGCAAAGATAAGAAATACACAATTTTAGTGAATAACAAAATCATTATTCAAATTAAAAATTACGCGGCAGTTTAAAAGGACATCAATAACGATTTCTAAAAGCTGTAGCCTTTATTAAATATAAATTTCAAACTTTCTATATTGAATATTATTAAAAAACTATTTCAAAAAATTCTATTTAAAAAATTGATTATCGAATCTTTTAATTAGTCTATTTTTCATGGTAAATGACTTTTCCTGTTTTATGTTTCTTTAGGCTTTACTTGAAAAAAAAATGGAATAATTATTTTAGTAACATATAAATTTTATATTTACGCAAATATAAGAAGAACAATTTTAGTGAGCAACAAAATCATTATTCAAATTAAAACTTACGTGGTAGTTTAAAACAACATCAATAACAATTTCTTGCAGCTGTAGTCTTTATTAATTATAAATTTCAAACTTTTTCTATTAAATATTATCAAAAAAACTGTGTCAAAATATCTATTTTAAAAATTATTTCCGGAGTCTTTTAATTAGCCTAATTTTCGTAGCAAAACCATTTATCCGATTTTATGTTTCTTTAGACGTTACTTGAAAAAATAATGGAATACTTAAATTTTCATTTTTTAAATCTTATTTTTACGCAAAGATAAGAAAAGAATTTTAGTGAGTAACAAAATCATTATTCAAATTAAAAGTTAACGGTAGTTTAAAAGAACAAAAATAACAATTTCTAAAAGCTGTAGTCGTTATTAATTATAAATTGCAAACTTTTTATATTGAATATTATTAAAAAACTATTTCAAAATATCTGTTTTAAAAATTAATTCGGTCGTCTATAAATTAGCATAATTTTCATAGTAAATCACTTTTCCTGTTTTCCATTTCTTTAGACGTTACTTGAAAAAAAAAATGGAATACTCATTTTAGTAATATCTAAATCTTATTTTTACGCAAAGATAAGAAAAACACAATTTTAGTGAGTAACAAAATCATTATTCAAATTAAAAATTACGCGGCAGTTTAAAAGGACATCAATAACAATTTCTTAAAGCTGTAGTTCTTATTAATTAAAAATTTTCAACTTTTTCTGGTGAATATTATTAAATAGAAAGCGATAAGAAGTTTTAAAAGACAAAAAAACCAAGAAAGAAAAGTACTTTTAATGTATTTTACTTAAGCTTCTTTTCGTAATTAATCCGGAACGAGCATTTATTTTTTGATAGTATTAAATTTCATAATTGATATTTTTTTATTGTCCTGAATTTTTAAATTAACAATACGCTACAACAATTTAAATCATTAATGTTTTGTATTTTGTTTGCTTCAAATTAAATACACCAAGTAAATTCCATTTTCCTTGAGTATTCTCTGATAATGTAAAATAATGACCTATTATTAAATTTATTTACGGTATAAAACATAATTTTTAGAAATATATATGTTACGATTTAAAGGGAAATTGAAGACGTGCATTGTGAAGACGAATCAATTGACTAATCAAGAATTAAGCGCAGTCGAATGACGAAAACAAAAAAAGAAATCCACAAAGAGTTTCCATATTTCAGGTAAAAGGCTATTTATTCACAAATTGTATAACACCAACTGTTTTCCACAGCACTCGATTTTTCTGGAGTCACGACTGCCGGTCACGACCGATGCGATGATAAAAATTCGGTGGTTAATTTGCGTCCTTTCATTACAAGCACATTGACATTATTCTACAAGCAGCTATATGGTATTTTAGCAATCAAAACCGAAAAAATCTGGTCTCCGCGTTAATGCAAGTCAATTTAAAGAGGGTCTGCTAGGAGGGTTATAGACGCATTGACGTATGTTCCGGACAAAGCAGAAGCCTGCGCCAAGCTGCGAATCCAATCAGAGCGTTGGACTCTTTATCGAAAAGCGGACGAAATTTGTAGTAAAGCGGAAATTATTTCGGTTCCCAGCTATTTTGTTTTTATAGGTGTAAAACCCATGTATTTTGAATAACAAAACTTGTGAAAACGGTACCTGCGTATAACATAATCCTAACTGAAATGTAAAAAATGCATAGTCCCTCCGTAATCAATACCGGTAAACGGAAAAAAGGTGACAGGAAAAAACGGGACCGGAAAAAACGTGACAGAAAAAAGAAGAGCGGAAAAAACGGGACAAGGAAAAAACGGGACCGGAAAAAACGGGACACGGAAAAAACGGGACCAGAAAAAACGTGACAAGGAAGGGTTAAATATTGAACTTATCGATAAATAAATGTTAAAAACTAATCTAATGTTTTTCCACTGTCAGTTTCTTACAGCGTAGGGGGGGGGGGGCACAGTTAATGGGTGGGTTAAACAATTCTAAGATTTGGTCCAAGAAAACAAAATTTTAACATTTCATTGAGAGAAGTTTAACATGACTTCTACAAAGGACAAGCTGGTGCTTTCTAACGGGGGAGGGGGGGGGGGGGGATTAAGGAAATACACAATTTATAGATTCTTTCAACTTCACATTCGCGAACGTCAATACAAATATTTTTTGTCGATTTCTACGAATGCTAATATTGAAAAAATTTGAAAATTCGCTTACGCTAATTCTAATTAACATCACTACTTGATATTTGATGTTCGCGAACGGTAATACCAGTATTTTCCGTTGATGTTTGAGTTAATGGGTGGGTTAGACAATTCTAAGATTTGGTCCAAGAAAACACAATTTTAACATTTCATTAAGAGAAGTTTAACATGACTTCTACAAGGGACAAGCTGGTGCTTTCTAACGGGGCAGGGGGGGGGATTAAGGAAATACAATTTATAGATTCTTTCAACTGCAGATTCGCGAACTCGAATCCAAATATTTTTCGTCGATGTCTACGAATGCTAATATTGAAAAAAATTGAAAATTCGCTGACGATAATTCTAATTAACATCACTACTTGATATTTGATATTCGCGAACGGTAATACCAATATTTTCCGTTGATGTTTAAGAATGCTATTATAAAAAAAATTCCTGAATATTCGCATAAGAAAATTCACATTTACACTACTACTTAATTTGGACATTATGTGAATAAGAATGCTTTCCGTTGATAATTAGAATGCAAATATTGAAAAATGTTGTGAATGTTCGCATACGAGAATGCTCGTTTACATAACAACTTGTTTTTCGACTTACGCATTTATAATATCATATAAAATTTATTATTTTTTTTTAATTTTAAAGAAATTAGTTATAATAGATTCGATTGGAAAGTTTTATTTTTATTATTTTTATTTTATTTAACGCTATTTGAATTTTTTGTTTATTAATATAAAATTATATTAATAATAATAATAATAATAATATTTTTTAGACTTTCTGAATCACTTATCAATTTATAATTTTTTATGTCCCGATCAGTGGCATTAGTATTTTCAGATAATAGCAGAACAAATAAAGAAAAAATAATAATAAATAAATATCTTTGTTAAGATATACCTAAAATTAGAAATTAGCATAGTTTGTTACTTTTTTTTTTTTTTTTTTTTTTTTTTTTTTGTTATATTAAGCAATTGATTGAAGTCAAATTTTTTGCAATTTTTGGTTTCATCATGGAATTTCCAGATATATTATTCTAAACATTTAAACTAAACAAAATAAATTAAAATAAACATTTCTATAAGATACTGGAATCACGGGAAAAAGGCGCACATAGGAAAAAACAAATCGGATAAAAGATCACGGGAAAGTATTCTATTTATTAAGTTGTATACATAACAGAAAATATAATATGAAGTTTGTTTTTTAAGGAATTTAATATATATTTTAAAAACACAGCAAACCTTATATATTTTTTAACGACATGAAGGCTATATTTAAATAAACAATTAAAACTAAAGTGCAGTTTTTCCACTGTCAGCTTTTTACAGCGTAGGAGGTGGGGGGGAGGTACTGAGTTAATGGGTGAGTTAGACAATTCTAAGATTTGGTCCAAGAAAACACAATTTTGACATTTCATTAAGAAGTTTAGTACGACTTCTACAACGGACAAGTTAGTGCTTTCTACGGAGGGGGGGGGGGGGGGGGTATTAAGGAAATACAATTTATTGATTCTTTCAATTCGCTATTGATAGCTTATATATAAGCAAAGATG
The DNA here is from genome assembly GCA_963932465.1 of Maratus speciosus. NCBI lineage: Eukaryota > Metazoa > Arthropoda > Arachnida > Araneae > Salticidae > Maratus > Maratus speciosus. The sequence goes on along the minus strand of OZ010798.1, from coordinate 403,094,437 downwards.
TTTTATACATTTATAAAACTTTAATCAGTAATAATTTTTGGGTACAGTGGAGGACGGAGGGGGAGGGAAAAATTACGTACACAGCTTATAAAGGGAATAAAATAAAGACGAAGAGAGGAGGCATTTTCTTTAGAGGAATTTTTTCATTATACTGCTTTTTAGCTCGCAGGCTATCAAAGCCCAAGGGCTAATGAGCACGCAGGTTCTGTATGTATGCACTTACATCTTATGTACGTAACGCGATAACTCTTGACAGAAACATCCGATTTGCTTCATTTTTTTTTCCAGGTTCATTCTGATAAGGCGATTCCCTAATTAGTTTTGGGGGTTATTGGTTAACAGTAAAGGGGGGCTACTCCCCCACCTTAATTTAGATAAATGGGTTTTTCATGCAGAATTATTCGATTTGCTGCAAATTTGGTATACCGATTTATTATATTAAGGAGCTTCCATGATTAGTTTTGGAGGATCATTAGTTAAATATAAAGGGGGAAAAGGGGGCTGGACCCCCTTAATTTAGATAAATGGGTGTTTCATGCAGAGTTATTCGATTTGCACCAAATTTAGTACACCGGTTTGTTATGCTAAGGAGCTGCCTTGATTAAATTTGGAGGTTTATTGGTTAAGTATGAAGAGGGGGGCGGGGCTAGTCCCCCCTTAATTTAAATAAATGGGTTTTTCATGCAGAATTTTTCGATTTGCTTCAAATTTGATATATCGGTTTATTCCGATATGGCGCTTCCTTCATTAGGTTTGGAGATTCGTTGGTTAAATTTATAAAAGGGGGGCAAGTCCCCTCTTCTTAATTTAGATAAATGGATTTTCATGCAGAATTATCCAATTTATTTTATTTTTTTCTATGTTCATTCTGATAAAGCGCTTTCCTGATCAGATTTGGAGGTTCATTAGTTAAGTATAAAGCTTAATTTACCGATATGGTTTTTTCATGCAGTATTATCTGATTTGCTTCAAATTTGGTATACCGGTTTACTATGTTAAGGAGCTTCCCTGATTAGATTTGGGGGTTCATTGGTTAAGTATAAGGGGGGAGGCGGAGGCTAACCCCCCCTTCATTTTTTTTGAGGTGCATATTCTTCGAAAGTTATATTTTGCAAGATTATATTATACTGTTGTATTTTACAAGATTATATTATACTGTTATATTTTACAAGAAAACCCTATTGTTCCGTTTGCTCCTATGTTCCATTAGCCCCCAGTCTCCCCTATATGTATTTTTCCTCAATATTTGTTATCTGGATTTTTTGTTATACTGATAGCATGAACTACGGGTGACATGAACAAAAATTTAATTCCCCTTGAGGTTCATGTTAACGAGGTTTGACTGTATTCACTTATCTTTATGTACCTAAACTTAATTTGGTAGGCAGAAAAAAAAAACGCATGGGAAAATTAAGATTTATATTTCTGATCAATTCTGTGGAAACTGATCGAGAAAAAATTCTGGAAATGTTCATACATATAGGAATAAAAAATACTTCGTAATCGTATTAGCGAACGTGGAAACGGAAAATATGAAACTTAGCAATTAAATAATACATTAACCCTTTATGTGACGACAGTTCTTCAAAATACCATTAAAATAACTGTTTATAAAATTCATTTAATACATCGATTAGTAGTAGTACAGTTTAGAATGAGTTACAGACGCTTTACTCTATCATGTTCGAAAGCATTATTGGTTGCACAAAACAAAAGTATTTTTAAAATGATGATTTCTTGGCCTTTGCATCTTTTCAGTTTTCTTGATGTTGAAAGATTGGGGGGGGGGGGGGATTCTGTTGTAAGAACATGACATTTGTACATTTCCTAAATCTACAACAAGGTTAAAACAATGTGAGTTCTTAAATTATTGCCCCTCCAGTGGCCGAGAGGTTCTGCTCTCGAAGCTGGTAGACAGGAGGTGCTGGGTTTGAACCCAATCGCACCCGTCGGCCCAATCGTTCGGAGTTTTTGTGGTTTGCATCGAACCATGGATTTCCATGCGTAAATACGGGTTAGGTTCCATTAGAAAGACACCCAAGGAGGGCACCCCCACCTTTTGGGCCCATATCCCTCGTGTTGATAATTTGCCGTCATAAACACAACCAACCAATCTCTTAAATTATTATACATCAATCTGCAATAGTTAAGCAAAAAATAATTTAGTCTTTAAACTTGTGAGGTCTCTAGAAATGTAGCATATGGCACTTCAGGGAATATTTAAAAAGGATAAATACAGCTGAGTATTTGTTCCAATAATCCGGTTCAAAGTTATTCACTATACGCTATCTCAAATTGTGTGAAATATCTAAAATCAACACCATTACCTATTATTTACATGAAAATATCTCATAAAACACGATGGGTGGCACGTAAAAATTTCACAGAAGAAACAACCCTTTTATTATACATTATTCGTCTGTCAGATTAATATCATTCAACAAAAACCATTCTGGAAAACTAAGGTTTATCTTCTATCACTTTCAAATATGTATATTGAAGTGAGTTGTAAAATTCCAATGCATTTTTCGTCAACATAATACCTGTCTATCATTCTTTTAAAACTACAATCTGCAAAACGCCTGTTACAATCAAATAGAAAGCAAAATATTTTGAATGATTGTCAATCAATAATAAGAGGAACCACTCTCTTTGTTGAAGGATTAAGTATTTAACCTGGGGGGTCCCATGCTTCGAAAGCGTGATTTTTCATTAAAGTTCAAAATATGGGTACATTTTTTTCTTAATAGCCATATTTATTTAGTTTGAAATATTTTAATTTTATTCAATTATATATTTTTTAGTAAGCTATAGAATTTATTTATTTATTTATTTTTTATTTTTATTTTTATTTTATTTTTTATATTTAGCCAGGCCTTTACGTTTAAAAATGAATCGGAAAATTTGTCAAAGTTTCGCGTTGTTGAGTAGAGAATTTGAGAACCGCCTAAATGTATATATATTTATTTTCGGTTATCCGATTCCATGACATTTTTAACTTAATTTCGTTATTTGTTTTTTGAACCGGAAGACGAACCAAATTTAATGCCTCCTCCTTCTACCCGGTAGCCCAGGGTATACGCCCCCTAGCTTCCCTCTTGTTTAAACCATGAGGTCATGTAAAGTTAGTTAAACAGTATTACCAAATCTAATCGTATGTAATATATTGTCCTCCCTAATTGTTTGATAGGAAACAAAATATTAATAAAATTAAATAAATTATAAATAACTATTAGTTATAATATTAAAACTTATGGAATTATAATAAGAGTACCTATATATTAATACTAGTTTACCCCTGTTGTCTATACCAGCCCCACCCATTTATCAGAATGAACATAGAAAAAAATAAAATAAATTGGATAATTCGGCATGAAAATCCATTTATCTAAATTAAGAAGAGGGGACTTTTCCCCTTTCCCCCTTTTATATTCAACCAACGAATCTTCAAACCTAATGAAGGCAGCCCCATATCGGAATAAACCGATATATCAAACTTGAAGCAAATTGAAAAATTCTGCGGGACTAGCCCCCGCCCCCCCCCCTCTTTATACTTAACCAATAAACCTCCAAATTTAATCAAGGCAGCTCCTTAGCATAATAAACCGGTATACTAAATTTGGTGCAAATCGAATAACTCTGCATGAAAAACCCATTTATCTAAATTAAGGGGGTCTAGCCCCCTTTCTCCCGTGTATACTTAATTAATGAACCTCCAAAACTAATCATGGAAGCTCCTTAACATAATAAATCGATATACCAATTTTGGAGCAAATCGAATAGTTCTGCATGAAAAACCCATAGTAGCCCCCCTTTACTCTTAACCAACAACCCCCAAAACTAATCAGGGAAGCGCCTTATCAGAATGAACCTGGAAAAAAAATTAAAGCAAATCGGATGTTTCTGTCAAGAGTTATCGCGTTACGTACATACAGACGTAAGTGCATACATACATACATACAGAACCTGCGTGCACATTAGCCCTTGGGCTTTGATAGCCTGTGAGCTAAATAGCAGGATAATGAAAAAATTCCTCTAAAGAAAATGCCTCCTCTCTTCGTCTTTATTTTATTCCCTTTACAAGCTGTGTACGTAATTTTTTCCCTCCCCCTCCGCCTTATAAAACATCTTTGCTCATATATAGACTATCAATAGCGAAAGCGAATTGAAAGAATCAATAAATTGTATTTCCTTAATACCCCCCCCCCCCCCTCCGTAGAAAGCACTAACTTGTCCGTTGTAGAAGTCATACTAAACTTCTCTTAATTAAATGTTAAAATTGTACTTTCTTGGACCAAATCTTAGCGTTGTCTAACTCACCCATTAACTCTGCCCCCCCCCACCACCCCCTACGCTGTAAGAAACTGACAATGGAAAAACTTCACTTTAGTTTTTAGCATTTATTTATCGACAAGTTCAATATTTAACACTTCCTTGTCACGTTTTTTCCGGTCACCTTTTTTCCTTGTCACGTTTTTTCCGGTCCCGTTTTTTCCTTGTCCCGTTTTTCCGCTCTTGTTTTTTCTGTCACATTTTTTCCGGTCCCGTTTTTTCCGGTCACCTTTTTTCCTAGATTCATCAATACCATACAATTATAATTGCTTAATCAAAACAATGACTCCCTAAAACGGGTCTTTCCGGTCCCTAGTGAATCCGCTTTCACACATATTACTATATGTGAGTATTGTATTTATTTAATACAGTAAAACATTCTAAGACGGAATTACAAATTATCATAGACATATTTCATATTAGACTGGTTTCCGTCTTAGCGGGTATATATGTGTAATAGTTCTTCCGTAAGGAAATGAATATTTTTCGTTATACACAGGTACAGTTTTCACAAGAATTACTGATTTTTTATTTCCCGCTTTAGAAGCCATTGTCCCGCTTTTATATTGTCTCTCTATCCCGCTTTTTATGACAGTGGATCAGGCAACACTAATCACGATCCTTCGTTATATGGTGAGCCATCTGTCTATGCTCTCTGCCTCCTAAAATTGTTTCTACCAACAATTTTGAGATAGTTTGCTTTCTCTAACATTTTTTTCTTCGCATGATATTAGACATTTTTTTATTCCAATTCCTGTTACTAACAAGGGACCCACTTTTGGTGCAGCTCGCACTTATTATTGAGACCTGGTGCCTTTTAAAGCGCTATATTACGAAGTTTGATAATCGATAAAAATTTTCTGTTAAAATCATATTTTTTGATTTTACAGCAGCATAACTTTCCAAAAATGCAATTTTCGAAACAAATTACCTGACTATTAACATTGAAGTTTTTTAGCATATAAGAAAAGCATTTAAAAATACAAATTAGTCAATAATAAGTATAAAATATTGAAAAATATTTAAATTTCCTTCAAGAACCTACGAATTTGATTTTTAAAAATTACAACCTTATATTCACATTTTTAGTGGGGAAAAAGTTGGCGTTTTATTCAAAAGTAGAGCTCTCCGGCAACCCTAGCCGAATGTTATAGATGCTTCTCGTGTGTGAGCAATGGTTTGGATTTCACTAGGAAATGTAATACCCGACCTAATTAGGCACAAATTTTCTAAATTGTATAGAAATATTAAGTTACTTTATGATTACTTTTACCAAAAGACACAATATTTAATACAAAAACATTTTATTCGAAACTGTATTCCATACGACTTCAAAAGAAAATATTTCCTTATTTTGCATTTCGTTAAAAAATTGTTTTCAATGACCTTGAAACCTTTTAACAGAAATATATTTACTATTTATACCTTTATCGCCTGCACAGAAAAAAAAAACCCACTTAATTCTTGTTTCTTATGCTATCAATTATCAAACAAATCGCAATTTAATTTAATTCTAGTACGTACCGTACATATACTGCACACATAAAGCAGGCGAAAACTTTGTAGCGCCCTATTTGGCAACTTAACTCAGTTTTGGCGTGAATTAAACAAATAAAAATCCAATAATAGAAAATTTAAAGTTTAAAAAAATATATGAAATATTATTTTAATAGAGAAATTTTAACAGTTCCCTAACTTTTACGTATACTAGGGCTACAAAATGCACCAGATCTCGATGTTAGGTGCGAGCAGCACCAAAAGTGGCTCCCTTGTAAGACTTATTTTTACCACTTATCCCCTACTATTAACGTTAACCATTTTAAAGATAACGATCATGAGTAGAAAAATACCTTTAACATTATTACAGAAGAATCTATTGTTAAAAAGTGTTTTTGAATGCATTATAATTAGCTTAAGTTTTATGGTAAACCAAATACCTCTTCTTATCTTTTCTTAATTAGACCTTTGAGAAAAAAAGAAAGAAAAGAAAAATCTTTTTAGGCATTTATTTTTTTTCCCGAGAAGATAAGAAAAGTAATTTTAGTGTAACACGATCAGAATTCAAATTAAAAATTATGTGATGGTTTTAAGGAGAAAAACAATTTGTAAAAACTATGATCTCATTTTATTTAGATTTTAAAACTATTTTTATAAACTATTATTTAAGGTAAACGATAAGAAAATAGAAAAAAAAAATAATTATCTAAAACTGCTTTAGACATTTTTTTAATTAAGAATTTTTGCATAATTAAACATTATTGTATATTTCTTTTTTTAGTTAGTATTAAATTTCTTAATTGGTGTTTTATTATTTAATAGAAACATTTTGAGGAAAAAGTATAGCATACTGATTTTTCTTTTTTAATTAGACATTTGATTCTGTTTAATTTTCATCCTAAAATAAATAAACAAGTATAAAGTTTTTATTTTTTATTTTTTTTTTTTTTTTGTAAACGAAAACTAAACTGTTAAAAAATAAATAAATTATAAAAAATAAAATTGCGAGTTATTTACATATAGATGTGTATTTTATTAGAAATCCGAAGAATTAAATGTATTGTGCTGTAAGCCTGGTATACAGAATATATGAAACATAAAATACTAGGAAGGATATATTTTTCCGTTTCTTTATTTATATTTTGTGAATTTTTCTCATTATGTTAAGCACTTGCTTTCCAATCCACTAACTCCTATAAATACTTTTTTAATAAAAACGTCTCTGTATTATTTATCTTGGTTTATTAGCGTTAACTAATTATTGATGATTGTGGTTGAAAAAATTAATTAACATTGTATTAGAAACATCTACACTAAATATCATATTTGGATGAATTTTAATTAAGTATAATCGTGAACCAATATACATTTAAAATTCTTTTTAAATGAAAATTTACGGCAATATTTATTTTTTCTGCACAAAGTTAAGAAAATACACAACCCTGCAAAATTTGGGTTGTTTCATATTGCTTAGCTTTTGATAATTGATTCTTAAATATTTTATAGCGCTGAAACCGAAAATTACTTACATTTTTTACCATCACATCAGGATTTTTTTTTTAAGTTTTACTTTTTAACTTTGAAATTTACGACTTGCGAAAAATTCTGACGTGATGGTTTAAAATGAAGTTTATTTTCAGAATTTAGGGCTGAAAAGTATATAAAAATCAATTACCAAAATTTAAAAAACACAACCATCACATCTATTTTACAGTATCAGATTTTTGCTATTTTTTGACTTTGAAATTTAAGATTTGTAAAAAATCCTCACTTGATGGTTAAAAATGAAGGTCATTTTCAAATTCAAGTAAAAAAAAAATATAGAAAAATCAGTTATCAAAAGTTAAGAAACATAATCATTTCCTGTATCTTTCAGTAGCAGATTTTCTCTATTTTTTTACTTTTTACCATTGAAATTTACAATTTGCAAAAAATCCTGACGTGATGGTTAAAAATGAAGGTCATTTTCGGCTTCAGCGGTAAAAAATACATAAAAATCAATTATTAAAAGTTAAACAACACGACCATCGCAGGCTTGTGATATTATTAGTGTACACGATTAGAATGAAAAATTCCGAGATAGTTTGAAAAATAACAACAATTTCTTAGTCTGTGATCTTATTTTATTTAGAATTTGAAACATTTTATGGATATAATTTTAAAACTAGCGATAAGAAATTTTAAAAGAAAAAAAAACAAATTGTCTATTGTTGTGTTAGATACGTTTTAATTAAGATTTTTTTGTGTAATTAAACCTTAATGTGCATTTATTTTCTAGTTAGTATTAAATTTCTAATTAGTTTTTTTTTGTTGTTGTTGTTTGTTTGTTTAATAGGAATAGAAAAGAAAGAATAGTCTATTACAGCTTAAAATTAAGCATTTGATGTTTTTTATTTTGCCCACAAAGTGAATAATTACACATATAAGAAATCTTTCCGGTACGTATAACATGATTATACAAAACATAAATTGCTGGTGCTTTAAATATACGTTTAGTATATTTTGTAAAATTTTAAATTGAATTTTATGTTACCATTAACGGTGCATGCAGAGATATAAACATTGCAAAGATAAAATATTCTAAAAAAATATAAATATATGAAGCATAGAACGTGATTCAGAGTAACAGCTCAAAAATTTGCTGAGATTTTATTAGCACAAAACTAAATAGTTACATGATGGTACAATTCATTTATTTTGTCAAATATACAAGGTGTTCCACAGTGATCCAAATCAGGGTTTTTTTTTTTTTTTATATATAGCTTTGAGCAAATTGAAGATATTGTAATGAGAGATTCCATTACTTTATTTTAAATGCGATAACATCAAATGTGTAGTGTCGATATTTTGTTTCGGGAGGCATGGAAAGTGGGTAATTCTAGCACCTTTTTGAATGTAGCAGTTTTTTGTATAGCATTTTCCCCAGTGAATGGTTAATTTTATCAAATTTATATTATGTCTATTTTTATTTTTATTATATTGCAGATCGAATGATCAGGTAATTTGGAGCCGAGTTAATGGACTTAAATTTAAATAAGTTTGGGAAACGTGTTTTCTTGCTCTCAGTATTGACTGAAATTGAATATTTGTTTTAATAGTCTGCATCTAAATACCATCCCGTCCACTGCTATTTCCCTGCTTACGGCAGTAAATAAATTGTTGTGTTTGAGTTGTAAATTTCCAACTGGGCCGAAAATGATCGGGCCAAGATTCGAAACAGGGATCTCTTGGTTAAAGCTGCAAATGCTCTGCTTGGTCGGCTATCCCGGACAAATCTGGAGGACTTAATTCATCTAGCTAACCTTATTGGTCATAGCATCTTGTCTGATATATGAATTAGTTCAACAGAATAAATCTCAGGTAATGAAACTTCAGTAAGCGCTTGATACGTAGTTACACTAGATTAATTTTAACACAATTATCCTAATTGGTAAATAAATCATATGAAGTGTAAATTTCTAACTGAGAGAAAACTTTACAACTCATATGATTTATTTACCAATTAGAATAATTGTCTTAAAATTAATATACACTGTTAAAAAAATTTCTGTGAAATTACAGAGAATTTACCGGTAATCCATTATCTGAAGTCTTATGTAAAATTACAGAGATTAAAAAATATAGATTCTGTTAAATAACAGAGAAGTTATTCGGAAAATTTACAGTAAATTAACATCGTTAAAAATACACAAGACTCTGTAAATCAATTTGTTTTTAATGAAAATAATTTAACATAGTTTTTAAAATTAGGGAATTTTAGAACTTCGAAGCATCAGAATCTTTCTAGTAAATTTGAACTGCTGTACCATTTCATTTTTTTACAGAAGTTGTTTCTAGCCTGCCTGGAGTTTTGAACCCAGAGGCAGGAGAAAAACACCTTACTGCGTGCGCCATAGGAGCTGTTGTGGTTGTGTACAAAGGATGTCTTTTATAATGAAGAGAGGAAAAATTTATTGTATTTGTGCTTTTTAAAGATTTCGCTTCAAATATATCCGTTAGAAAATTTCTTAAATGGTTTATTTTAATTCAGTTTGAACCGATACATAATACCTATTATTTTTTAAATCCAATATAATTTTTTAATCCTTTATTTACGGAATTATTTATCAAGAAATTGCTTCGTTTCAATAATTATCTTCTTTAATACCTGAAGATATACCAGAATTTTTAGATAATAATAATGTGAAATTTAAGTATATTTTTTCATTAAAACTGGTTAAATATATATCGGTAGTTATAACATTTTTGTAAAATATTTACAAAAATAATCAGATTAATTAACCAAAAATACTTTTATGGTTATATCACAATTCTTATAAAAGCAATGCATTTAAATGTATTATGATCCTTTCTGTAAATGGAATGGCTTTTGCAATTGAAAATGTTTCATGTAACTTTTTTTTTTTTAAAGTAAAATTTAACTATGAAAATTATTAAGAAAATTACCACTTTTTGAAAATATTTAGCTTCGACTATTTCTCTACTCTATCTAAATTTGATTGAAAGGCATGGAAATCCCAACAGGGAATTAGATACAAGATAAGGGAAATGTCTGTAAAACGATGACCCAGAAACTCAATCGAATGCATTTAACCAAGAACTAATCTAAATTTACAGAGAGTCTTCACTGAGAAACTTAATCGAATGCATTTAACCGAGAACTAGTGTAAATTTACAGAGAGTCTTGACCGATAAACTTAATCGAATGCATTTAATCGAAAACTAGTGCAAATTTATAGAGAGTCTTGACCGAGAAACTTAATCGAATGCATTTAACCGATAACTAGTGTAAATTTACATAGAGTTTTGACCGAGAAACTCAATCGAATGCATTTAACCGAGAACTAGTGTAAATTTACAGAGAGTCTCGGTTTTTGTTTTGTGTTTTTAAAGACATTTTTTACACAGTGTAGTGTAATTACGTTTCCAGCTTTTACTGGAGTTCCATTACCTGCGATTTATTCTATTGAGCTGATTCATATTTCAGACCATATGCTATGATAAATATGTTAGCTGGATGGATTAGGTCCTGCTGATTCGTCCGGGACAGCTCAGTTGGCAGAGCATTGGAAGCTTCATCCAAGAGATCCATGGTTCGAGTCCTGACCTGGTCGTTTTTTTGCCCAGTTGGAAGTTTACAACTCATATGATTTATTAACCAATTGGAATAGCTGTGCTAAAATTAATCTGGTGTTGTTGTGTTTGATTAAATTTGTGCCATAGGTTATTTTCCAGTTTACAAACCAGAAGAGTGTGTCACAAGTTATTTTAAACTACCCTGTATTTTGCAGGAATTGCTTGCTTTTCATTAAAAAACTAAATAATTTCCTTAAAGCTGATAAAGTCTATCATTTATATTTTTTTAACAGGGTTCAATATAAATTAATTATTATGATTTTAAAAAATACCTTTAACATTATTTTAGAAATATCTTCATTAGAAATCATTTTCTTACGTATTTTAATTAGCCTAAGTTTTATGGTAAACCGATTTCCTTTTTTATCTTTTCTTAATTAGACTTTTTTAAAAAAAAAGAGAAATCTTTTTAGGCAATATTTAATTTTTTTTTTTCTGCTCAAAGATAAGAAAAGTAGTTTTAGTGCAACACGATCAGAATTCAAATTAAAAATTATGTGATGGTTTTCAGGAGAACAACAATTTGTTAAATCTGTAATCTTATTTTATTCAGAATTTGAAACACTTTTTATAAAGCATTATTTAATGCAAACGATAAGAAAATTTACTGAAAAAATTGGGCTCTCTTAGATGTGTTTTAATTAAGATTATTTGGATAATTAAACCTTAATGTGCTTTTCTTTTCTAGTTAGCATTAAATTTCTTAATTAGTGTTTTTTTATTATTCCTTTAATTGAAGCATGTTTAGAATCAAGAATTACCTATTAGAGTTTAAAATTAAACATTTGATTTTTTTTTTTTTTTTTTTTAGTTTAGCCACAAAATAAATAAATAAGTTTTTTTTAGTACAAACTGATCAAATAAAAAATAAGTGGCGTGTCTTTTAGCATATAAAATTACATTTTTGTGTATATTTTTATTAAAAATCACAAAGTTCAAATATACGCTGCCACAATTCAGACATAAAGTTAGAATAAATTTAGTTAAGTGTACATTATTCTAAATGATTATAAACGCAACACACAATTTAAAATTGTAGAAATATTTTGTGTTAATACAAATATTTAATAAATTTGTACAATAAGGGGACAGTTTACCTCAAAATTGGTCAAAATGTCGATTTTCTTTTTTTAATACTAGGGGGCTCGGCCCCCTACGAGCTACGCTCGCCAACCCCCGCCCAGGCACCGCAGACTCTAAATGCACGCTAATTTGATCGGCTTTAAAAAGATTTCGAAAGATTGAATTATAATTTAAAAAACAATGGCGATCTCCCTATAAACGGATTTCTATTCATTTCTCTTTGATTGGGAAATTTTAACGCCAAATCCGCTGCGGTATTACTTGATTATCCCGTCGACCAATTTCGCCAAATTATATAAATCGCCAAACCACTCGCCAAATTATACAAATTGACATAATTTTTATTTTAAATAACGAAAGAACAGATAAATTAGTACAACATTAATAAAAATACAAATAAAATGTCGAAATAAAAATAACTTGATAACGTAGACACGTGTAACAACATTTCAAAATAAGCTAATATAAAAGGAATTAAGTAAACAGAGTCTTTGTCCCCTGGTATTTTTTAACAAAGTGAAAAGAAAGTTCTTTTAAATGAGACATTTTAAATTTATCGTTTTTAATCTGACGTAAGACGTAAATATGACGTAATTTCTCCTATTTAAGACTTCTAACGCATATTAATGAACTTATTATTTTACAATATCCTTTCTCTTTTAAAATGCACGTGTATTCTTTTTATGACGTAATTTTTAATAAGTTCTTGCTTTTTATACGCAATTATTTAATTTTAATTTGAAAGTATCTTTTCTGTTTATAATAGTCACGTGTAAATAAATTTTTAATTTGAAGCAAACATTATTGTTTCCGTTGTTTATACAGTTGGCAACAGGTTAAATTAGTACAATTTTCTAAAATAAGTAAAAAATATCTCTCGAAATGCTGAAAATTTGAATTTAAAATAGAAATGAAACCTCGAAAAATGAGTCAAATTAAAAAAAATAAATGAATTCTGCACACCGGGAAATTATAACGTATAAAATGATCTAAAAATTATTAAATTCCGATGTATAGTTTTTGCTCCTACAAAACTTTTTTAGTGGAACGATTTTGTTCAACTTTAGCATTAAATGTCTCTTAAAATAATTCTTAGATTTGAAAACTGTCTGCATCAGCGTGCTTATCAAACATTTCTGAATAATACTACCGATTTTCATATTTTTGTATGCATTATTTTGCTTAATATTAACGAAGAAAGACCTCCGGTCACAAAAAATTCAAAACCGGCGGCGGTGGCGGCGGTGACAGAGGTAGTTACTTTTTTTTAGAATAGAGAGATTACATGAAAGTTTGTTTAATTGTGAATATGTCGACACCTCATTTTTACCCATACGGCAATTATATCGCGAGATATTGTAAATTTTGTTAATATATCCAACGCAACTACCCATTCAAATAAAAATTTTAAATGTTTTTTCTCCATATTCATACTTTCGTTACTTTCCTGTGTTAAAAAAGCTAAGGCTTTTTTTTTTTTTTTTTTTGTATTTTAGATAAAGGTCTAAACTTTTTTGTGCGTGTTCTTTATTATATATGGGATAAATCTATGTATGGAATTAGCCGTCAGGTTTCTTGTTATTTTTTGAAAAATAAAAATATATGAAGATTTATTACATTTCATCGTTTTTTACTATATATATCAGCAAAAAAAATTATATTAAATGTAATATTAGATGTATCTAAAAATCCAACGCAGCCTTTGTTTAATGCACATTAGAAAATCTTAGAAAAACATTGGACAAAATATCAACATTATATCATCAAATAAAAAGTAGTAGAGATTTTTTTAAATGCAATTTTTTTTAAAAACGTTAAAAAAATTTTAATTATGCAGTTAGAATTTTTTTTAAAAAAAATTCACTGTTTTTTGAACAGTTAAATGCAGTGAGTTCACTATTTGAAACATATTGTAAAAAATAAAGAAAATAGTTGAAAAGGTATACTTTCCCCTTAAACGTATTACCCGATGTACAGAACATAGCTGAAAATAATTTTTAATTGAAAAGTAATACAGTGATTCCCAACCTTTTATTGGCCACGTCCCACTAAAACATCTGTAGAATCACTATGCCCCCCCCCCCCCTCTCACTCAGCAAAATATTTCTCTTATTATTTAATAAGACAACTCCATTCACACAATGGAAACTTAATAGACATTAACAATAACTATTCATTTCACTTTCTTAACTTAGGAATGAGGTTACAAATGTATTTTTAACATAGCTTTATAAATGCAGTGAAGCTATACGTCTTCTGCCATTGTGCAAAAAAGAATTTTGTTGCACTTTCCGAACTTACTTCAAAGTTAAACAAAATTATGATAGGGTTTGCATTTACAGGGACATTTGAAAATAACCCAGTACTTTAAGGCAAATGAAGAAAAATTATTTGCGATGTATTTTAAAGATATCGCACTATTTTGAACACATTGAAAATTACATATATCACTGAAATGTAGTACAAGCGAAGGCTTGGAATCTGGTGTGCATATAATTATTTCGTTCTTTTACAGGGACACAAAAGTATTTTTCTGCAGCACTACCTATGAAGAATAATTGCTGTCAGTGCTTTTCAGTTGTAGAACGCGTTTTAAAAGTTAACCATTTTTTGCACATTACTTGCTGTGTATAAATTTTACAGAGCATATACAGTGATACACAAAAGATTTCAAGTACATTTCCGTTTATTGACGAAATGGCTAAATGGAAATTTTAAACTGTGCTAAGCGTTTAATTGAACTAAGTTTTAGCATACGGTGTAGTATAAATATCAATTTATAGATCATACACAGGGATGAACAAATAAATTCTGATTTTTTTCCAACCATTGATAAACAGTATTCTGAAGAAAAAGATTGGGAAGTGTTTCATAAACTATGTAGAACGCGTGGATTTTCGTTCTTGTTTTAGAATGTAATAGTGTAGCAATTTTCCTCAATTTATTATTAATGTTTATTTATGTTAGCTTATTTGTTTTTCTAAAAAAAATTAACCATTAGCATCTAATATGTATAATTTTTTTTTAATAATCAAATAATATTCCAACACAATCTTAAGCCATTTATCATTTCCATTTAAAAAAAAAAAAACTTAGTCAGATATTTAATATATTACAAAAAAATTTCGTGTAGATTTTATTTTTCGACATATAATTACCAGCATGAATAAATAAAAAAAGGAAGGATGTTAAAAGTAGAGAATAATATGCTCTTGCATTTATCACACTGACTGATGCCGTTTGAGAAAAAAAGACAGCTCAGTATTTCATAATTACGGAATATATGTCTCCGGTTAAGTTATATGTCTTCGTATCAGGTTACAACTAATTTAGTGACATGGAAAAATACACACCGAGTAAAAAATGAGTGAAAAAATAAAAATAAATTAAATGTGGCAAGCGAAGGATGTTTTTGCTTCCTTTTTCTTGTTCGGTGGCAGAATTTTAAACAGGTTCATTTAACTCGAATTAAAACTAACATAGATGACGTGAGAAACATTTTAAAAGGTTTGCTTTAACCTCCTCAGACCCCAGCGTTTATTTTTATAATTTTTTCTACTTCAGTTATGAATTTCTATCAACAGACTGCTAACTAAGAAAAATTTAACAGCGAAAAAAATTAAAATTTATTTTTTGTACCTTAAATTTGATGTATCCTATAGGATACATGGGGACTGAATGAGTACATTTTCTGACAGTTTGCTATGATTTTTTTGCATGACAAAAGCTATGAAAAATAAGACATAATTATGCATTTTATAACTTTTTATTACTAGTGGGCTCTACAATTCGTATATTAACCTATAGAAAAATTATTTACGTTTTCTTTTTACTTTTGATTATATTTTTTTTATAATTAATATAAGAATTTGTTATAAAAATGTCTTATGTTTTCAACTGATGATATTCATGAAGCAGTTCCTTTCCTTTGTGAGACAAAGAAACATATTGCAAACAGTACATCGTGATCTAACTTTTGTAGAGTTACAGCCAGGATATCTTCAACGCGATGTATATGTTTGCTGTGGAATTTCAGGAAGGTGGGATGCGGGCAATTATCTTAATTCAGGACATGGTTCAGGGCAAGGAATCCTTCCTTTCATTTTCAGTGGAGACATAAACTCAGTAACAGAATCTGTTTCTGATTCTTCATTATTCATTACTGAATCAATCTGATCACCCTTACTGTGAATTAAGGTTTCAGCCACTCGTTCTCGAAATTCAAAATATTCTAAAGTATTTTTGTTATTAGTATGTAAATACCCTGCTGCTCAACTATACTCTATCCACCCAGCAACCAATGAAAAATCTGCAAAATTAAATATTGCTCTAACAATCCACTTTCTTGTCTTTGCAGATAATTTATAGAAACCAATATCCTTATCAAGAAGGCTAACTCCTCCCATGTTTGTATTATATTCTTTTACAATATATGGTCTACTAACATCTATGAACCATTTATCCTTTTTACACCAACATTTATAAATATCTATTGGTTCTTTATCTAAGACTGAAGAAGCAATAATTATTGGTTTATTATCAAACCACTTTACCAATGCACTTTGACCAGCATTTACAACAACCGTACTTTCTCTCCAATAGCTAGATTATCTTCCCTTCCATTAGCTGTGATTTTACCGCCTTTTCCTTCATATAGAAAAAAATCTAAAGGTTAACCATCAGGGGAAGTTGTAACAAAATGTTTTAATCCACATGGATTTCATTTCCCTCGAACTGCCTCATAGTAGTATAACCCCAACAAGGTGTCATTTTTTCATCACATGCAATCATTCTTGAACGTGGGTTTGTTAAAAACCCTCTTCGCACGGGGTTAATTACAGAGCGTATTTTCCCAAATTTATCCTTCTTTCGATCTGTATCTCACACTGAATCATCTTCCGCAACTTTTAGATTCTGGCGAATTAAAAAATAACGATCACGATTAATTTTGAATGCAATTAAATCAACTGTAGTATGCCTTGCCGAGTACATGCAAATTCGTGGTAACTTTAGATAAGACATTATAAATGATATACCAAAAAAAATCCAAATTTCGTGCAATGAAGTAATTAATTGCTTACCTTTCTTTAAAAAAAGTGTGTTCGATTAGTCAGATCAGTTATTTCAGAAGATATACTATCGTCTAAATATTTTTCAAATACTCTTTAGGAGGTTTGCATGTGTAATTTACAGCTTCGGGTACAAATTCTGGGGCTGGAGGTAGAGGCTCAAAATCTTCTTTGTGTTTTCAAAACACTCTTCTTGATGAGTGATTACCATTATTTCCACCTGTTTCTTTATCTCCATCTTCTCACTGACCAGTCAGTTCATGACTTACAGTCTCAGCTATCTCTTCATCCACCTCACTGTCTGATGATAATCTAAAATCTGAATCTTTTAACAATTCAAGACATTCTGCTTCAGAAATCCGTACATTTAAAAAAATGTTTTATAGTATTATAGATAAAAAAAATATCATTACAAATTAGTGTCGAATTCAGGTAGAGGTCGGGGAGGGGGCACCTCGCCTGGAACATTGGACTATTCCCACAGGAAGGTTTGAGATTTTTTGTTTTTTAATGGACAAAAGTGAAATTTCCAAACAGGATTTCTAAAACATCGCCCTGGAGTTGCAAAGATCCATCCCGGAGGAAAACGTCTTAATTCAACACTATTAAAAACAGGTGACCAGGGGATTCCAGAGCAGCAGAAATCTCTCCCGAAGAAAAATATCTGAATTCAATGCTGATTAAAAACATTCATGTTATTCAGTAACCTTAATTTATGTCCATTATAGTAATTATTTATGCCAATTTTACTGTTATTTAGTCCCAATGTATCTTTTAGACAGCATAAAAGAATAACATTACGTGTTAGGGTCAATCCCCATGTATCCTATTGGATACATCAAATATAAAGCTAGTTCATACTATCAGGGTCGTACTGGCATAACTGAGAGGGCGGTGGCAAAATGGATAAAAAGGGCGCCGATTGCCTTACAAAAGGGCGCAAATGCTTATATATACATACATACACATACTATATAAATTATGTATAAAAAATCACTTTAAAAATATATACGAGTATATTGCTATAGCGAAAACTTTATTCCTAAAATAATTATGTCACCCAAATTAGTATTTTACACTATAGAAATGTAATATGCACAAAAATAGTTCCCCGCAAGGCATTGCAGTTAAAAAAAAAAAATCTGATGTTAGACCAGTGTTGCCAATTTAGAGGTATTTTTTTCCTCCACACTTTTCTAAGAAAGCTATCTCTGTTTTCGAATTTCGCTCACCTTATCTAATGAGTTAATTCAAACTTTACCCCGAATATTTGAATAAAAATCTCCATACGATTATCTCCAAATGGAAAATAAAATATTAAAATAAAACAAACAAAAACAATTTCGTTGGGTCAAAACTCAAAAGTGCAAAACATTATTTAATACAATTCAATAATATTTTATATAATACAATCTCTAGAATACAAATACTAATTATGGTGTATAAAATTTCAGGAAAGTTATTTTTGTTTAGTTCAAGAGTGACGTCTATTTTACGTGAATTATTTTTAAAATATGTTTTATTTCTTTATTTTTTCAACATTCAAAAGATATCATAGATTTTTTTTTTTAAATTATGGCCATTTTTTTTTTCCATTCTGATCAGAAACAAAATTATGGCCATTTTTTTTTCATCCTGACCAGGAAAAAAAAAATTATGACCATTTTTTTTTTTTCCTTTTCTGACCAGAAAATCAGAGTTCTAACTTTTTACGACAGCTCTTTCATCTTCACCTAACACTTCATTTATAACGGTTGTTTCAAAATAATGGATGGCACCAGTCCATCAGTTCAGAAGAAAATGATCCATTCCAAAGGTATAAGTTCGATAGAAAAAAACTATTTAATACTTTGAGCAGAAAGAAGAGGCTACACCTGCAATTTTTATGACACTAATAGAATCCCATAGCTGCCAATGTGTACGGTTTAGTTACCTCTAAAATTTAACACAAATTTTTGCCATATTTAATCGTTGACAATTGTTAGACTTTTTAAACTGAAATTCCGGAAGTGACAGCCGATTGTTTCCTTGCGACGACATTCCTCTGGCTTCAACTCGTAAAACTTGGCTAAAAGTGCTATCTTTGACAACATTTTCTGAATGAATCTTTGCCTTTATAAGAAAATGGGAAACTAATTTCCTGGTATCTGAACAAAATGGGCAAATTTTATATTTTTACGAATATTAATGCAATTTTTTTGTATTTACAAATGAAAATGACTTCGCGAAAGTATCAGAAAAGTAGTTAGTTTGGATTTGGGAATAGCTTTCAATATAAAAAATTCTCATAACGAGGATGTGATCGCCCCCCACCCCAAAAAAGGAAATCCATGACCCCCTCTAAATGATGAGCTGAATCCGTCCTTGGCTTTATCGAATATTGATTGATTAAAATCTCGGAAACGGAATCGAAAAAAAATCCGCTTTATACAGGATCCTTATGCCATATCATCTTTAGATTCTTCTATGTTTTGTCATACGCCAGACAGAATGATTTTAACAATACCGTGCAAAACACAGATGCGAGAAAAATCGACAAACAAAATCTTCATTTGGCGCCCGGGGCACATGCCCCCTCTGCCCCCCTTAATTTCGGCCCTGCTTTCAAATCAGCAAACTTACAAAGGCTGTGCCCAATAATGGAGTTGTTTCTGTTTTTCAAAGATCTTGTTCTTTTTTACCGCGATTCATGTGTGTACGCAGGGTAGGGGGGGGGGGGGGCAGAAAATCTTTGGAAAAGTAATACATTCTTTAAAAGTATTACGCTGAATGTAATTATTTTGAAAAGTAGTATTACTTGAATTTTATTGCATGATAGTTTTGTTTTAAAGGTTTTCATTAAATTTCATTGTAACTGTTGGCTGCTGGCTGAAAATACCAATTATTTTTTATTGCCCACCAGAAACTTTTTAATCGAACTGTCTTTTATATTTTTTGAGAAAAACAAAAGATCTTTCAGAAAAGGCTGCCGAATGTGGCGTTTTGAACCGAATTTCCGGACGCGACAGTGGAGGAAGAGAAAGAAAACTGTTGTCATGAGACAACAATCAATTTTAACTCAAGATGTAATTAATTTAAAGAACAGAATCTATTGTATTGCAAATCACTTCAATAACCAAGCCTGCAAGTCTCATTCTTTTATGTGGAGTTTCGCCGAATATTCGGTTTCATTTTCGTTTTCAGCCCAAAATCCTAGTTTCGGCGAAAATACTGCCGTATATTCGGTATTACTATAACTGCCCCTCCTTAGCCTCCCCCAAACGGCACTCCCATCCAAAGAGTCGTACATACTATATATTCACATACAAGGAGATAAATCTAGAAGGTATTACTAATATTGATTAAATTCGTTATTTTTAAATTAAATTATTTTTTAATATATTTTTTATGTTTATAGCACCTTATATTTAATTAATTTTATTTCAATCAAATTATTTTGTTAATTATGTACTGCCGTTTCTACGCAAAACATTATTCAGATAACATGCGTATATGTATGTTTATGTTACTTACTTTGAATTTATTTTTAAAACAATTTCGCTTACGTTTTCAGTCGATACTAGGAATGTAACCGAAATTCAGTTTCTTTCGAACACTATTTTTATGTTTGTAAATCAGCAGAAATTTTCGCATTATTGAACGTTAAAAAAAATTTTTTTTTTGAGAACCGCTTTAAGGATTTACATATACATTTATAATCATAACTTATAAATTTCGGAAAATCGAGTTTTTATTTTAGCGGCTTTATCAGCGGAATTGAGACTTCTTTATGTGGTCAGAATATGGAATAGACAATTCTATGTAAGTAAAAAAAAAATAAAAAAATACAATAAGCATTCTATTATAATTATAACATAAAATTGAAACTAGTTTTTTTTCTCAAAATTGCATTTTTTAATAGATGACCACGGCACGATTACTTTAATAATACTGAATTGTTTTTCACTTCTAATTTTGTCAGCTTTTTCCTTCTATATATAAAAAAAAGTTTCGAATTGGAAATGGACCAATGAAAATCTGCGTAGATATTCCCGGTAGATCGGCATCCAATTTGAATGCTTAAGCATGGCCTTTCTTCGTTAATATTAAAAAAAACTGTTGCAAACAAAAATATGAAAATCAGTGGTATTACAGAGAAATGTTTGATAAACACGCTGATGCAGACAGTTTTCAAATCAAAGAATTATTTTAAGAGATATTTAATGCCAAAGTTGGAAAAAATCGTTCCATTAAAAAAGTTTTATTGGAGCAAAAACTATATGAGAATTTAATCATTTTTAGATCATTTTATACATTATAAGTTTCCGGTGTGCAGATTGAATTTATTTTTTTTATTTGACTCATTTTTTGAGGTTTTATTTCTATTTTAAATTCAAATTTTCAGCTTTTCGAGAGATATTTTTTATATATTTTAGAAAATGTTATTAATTTAAACTGTTGCCAATTGTATAAAAAGCGAAACAATAATGTTTACTTCAAATTAAAAATTTATTTACACGTGACTATTGTAAACAGAAATAAAAACTTTAAAATTAGAATTAAATGATCACATGTAAAAAGCAGGAAAATTACGTCCTAAGAACCATATTCACACTTGAATTTTAAAAGATAAACAAAATGTTAAATAAAAAAAATTATGCGCTAAAACTTGTAAAGGGGAGAAATTACATTATTTAAAATGGCCAAAAAATATGGTAAAAACATTTAAATTAAAAAATATATTTGCGCGAGATATTTTGAGATAATCTTTTCAACTATTATCGTGAATTCAAAGACTGCAAATATTTCCTTCTAACAACTAAAGTATTTTCACCTGAATATTAATAAGAGAAATAAAACTTTGGTGTAAATTACGTCAGATTTAAAACGATACATTTAAAATGAATTATTTAAAAGAACTATCTTATATCGCTGTTAAAAAATACCGGGAGACAAGGACACTGTTTACTTAATTCATTTTACATTAGCTTATTTTCAAATGTTTAACTAATTTTTTAATTAACGAATAGAAACCCGTTTACAGAAAAATCACTACTGTTTTTTTTCTTTTGTTTTTTTTAAATTCAATATTTTTAAAGCCGATCAAATTAGCGTGCTTTTTGGATTTTGGTGTGCCTGAACGGGGGTTGGCGAGCGTAGCTCGTAGGGGGCAGAGCCCCCTAGTTCCTTATATAATTATGCAGTGCATTAAGGATTTTTTTTTTTTTTTTTTTTTTGTCAATCATCAAAAATCAGCATTTTTCTACGATAAAAGTTGAATACCCTCTTCAAATAATCAGCATTAAAGAAAAAAAAAAAGAGAGAGAGAGAGAGCTTTTCATAATTTCCACCTTTTGTCTCGTCTAGTCACTAAAATAAGTCATATTTAATTAAAAATTAATGTTTATTTTAATTTCAGATAAGCCAATTTTAAACTACAATGGTCGTCGCAACTCACACGCAAAAAACACCAACAGCACGTCGTGTCGCGCATGTGTCGTGTGTTAATTAGTATTTCATGGGAAAATACCTCCACATCCACCGATTTCTATTTTCTCCAGAAAGATAGAGAGCTCCAGAATACGGTATAATAATTAAAAAAAAAGTGTCACACCTGGTATTACTACAGAAACCACTGGGTATCTATAGAACCGATTTGAAATCCCGCCGAAATGATAATTTGTCTTCTTAGGAATTCCCACGTTAATGACTAACAGCATTGAAAACTGAACCCAAATACATCTGCACTTCTCTTTACTTATATTTATCCGTTCTTTTGTAAAAGGACTTTTACAATTTTAGTGGTTTATCTATTTATTTTAATTACATATGTATTTTTCAATTTATATATTCGGGTGGTGTTTGAAGTTTAAAGAGGTTAAGCAGATCCGGTTTAAAAAAAAATAAATAACGTTTTTACATATTGGCTTTTTCGGATGCTAAAAATATTATCGAATTTTTAAATAGATATGAAAAATTAACATTTTCTTCTTTCAAAAGCAAAATTTACATAAGTTTCCATTGCAAAATCTTGTGAAGAATTAGTCTTGGCGCCCTTGGCGGTCTAACACTTATATTATCATTGAGAAATTATGGAATGCTCCACTTTAGTAGAACTAAGGGCATCAATTTGTGTGTGTATTTGTGGGGAGTGTGCGTGTGTGTGGGGGGGAGGGGGGTTTGCTATTACAAAAACACGATACTACTTTTTTTCAAGTTATTTTTGCAGAGGCGCTGTAAAAAATCTGGCCAAGTGACCAAGGGCGCCATGATTACAAAAACACGGTATTAGTTTTTTTTTTAACTTATTTTTACAGAGGCGCTAAAAAAAATCTGTCCAAGGGCGCCATGATTACAAAAACACGATGATAGTTTTTTGAAAGGGATTTTTACAGAGGCGCTGAAAAATATCTGACCAAGGGCGCCATGATTACAAAAACACGATATTAGTTTTTTAAAACTTATTTTTACAGATGCGCTGAAAAAAATCTCTCTAAGGGCGCCATGATTAAAAAAACACGATAATAGTTTTTCAAAATTATTTTTACAGAGGTGCTGAAAAAATCTCACCAAGAGCACATTGATTACGAAAACACGATATTAGTTTTTTGAAAGTTATTTTTACAGAGAGGCGCTGAAAAAAAAAATCTGCCCAAGGGCGCCATGAGTACAAAAACGCGATAATAGCTTTTTGAAAGGCATTTTTACAGAGGCGCTGAAAAATATTTGACCAAGGACGCCATGATTACAAAAACACGATATTAGTTTTTTGAAATTTATTTTTACAGAGGCGCTGAAAAAGACCAAGGGCGTCATTATTACGTAAACACGATATTAGTTTTTTTAAACTTATTTTTACAGAGGCGCTAAAAAAATTGACCAAAGCCGCCTCTGACAAAGGGACCAAATGAAATTAAAATGAAAATCCCCTGTCTTAAATTGGCATTTTTTTTTGTTGTTGTTCTTTCACAAAAAACAGAAATACCAAACTACCGGGCAGCCCCTGTCTTAAATTGGCATTTTTTTTTGTTCTTTCACAAAAAACAGAAATACCAAACTACCGGGCAGCCACCCAGGGCGCTGAATATTTGACAGAAAATATACTAAATACATCATTAATACCAATATTAATTTATGTAGAAGTTACTATTCTTCGGGGTACTGAATAAAATCTGGACCAGGGCGCCATGACTATCAAAGTCTCTGTGAATGAATCCATTTAAAATGAGAATATGTTTCTTATACAGTGTTTCGTCGTTTATACTTGCACAAAAGGCAGAAATACAAAAATACCTCACAACACCAGGGGCGCTAAATACTTAGACGCAGAAAATATGCAAACGTATTAGACGCAGACTCATTAGACACTTATTAGAAGCATTCCTAGAACAGAAATTATTTAGGCGTACATCTAAATAAGTGAGTACTTAATATTATTTTTCTTAGAATTTATCATTAGTACAGGCTTTGAAACAAAGTCTGGTCCTGGATACAATGTGTAACAACGGCATATCTGATTGTCGATAACTTATGTTATCTCGAAATTGGTTTATCTAATTGTCTTTGATCGCACATAGTTTGCTTATGCTATACTTTAAAAAATAAAAAGCATTACTTTTTAATTTTCCAAATGAAAATCTTTGAAAATTTTATGCCTTTCAAAATGCGTGCTTAAAAAAAGATAAAAAAAAAAAAGAAAAAGAAAAAAGTGACGATGGGCGCACCGGGCATTTGCCTCGTTGCCCGGTGGGCCAGTACGACCCTGCATACTATTAAAATTACAAATTATTTAAAAACATTTTGTACTAGAATAAACTTTATTCATCTGTTTTTAATTTATTTCATGAATAAAGGTTACAAGATCAATTATTTTATAAATAATAATGGTTACCTTTATTCCGACGCAAACTGCTAACACTTTTGCTGTAAGCCGTTTTGAAATAACACATATCCCGCCAAAAGAGCGCTCTAAGAATCCAACTGCTATTTTGTTTAAATGCTGTCATCTGTTAGGTTCCATGCATATCAATTTCTCTTTTTTAAACATTATTTTTACACCTGAAAAAAATTTGTAAAGATGTGTATCCTATAGGATACACGGGGTCTGAGGAGGTTATTGCAATCTTAAATTTTCTTTGAAAACAGGAGAATAATAGTAAGTTTCTTACTATTTTCATTAAATTTATATACAGGGCGTTGCGGAATTCGACCGACAAATTCAGACGGGTTATGGTAGACATCGACAGGATGAACAGTTACCTTAGAACATGAGATCGCAAATGACTTATTTAGTTACAAATACAGGGTGCTTAATCCTAACTGAACTTGCTTTTACTCTAATCATTTTGAGAAAAATAAAAACATTCCAATGAAAATGCAGCGACAATCAGGTTACAACTAATTTAGTGACATGAAAAAATACATACCGTGTAAAAAATGAGTGAAAAATAAAAATTAATTAAATGTGGCAAGCGAAGAATGTTTTTGCTTCTTTGTTCTTGTTGAGTGGCAGAATTTTAAAAAGGTTCATTTAACTCGACTTAAAACTAACATACATGACGTGAGAAACATTTTAAAAGGTTTGCTTTAATGCGCTCTTAAATTTCCTTTGAACATAGGAGAAGAATAGTAAGTTTCTTATTATTTCATTATATTTATAAACAGTGTGTTGCCGAATTCAACAGACAAATTCAAAGGGGCTATAGAAGGCATCAAGTGGATGAAAAATTGCCATTGAACATGGGGTTCCAAAAAACTTATTTAGTCACAAATGCAGGGTCTTTCATCCTAACTGAACTTGGGTTAACTGTAATAATTTTGAGAATAATATATACATTCCAATGAAATGCAACCAATACATGTTAAATGTGTACCGGTTAAGGTATATGTCTTCGTATCAAGTTGCAACTAATTTAGTGACAGAGAAAAATACACACTGGGTAAAAAATGAGTGAGAAAACAAAAATAAATTAAATGTGGCAAGCGAGGATTTTTTTTTGCTTCCTTTTTCTTGTTGGGTGGCAGAATTTTAAACAGGTTCATTTAAATCGACCTAAAACACACATAGATGACGTGAGAAACATCTCTATAATAATAGCTTAAGTCATGTGACTGCCATCAACAGTTCTGGGTTGACCGCTTCGCTTTTAGGTAGCTTTCTTTACAAAAAGCTACCTATTGCAGCCGTTCGGAGGAAAGCGATTTAAAAAAATTTTGGTATATTTTCATCGATCATGACCCCCAGACCCCGAAACCACCCTCTGTTCAAAATTTATATATATATATATATATATATATATATATATATCAATATATATATATATATATATATATATATATATATATATAACCATTAATTAAACATAACCATCCACCGTCAATTATTATGAATGTACGATATTTTTAAATATCTTTTCATTTTGAATGTCAACAATTCATTTTGATGTATTTTTTCCTTATGGTATCTTATATATATATTTACTAGCTGAGTACCCGTGCTTCGCTACGGTAAATTCTCCCTCTTTCACAACTTCCTATTTTGGTCGATTGCCTGTCTTTTTTACTATTTCTCAACCAGTAATTCTAATTTTGAACCTTTTTTTATTTAAGTCAACCTAGTTTTTATATGTAAAGATGGATTTTTGCAATCACTAATTGATTTTAACTCACTTCTTGGTATGTTAGAATTATAAACATATTTACAGGTGTGTTTATAGGTCAATAATGACAATGCTACTCTTTAATATTAGAAAAAATTAATTATAAATTAATACATTTATTTTAAGGCATTTTACTGTTAGCCTATCTCAGGTGATAACTCACCATATATTTTCTGTACTTCGTACAATTTTATCCGAGTTGGAACAACAATAGATTTAATTATGCACCAATGAACACTCGCCAAAATATACCAAATGAGTAAAACTGCAACAATGAAACATTTTGAAATAAAAAATGCTGAAAATAAATTTAAAAAATACCTGCTGGCTCGGGCCTACAAGCGGAGGTACATTTCGAAGTTAAGTACTAAATTCACCACCAAAACTTAAATCAAGATTAGAGATAAACCCAGTTCTTTCACTAAAAACTGAGCTCTAGGAGCTAAACATTTTGTGAAAATTCTAATATACACGAATACGCACACGCATGTATATGGAATAGGTTTTAAAAATAGCTATTGCAAATTCAGAGAATCTCAAAGTGTTAAAATAAGTTAATATTTCCATAGTCGGGGTTTTATCATGTTTTAATACGTTTCTTCAAACTCACATGCCGTTACATATTCACCTGCTGAGGTCCATTTTATTTCCAATATGACGCAATATTTTGTTTTTTGTTTTTTAATTCATCAAGCTATTTATTTTATTTTCAGTTTTCAAGCGGAAATCTTGCTCTAGAATACTTATGACGTAATATTCAATTTGTTTTCAATTCGTCAAAATATTTATTCAATTTAATTTTCCACGTGAAAAACTTGCAATAGGAAAGCAATTGTTGTGGTGAGAATTTTATTGCTTTTTTTTTAATTGTTGGCAACTGCTATAAATAATTAATAACGAAAAATATTTTTTTCTTCCTGTCATTGTTGTGTATGAGCTGGTTTTATCAGAATCGTGTTAAGACGGTATTCAAAATTTTGAACCCTCCCCATTTCCATTCCCTTGGGCCGATTTTGCCCATTTTCAATCCCCGCCGAGATATTAGCCATCTCAAAGTTTTTGGCGAGTTTGAAGACAATCCGTGCATAATTGCGACTTTTATCGTGCGGACAAAATTTAGTACATACATACATACATATATATATATATATATATATATAAACTTTTTAGGTGGGGGTGGTTTGGGGTTCCTGGGGTCCTATAATGAAAAGTTATGAAGGAATTTTTCAAAAGTCGCACCATGGTAACGACTGCAATAGGTAGTATTTCTTACGAAATCTACCTAAAATGAAGAATGTAATATTTTTTAAAATGTATATTTTTATCAATTATTAATTAATTAATTTAGGATTATATGCTAAGTAATACATTTAGAAATCCTAAAAAAAGATTACATAATGTTTCAATTTTTCTTTCCTGCTGTCCTTACTTTTAAAACAAACAGAGTAAAAATTATATATCATTTAATAAATTCATATGCTTGCGTTTTTTAGCAAGTATCAGAAAAAGCAGTGAATTAGTCATAATCGTGTTCTAAGCCCACGCTAGATTAATGTACCGTAACGGAAAAAAAAGCATGAATTTCGGTCAAAAAATTGTGTGTGATTTTTAATATAAGCATTGAATAGTTATAAAACAGTTTTAAAACAACCATTATTTTCTTATTATTTTTACTTCTATGTTTATCTCTTTTTGTATCTTAATTTTCTAGTCATTAAACAGCATTTAATGCATCTCCATACCTATAAGAGGGGGGGGGGGGGGGTTGCCATAGGGGTCCCTCTTCTGTTGCCAAATGCAGCCACGTTTGTCGCTACATTGGAGATATATCGCCAAAAGTGACGCCAACTTATCGATATCTCTAATATTTCGTCAAATTCCCATAGACTTCCAATGTAAACCAATAGGGTTTACTTATTTACAGAAAATCAACAAATTGAGATATTTTAATGCAACAAAAACTAATATTAGCTTGAGGGATTATATTAATTATATTTAAGGGAGTTCAACGTTCAAGTAAATTAAATTATGAATAAAAGTAACACGATACAATGCTTAGCATGCTTTCCCAAACCTAAATTTTAAGGGAGACCAAACTGGTCACCAAGGGCGGCTAGTTTCCAAGATTACAATTGTTAATTTCTTAAAATATATACGTTACTATAACAATGCATAGTCCGTGCGGAAAAAACTGCTTGCAGGTGTACATTTCGTCACACTATACTATAACCATGAAAAAAAAAAAAAAAAAAAAAAAAAAAAAAAAAACTCTTGTTTTATCGACATCATTAATTCATACATGTCTTTTGCTCATTTCATTTAAAATACACACATTTAAAATATATGTATAACTAATTTCATTTAAAATGATGAAAAGAAAAAATAATAAGAAGAAAAATACCTTAAACCAAAAAATTTTATTTCAACATCAAAGAGTATTTTGTAATTTACGCAGGCGAAGTATAAATAATGCCATTGTCTATAAAA
The DNA here is from genome assembly GCA_963932465.1 of Maratus speciosus. Taxonomy (NCBI): domain Eukaryota; kingdom Metazoa; phylum Arthropoda; class Arachnida; order Araneae; family Salticidae; genus Maratus; species Maratus speciosus. The sequence goes on along the minus strand of OZ010798.1, from coordinate 403,065,195 downwards.
CGAAATGAAACATTTGAAAAAAAAAATAATTTTGTTGATAAAAAAATGAGCATTTAAAAAATATATCTTTTGAAAATTACATGCTTACATACCAGTTTTTTAGATCAATAAAAATAAGTACTTAAAATAAAAGCATAAATAAATATTTTGCAAGTAATAGAATATAGTCAATTTAAACTGCAGTCTTCAAATTGTAAATACAAGTATATTTTACTACTGCAGCATGGCGTACGTAATACGTGTTTTTCACACTACAGTAAACATTTCATTCTTTGAATGAAGCCATTCATGGTTTTTTGAACAGACATTTTTATATGTATAATTCCTAACTTCTAAAATAATTTTATTGTAGCTTCCTCCTCATCAGATAACTGCCAAATAGTAAAATCTATGTCAGTAATCAGTATTAAATAAGTTATAATTAATAATAAATATTTTCTATTCAAAAAATAACAAATTCAAAAGTTTTACGGAATTACGATGGAATAATACTCATAAAAAATATTCACGTTCAATAAAATTGCAAAGGTTAATGCTTGGCATGGTTTGTAACAAAAATCGTTTGCACGATTAGGGTTGAAATAAATGGCGCGATATCATACATTTTCGCATGGTGTTCGTAGAAGTAAAAAGTACCACAGATTTATTTATTTATTTTTAATTTAGTTTTAGTTTTTGAGGCGTTTGTAATACTTTTCTTAACTGACATAGTTGTTTTAATTATTTAACCAAAAGAATTGATTAAAAAATTATTCAATTTGAATTTATTCCCTTGCTATAGTAACAGAATGAAGAGAATGAGTTTTTAGAAATTATTACTTGAAAATTTGAGCTTTTGGCGCCAAAGATAGCGCCAAATTAGAAAAATATGAAATATCTCTCGAACTATTGGACTTAAAAGAATTTAGTTAGTACCATTCGATTCAGCATACAAAAATACACCAAACTATGTTATCAGTTGAAAAATAACTATAAAATCAGATTTTTAAGGAATTTTTTTAAAGTTCGTTCTCTTTTTTACCCCCCTTAGGGGTGGAATTTTAGAAAATCCTTTCTTAGCGGCACTCAATGCCATAAGAACTATTTTTACCCCAATTTTCAAAATTTTAGGTTCAGTAGTTTTGGCTGCGCGTTGATTAATACGAAATTCAGACTTTCTTTTATATATATATATATATATATATATATCTGACCTTTGTCACACTGTAACTCTCGTATTTATGAACCGATTTGGATGTAATTCGGTGTGTACATAGTACATACCAATGTCTCGACCGAGTTCGTTGACCAGTTTCATCCGCCATTTTGTTTCAAAATGGCGGCCATTTAAAAATTTTTAAAAAATTTAAAATTTGAAATGTGGTACCAAAAAATTGAAAATGGAAAAATATTTTTTTCTTATGTATTTGACCTTTATACAAAGACTCCGTAGCAGTTTTTGTTTTGTCTATATCTTAAAAAATGGCTGAGTTATAGCATTTTGAATTTCTAGCGAAGCTGACATTTTGAAACGTCCTGAATTTTGTCACGCGATAAAAGGCGTATTTATGAACCGATTTGGATGTAACTTCGTTTATACATAGCACAGACCAATGTCTCGAACGAGTTCGTTGGCCAGCTTCATCCGCCATCTTGTTTAAAAATGGCGCTCATTTAAAATTTTAAGAAAAATTTAAATCTGAAATGTGGTAGCAAAAAATTGAAAATTGAAAAAATATTTTTTTCTTGTGTGTTTGACCTTGATAAAAAGATTCGGGAGCAGCTTTTGTTTCGTCTATATCTTAAAAAATGGCTGAGTTATAGCATTTAGCGTGGCTGACATTTTGAAACGTCCTGATTTTTGCCACGTGATAACAGACGTATTTATGAACCGATTTGGATGTACCTTGGTGTGTACATAGTACATACAAATAACTCAACCGAGTTCGTTGACCAGCTTCATTCGCCATCTTGTTTCAAAATGGTGGCCATTTAAAAAAATTAAAAAAAAATTAAATTTAAAATGAGATACCAAAAAATTGGAAAATGAAAAAGATTTTTTTTGTATGTGTTTGACCTTAATACAAAGATTCCGGAACAGGTTTTGTTTCGTCTACATCTAAAAAAATGGCTGAGTTATAACATTTTGAATTTCTATTGTGGCTGACATTTTAAAACGACCTGATTTTTGTCACGCGATAACAGGCATATTTATGAACCGATTTGAATGTAACTTTGTCTGTACATAGTACATACCAATGTCTCGACCGAGTTCGTTGGCCAGCTTCATTCGCCATCTTGTTTCAAAAGGGTTGCCATTTTTTTTTAAATGCAATTTAAAATTTAAAATGAGGTATTAAAAAATTGGAAAATAAAAAAGATTTTTTTTTATGTGTTTGGCCTTGATACAAAGATTCTGGAGCAGTTTTTGTTTCTGAAAATTTGTTCTTTTGTTTATATCTTAAAAAGTGGTTGAATTATAGCACTTTGAATTTCTATCATGGCTAACACTTTGAAACGATCTTGTATTTGTCACGCGATACCACACGTATTCGCCTATTTCGATGGAAGAAGGCATGTGGATAGTATACATCAATATCTCGACCAAGTTCGCTGGCCAGCTTCATCAGCCATCTTGTTTCAAAATGGCGGCCATTAAATAAAAAAAATTATATTTAAAGTGAGGTGCAAAAAAATTAGAAATCGAAAAAGGTTTCTTTCTTAAGTATTTGACCTTGATAGAAGGATTCAGGAGCATTTTTTTTTTGTCTTTATCTTAAAAAATGGCTCAGATATAGCAGTTTCAATTTCTAAAGTGGGTGACATTTTGAAAAATCTGATTTTTTGCCTGCGACAGCACTCGTATATATCAACCGATTCCGATATGAGTGAGCATGTGCACAGCAATTACTAAGGTCTCGACCATGTTCACTGGTTAGCCTCATCTACCATGTTGTCTTAAAATGGCAGGCACTTTAAGAAATCGCCGAATTTGGCAGCCAAATATAAGTGACTTTATAAAAGCAGCTTGGATAAAGCTGACTAATTTCGCGAAATTCTCATTCATAATGATTTAATATTGATAAAAATTAGTATTGAATCTCCTACATTCGGTTTCCACTAAATTGAGCTTCGTGTGTTTGAATAATATAAGTTGGCTTTTTAAAAATAAGGAATATGAAAGCTACCTCTTCCTCCCGGTATTGGCCGGAAGGACTTTTTACATACCAGGCTGTCAATTTGGTAGTTTAATGTTAGCCGTGCGCAGGTGATAAATCGCCAAATGTTGTTTCATCGCTTTCATGTCATCAATATTGTAATAGTCCATTTCATTCGCCTGTCATAAACAAATTTTCTCCTGCTAAATTAATACAAAGCTTTGATGTTGAAATTAAATGTCATGGTTTATGGTATTATTTATTACTTTTCTTTTTTCTTTTCTTAGTTTTAAAGAAATAATTAAGAGTAATAAATTTTAAATATCTCAGTATTTAAATTAAAGTTACGTATTTTAAAGAAAATGAGTGAAAGTGTTATATTTTAAATGAAATTAATAAAATACGAAAAAATACAACGGGAATAATGCTTGGCTATTTATCACCTGCGCCTGCCTAACATAAAAATACCGAGCTCATGATTTCTGCATCAGAAACTTCCGATTTGGCGAAGGATTGAGCAAGTAAAATAAATTTACTATGTAATTATGTAATACGATACAATGCTTATCATGCATTTAAGGGAGACCAAACTGGTCGTCAAGTGTGGCTAGTTTTAAAAGGTTTGCTTTAATGCACTCTAAAATTTTCTTTGAAAATAGGAGAAGAATAGTAACTTACTTATTTTTTTCATTAAATTTATATACAGTGTGTTGCCAAATTCGACAGAAAAATTCAGAGGGGTTATAGTAGGCATCGAGAGAATGAAAAATTGCCATAGAACATGAGGTCGAAAAAAACGTATTTAGTCACAAATACAGGGTTCAGTAATCACAGTTCATCGTAACTGAAATTGGGTTGACTGTAACGATTTTGTGAAAAATAAAAACATTCCAGTGAGAATGCAATGTTATGTACCGGTTAAGATATATGTATTCGTATCAGGCTCCCTTTAAAGAACTTTGAAGAATTTCTTTTACTGATGTACATTGACTTGTTATATGCACATTTTATTGTAGGTAATACTTAGAAAAATTTATTTTCAAAAGAAAAAAAATCATTTTGTGGGTAAAAATTGAGATTTTTTATTTTTTTTCTTAAATTTAAAGAATTTTTTAAAGTTTGCTGTTTTATGATACATTACTGTGTTAAAAGTACTAAAACATCTACAAATATTTGTCAAATCACTCCGTTACTTTTTTTGTATCCTCAATACAGAGTACTTAATAAAATTAGGGTCGATTTTACAAGTAACTAAAAATCAAAACGTTGAAGAAATCATGTTTTTTGCTGCGTTTTTGCCTATGTTTGTATATTTCTTTTCCCTCATAAACTAACCCTTTAATTGTAAAATTGGTCCTTTTATTAAGTACACTTTATTGAAGATACCAAAAAATAATGGAGGGATTTAACAAATATTTGTAGAAGTTTTAGCGTTTTAAACACAGTAATGTATCAAAAAACAGCAAAGTTTAAAATTCCTCAAGTTTTTTTGAAAAAATTAAAATGATCAATTTTTACCCACAAAATATTTTTTTTCTTGTTAATATTACTTTTGCTAAGTATTACCTATAATAATATTTGTATATAATAAGTAAATTTACAGTCGTGGAAAAAAAATGTAAACACCCCTACTAACTGTGCGACAAATTATTGTAGAAGAAAGCTACTGGTACCAAACGATTGGAAATAAAGTTTTTTTTTTTTTTTTTAAATGATGTATATAAAATTTGATTAGAGGGCCATCTACATATCAAAACGAACCCAAAATTGTTTTTTTTTCAATAGCAATACCCAAGTTTGACACCATAAATAGATCTATTTCACTCGCTTAACATGTATCGACTATTGCCGGCTCAAATGTTTCATTAAAATGATTAAATTATCTTTTTTTCAAATTATGCTTTTGTGGACATCATAGACGACTCCCTTTGACATTTTTTGCTCATAATTCGAAAATTACTTGGAAGAAAATTTTGAAATTGTGAATTTGCATCAAGCAGGACATAATAAACATAAATCTATCAAAAAAAAAAAAAAACTGTATGTTGCAATTCATATTTTTTTCGAATATTCATTTCATAATTCATATTATACAATTTTTAAAATTACAAATATAATGTATTTATGTTTGGGTTTTTTAGTATTATAATTAAACAAAAAAATTATCACATTAGGATTATAATTTCAGGAGATATTAATAAAAATATGAAAATATAATTTAACATTAGAAGCTCTCAATTTTGAATGTTTATAATTCAAAAACGTATCATCTAAATGACTTGAAATTTCATTTATAGGCATAGTTTGAACCGAAGATTTAAAATATATTGTCAGAATTGGGCGTTGAAACTGAAAAAAAAAAAAAAAGTTTTATCCGGTTTTGATATGTAGACGGACCCCTGAGCAAATATTATATACATCATTTAAAAGTAGATGTTATTTCCTATCGTTTGGTTCCTGTAAATTTTTTCTATTATGTTATTTGCAGAGTTAGTAGCGGGTGTTTATTTTTTTTCTTTGACCCTACACTGTTAAAAATTTGCAGCATTCTGGCAGGTCATTTGACCGTTTTTTCCAAAAACGGTTACACAACCGTAATTTTAACATTATTCTGACCATACACTGTTAAAAATTTGCAGCATTCTGGCAGGTCATTTGACCGTTTTTTTTCGAAAACGGTTACACAACCGTGAATTTAACACTATTCTGACCATATTATTGGCCATTTTATGGTCAGAATGTAGTTAAATTATGGTTATGAAACCGTTTTTTTCCGAAAACGGTTTCACAACCGTTAATTTAACACTATTCTAACCATGTTATTGACCATTTAATGGTCAGATAGTTAAATTATGGTTATGAAACCGTTTTTTCAAAAAACGGTCGATTGACCTGCCAGAATACTGCAAAATTTTTAACAGTGTACATCCGTAAAAATTTCTTAGTTCTTCAATTGGTACCGAATCTCCTGAAGATTAAGTTAAAATCTTATATTATAAATGTTTCACGGTCGCAAGCATCTCAAACAAATTGGGTCACTATATTATGAAACTGCATTAAAGTCTCTGCAGCTTATACCAACACTTAATTTAGAGAGTTGCTTTTTTACTAAATGGCAGTCTTTTGAACCAAAAGTCCCTTTTTCGCATTTTTTCCCCTTTTGGGAGATATTAAAAATTTCAATGAATAAAAAAAAATATTTTTTGGTGATATAAATGAAAAATATAAAATTTTAGAAGATGCATTAGATTATATTAACACAGTAAAAATATACTGCAAATTTTGTTTTTGGATTTTCTTTTGTTTTTAATGTGTGAGTTATTTTTAATTTGATATTGTGGATGTTACGCATACTTGAGTTAGTATTAAAAAAATAGTCTACCTGCAGAATGAATGTTTTGAAATTATTGAGTCATGTAGAAAGAAATCGGTTCAATAGTTTTCTAGAAAGATGGTCGCCCAGTTTCAAAAACATTGTTTCGAGAAAAATAACTTTAAAATTTTATAATAGCGTTACTTTGAACCAGCGGCGTTATATTCAATAACCAAAAAAATAGACAAGGAATTTGAGCATCGTGAAATTGCTTTAGGGCATCAATCTACAAATTTAAAGTTTTCAAAAAATACAAAAGTAAAATAAAATGAAAATTTTTACCCAAAGAACTAGAACCTTCCCTTAAGATTCAGTTAAAATCTCAATGTTGTAAATATTTCTTTATATGAATATCATTTTTTAAAGAGATGTATTAAAATTCCAAAAGAAAAAGAATGACAGAAAAAAATCTCCCCCTTCTTTCACTCATTAATATCCGCTTGTTACGTAATTTAAAAACGATTAATTATTTAGCCGGTAAAACAAATGGCAGGGGTTTGGAGCATAGTATGTGAAGAACTTTCTTATTCATAATATATATATATATATATATACCGGGTGTCCCAAAAAGGACTGACTGATTTTAAAATTCAATAACTTGAAAACGGTGACAGATATTTAAAAAATTCTTGCAGGAGGGTTATGCATAAGGTCAAAAGTATTTTTTACAGTGATTTTCAATTTTAGTTCGAATTACAAACAATAGATGGCGCTGCGATCAATAGACGCTGAATTCAGGCTCGATTTTTGATACTTCGTGGCCCGGATAATACATTTCCATCTCCTTTTTCAGCATGGAACTAGAGAAAGGACCAGAAATCGAGCCTGTATTTAGCGACTATTGCTTACAGCGCCATCTATTGTTTGTAATTCGAACTAAAATCGAAAATCACTGTAATAAAACTTTTGACCTTATGCATAACCCTCCTGCAAGAATTTTTTAAATATCTGTCACCGTTTGCAAGTTATTGAATTTTAAAATCAGTCAGTCCTTTTTGGGACACCCGGTATATTGCACATACAGTAAATCTGCCTCCATTACGCCTTCGTCACTCCTCTACGAAGATAGGAGACGTGTCACTTTAACTTGAAGGATGACCAAATAAAGTGACATATGAGCAAAGAAGCGATTCCAATTTTTTTTTTTCCTTTTTTTCCCCGCGAATTTTCATATTGATATATATATCGTATGTCTTGAAAAGAATTTTTATTATATTTTTTGCTTTAGTAAACGGAATATATATTAATGTGCTGGCATACCCGTCAAATCACATTTTTAAGTAAAAAAAAAATATTGAGATGTCACATGTTTTGCTGAGCTGAAATTTTATATGGATTATCAGACTTTTTCCGTGTACCGTGCACTTATGTAACGTAATACAGATATATTAAATTACAGATGCTATGCTAAATATGAAAAATATAAAATTTTAGAAGATGCATTAGATTTTATTAACACAGTAAAAAGATACTGCAAACTTTATTTTGGGTTTTGGTTTTTCATTTGTTTTTAATGAGGAAGTTATTTATAATTTTCTGTTGTGGATGTTACGCACACTTGAGTTAGTATTAAAAACTTAGTCAACCCGCAGAATGCACTTTTTAAAAATTAATGAGTCATGTAGAAGGAAATCGTTTCAATAGTTTTCTAGAAAGATGGTCGTTCAGTTTCAAAAACAGAGTTTCGAGAAAAATAACTTTAAAATTTTACAATAGCGTTACTTTGAACGAGCGGCGTTATATTCAATAAGCAAAAAATAAGCAAGGAATTGAAATATCACGAAACTGATTTAGGACACCACTACACATTTAACCCTTTCAGGGACAAGGCACTTGCATTCGTAAAATGATGAAATAATTGAATGACACCAGTAGTTACAAGAAAATTTTTTTGTAAACAAGTAAAGGTATATTTTTGCGTACTTAATAAAAGAGAAATTTTAATAAAAAAAAATCTGGGTGCCAATGTGGAATTAGTGATTAAAATATGTGATGCCATAGCGGCATCATCGCCCCTCAAGGGGTTAAAGGTTGCAAAAAATACTAAATAAAAAATGAAAATTTTTACCCAAGGAACTAGAACATCACCTTAAGATTTAGTTAAAATCTCAAATGTTGTAAATATTTCATTATATGAATAATATTTTTAAAAGAGATGTATTAAAATTCCAAAAGAAAAAGAACGACAGAAAAAATTCTCCCTCTTCTTTCACTCATTAATATCCGCTTGTTACGTAATTTAAAAACGATTAATTATTTAGCCGGCAAAACTAATGACAGGGGTTAGGGACATAGTTTGTGAAGAACTTTCTTATACATATTTTTTTTTTTTTTCACATACAGTAAATCTGCCTCCATTACGCCTTCGTCACTCCTCTACGAAGATACGAGACGTGTCACTTTAACTTGAAGGATGACCAAACAAAGTGACATATGAGCAAAGAAGCGAATCCATTTTTTTTCCTTTTTTTCCCCGCGAATTTTCATATTGATATATATATCGTATGACTTGAAAAGAATTTTTTATTATATTTTTTGCTTTAGTAAATGGAATATATATTAATGTGCCGGCATACCCGTCAAATCACATTTTTAAGTAATAAAAATATAGAGATGTCACATGTTTTGCTGAGCTGAAAGTTTATATGGTTTATCAGACTTTTTCTGTGTACCGTGCATTTATGTAACGTAATACAGATATATTCAATCACGGATGCTATGCTAAATATTAAAAATGTAAAGTTTTAGAAGATGCATTAGATTACATTCATACAGTAAAAAGATACTGCAATCTTTAATCTTATTTTTGATTTTTTTTTTATAATTGGTGATTTATTTTAATTTTCTGATGTGTATGTTACGCATACTTGCTTTAGTATTAAAAATTTAGCCTACCAACAGAATGCACGTTTTTGCTTTCTTCTGTCTAAAGAAAAATGTATTGTAATCGAAAAATTTTTAGACTTCAGATTTCCGACGAATTTACATGTTTTAGAGGTCAGAGATCCTTAAAAACATGTTTATACAAAATGTCTGTCCGTCCGTCCGTATGTGTGTATGTCCGCTTTGCATCATCAAAAAGAGTATGAAATTATGATAGAATTGATCCAAAGTTTTCGTGTATATTTTTGGCTATGGCCAGCAGATCATCCTTGAATTTGGAAATAATCAGCCGGATGGAGTCGCTGTAATAGCGAGTTTTTTGACATTTTCATTATTGTACAGCAAAAAGTGTATGAAGTTATGCATGGAATTCAACCAAATTTCATATATATGCTTTTGGTTATAGCAAGTAGCTCCTCCTTGAATATGGAATTATTCCGCTGGAAGGAGGCGTTGAATTAGCGATTTTTCTGCAATTTTAAGTATTATATTATCGAAAAATATATGAATTTATACACAGAATTGAATTAAAAATCATATGCATGTTTTTGGGTATGGCCAGCACGTCCCACGTGAATTTGGGAGCAATTCGCCGGAAGGAAGAGCTGTAACAGCTGTGTGTGTGTAAGAGCTGTGTTTTTTGTACATCGATTGCTCATGCAGCGATGACCAATTCGCATCCAGCTAACCCGGCAATTTTCAAGCAACTGATGTACAACAGTATAACGAAAAATACTGATTTTATATAGCAATATGATCCACATTAACTCGTTTTTACTAAGATTAATAAAATGAAGCAGAGACTTAAGATCAACATCAAAGTTGGTTCAGTATTGAAGTAATAATACTGAAGGATTAACACGTGTAACAACTTTTTGAAATATTAATATGCATGAGAAAGAAGGATAGGCAAATCCGACTAGTTTGAAATTGTTGTGTCATGAAGGATGTTAAGGGGTCTCAGGACTCTTAAAATTGAAAAAAAATTAAAAAAAAAGAGCCATTTTCAACATTTAATATTTTAAAATGTATTTGATTTTAAGACACAATTTTATTTGGAATAAAATATATAAGTATGTTCTTTCATTTCATGCGTTTAAAAAATTATAAGATGCAGAATTAGCATTTACAGGGGGCTCCAAACTGTAAGACATTTTTCGAGCAAAAAATCGACATAACAGCTTACGCGCACTATTACAAAATAAGTATTGCAACTAGAATGAAAATAGAAGACGCTCCAGCGAAAGCCAGGTTGAAAAAAAAATCAGAAATTGAAACCGGACAAATTTAAAAGGGAAATTACACAAATTAAAGACACCGAAAAGCGGGAAGGGAGGGCTCGGGGCGATGAAGCTACCGAACGACTCCTACTGCTTCTAGCTTATTATTACTCTTTGCTTACTTATACTTCAGATTGTAATAATTACCCTGAACCTAAATAAATTTGTATTTAAAGCTTTTTTATATTTTTTATACAAATTTGTATTTAGCTAATGCAAAATTAAGAAAATTTCAGCAGTATAATCACCTAAAAAATATATTATTTTGAACAATAAAAAGGAAATTTTAGGTTCAGTTTATACAGACTAACATGAAACATATGTTTTGAAAATTTCATAAAAATATATTCATAAGTTTTTGAGATATCGTGCGCGTTATGCCCAAAAACGTCATTTGGTGAAAAATGGCTTCAAAGTTTCCGAAACGACGCTTCAGCTATTGAATGTGTATAAATGTAAAAGCCATAACTTCAGTTCTAATAGGAATTTCAAGGAAACAATTATATCGAAATGTTCAGAAAAAATAGGAGTTTAACATCTAAAAAAAATTAAAATTTCGAAAATTTTAAAGCTTTAAGAGTCTTGAGACCCCTTAAGCAATTTACTTTATCATAATATTACAATATTTATTTGCTTAAAAGACGTTATAAAAACACATTAAAGGTAAATTAAAAATCTATATTTACATGTTTCAACTCTTTTACTGAGTCGTCCTCAGAACGTATAACTGAAAATTATAAATACAATGCATATGAAAAATGGAAAAAATCACCTAAACAAATAATCATATAACGAGCTCTACATTTTCGCGATTTCACGTGTTCCCTCTATGTCATGACGCCGTAAGTTGTTCAACCATTCAACCCATAAATTCGAGATACGAAAAGATAATGTATCATTACAAACTCCTGAACCCCGTAAATAAATTTCAATGGATTCTCTTATAAATAATTGTAAATAAAAATTAGACCTGAAGATTATTCTGCTCTCGTTAAAAAGTATGTTAATGTTCTCTATTCGATTCATCCGGAATAAATCAGTATTACCTCTATTATATTTTATGTCTGCTATATGTTCTTTACATCTCATATTGAATTTTCGTTAGGTTATACCTATATAATGATTTTTGATTCCCCTCTCCCTAATAAATGGAATCATTTAAACTCCTGAGAGGTAAAAAGTGTTGAAACATGTAAATATAGATTTTTAATTTACTTTTAATGTGTTTTAGAACGACTTTTAAGCAAATAAATATTTTAATATTGTGATATGGTTATTAGTGGACGTAATGTTGGCTTATTACTCGCACTTATTTACAATTTATTTTAGTTAAATGATTCGAAAAAGAATTTGATTTTTTTTTATAAACAAAATTTATTGATTTGACTCAGATGATATTTCTATACATAACTCTTTCCTCTTCTTATTTTTATTGTTTAATTATTTCTAAATATAGAGAAGAAAGAATTTTAATTATCCATTAATTTTTTAACCTTTTAACAGCATCTTACAATTATCTTATAAACACATTACAATTTATTTCTTTGAATTAAAATAATTCATTAAAAAAAAAAAACGTTTTATAGCTTCACAAACATCCTTTAAGATGATAAAACAAATCCATATAATTAAATACTTTTGAATTTAATTAATTTTAGATCTTTTCATTAACTTTAAATTTATAGAAGAATAGGAATAAGAGCATACTTTTATTAATTTACATTTTTCAATAAAATTCTAGTTAATTAATGAAAAATAAAACTAGCCTTCGTCCGGCGATATAGGCTTCTCAGAACAAAGAAATGCGCGGAGCGGGCGTAGGATGAGTTAACTCATCTGAAACCGCTGCGAAGCCGCTGCCAACCCGCGATGATACTCATAATTTAGGAAAATTCAAGACCAACCTCAAAAATTAAGGTTAATATTTTTGTTCACAAATTCATTGAAAATATTTTGTAACGTTATTAGAATAAGGATATGTACTCGGGCTTCCTGGGTTACAGAATACAGATTAAAACTCTTTATTTAATTGACAGCTATATCACATTTTTTACATTAATTATATTTTTTTACAATACGCAATAACAATACCACAAATTATATTTATATCAAAAATAGTAATTAGTTTAAATAAAGTTTTGAAATTTATTAAAAGCGATAATTTTGTATTGTCCTCGCGCCAGGAGTTCACAGCAGGAGAAATCGCCAAGGATCACTATTTAAAATCAGCCCTTTTTTCTTATTCTGATCATTTTAGTGGTTTAAGTGTATATAGTTTATTTACGTGTCTTAAATTTGTATTTTATGTATATTATGTTGTTTTACTTATTTATTGAACGTTTTAATTTCGTTACGTCATATAAGCTGCAAATAAATGCTGAGTTATTTACATTGATTTAAGTACAAATGGATTTATCTTACGTAATCGTCTATGCGCGCGATAGACATAGATTGAAAAACAAATCATGCCTGAAAATTATATAAAAAACGATAAAAATTGAGTAAATAGCGATACATTTTTCAAATAAATTGCAATACAGTTTTCAAACAAATTTTATTTGAAAGCACAGTTTTTTCCCCTATTCGACGGTGTTAAAATTTAAAATGTACAATGTTTAAAAGTAAAAAAAAAAAAAAAAAAAAAAATCTGCTGGTAAAGTAAAATTTAATCTTTTGACGTAGCCACCGTAAAAATGACGCCAGCGTTACGCATGGACATGTTTGTCCTTTATAATATAGATATAGCATAAACTTTTTTTTTTAATAGAGAAAGTAGAAAAATAAATTAAATCATTGAAATTTATAGAGCAATTTTAAATACTTAAGAAAACTGCTTTTGATTACTACTTTTTAATGATGCTGTTTTAAAAAGTATTTTCTCATTCCTCTTTTTATTTTACATCTCGTCCAAGTTATACGTTATACAAAAACAAATATAGTAAAAATACTGAAAGAGTTGAAGAAAGTTGACGCGGATACTGACAGAATTTAGCTGCAGGCGTTTTAATTCTTTGCGATAAAGTTTATTTTCCTTCCTTAAATCATAAATCATCTTTAGTGATGATGTTTCATATACTGTTTATGTATATATTAGGTTTATCATTATTGTATCATATCAATCCATTTTGTCGGTAATTACAGAACAAACATGATGTCGATGATTAAAAAATGACATCTGTTTTACTCTTTGACACGTTTGTCTTTGTAATATAGATTTAGCGTAAGATGTGGCAAAACTACGTACTTTTTTAAAATAAAGAAAATAGAAAATAAATCAAATCATTGAAATTTATAAAGCAATTTTAAATAATTAAGAACACTGTTTTTACTACTACTTTTTAATGATGCTGTTTTAAAAAAGATTTTCTCATCCCCCCCCCCCCGCCCCCCCCCTTTTTTTTTACATCTCGTCCAAGTTATACGTTATACAAAAACAAATATAGTAAAAACACTGAAAATAACAGTTTCAAAATCCCAGAAATATGCTATTTGTAATGAAAATAATAGAAGTTACAAGTAAATAACGCACCCGAGTCTTGGTTACAGAGTTAATCCTTTAAGACGATTTTTTCTCTGCGTCGAAAGTATAAAGTAACAAGATCATAGTCGAAATAGACATTGATCTTGTTATTTTGTGTTTGTAATCTGATTTATCCGCAAATGTCATCCGGATAAGATGTAAACGCTGCAAGCATTCAGTTAGTCTGAGACTCCTCAGAATGTTGACGTGGATACTGATAGAATTTAGCTGCAGGCGTTTTAATTCTTTGCGATAAAGTTTATTTTCCTTCCTTAAATCATAAATCATCTTTAGTGATGATGTTTTACATACTGTTAATGTATATATTAGGTTTATCATTATTGTATCATATCAATCCATTTTGTCGGTAATTACAGAACAAACATGATTAAGGTTAAAAAATGACGTCTGTTTTACTCTTTGACACGTTTGTCTTTGTACTATAGATTTAGCGTAAGATGTGGCCAACTACGTACTTTTTTAAAATAAAGAAAATAGAAAATAAATCAAATCATTGAAATTTATAAAGCAATTTTAAATAATTAAGAACACTGTTTTTACTACTACTTTTTAATGATGCTGTTTTAAAAAAGATTTTCTCATTCCCCCCACCCCTTTTTTTTTTTTTTTTTACATCTCGTCCAAGTTATACGTTATACAAAAACAAATATAGTAAAAACACTGAAAATAACAGTTTCAAAATCCCAGAAATATGCTATTTGTAATGAAAATAATAGAAGTTACAAGTAAATAACGCACCCGAGTCTTGGTTACACAGTTAATCCTTTAAGACGATTTTTTCTCTGCGTCGAAAGTATAAAGTAACAAGATCATAGTCGAAATAGACTTTGATCTTGTTATTTTGTGTTTGTAATCTGATTTATCCGCAAATGTCATCCGGATAAGATGTAAACGCTGCAAGCATTCAGTTAGTCTGAGACTCCTCAGAATGTTGACGTGGATACTGATAGAATTTAGCTGCAGGCGTTTTAATTCTTTGCGATAAAGTTTATTTTCCTTCCTTAAATCATAAATCATCTTTAGTGATGATGTTTTACATACTGTTAATGTATATATTAGGTTTATCATTATTGTATCATATCAATCCATTTTGTCGGTAATTACAGAACAAACATGATTAAGGTTAAAAAATGACGTCTGTTTTACTCTTTGACACGTTTGTCTTTGTACTATAGATTTAGCGTAAGATGTGGCCAACTACGTACTTTTTTAAAATAAAGAAAATAGAAAATAAATCAAATCATTGAAATTTATAAAGCAATTTTAAATAATTAAGAACACTGTTTTTACTACTACTTTTTAATGATGCTGTTTTAAAAAAGATTTTCTCATTCCCCCCACCCCCTTTTTTTTTTTTTTTTTTACATCTCGTCCAAGTTATACGTTATACAAAAACAAATATAGTAAAAACACTGAAAATAACAGTTTCAAAATCCCAGAAATATGCTATTTGTAATGAAAATAATAGAAGTTACAAGTAAATAACGCACCCGAGTCTTGGTTACACAGTTAATCCTTTAAGGCGATTTTTTCTCTGCGTCGAAAGTATAAAGTAACAAGATCATAGTCGAAATAGACTTTGATCTTGTTATTTTGTGTTTGTAATCTGATTTATCCGCATATGTCATCCGGATAAGATGTAAACGCCGCAAGCATTCAGTTAGTCTGAGACTCCTCAGAAAGTTGACGTGGATACTGATAGAATTTAGCTGCAGGCGTTTTTATTCTTTGCGATAAAGTTTATTTTCCTTTCTTAAATCATAAATATAGGTCTTTAGTGATAATGTTTTATATACTGTTTTTTATATACTGTTAACGTATATAATAGGTTATCATTATTGTATTATATCAAATGCTGTGTAATATCAATCAATTTTTTCAGTAATTACAGAATAAACATGATTAAGGACTGTATAGTTAGATCACTTACGACAAATACCGTAGAATTTTTATGATTTTAGTAGGAATGTCATTTATAGAGAAAATATAACAGAGGTACAGATGATAAAAATGAATTTTTTCTTTTTATGTAAAAATCTTCGTATTGGTCTCGTACCAGGAATTAACGGTAGAAGAAATCGCCAAAAATCGCTAGCATGTTTTATTCTGATAATTTCAGTGGTTTAAATGTGGTTCAATTATGCGTCTTAAATTTGTCTTTTATTTATATTATTTTATTTTATTTTTAGATTGATAAAGTTTTAATTTTGTTGTGGAATATAAGCCGGAAACAAATGCTGAAATATTTTATTTGTTTAAATGCAAACAGATTTATTTTTTGTAATCGTCTGTCTGTAAGTGAAAGAAATAGATTTAAAACAATCATGCTTGAAAATTACTTGAAACAATAAAATTTGTGTAAATTGTTGTACAGCTTTCAAACAAATTACGACATAGTTTTCAAACAAATTGCATTTGAAAGTACATTTTTTTCTATTCGACGGTGTAAAAAATTGAAAAGAAGCGGTATTTAGAAATTAAGAAAATTACAGTTAAAGTTAATAAAAGTGAAATTTTAACGTCTGATGTTGCCACCGTCAAAACGACGTCTTTTATAATATAGGTAGATAGCGTAAGGTGTAATCTACTACGAACTTTTTAAAAATAGAGAAAATAGGAGATAAATTAAGTCATTGAAATTTATAAAACAATTTTAAATTTAGAACATTGTTTTTGACGAAATCTTTTTAATAATGCTGTTTTAAAAAGCACGCTTTTTTCATTCCTCTTTAATTTAAATCTCAACGAAATTATACTTTGTACAAAAAAAAAGGAGTAAAAACACTGAAAAGAGCAGTTTAATCATCCCAGAAATGGGAGATTCTCAAAAGGTGGGATCATTAAACGTTAACTATATGTAATTTTTAAAATTTTCAAATTTAAGGCCAAATTTTTTTAATAGTATAGTATTTTGTCTATAAATATAATATATAAATATTGTAATAGTATGTCTACAAAATTATACACAAACATTAAAAGACAGCAACTATTCTGGAAAATTAATGATTAAAGCGTTTAATTAGCAGTTGTGTACGTTACAAATTTTGGACATTCGCAGATTTTGGACTTAAAGATTTTGGACGTTGCTCTTAGTATTTAAAAAATTCTTAAGACTAAGAATGTAGTAAATGTGTCTGTATACATACATATATATAATTAACTTTTGGTTATCCATTAATAATAATAATAAAATCAAATGCTTTGTTACGTACGTTACTTTCGGACATAACAAAATACAGAAAAATGCTTTATAGAAAAGTCCTTCTATCTTCAAAAAAGCAATAAATCAGCTCTCTTAATGAAATTATTAAAAAATCATCCGTTTCCTTTATGCATTCGTTGTTTACCATTAGAACCACCTGGAAAAAAGTTAAAACTCTTTTTCTTGGTGGTACATTGGAGCAGTTAACGTTATGAATGTCCGAAATTGGCCTCTTTAGCATAAAATAATAAAATTTTAAGATATTTATACAAAGCTTTTATAATAAATTATGTCATTTTCTATCTCTGAATAGAATTAAAAACTCAGTGTAAAAAAAATAATAATAATAAAGTCAATGATAATTAAAGTTATGTTTGAAAGGCTTAAAGTTATGACTTGTGTCCAGTGCCCACCTTTTGAGAATCGCCCAAATGTGCTATTGGTAACGAAAACAGTAGAAGTAGAAGTAAATAACTCATCCGAGTCTTTGTTGCAGTGCTAATCCTTTAATATGATTTTTTGCTGCATCGAAAGTATAAAGTAACAAGATCACAGTCGAAATAGACATTTATCTTGTTATTTTGTGTTTGTAATCTGATTTATCCGTAAATGTCATCCGGATAATATGTAAACGCCGCAAGCATTCAGTTACTCTTAGCCTCCTCAGAAAGTTGACGTGGATACTGATCGAATTTAGCTGCACGCGTTTTTATTCTTTGCGATAAAGTTTATTTTCCTTGGTTAAATCATAAATATACGTCTTTAGTCATAATGTTTTATATACTGCCAACGTATATAGTAGGTTATCATTATTGTATCATATCAAATGCTGTGTAATATCAATCCGTTTTATTAGTACAGAATTACAGAGTAAACTTGATTAAAGATTGTATAGTTAGCTCACTTAGACAAATATTCACTTAATTTATTCACTTAATTTATTTCATTTTGTTTGGAACAGTATTGCTTTGTTTTTGCTTGGTTAAATCATAAATGTGCGTCTCTAGTGATAGTGTTTTATACACTGTCAACGCATCTAAATGGGTTATCATTATAGTGTCATATCAAATGCTGTGTAATACCAATCCGTTTTCTCAGTAATTGCAGGGTAAACTTGATTTAAGTTTTGGATAGTTAGCTCGTAGAGGTACAGATGATAATAGTATTTTTTTTATGTTACTTTATTTATTTATATATTTATTTTTCATAAACCAAAAGAAAAGAATACGTTTTATGATACACCAATTTTAAAAGAGAATTGAACAATTAATTGAATCTTATGGTATTGTATACATTTAATTTCTTTTTATTCATAATGAAATAGTCTTTTATAAATAGTTGCCTGGTTTAAGTTCCACTTTTTTTTTTTTTTTTTCTTTTTTTTTTTTTTTTTTTTTTCAGAACCACAAGTTTTATTGCGCATGATGTAAGCGAATAGATTTGCCATTGCAATTTCACTACTAAAAAACAAACAAATGTTCTTAATTTAGGAAAATATAAGACAACGACAAACGAAATAATAGAAAAACTTCTTATAAATTACCTATGATTTCGAAAAGCATCCTTTATCATTATAAACTTCGCAAAACAATAAATTTTTGATTTTAAAGGTAAGTTTCTCAAATCAAAGTTCCAATGACTGCCACTGACTTTCGGAAATGTTTCAAAATAGTTTTTATGGAATGTTAATCAATTTTTTCATGCAGTAATGTAGGTTTTTATGATAATATCAGTTCTCAACTAAACATTTTAATGCTCATGAAGCATGTTTTAGACAAGCAGAATAAATTAACGTCATGCATATTAATATTAAAATTAGTATTATGTTTTACTCTTCGATGCAAAATTCAATTCCAAAGATGAAAATATCTTGTTTAGATGTCAATAACATTCCAAAAATTAATATTCCTGTTTAATAATATTTTTGTAGATTTAGAGCCATTTTTCACGGTGTGAATATCTTTAATAAACCTAACTGGAGCTAAGTGTGAAATGTTATTAATTGATGAACAGCTTTGTTTAGATGGAGATACAGTGATTTATTGAGAGCGATACTTTGCCACATTTCAAGAATTAATAGCCGAAGAAATCGCCAAAGATTGCTGATTAACGCAGCCTTTTTTATGCTGAAAATTCCGTGGTTTAAATGCATAGTTTGATTACATTTCTGTTAAATTTGTGTTTTACTTTTCTTATTTTCTTGACTTATTGATGAGGTTTTAATCTGGAAACACACGCTGAACATTTTGTATTGTTTTAAACCTTTCAGGGGCAAAGTACATATGTTGCTAAAATCTTAAAATGATTGAATGACATATGTATTTATGAACAAATTTATATGAAAGTAAGTAAAAGCTTTTCTTCGCGTGCATTTTAAAAAAAATTAATTGATAAATTCTGCCGCCAATGTGACATTTGGGAATTAAAATTAACTGGTATATATAATATACCGGTACCCTTCAAGGGGTCAAGTGGAAACGGGTTAATCTCTCGCAATAGAGATATTTTGTTTTTTAAATAATGCTTGAAAATTATTTTAAAATCCTAAACGAAGCAGTAAATTGAGATATGGTTTTCTAACAAATAGAATTTAAAAATACTCTTTTCTTTTATTCGATGGTGCAAAAAGTAAAATTGTTCGATGTTTAAAGGCAAAAAAAAAAAAAAAAAAAAAAAAAAAAAAAATGCTGGAAAAGCGACATTTATTGGTCAGACGTTGCTACCTTCAATATGACGTCAATGTTGCTCACGTTATGTTTCTACTTTATAATATAGGTACTAGAAATAATTCGATATACCTATGAATGTAGATGCATTTACATCACATGATATTATTCATCGATTTAAAAGAAAAACTTTAGTCATTTTAAAAGAAGCAATTTAAAAGTCGTTCCTGATTTTAAATCATTGATTATTTCACTTCATTACAGAAAACTGTTAAATGCCGGTAGCGTCCTCATTAAAAGAACATCCGAGCGAGAAAATCACACAAAGAACCAAAGGAATGTTTTATTCAACGAATCAGTGCAGAAGAAACTGAATTATTCGATGGGTTGTAAAATAATTGTTAGTTTTTCGGCAAAGGAGAGAGAGGAAATCTTCCGGAATGATTTTCTGTCCTTGATTTGCATTTCAATCGATGGAAGTGTGTGCTTAATTCAGACGATTTCTCTGAAAGGACGAGTTAGAATGATGTGAGCTTTGTGATTCTTTAAATTCGGAGGAACTGTGGAATGTTATCCAAATGTCGTGTTTTCTTTGAGTGAAAGTTTAACTAAGAACATAAACTATGTAGATTTGTTGAAATCCTGGGAATTTCTGTATTATATACGAATATCAAATAAATTTTGTCGGACTGTTAAACATTATACATATTTTTTTAAAACTAAGATTAAGAGAATGAATTGAGAATTATTATGTTCTTCGAAGAATTGAGAATTATTATACATTTTGCTCTTGTTGTTGATTTCTCCGGCCTTGGAATTATTGGTAACATACTTTATAATTTTTAAATAACTGAGATTTAAATATTATGTTCCATATAAAGAAAAAAAATCTTAATTTACGTCCATTAATAGTAACACCGTAAAATATAAATTCCAAAAACTTCAAAATATGTACTAAAAACACTTTAATTGCTTAAAAGACGTCAAATATAAATAAAAACTTTCAAATACATTGTTTTTATGTACATTGTATTTGTGTTCCTTGTGTGTTCTGATGATGATTGAGTGAATCAATCAAAACAT
The DNA here is from genome assembly GCA_963932465.1 of Maratus speciosus. Lineage (NCBI taxonomy): Eukaryota > Metazoa > Arthropoda > Arachnida > Araneae > Salticidae > Maratus > Maratus speciosus. The sequence goes on along the minus strand of OZ010798.1, from coordinate 403,044,030 downwards.
GTCAATATTTTAATGTGTTTATTCATATTTGACGTCTTTTATGCATTTAAAGTGTTTTTAGCACATATTTTGAAATTTTAGAAATATATATTTTATGGTATAATTGAGTTTTTTTTTTTTTTTTTTTTTTTTTTTTTTTTTTTTTTTTTTTTTTTTTTAGCGTCTGTCGATGAAGAAACGAGATGGAGCATTCTGAACTTTTTTACACTGAAAAACATGAAGTACTCAAAAATGAGTAAATAATTGTACTCATATCAAATTAAGTACGTTTGGATCCAAAATGAACCTATGATTTCTCAATTTTGAACCATTACATGTTATCAAACCCACACAAAACGTTAATTTTGTACTCTGTAATCGTTTATTTCATTAACGGCGGTATCAAAGATGTTCATTAATGTATATATTAAATTACACACAGTATTTAAATTAATTTAAAACTGCTTGAAAATAATGCTCCTGTCATAAAAATATTCGATTTGGGTATTTTGATAATACTTTTGCTATTTTTCTCAATAAATAATCATTTAAACGTTTCTTGCCAATAATTCTGAGTGGAAAATAAATGTCAGTACATTTTTACTTTGATTTGTAGGTTCAGGAGGGCGGTACATAACCATTCATATTTGAACATAAACATGGTATAAAAAATGAGCACATGTGTTTCTTAATTTTAGGTATATTTGGATCGGAGATATTTTGAGAATATGACGTATTTAAAAATGAGTATTTCTTACTCAATTTTGAGAATCCATTTTTTACAGTGTACTGTCCTCAAATTGCATTTCAATCGATGAAAGTGTGTGTTTAATTCATTTTGCGAACCTATAAATTTATTGGAACTTTAAAAAGTTTAGTTCCTGTAAGAGCGTCTCTTACAGGGATTTTTCTTATTGCCGTTACATAAAAACATAAAAATTTCTTGGAATCCCAGTTTCCTAGAAAAACTTTAGTAACTTTACAGATTTTTTTTTTTTTTTTTTTTTTTTTTTTTTTTTTTTACAGTGTACATCTTTATTCGGAGGTATACTTTAGAAAATTAATTATTGTTGACAATGTTTTAAATGTAAAGCATCTAAGGATTATTAATAGCATTTATGTTATTTTCGGCAAATTTGCTATGCTTTTTCGAGAAAGGAGAGAAGGGAAAACATGCGAAATAATTTTCTGTCCTTTATTTGCATTTCAATCGACGAAATTATGTGTTTACTTCGTTTTGCGAATCTATAATTTTATTGGAACTTTAAAATGTTACCCAAATGTCATGCTTTCTTTTAGATGACGTTAAATATGAAGATAAACTGCATTCGTTATATCTTCAAATGTTCGAAACTTAATATTTAGGAACATAATATAATTTGTGTACACTGTTAAATTATATGTACATCTTTATAAGGAGGTATACTTTGAAAAAATAATTATTGTTGACAATGTTTAAAATTTAAAGCAACTAAGTATTATTAATAGCATTTATATTGTTTTCGGAAAATTTGGTATGCTTTTTCGACAAAGGAGAGAGAGGAAAACGTGCGAAATAATTTTCTGTCCTTTATTTGCATTTCAATGGACGAAATTACGTGTTTGATTCAGCTAATTTCTGTAAAAGGAAGAAATACAATGAAGTGCAATACGGAGAAACTTTACAATTTTGCTAAAATGCCGTGTTTTCTTCGGGTGAAAATTTAATTAAGAAGTTAAACATTTATTCAATCATTCAAAACTTCAATAATGCATAAAACCATCATTATGTACTGTTAAATTATATGTAAATTTCTAACAATGATCAGTTAAGTTTTATTTAAAAGAATTGAGAACCACATGCCTTTTTACTTTCTTCTATAGTCAATAGAAGAAAGTATTGTAATCGAAATTTTTTCGACTTCCGGTTTTCGACAGATTCACACGTTTCAGGGGTCAGAGATACCAAAAAACATGTTTATATAAAATGTCTGTCTGTCCGTGTATCCGTCTTTCCGTGTGTCCGTGTGTCTGTCGCCATTGTAGCATCAAAAAGTGTATGAAGTATTTGGTTCATTTAATTGAACCAAATTTTTTAAAAAGTTTTCGGCTATGGCAAGCAGGTTCTTTCTTCATTTGGAAGAAATCCGCTGCAAGGGGGCGCTTTAATAGCTATTTTTGTGCGATTTTGAATATTTTACCATCGAAAAGTGTATAAAGTTATGTATAGAATTGAACCATATTATTTTGTGTATGTTTTTGGCCATGACAAGAAGGTCCTCCCTGAATGTGGAAAAATTCCGCTGGAAGGGAGAACTGTAATAGCAATTTTTGTGTAATCTTCTTAATTTTTCGTAGTTCTATTGTACACAAGTGGCTCGTGAATCCACGGGGAACTTTCCATCCTGATAAGCCGACAATTCGCGACTATTCGTGATTTTAATAAGTATCATGATCGAGATTAACTCGTTTTTACTCCGATTAATTGACTGAAGCAGAAATTTAAGAGGGAAGTCAAAGTTGATATAGTATTGAACTAATAAAAATGAAATATTGACATCTATAATAACATTTTAAAATATTAAAATAAATGAGATAGAAGGAAGTTTGGCACAGATGTCATATTCGCCCCATATTGGCACGATTTTTTTCGGTTGCCAATTTGGCGAAAACATCAACAGCATAAACAACATAATCCGGGTTACCACATCAAGCAAAATAACGACACTTTGGCGCAAGTAAGTACCCACTGCCTATATGATATTGGCGTCAGAAAAAAATCGCGCCAATATGGGGCGAATATGACATCTGTGCCGGAAGTTTTGGGACTGGCACATCCAACTAGTTTAAAAATAAACAAGTTGGAAATTGCTCGTCAAACTTGGCAAATGAGGAGCGTTCGTACTATAACTAGTTTTATAATTATTTTTTGCACCCCATATTGTACTGAATGTATATTTTTTTGCACTTCATAAGTGCATAGTCTGTAACATCATTAAAATGCCCTTGCAATAATTTTTTTCCCATTCCCCGTAATGTAATAGAACACTTTTGACTGTCCCTGTAATTAAACTATGCATCCGATTTTCATACAATTTGAAATGACTCGACAAAATATTGCAACAATTATGTATTTAAAATTTCAGAACATTTGGAAGGCTGTAACACCATTAAAATGCACCTGCAATAATTTTTCCCATTGGCCGTAAAGTAAAGAAAAACTTTTGACTGTCCCTGTCATTAAACTATACATCCGATTTTCATAAAATTTGAAATGGTTCGACAAAATTTTGCAACAATCATATATTTAAAATTTCAGACCATTCGGTTGGGTAGTTTTTGCTCTGTTATATGCGGACAGACAGACGGACAGACAGACGGACTGAACGACGACTATAGGTGCTACGTATTTATATAATTACGAACGCACCTAAAAAAGACGCATCAATAATTATCTTTTACGGTGCGGCATTAGTTGTTCGTTTTTCTAGGAGTTCGACATTGGAATTATTGTTAACATCTAAAAATTAAAAAAAGAAGAAGAATTATTATTAGAATTTTTATTTGTAGCTTTTCCAACAAATAACGAAAAGAAAATTCTACTGAAGGATTCTTTGTCCTCGATTTGCAGTTCGATTGATGAAAAAGTGTTCTTAATTCAGACGTTCTATATTAAAAAAGACACACGCGTCTATGCGTAACGTTGACGTCATTTTGCGAATGGCAACAACAGACGATTATATTTAACTGTTATTATCTTTTATTGCATTTTTTTTAATTTCTAAATACCGCGCATTTTTAATCTTTAAAATGTCGAATATAGAAAAAAAATATACTTATAAATGCAATTTGTTTGAAAACTATTTGCAATTTGTTTAAAAAATTGTATAGCAGTTTACTGAATTTTTATTGTTTTAAAAATAATTTCTAAGCATGATGTTAAAAAAATTACTGTCACTTGCAGATAGGCAATTATAAAATATAAACGAGTCTGCACTAAAATTAATATAAATAAAGTCGTTCAGCATTTGTTTCCGGCTTATATTCCATAACGAAATTAAAACTTTATCAATTCACAAATAAAATAATAAAATATAAGTAAAACATAAATGTAAGACAGTTAATCGAACCACGCTTAAACCACCGAAATTATCAGAATAAAAAAGGCTACTGATATATTGAGATTTCTTTGATAAATACTGGCACAAGACTAATAATAAATTTCAAAAAAAAAAAAAATGTTTAATTCCAAATTTCTATTATTCATATAAAATTATTATTGTTATTGTTAGTGAAAAATATAAATATATATATATATTAAATGTAAAACATCTGATTTAATATATATATATATATATATATATATATATATATATTTAATATATATATTTAATATATACATTTAATATATATTTTTTCCATTAAATAAATAAATAAATATAGTTATATATGGTTTTAACTTGTATTCTGTGACACGGGAAACCCGGGTTGCAACTACTTGTTTAAGTAATAAGAAAAGTTACAATGATGTGAAATTTGCGATTGTTTAAATTCGTATATGAACTTTAGAACCAAATATCGCATTTTCTTGAGTGAAAGTATAGCTGAGACGATAAGCTCAGATTTGTTGAAATTCTTGGAATTTTCAAAGTAAATTAATATGAATGGAAATTTCTTATAAGTTTTATATTTTGTTAATCTTTATGTAATTTTTTAACTAAGCTTTATGCTAAAGTCAAGTTTTATGCTAAAAAATTGACATTTGTTATTATGTTTTGCAAAATATTCGAGAAATATTATTAGAATTTTTATGGTGATATTTTACGACATAAGTGCTATTATTACACTATTAAAAAAAAAAAATCTGTAAAGTTACTAAAATTTTTCTAGGAAACTGGGATTCCTAGAACTATATATGTAACGGTAACAACAAAAAATCATGTGACAGATACACTTTTGCACCGTAAATCAAAAAATCTTTAAGATTTCTAAGAATTTTTTAGGAAACTGGTATGCCTAGAGCTTTTTATGTAACTGCAACCCGGGTTACAGATAAAATTTTAGTAAGATTACTGTAATTTTATTAGATTCTATTGTAAAGCTACAGATTTCTGCAGCTTTACAAAAACTAGTTTTGTCGATTTACATCTTTTTTTTTTTTTTTTTTTTTTTTTTTTTTTGTACAGTGTACAGATAAAATTTTAGTAAGCATACAGATTTCTGAAACTTTACATCTGTAGAATTACAGCTTTATTTTACAGTGTTTAAGATTTTTTATGAAGATATTTTACGACATAGAAGCTATTATTAGCTATCAGTTTAGACTTTCACAAAAAGGATTTATTGTGAACAATGTTTTAATATTTTAAAACAACCCAGAATTGCTATTTGCCATTTTATTTGTAGCTTTTTCAGCAAAGAAAAGAAAGGAAATCTTCCGGAATGATTTTGTGGCCTCGATTTGCATTTCAATCGATCCAAGTGAGCGTTTAATTCAGACAGTTTCTCCGAAAGGAAAATTTAGAATGATGTGAGTTTTCTGATTCTTTAAATTGCAAAGAATTTTAGAATGTTACACAAATGTCGTGTTTTCGTTGGTAGAAGATTTATCGAAGAAGATAAACTACATTTATTCAAACGTTCTGAATTTCAATAATGCAGCGGAAAATCCTATAACGTTTGACCACTGTTAAGTTTTCTGTAAATTTCTATCAAAGCTTAATCGAAATTTATGTAAAAGAATGGGGAATAATAGTTATCGTGTTTTCTAAAAACCTGAAAATTATTGTTCTAATTTAATGCTTCTCTTTCAATCAGAGAATTTATTGTGTTTCGTAATTTTAAAGTATACAAGAATTTTAGTTATTTTTAGGTTCGTTCGTAATTATATAAATATGTGGCATATATAGTCGTCCTGTTTTTCGTCCGTCTGTCCGTATATAACAGCGCAAAAACTACCCAACCGAATGCTTTGAAATTTGATGCATATAAACGTTGCAGAATTTTCTTGTGTCATTTCATATTTTATGAGAATATAATCAAAACTTAAGAAAGACAATAATAAATGGTTCTTCATCCTATTAAATTCTATCATACGTAATTAATTTAATGATATACCATGATAGGTAATGATTCTAGGTTGCTATGGTGATGACGTGCTATTTAAAATGGAGTCCTACTATTTCCGTATTACTGAATTTAATATATAGAATCGTAAAAAAAAATTGTATTAATACATTTGTGCATAAGAATGCAATAGCTATTACACCAAAATCTGAATATTTATAAAACTAATTATAATACGAACGCATGTCATTTGTCATGTTTGACGGTTTGACGTAGAATTTCCAACTTGTTTTTAATTGTTAGCTTTCTTGTTAATTGTGAAAGACATCTTTTTGAATTATTTTTGTCTACGATATGCATTTTAATCGATGGAAGCATATGTTTAATTCAGAAAATAATTCGGAAAGTTGCATCAATGTGGGAAAAGTTATATGGTTTTGTGATTCTTTAAATTCGTGATCTTTTTCGTGATTCTTTTGAATGAAAGATTAACTAAGAAGATAAAATTGATTTTCTTGAAATGTTCATAATTTTAATAATTTACAGTAATAGCGTATAAATTTTGCATACTGTTCAATTTTGTGAATTTTTAAAGAAAGATTAAAGAAGCTTTATATAACGATCTAAGAAATTTTTTTCTGTGGTTTGATATAATACTGAGAATTGGAGGGCTCGAAGCAAGATAACTATCAAATGCAAATTTCGAGACATTCAAAAGAAGACTAAACTCAAAACTATTGTAATTAGTACTGCAAAAAGAGCTTATTTTTTAAAAATGAACTTTCCCTTATGTGCAACGTACTTTGTCTGTGACATTTTGTTATTTTGGATTAACGCGCAGAAAGCTCTTCGCAATTAAAATTCATATCTAAAATTTTCTTTTATTACTATGGTATATATTCAGTAAAATATAAACCTTGTAGTTTTAAAAGGTTGCTAGGATTTTGTTAAACAGTTTTACGGGAAAGTCAGAATAAATAAAAAAAAAAAATCAGTCATTATTCTTTATACACGAGCCCTCCATTTATCATTAATTTCGTTTGTTATTCTCTCTATTTTTTTTTTTTTTTTTTTTTTTTTTGTTAAAAAAAAGATAATTTTCCCAACATGATAAAAAAAAAACAGTAACGCATACGAATGTAATCCTATGAGAGTATTAATAACAACTCAATGTTTTGAAACTGCATTATATCCGTGGAATTATATTAATTTAAATAATGCTCCTATTGCAGTAAAAACTACACCTTAGTGAATGGCTGTATCAGTTCACGGCGCTGAGGAGGTTACCCTGTTACCTGTTTTATGAGTTGGACAATCAATTATTGTTAACATTACTGTTTTAAAATACGAAATAAACGGAGATTACATTTTTTAAAGTTATTTTCTGCTTTTCGGATAAGAAAAAGGGCAAGAAATTTTCTGGAGTGATATTCAGTCTTCGAATTACATTTCGATCGATGAAGAAGTGTGCTTAATTCAGACAGATTCCCTGAAAGGAAAAGTTAGAATACTGCGAGCTTTATGTTTCGTTAAATTTCTAGGAACTTTAGAACGTTACCGAAATGTCGAGTTTTGTTGACGAAAAGTTTAACTAAGAGCATAAACTATGTAGATTTGTTGAAATCCTTGGAATGATTTTCTGTCCTTCATTTGCATTTCAATCCTCCTTTCTTTGAGAAGAAGTTAATTAAAACAATAGACTAGATTTGTTATTTTTTCAAACATTGTAATGTCAATAATAGATAATAACAACATATAACTTTTACGCACTGTTAAATTTACATGCGAATTTATCAACTGACGTAAATCATGTTTGATATAAACGAATTAAGAATAATTGTTACCTCGTTTTGTAAAATATCTCAGATGTATTGATATGCGCAGTTATCTGTTTTTATGAGTTGGACGAAGAAGTCGTCATTAACATATATTTAAATATGAAATAACCAAAAATTACATTTTTTAAATTTACTTTTAGCTTTTTCGCCAAGAAAGAGAAGGAAAATTTCCTTGGAATAATTTTCAGTGCTCGAATTGCATTTCAATCGTTCGACTCGTGTTCTTAATTCAGACAATTTCTCTGAAAGGAAAAGTTACAACACTGTGAGTTTTACACTTATTTAAATTTATAGAAACTTTAGAATGTTACCCAAACATCAAGTTTTCTTGGGTGAAAGTTTCACTAAGAGAATAAACTATGTAGATTTGTTAAAATCCTTTGAATGATTTTCTGTCCTTGATTTGCATTTTAATCCTACTTTCTTTAAGATGAAGTTAATTAAGAAGATAAACCTTATTTATTAATTCTTCAAATCTTCGTAATTTCAATAATGCTTGGTAACAACATATAACTTTTGCTCACTGTTAAATTTACATGTGAATTTATCAACGGGCGTCAATCATATTCATCAATGAAGTTTTTTCTCCGTTGCTAATTTTTCGTTAAAATACGAAAAATTCTCACAAGGATTTGGCCATCTACCCTCAAAATACTAAAACTCCACCGACCTAACGTAAAAATTAAGTGAAATGGCCCAATTTCAGTAGTACTTTCTTCCAATCTCGGGAGTGTTCCAACAACTGTGTTGCCAGCACTTTTTTTGTTTGTTTTGTTTTAGAAACGGGATAGTTGTGTAGGCCCTTTTTTCTTCAAATCATCGAAACTTTGGGAATTTACGCTCAAAATATCTTGAAGTCTCCGAATCAAAAGACGGAAATTTCCTCAAATAACAGAAAAAATTCTCTAAATTACGGAGGTATTTAACTGTACTGTTAGTGTTTTTTACGTTTTTTTACGAAAACTTTTTGCAGAGTGTGTCTTTAAGTGACTAAAATCCACCCACCTTTTATTAACTCTAATTATATTAGTTTTCATTTTAGTAATTTGATGTTTATTGCTTTTATAACATCACTGGACATTTGATTAAACAAGGATATCCTTACAAGTTCATAATTTGGCTTTAAAAATACATGAGGCATAGACGCGCGGCCTGTCTTCTTATATTAGTAGAAACAGTCCGTTTCTTTAAAGGTAAGAATGTTTAAAAATTTAAATAACCGAGAATTATTATTAGCCTTTAAATGTGTAGCTTTCTTAACAAAAGAGAAAGGGGAAACCTTTCGGGATGATTTTCTATTCTGGATTTGCATTTCAATCAATGAAAATATATGTTTAATTCAGACAATTTATCTGCAACGAAAAGTTACAATGATGATAAATTTGCGATTCTTTAAAATTCGCAAGAACTTTAGGATGTTTCCTTTGAAAGAAAATTTAACTAAGAAGGTAAATTATGCAGATTTATTCAAATGTGGGGAATTTTAATGATACGTGGGAACATAGTATAAGCTGTTGTGGACTGTTAAACTTTGAGTAAAATTTTAACTAAACCTAATAAAGTTTTATGAAAAAGAATACCGAAATATAGTTACAATGATTTATTAAATAACATAATTATTTAAAAAAATCGTCTTTTAAATTTAATTGTTAATTTTTTTTGACACAGCGATACGATTTTATTAAAATTTTGAATCGGAATACCGTATCTTCCGTCGTATAACGTGCGCATTTGAGAGAAAAAAAAGGAGCAAAATTTAGAGGCACACGTTATATACCAGGTATGAAAATGAAAACTTAAAAATTAAGCATAGGCTGGAAATTAAGCATAGGAACTGAAAAATTGAAATACAATTAAAATTAAAAATGGAACATTTAAAACAATTAAAAACAATTATTTTTTAACAATTAAAAATTAAGTATAGGAACTGAAATTTATGTGTTAGTGAACAAAAAAAAAAATAAAATAAAATAAAATAAATAAATAAATAAAAAATAAAATAAAAAAAATAAAATAAAAAAGGAGTGATTATTTAAATCAACAAGAGTGCGATTCTAAACGCTTTGTGGTGATTCAAGCAGGTAGGCTTTGCAATAGCACACGTATTCAATTTGCACTTGCCTGTTTTGTTTATGTTTGTACTATAGTTATTGTACAGAGTCAGCATAAATAAATGACCGGATTTTATTTATATTTTCAAAAGTTTATTTCTTTTTTTTTTCCGTCTCTCAACGTCGGATTGAAGGAATGGGTAGAGATGATGTTTCCTTATTCACTAGGCCCATCAAGATGTCCCAGTGTTGAATTAAGGGGTGGCCCGGGGGGGGACGCCCCCAGAGATGTCCTTCCCGGAAGATTTGAGATTTTTTGTTATCAATATCTAAAAAGTGCAATCTCTCCGCTCCCCCCCCCCCCCACCGTCCCCGGAGCCACAGAAATCCCTCCCTGAAAGAACTGTAGAATTCAACACTGAGATATCCGAATCTTACGTCATGTGATTTCTTTTCGTAAGGAACCCCAATGTTCATTATATCATGTTGATAATATTTTCGTCTTATTTAACGAAGCTGAAGAGAATGCTAAACTTCCATTTTTATATATTAGCATTAATAGATGCAGTTCGAAATTAAAGTTTTCAGTTTATACAAAACCAATGAAAGAAAACACTGTTATCCCTTTTTCAACAGGCGTACCTTTTCAGTACAAAATCTCCTCCTTCCAGTCATTCATTAAAAGAGCCTTCATGATTTGTTCGGATAACCAATTCCATAAATAAATCATATCAAGAAAATAGCACTTGATCATGGTTTTTCTGCAAAATATATTGATACAATAAATAACTCAACAATACTACGTTAGACCAACGTTAGGCCAGGAATCAATTTGTAGTGTACAGAAGATTTCACTATAGTCCCACCATATTTGAGAAGTTAGAAGTGATCCAGTAGAAGTATAATATAATGTTGGTGGCAATTCCACCATCTTAGCTTATTGATATCTTTAATAATAAGATTGACAAAATCCCATTTGACCAAAAATCTGAAACGTATGAAAAACCTATTACTTCATTAAATAATGATAAAATAGTTTATATTGGCATAACAAAACGTAAGTTATCTGAAAGAATTAAAGAGCATTGTACACTGTTAAAATATCGTGAAAAATTACCTCTGTTTTTAAAGGCTATCTATTTTCTGACCAATAAGAACGCTACGTAAAAACCTATGGAGTGTTCTCATTGGTCAGATAATCGATAGCCTTTAAAAACAGAGGTAATTTTTCAAGATATTTTTAACAGTGTAGGGACATTAAACAATTTAAACAGAATACAGCTCTTTCTCGTTTCTATTTGGATAGCGAAGGCTGCGATATGTTCTTTGAGGAGGCGAAAATCATAGTTCCAGGTAATAACCCATGATCAAAGTCATTGTACGTGAGCATAATGCCTGTAACGACAATTTATCTTATAATATACCAAAAATCTGGCTTAATATAAAAAAGTCTTAATTATTTACCTGTTCGCAATATTTCGATTTTTCCTCTTTTACAATGTCCTTGTTTTAATGTAATCCGTTCCCCTTCATAGCTGGTGATACTCCATGGTTTTCAAGTGTACTTTCGATTTATCTTAACTTATTACATTTTAAAATTTTCCATTCACATAATTGATCAAGAGTTGAAAGGGAGCTTTCTTCTCTAGACTTTTAAGTATTTCAACAACATATTTATCCTGAAGACGACTGCAGAAGCAGTTCGAAACGTCGATATTATGCTTTTTCATTTATTTTCTTTGTACAAGTTCGTATAAAAGCGCTTGTTTACGAGTATGTGTACCATTGAACAAGTTTAAGTGTTTTAACATATACATCTTATTTATTATATTTTATGGCACAATTGTCCTACATATGTTAATATATATTCTTTTTTATGATAGGAATGCATTAAAAACATCCAGCAATAAAAAACTGCACATTTTATGAAATTTTTAAATTCTATTCAAGGAAATACATTTTGATTGTACATTTTATGTTTCCACTTCCAACTTTCGTTCAGACGAAATTTAGCATTCGTCTGACATTTTAAACATCAAGAAATTTAAACAAGCCAAAACCTAACTTCAACGACTCTTTTCACTTTAACGAAATCTTCTAAACTGAATGAGCTTTCCTTACTATTGATCGAAATGCAAATCATGGTCAGAAAAATCATTCCGGAATATCACATCCCTCCCTTTCGGAAAAAGCTAACAATTATCATTCAACCTATCGGAAAATCCAGTTTGTTCTGCACTGATTTCTAATTAAAGTTTTCTTTGTCGCTTCATGTGGCAGTACTTTTAAATTAGGATGTATTTTAATGGAATTTCTAAAGACATTTTAAAATTTTGTAACGAACTTTGATTACCGATGATAACAATGTTGTAATGGATTTTAATTTATTTTAAATTTTAATTACCAGAAAAACTAAATTAAATTAAATGGCAACTCAATAAATATATAAATAATAAAATACTTATTGTTATAAATACCGTTTGCCCTTTTTTCACGTTATGATTAAATGTGATAAAAATTCTCATTTATTATACATATATATGTTAATAAAGGTGTGTTTTAAAATTAACGTCACATCTATTTATATGAATAATTTATTGTTACATCTGTTTATATAAATTTGTTCTTTCTTATAATTTCTTCTGCAAATTACATAATCTTATTATTTATTCGTTTAGTTATTTATTTATGTAATTTAATTATTATATAAATTAGGATGTATTTTAATGCTATTTCTAAAGACAATTGAAATTTGTGATTATCCAAGATTTCAATGTTGTAATGGATTTTAATTACAGTTAAAGTAATATTTAAAATTTTAATACTGAGAAAAACTAAATTAAATTAAATGACAACGCAATAAAAATATAAATAATAAAATACTTATTGCTAAATATACCTTTTGTTCCTTTTTCACGTTATGATTTAATGTGACAAAAATACACTGTCATTATACATGTTAATACTTGTAAAGGTGTATTCTTAAATTATATTAATGTTACATTTATTTATATGAATAATTTATTGTTGCATCTATTTATATCAATTTGTTCTTTCTTATAAGCTCTTCTGTAAATTACACAATCTTGTTATTTATTTATTTATTTATTTATTATTATTATTATTATTATTATTATTATTATCTAAATTAAGATGTATTTTGATGGAATTTCTAATACCATTTTAAAATTTTGTAACGAACGGTGATTATCGATGATTTCAATGTTGCAATGGATTTTAATTACAGTTAAAGTAATATTTTAAATTTTAATACGCAGAAAAACAAAATTAAATGGCAACTCAAAAAATATATATAAATAATAAAATATTTATTGTTATATATACCGTTTGCTCTTTTTCAAATTATGATTTAATGTGACAAAAATATACCTTCATTATACATGTTAATAAAAGTGTATTTTTAAATTATAATGTTACATCTATATCTATGAATTTGTTCTTTGTGATAATTTTCTTTTGTAAATTATATAATCTGGTCACTTTATTTATTTATTTATTTTATTATTATTATTATTATTATTATTATTATTATTATTAATATTACTTAAGTTACTGTAAGTATGTATTTAAGTACGGATAAATTTACGTATGGATTTAGAATTTACAAAAATATAAAAAGTTCTGTTAGATGCCCAGTTAAACATTACGTTTTACATTAACCAATTTACAAATTTTCTTGTAATTTGTAATCCAATATGTTTCTGGAAAATGCATATATTTTGTAGATTTATGTAGTATTTTTTTATTTATATATTTAGCAACTTAAATTCCGGAAATCATATTTATACATAAATATGCAACCGTCAAAATTCATTCAATATTTTGTAAAATATAAAATATGCATCAAGATATTATCATTAGCTCAAATATTAATAACACATAAACTATGCATTTTGTGCTGTTTCTACGATAATATTTTGTTCAATTTTTACGATAATATTTTCTTCTTCTTATTATTATTATTATTAGTAGTAGTACTAGTAGTAGTATTTAAGTTACGAAAAAAAAATAAAAGTTCTTTTAATTTATATACAGATTTACAATTTACGAAAATATTGACACTTGTATTAGACGCCCATAACAATTTCAATTAAATAGAGTTATTTTTTTTTAAATTTGTAATCCAAATGTATTTCAAAAATTGAACAATTATACATATTTAAGTAATATTTTTGGCTTTATATGGAACAATTATACATATTTAAGTAGTATTTTTGGCTTTATATTTTTAACAAATTAAATTCCAGAAGTCATTATTATACATAAATATTTTATAATCAAAATTCATTCAATACTTAGTAAAAAATAAAAATTAATACACCGAAAGATTATTGTTAGTTCAAATATTGCTGATAAAAAAAAATGAAGTACTTTGTACCGTTTTACGATGAAATACACTTGACTTTAAATGCTTTAATTTTTCATGTTTTAGAATTCTGATTCAAAATTAGAATTTCGGATATAACTGCGAATTTTCCTACACTGCATTCTCTGAATAAGCCTATGCACTTTGAGAGCGGTGAACTTCCCCTCTAAAACCATATCGGATTTAGACAATGGAAATTTTTGCTTTTGTCTTTCCGTTGCATATATGAGGGAAGGGTGGAGTGTAGAAAAACTCTCGTTCTTTTTTTACCAGCCGCTTAAACTCTTGATTTTGAATAAAGTAGAGGAAGAAAAGAAAGTTTGTAAGGAACGAAAATTAAGTTAACTGCATGCTCCTTTTAAAAAGAAGCATTTCTCTTGAGCTGAAAATAAAAGATAAAGGGGAGAATTATTATGTTTGCAGAATAGGAAATGGCCTTTTTGATTAGCGAGAAATTAAATCGTTAAAAAGATGTTTAATAAGAGATATTGTATTTTGAGGAACATTTAAAATATTCTGTTGTTTAAATGAGTGAAAACCTAAAGATGATTAATACTTATAATGAAAGATTTGTTTGCATTGGTAAAAATAAATGAAGATTTTCATGGATGTTAATGGAGCACCGAAGTGATATTTCGCATCGGGAACAGCATAAAGCTCTTGTAAGATTTTACAACTCAAATGGAGATAGCAGAATTGACTTCGACGAAGCTAGGATTATAATCCTGTGTGATAATCCATATGTGAGTAAAATTTTAGAGTCCTTTGCAAATATTAAGCGTGGGAGGTTATCACACTAACGACAATTTATCATTTAGCATTCATAAAATCAGCCCTAATTTATACAGTCTGTTCAATTTGTTTCCCCTCCCCCCCCCCCCTCAACCTTCGTTTTTTACTATTGCGGTTTGATCCATTTGGTAACCATGGAAACTTTATGATGTTTGTGTACTCTCTGTACTCTTATTCTGTCTCTTCTTCTGAATTCTGTACTCTTAGACGTTTATGTCCGTTTTGAACTTTTAGACTTGTATAACATCATTTTAAACCTGATGATGATCGCGGAAGAGATTCTAAACATAGATTGGTAATGTGTTTATAATATCACGTTAATGTTATCTGTACCATTTTGGCAAGTTGTTTTTAATTTTAATACAAAGTTTTTAAGTATATTTTAACCCTTTAACCGTCTGGCCCGGATTTTTCCGTTCCTAGAAATCATCTTAAAATGGCTGTAGAACAAAATATTTTAAACAGAATTCTATTTTGAACCTTATATAGAAAGTAGTGATGTTAAAGATATTATAGCATCAAACTGAGATTTAAAAAATATATATCCTGGGATTTACAAGCATTCTAATAAAAATATTGCAAAACCTTCGGACGGTGAAAGGGTTGGTGCAATTGTCCAATACATAGTTACATAAAGATGATTTGAATAATTATAATGATAATATGTTTTATTTTTATTTATTTATTTATTTATTTATTTCTGTGTGGTTCATTTTTAGATGCTAGAATCCTGACATAACGATGGCATGATTTTCTTCAAAATAAGCGCACCTGTCGAAACATGCACATTTGAATGCAGATTCAAAAAGAAACTCCTACTTGAAATTGGCTTTAGAAGGCGTTTAGTTCAATTTTAATCGCTATACTCTTATTGTGAAGGTATAATGAGGGAGTTACAATCGTGAGAAAGGCTATATAAGTAAAAAAAAAAAAAACCTGCCGGCCCGGCCTACAGGCGGAGGTAGATTTCGAAGTTAAGTATACTAATTTCCCCAACAAACACTAAATCATGATTAGAGATAAACCCACTTTAACAATTTTAGTTGGCCGATTTTGACGAGTTTTTATTTCATTTTTAAATAATAACTGGTTTTATCAGAATCATGTTAAGGCGGTATTCAAAAAAATACTTTTCCATGCTCAAAAACTTAATATTTTCTGGCACATTTTTAGTTTCATTTTTAATAGAAAAAATATGAAACTTGCTGACGTGATTTTTGAAGAGATTTATAAGCGACCTGTGTTTTTATTTTTTGTTCAATTAATTAAAACTTGATTTATAAACAATTATTTTCTCAGTAGGACAATATTTTTCGTTTCTAACACAATCGCTTCGGAAAATTCGGTTCAAAATGCCCATTTTGATATCATTTTTTTAAATATATTCTGCCTCTATCAAAAAATCGATTATTACGGTACATTATATAGTTTCTGAATAAGAGAATCTAGCATTTGGATGCGTTTGAGAGCAAAAATGAATTTAAAAATAAGTCAGAAAATAAGCAGCTTGGATTTGAATACACTTTTAATACAATGATTTTTTTTTCCTTCAACCGCTATGTATTTTTAATTTGATTTTGCTGTAAGAATTGGTCATATCAAAAACTTGCCAATATAAATGTTGTAGATAATATTAAGAAGATATATAATAAATTCATGCGCATTTTATATCTTCTGAATTGACAAAGTTATGGATTTTTTCTTCTTCAACTCCCCCCTTTTGTTTTCGTTTTTATTTGTTTTTTTTTTTCGGGGGGGGGGGGGGGGTACGAATTGGTCCTATCAAAAACTTGTCAATATAAAATTTTAGATAATATCAAGAAGATTTATAATAAATTTAACTGGATTTGATATACTGAGGATTGACGAAGTTATGATTTTTTTCCTTCCCTAAAACCCTATTTTTTGCGCACCTTGAGCCCATTTTAAATTTTATCTAAAATCTATGATACATAAATTTTTGGCCCAATTTTTAGAAGTAACAAAAACTTTAAACTGATTTGATATGTACAAAATTTAAGAAGTTATGTGGTTTTTTTTGGCTTTCACAAAACCCCTCCCTATTTCCACCCCCTTGGTCGGATTTTGACCATTAACGAACTTGACCGAGATTTTATACCCCTTGATTTTATGTATAAGTTTGGAAGAGATTTCTGCAGAATTGTGGAAGTTATCGTGTCCAGAAGAAAGTGATATATATATATATATCTATATAGATAGATATAGATATAGATAGGTAGATAGATAGATAGATATACAAAGTTTTTTACTGAGGGTGGTTTTGGGTTCTAGGGGTCATGATCAGTGTAGATCTGCAAAAAATATTTCTGAAATTCCAACATAGGGGAGAAAGTAATAGGTAGTATTTCATACTAAATCTACCTAAAATATCTAGCTTAATGTAGATTCAAAAAGAAACATAATTTAAATAATTTTTATAGGTTGTTCAGTTGACTTTTAAACTCTGTGATCCTATCTTGAAGATATAACAAAGACTTTACTTTTATCAAAAAGACTGTATAAGTCAAAATCACACAGCTTAAAATGGTCTCAAAAAGGAACATCTCCCTTTAAATTTTTGTTTTTATAGGCTGTTTACTTTAACTTCAAAAGGTATGGTTCTGTTCTTAAGATATGATGAGAAGTTGACATTCTCAGAACAAGTCAAAAACATCTAATTTGATGTCACTTTAAAAAGAAACATCCGCCTCTATACTAGATTTCTTTATGAGAATTTTAGTTCGATTTTAAACGCCATGATCCTATTTAGAAAATATAATGAAAACGTTATTTTCGTTAGAAGGACTAGACAAATCTGTGGTATAAAAAAAACATTTTTTTTTATAAATACAATAAAAACAAAAAATACCAAGATTTATTATATTCGCAGAATAGGGAAAGTTCTTACCGATTAGAATTACAAAGTAAAATGATAATAAAAATACCTAATAAGAAATATTTTTTAATACAAATGTTAAAAAAAAATCCATTCTTTAATTTAAAAACAACTGGAATCTGATTTCAATTAAAGCAATTTATTTAGAAATGTACTCTTCCATGTAATTTACCTCTTCATTCTCACGTCCAGTAAGTTTTATGATGTCCCGACAACAGAAAAAAACCAAGATTTATTATATTCGCAGAATAGGGAAAGTTCTTACTGATTAGAATTACAAAGTAAAATGATAATAAAAATACCTAATAAGAAATATTTTTCAATAGAAATATATAAAGAAAATTATATACTTTAATTAAAATAAAAACAACTGTAATCTGCTTTCAATTAAAGCAATTTATTTAGAAATGTACTCTTCCATGTAGTTTACCACTTCATTCTCACGTCCAGTAAGTTTTATGATGTCCCGACTACAGAAAAAACCAAGATTTATTGTATTCGCAGAAAAGGGAAAGTTCTTACTGATTAGAATTACAAAGTAAATGATAATAAAAATACCTAATAAGAAATATTTTTTAATACAAATGTATAAAAAATTATATTCTTTAATTAAAATAAAAACAACTGGAATCTGATTTCAATTAAAGCAATTTATTTAGAAATGTACTCTTTCATGTAGTTTACCTCTTCATTCTGACGTCCAGAAGTTTTATGATGTTCCTACTACAGAAAACTTCTAAACTTCACTCAAAAATGCCCCAACTAGGTTTTGAATATCATGTGAATACTGGACAAAAAACCGCGCATATTTCTGGAAAGCGATGGAAAAGGGTGGAAATGCAATTAATCAAATCCGTGGAATATGGAGGATAAGTTATGATTTTCCGATTGAAATTTTGAATCGATGTTGACTACATGTGGATTAGCGATGCTTTGTTGGAAACGGGCATTCTAAAAATAAATTTCTTTTTGTCGAATCACTGAGTTAGTTTGTAGCATGCATTAAACGTAAAGATTTGTGACTGCGATGCTGCTGTTTATAAGAGTTTCATAATCAATGACCTCATTCCAATCTCACTATACTAAGAACGTATACTCAAAAGTATATAGTTCTTGTTTCAATTGTAGAGTTTATTGTTTGTAAAACAGCACAAAGCTTTATCTACTTCTTCTGATATGTTAAAAAAGCATTTCATTGTCGGTAATAACGTAGAAATTTTTTTTCTTAAATATTAGCCTTTCAAATCTTGCCACTAACGCTTGGAAGATAATAGCAACATGTGTCAAAAGTGCACATTTTTCCGTAATCAAACTTTATTTAAAATTATCTACATATATATTTGTTTCAAATCGGCTACTGTTATTCTTTCAGAAACATTTGATTAAATTCCTCGTAGTAGAAAAGATTATTCTTTATCTCTTATTAAGTAAATCGTACAGCTTGAATTTAGAAAAATTAGTTATCTAATAAAATGTGGCGAAATACAATGAACTATCACGATATATCATAAAATAAAATATCGTGAAATAAAATAAAATATCGCTATATATCATAATATAAAACAACGTAATAATACCACTAATCAAATATCGTGGTGAAATAAAATTTCTGCTCCTCATTTATATATTTTTTTTTCAGTTTACAGCCGTCGTTTAAAAAACTGATTATCTAAAGAGATAAAAATACACACAGAAATGTAACGGAAATGAAACAAAATGTAAGTTTATTTAAAAATATATATCTTTCGAAATATATATATATATATATATATAGAACGATAAAACAAAGAACTTCAAGATTTATTGCACTCAAGAAGCGGAAAAAGACTCTACTGACTAGAGATTAATTAAATAATTTATAAAGGTCCTCTAAGTGCCATTGTTCTATTATAAATGAATAGGTCTTATTGTTTAATGGATAAAAAATGTCATTTGTTTTAAAAGTAACACCAATTATTTGTTTTATAGAAAATTAATAAAATTTTATGTTTTGGATCAATTTAACGGATAATACAATATACTATACTTAAAAATTTCATAAAAAATTTAAATATAAAACTAAAAAAATACACTGATAAATTTTTTCATAAAATAACGATTCATTTACATATATTTTACACTGACTTTATCAATATAGAAATACAGCTGTTTCAACAAATTTTCTGATAATTATAGTATTTATTTCTTAAGATAATTAAGATAATTATAAACTCCGCCACCAAATATTTTATTATTGTAAACAAAGGAGCAGATTCCCCCGGAGTAGAATCCAGCTCAGCTTTCATATTTTTTGAAGTCAGATATTTCAAATGACAATTTATTTCCGTGTTTATAACTTTACTGAGAGTCTTCACTATTGATGACTGTCAAACAAATATTAAGTAACGTAGCGTCTTCAAACTTCAAATGTATGCTTTATATGTTTGGAATTTTTGACCCTAGTAATTTTTTATTCAAAACTGAAATTATGAAAGACAAAAACAGCTTCAGCCGATAAAAGATTAAAAAAGGGAGAAATATTATTTTGCATTTCAAAAGAAACAATAAAAGTAGTTTGTCGATTATGTATATAAATATTAAAGGTCTGTTAAAGTTTTGTGTTTTTATTTAACCCTTTGAGTGGTGGTTGAATTTCTTCCCTCTTAATTTTAATCACCAAATGTCACAATGGCACCGGAATATTTGACTAAGTTTATTTGAAAAGAGATTAATACATTTTTTCGTGTATACCTTAAACCGAATTTTTTATTTTCAAAATAATGGTGCCAATGTGACATTTCTGAATTTTGAAGAAATTCACTCACCAGAGCTCAAAGTGTTAAAAAAATAGAGGATAAATGTAATATAAGTTAATAAATGTTTTACGAAAAAGGAATTAATAAATTATTATTACGTCAAGTATACATTTCAAATGTAACTGTAATTTTTACAGGAAGAAATAGAGTATTCGATTGATTATCAAAATAGAGAAAATTTGGTAAAAATTATTTTTTTTTCTCTAAATTAAACAGTTTTTTTTTTCTGGTAGTTTGGCTAATATTTTTTTATTGTTATTATTTTTTGTGAAATAAGGATTTTTTTTTTTTTTTTTTTTTTTTTTTTTTTTTACTTTGCAGGAAAGCTTACATTGTCAATCCATACATTTTTACAAACCCTGTAATAAAATTAGGATCCTATACTAAATTAGCATTCAAGTTATACATGCTAACATACTGATACTTACTTCACTGAAAAAAATTTTAATTTTTACAGAACAAAATGTTTTTTCAAATGCAGTATGTTTGAAAACCTGTATCTCATCTTATAGTCCAGGCAATATGGGATTTTACCTGGCAAAATTAATGGAAGTTCTGTAAATTGGCTTACTTTATGTTTTTTTTCGCTGAATCCGAATTTGTAACTTCCCACCAAAATTTCCCCCGGCAACCCCCCCCCCCCCCCCGCAAAAAAAGGTTTTTATTTAAAAAATCAATTTTTTTATTGTTTTAGGGAAAAAGTATCTAGAAATTCAGAAAGTAGACAAAATTTGCGAGAAGTTAAATATATGACATTATGACTTAGGAAGAAGGTGAAGGGGGATCAGCCTCGGAACATGCGCCGCGGTGCTGCGCGGATTAAGTTGCGCAATTCCACTTAACCACTCTCACGTTTACATTCGTCCTCCCATCTCCCTTCCGAACGTTCTCTATAAGGTTTACTTTAAGTTTTTTGGGTCGCTGAATCCGAATTTTTAACTTCCCCCAAAATTCCCCCCTCCCGAAAACCCCCCAAAATAGTTGTTATTATATTCAAGGCTGGAGTAGCACAGTTGAAGTTTATTCCAACAGAGCGAAAAATGTCCAGACCAGGTATCGAACCTGGATACTTGGCGTGCCGTGCCAATGCCTTACCTGTTAGGCTATCCGTACCGATACCTGGCTGACATAATTCACTCTTATTAGTTGGACCTGGCTTAAATTTTATTTTAAGGCAGGTAAGCAAGCTGATCCTGCACTGCGGCGCTACGTGCACTAATTATGAAGTCCAGGCAATAGGAGATTTTACCTGGCAAAATTAATACTAGTTCTGGATTTCGACTCACTTTATGTTTTTTGGGTTGTTGAATCCGAATTTGTAATTTACCACCAAAATTTCACCCGGAAATCTCCCAAAAAATTGATTTTTTGAAAAAATTTGGTTTTTGAGAAAAGCGCGGAGGGAATGTTCCGAGGCAGCCCCCTCTCTCCCCGTTTATCCTATGTCATAATGTCATATATCCTATTTGTTGCAAATTTTGTCTAGTTTCTGAATTTTGTAATGCTTTTCCCCTAAAACAATAAGAAATTTAAGTTAAAAACAACTATTTTGGGGTTTTTGAGGGGGGGGGGAGTTAAAAATTCGGATTCAGCGACCCAAAAAACTTAAAATAAACCTTATAGACAAAGTTCGGAGGGGAGATGGAAGAGCAAATGTAAACGTGTGAGTGGTTAAGTGGAATTGCGCAATTTAGTCCACGCAGCACCGCGGCGCAGTTTCCGAGGCAGATCCCCCCTTCCCCTTCATCCTAAGCCACAAAGTCATATATCTAATTTGTTGCAAATTTTGTCTACTTTCTGAATTTCTAGATTTTTTTTCCCTAAAACAATAAAAAAATTGATTTTTTAATAAAAACATTTTTGGGGGGCATTTAACCAAAATTTGTGTGTGTGGGGGGGGGGGGGTTGCCGGGGGGAATTTTGGTGGGAAGTTACAAATTCGGATTCAGCGACCCAAAAAACATAAAGTAAGCCAATTTCCAAAACTTCCATTAATTTTGCTAGGTAGAGCCCCTATACGGTCTCTATTACCTGGGCTATTACTGATTTTTAATGTTTTTAAAAATATTTTTTAATGGTGATTTAAAAAAAAAAAATCTGTGTCTATCGCGTGCAACTCGATTACGAGAGATAATGCGTTTGCATTTAAAAGAATACACTGTAAAGGAAGCTATCAAATTAATGGAAAAAACTGACAATTTATGTACCACTGGAAAACCGTTTAATTTACAGAAAGAATCTGTAATCTGTTCATTAAAGCGGTTTTCCTTTCTGTAAAAAATATAGATAATTTCTGAAAAAATTAAAAAATCCATACTTCTTACAGAAAAAAAGAACTTTTTTTTTACTTTAAACAGTAAAAAATATGGATTTTGTAATTTTTCCAGGAAAAAATCTATATATTTTTATTGAAAAAACTGTTTTAAAGATTGGTGATATTTTCTGTAAATTAAACGGTTTCGCATTGGCGCTCGCTAAAATTGACAATTTTTATAGAATTTTTTTTACGGTGTTGTTTATTAAAATTGGAGTTAGCACGAGCAATATATGTATACTGGAAAGAAAAAAATATATATTTATTGTTTAATCTGTTTAATTGTTCTAAGGTTTTCTACAGAATATTGTACAACATGCCTCATGAACTGAAAAATTTACATTACCTTTTATTGTATATTTCATACAGTTTAAACGAGGAGAATTTTCTCCGCTAAGATAATGCAAATTTCTTACTCACTGCCCCCGCAACCCCTTTCCTTTTATTTTCGTTTTGTTAATTTTGTGAAAGGGAGTAAAAAGATTTCGCTTCTTTAGTCGAAGAAGCTTGAAAAATAAATTCTTGATTCTGAACAGGAATAAGAAAAAGAAATGCATTTGTATGGGAAAATGAAATTATATTAAATATATGTTCCCTTAAAAAATACGGCTTCCCAATACTAAAAGTAGAAGATAAAATAAAAAATATTATCAAAACCTTTGTTCACAATACAAGTAGAGGTCTTATTGATTACAGAAGCATTAAATTATTTTAAAGATTTCTAAAATATGATATTGTTCTTTCCGGATATTGTTAGGAGGCTCTATTTTTGAATAGCGAAATTTTGAAATTATATCAAAAATGCAAATTTATACTGGAAGTTTTAAAAGTTTAAAAAACCCTGCATTACGATTATCAAGGCTTTCTACGCTTTAGCACTTCATTCTAGTTATATATTAGGTTGGGCCGAAAAAAGTTTTTTTCGATTTTCGATGATGGGTAGGGCGGAAAAGTGGCCACTGGTGGCACTAATTTTACTCAAAAAAATTGAGATTTTTCGGACTCCTTCATTTGCCGCAAATGAATTGAAATTTAGCTCAAAAGCTGATTTTTTAACTTTTATAGCGAAAATTTAAAAAATGTTAAATTTAATTTTGCTGAATTTACTTGAAATGTCATGTTTAGTGTACGAAATGTTTAAATAAGCTCTGATTATCTATTATTTGTTAGTTATGTGTATTTTGAACTAGGTGATTTTCATAGCCTTTTCGCGTATAACTGAACAAAAATTCTAAGTATTGTTTCGTTCGTTTGTCGGTTTCTCTCTTTAGTCTTTATTATGTCCTCGCTCTTCTTTCGATTTTTCGATGAATTCAGAGTCACACATTTGAATGCCGGGCCACAGCATGTCTTGACAGAAATTCTGGAATGAGAGGAGAATGTGGAGTAGAAACCAATGAAAATGCAATCAGTCATCATGAAGATGAGGTAAGAAATATGAGATGGGAGTAACTGCGAGATGGGATGTTAATTATTGTTTTTTTCTAAAATACAGCTATTGTCAGAAGATTCAAAAAGTGGTAACTTTGAAGCAGGCAGTTCGTCTGAATCAGAATTTGAACCAGGGCCTTCAAAAGCAGACACTCCCAAACGCATATCCCTTCCTCACACAGCGTTCGCCGGATTAAGAACTGGTATAGCATATGTGTAAAATAAGTTAAGAGCTTCATCTGTGCTTCAGGATGCAGGAATTTTAACAACCAGGAATAATGATCTTGTCATCGATAAAGACTTGGTAAGAGGCAGAAAAGAAAATTGAAAAGAAGATACAAGAGGAGGAATATCTTGGAGGATGAAAAATTACAACCATATTTTTTGATGGTAGAAATAATAACACGATCTTCATAGAAAAAAAGGGAACAAGCGGCACCGTCGAGAGAAATACGCAGCACATATCACTAATAACGTGCGAAAATGTCCGTGTCCATTTCAACGAGCCTATTCCTGTTTCATGTACATTGTACAGTCGTAGAGAAAAGTAAACACCCCTTACTAACTCTGTAAAAAATTATCGTAGAAGAAAGTTACGGGTACCACACGATTGGTAATAAAGTCTACTTTTAAATGATGTATATAAAATTTGCTTAGGGCCCATCTACATATTAAACCAAACCATAACTTAGATTTTTCAATAGCAGTACATAATTCTGACAGCATAGATGAACTCTAGACCCTTCAATTAGCCTAAAAACAAACTTTTATGCAATTCGTACGATAAGTTTCCGAGAAATTAATTATTTTAAAAGGATCGTATTTTAGGGGCTGTATCCAAATTGAAGTTCAGTATTCGATTGTTGACCGAGAGAACCCCCTTCTTGATCAAGGCATCTTAAGCGCCACTCAAGCAGTCATGGAAGACTGCTAGATTACACGACAGCATAAGAAATTTCAAAATATTTAGTCATTTCTAGCATAGAATGTGGAGTATTAACCTTAAACCATCATTTTACCATTGTTTAAGTATAATTTGAAATCTATTTGGAAGAAAAATGTGAAATTTTGGAATTCCATAAAGCAGGACTTAATAAATCTAAATCCATCAAAAAAAATTGTATGTTGCAATTCATATTTTTTTTTAATATTAATTTCATAATCCATAATTCACATCATAAAATTTTAAAAATTGCAAATTCAACGTATTTATGTCTAGTTATTTCAGTATTATTGCTACACAAACAATTAGCACACTAGGGGGATAATTTCGGGAGATATTAATAAAAATATGAAAATGTAATTAAATATTAGAAGCATTAAATTTTGAATGTTTATAATTCAAAAACTTATCATTCAAATGATTTGAAATTTGGTGTCTAGGCATACTTTGAACCGAAGATTTAAAATATCTTGTTAAAATCGGGTATTGCCATTGAAAAAATGAAGTTTCGGTTCCTTTTAATATATAGATGGCCTCCTAAGAAAATTTTATAGACATCATTTAAAAGCAGACTTTATTTCCAATCCTTTGGTATCATCGTTTAAAAACCATATTTTGAAAACAAACCAAAACGAAAAATTTAATATTTTCTGTTCCAATTAAGATAGAAACATGATTTAAACGACATTTTAAACAGAAAAAAACACAGAAATTTGTAATGTAATATTTTTTTTTTTTTTTTTTTAGAAAATTTGAAGATTTGTGTCCCGGACCCTCTTAAAGAAGAATTTATAAAAACAATTTTTTTTTTTTTTTTTTTTTTTTTTTTTTTACTGCCATTGATTTTCGAAATTTTTTCCGGGTAGTTTTTATGGTACACTAATCGGGTTTCTCAAACCTAAATATCGGTTGTAGAAGGCTACAAATTCTCACTTTAACATTTTCAGCTGAGTAACTGAATTTATAAATACAAGAGTAACAAAAATATGTTAGTTTTAATGTTAATATTAATGCTGTTAATTCATGATATTTGCCTAAGAAACATGTTTGCTGAACATGTAAATGAACGGATAGCATTTGAAAACCTACGTTTGAAGTTGAGAAAACAGATTAATACACTTTAAAAAGATACCCGGAAACGCTTCCAAAAATCAGTGGCAGCAAAAGAAATTTCGTTTTTATAAAATATTTACATAAATCTCGAAAATATATTGGTTTCCGAGCTTAACTATCTCAGCGCCGCGAACTGATACATCCGTTCACTAAGCTGAAGGTTTCACTGCAATAGAAGAATTATCGAAATTAATATAATTCTACAAATATAATGCAGTTTTAATACATTTAGTTATAATTAATACTCTCGTGGATTATATTCCTATACGTAATTATTTTTTTTTAACATCGTATTGGAAAAATACTCTTTTTTTAGAATTTTTAAGAAATTAGAGAGCATTACAATTTTGCCCGTTCGCTCGGCGGCCAGCGGGTTAAGAAAGCTTTCCGGAAACGTGAGTAACAGTGACGATGGTTTTATATAATTTCCCTCATGGTTACATTATATTTTCTTATATTAAGAAAAAAATTGTCCTTTTTATAGTGCAGAAAGTAGATATTTGCATGGATGGTTGGAAAAAGTGTTCATGAAAACAATATTATAACTTGAAAAATCTGAATTTTTTTTTTTATTGGACATCGAATGAAATGTCTGAATAAACTCATAATTTTTCAAAATTACATTTCAATGAAAAAATTATACAACTTGAACAAAGATAATTTTCAGTTATGATTTTAAAATTAAGTTTAGTGATACTCTTTAAAAGTACGACTTTTTCATGATAACAACATAAGTTACGAAGAAATAAACCGATATTTATTAGGTTTACGATACGTGTAAGGTTTCTACAGATTAGGGATCCATAAAATAATTTAAAAGAGCTTGGAAAGATGATACTCTTCTTTCCAGATAAAATAAGAGTTTTTAGTGTTTAATGGTGATAATCAGACATGATGGATATAGGATGAATAACAACAATTTTTACAGACAATGAATAATATTGAAAGTAGATAGAAAAATACACGTTTGGTTTCTTACACAATTAAAAGATGTTTTCTTGTTCAATGTTATAATCCGAATCAACTGACCGTTTTACTTTACATTGTGCAAATTAAATGATGGTCTTTTCATTCAAAACTGATAGAGCTTGGATGAAAAAAATTTTTCGCTAATAGAATATTTAATTTAGACAATGCAAATTCCGGACTATACTTTTTTTTTTGTTTTGTTTTAGCTCACAGGAGTATATCAAGCTTCCGTTCCTTTAAATGAAGCTGCTTGAATAAAAACTCTCGATTCAGAACAAAAATGAAAAATAAAAAATGAATAAAAGAACACATTTGGACCCTTGTTTTAAACGTTCATCTATCTACAGCTAAAAATAAAATATAACTTACAAAAAAAAAAAAGTTTTTATGTTCACAAAACTATTACCATTTCTACTGGTTATGGATGAATTAAATATTTTTAAGTAATTAAAAAAAATGGCTTTGTTCTTTTCCTAAACATAGGAGGTTCTTTTGTTTAATGGTGAAAAAAACGAATAGTTGTTTTAAAGAATCGAATAATAATTACTTTTTATTTTTCGACACAAATTATATTTAAAATGTATACAATGAATATGTACCCACTTATTCGAAAGATAATAAACTTACCATTTTTTCATTGTT